>OX344842.1:9795191-10995191 GCA_947037095.2 Nycteola revayana | reverse complement strand
ACAAAATATAAAGGGTACTGCATATGCATCTCTTCCTCATGGTCCATGGGTTCCAGACACTTTGGATTTGGATGGAGGAGTTTGCTGACCTAAGTGCTAGCTGACGTCGATCAAAGAATTAGTTTGGTAATTCAGCAGCGTGTCACTCATTCAGTTGCCAACTGAAAATGAGCGCTAGGTGTTGCCTAACCTACGTCAAGGTGGCAACCTTTTTGGCAGAGCATATAAGACTACTTTATATTTCTATTACTGTATGTTGATAACCAGTGGCCTACTTTAGCCCTCGATCGAAAGAGCTGGAAGTCATGGAGAGGCCTTTGCCCGGCAGTGGGATGAGGCAGGCTAACAGTAACAGTATGTTGTTTATTGTCTTGTTTGTTAAGCTGAAATTTGGTCGCTTTGGATATTAATATAAGTAGTATATAGTGTAATTCAATACATATATTAATATATGTATTGAATTGATAACATAACCCTTTTGGTTTTTGGCTACGTGAAACATGTGACCTTGGATTTGTGTGTGAGTGAAACTGAAGCTGAGGCAGCAGCTTATTATAAAGGAATCAGGATAATACATTAGTCTGTTGAGGTATTTTCTCATAAAAATATTTATATGGCCATACGAGTATTTGAATTGGGGTCTGCTGAAACAGACATTCGAATGTCCCCGGTACAAGAAGGTGAGTTCTAGGAGTAAGATTAGCCTTATTAATAATTAGTCTGCGAATCGCAGATATATGTGTTGTTCTCTTGTTGCAATGTGAACTCATCATCGTCATCAGCCAGTGCTGAATGTGGGCTTTCTCCCGGGGAGGGTATTTGCCATAGTCACCACGCTTGGCAGGCAGGTAGGTGACCGCAGTATAATGTTGTACCCCACAAGGAAACGCTGCTGCCCGTTCCTTGATATATGATTATTAAAGATGATGTTATAACAATCGAGACCAACGGCTTAACGTGCTTCCCGAGGCACGGAGGTAAGACCCTCAACCAACCAAACCCGAAAAGAAATCTTAGAATTTACACAAAGATTTCCTGTCCGGCGTAGGGATCGAACCCACGACCACCGAGACTCAAAACGAGTCAAATACCGCTACGCTACTGTCTTGTTGCAATGTGACCTGATCTGAAGAATTCCACACCACCAGGTCAGGCCGCATTTGGAGTCAACAACACTGCTGGTACAAAAATAGCCTCAACTATACTGGGCTAAACTAGAGATGTTAATTTTAGATCAATGGAATAGACCTAAGGACTATAAATACCAACACACTAGAGTGTTTGAAGAAACAAGAATCTCCCATTAACAAGGACATCAACTGAGGAACTATGATAGGATACAACTATATTTTGTAGTTTGGTGTTATTGGCTCTCGATCTTATGTTTTTAGAAAGAACAATTTAAAAATCGCTGAAATCTTTTAAATATTATTTATATTATTAAGAATGTCCTAATGCGTTCAAAAGAAGAACAAAGGAGTATTTTTTGTCTCAGTAATCTATATACAGGGTGTCCCAAAAGATTACGTAGCTGGGAAGGGGGGTGATAGGGATGGTCACAAGGGTCACCAGAAAAATAAAAAAAAATCCCTCTGGGTGTTTAAAAAAATAAATGGCATTTTTTAAAAGACTAAAAATGTTACACCTTGTGCTAACTGTACCTACAAATATGGCTGTATTTAAAAAAAATGCTGTTATGTAATCTTCAATAACAACAAGGTCATCAACATCAACATCAAAAATAACAAGGTGTAAAATATTAAGTTTTTAAAAAAATTCCATTTTTTTTTTAAATACCCAAAGCGGATATTTTTTTATTTTTCTAGTGACCATTGTGTCCACCCCTGTCACCCCCTTTCCCAGCTACTTAACCTTTTGGGACACCCTGTATATATATATATATGTTACGGGTAATGCTAGAATATGGAGTATACCTAGGTCTTCCCAAGTTAACTTAGTATTACCAAAGCTTTTGGGTAAAGTCCGAATAACATATATACAAAATTACCCATACTCACCTAGGTCTATCCAATTCTGGTTGGGTAATGTTAGTTGTTTATATAAAGTAGGTACGCCAATTGTTGTCTGCCGAAAATAATTTAAGTATAACAATTTAAGTATCTGGTTGTGCTATGCTTAAAGAAACTATTATGTTTTTATTCTGTATGTTTCTTCATTAAACAAAAGTTACAAGTTTTTTAATACCACAAATAATTCTAACATTACCCACCAATTTTGTGTAAAACAAACACAAAATTACCCAACTAGAATTGGATAGACCTAGGTGAGAATGGGTAATATCCGAATTGACATGTGTTCTGAAATGTAATTCGGACTTTACCCAAAAAGCTTAGAAAGCTTAGAAAAAAATTTAGAAAATTCAAGAATATTAATCACAATATTACATTTTCTAAAGAACCTCTGCGCTTTTGACAATAAAAAACTTTTTAATGTAATTTTATGGCGTTTGACATAACATTGACAGAATGCGTGCTGCTCTTAGTGCACACCACAGTTAGTTCAGAGAACACCTAATATTGAAAGTTAAATTTAATTTAGAGTTTTAGTTAAGACAGGACAGCGACTGTCGGGTCAGATAGCTATTATTTAATATAGACATTTAAGTAAGTATATATAGTTTATTATACCTAGTTATATATTAGTTTGTAGTTGTATTTGTATGTCTTTTGGCTACGAATTTACAAAACCACTTCTTGTGAAATCAATAGAGGCAGAGCAACGTTAGTACGCTGAACGAACTGCTCAACTTTGAGAATCATTCTGTGCCTAAGTTTGAAGCTTACCTATGAGGGGACAGATTACCGTCAGCTTAGCTTGTGTGATCAGTGATCAGTAGATCGACAGTTGCAGTAAACTCCGGGGCCTAACGTTAAAACTCCTTTTTTTTTTTGTTGTCTGGGGGGAAATTCATTTACGCATTCCCACGCGCCGCTGCAGCGTATTCGCGCGCTGTTGGCTTGCCCTCTCCATAGCGTGGTATGCTTACTCATACCACGAGGAGAGGACCCTACACCACTAAAACCCCCCGGACAGTCCTTCGATCCGCCGTTGGCGGGGGCCGGGTACGCATAAACAATCCGGCTCTAGCGGTAAACTCCTGCTTTGAGTATCGCTGGTTGTGAAGAAATATATTAGTGTCACATTAAAAAATCGAAATTAAAAGGGATTGTACTATCTCTATGCCCCAGAAAGCACTTAAAACCGTTGGTACATCATCTATCATGAGTGGGAATCGAACCCGTCATGGGTTATGAAGATAACCTATCGTAGGTATAAGTATCAAATAAAGTTAAATTGTTAATTTACAAAACTATTACAATTTTGTATAAATGAAAAACCTTTGCAAAGTACGGAATTCTAAAATCAAACACGAAAATAAAATAAAATATAAAAATATAATTTAAAAATTTAAAATTTCGACACAATTCTTAGAAATATTATTTTGCTTATTAATACATTTTAAACCACCCGACACGACCGAACGCTCTTCGTCGTCCGATACGGTAATCGGTTGCAGAGGTATAATGTATGCGTTTTATTATATAATAAAAAAAAACAAGTAAGTCAATAAATAAATAGTGCGATGCAAAATATTTTTAACTAAATTACAATAATTAAATAAAAGATGCGATACTATTATATTATACCACCCGTGTAGAGATGCGATTTACGACTATGAGTCGTGCGATATAAAAGGCAGTGATATGGCATAATTTTGCTATATCCCGCGTTCTAAATTTGAAAATGCGTTCTTGTGAATAATAAATTTTAACACAAAATATGAATATCAAATAATTATAATTATAATGTTTTGAAATGAAATTGATAATGCGATGTATAAAATATTATGCGTTTGTTCTATGGATGGGAGGATGAATGATACGAATAAAATCCTTATTTAAAGCGGAATAATAAAGAGTAATAACTAGTGTGACGATATGCAATAGTTGTTTAAAAAACCTAGACTATTATATTATTATAAAATATGCGGCGAAGGAAGGACCATAATATAGTGGATAATGTCCTCGCGGATGCGGCGCGAAATATAAAGAGGAGATCACCACCGCGATGCGGCTGAGGTGCTAGTTCAAATCTGCGTTTAAGTCTAGGTGTTCAAATCTCACATTGCATATCAATGGCAGCCAAACAGAACAGGAAGCTCACGTACCTTGGAAAACCAATATTCGTCCAGCAATGAGTACCCGCGCTTTCCTCCACTGCTTTACTGGCGCCAGTTCACACTGTTAACAGGATCCGTCCTTCTGCAGAATCCTCCACATTAAACAGGCGAAGTTATATTTCGATTTTTTTATATATAAGTTTCGTCAAAACGGCGGTAAAATATGCGATGCGTTGTAATATATGTTTACAGTAAGAGCGATGTTAGCGAAGATAAGAGAGCGACGCGAATGAAATGCGTTCCATGTTCAAATCGCGCGGGAATTATGCCTTCTTAATATTGGCATTACAATTCACGCGCGCCGCCAATACTATCAGACTGACCATAGACGAGCAATGTAAAATATTTTTTATTATTATTATTTGAAATACGCGAAGATATAAAAGATACTGTCCAGGTTTATAGTGCCACTTGATTAAGAAAGTAAACAGAAATCCCTGAATTTTTAAATTGAATATTGCAATAAAAGGTTCAATTATAATGTGATAATAGGCATGAAGAGTAAAACAATCTTTTAAGTCCGTCAGATTACCTAAAACTATTGGAGTCGTATTTTTTTTCGTTCCTCAAACAAACAATGACGAAGATTTTATCTAATAGTGACGGCCCAAGCCCTCCCTCCGGAACTTAAAATCTGTTGTTGCTGTGTCTTTGTCAATTGACAAGTGACCCCTTAAATATTTATTTTATTTTAGTTGTTATAGCGGCAATAAAAATACTTCATCTGTGATAATTTCAACTGTCTAGCTATCGCGATTCTTGAGATACAGCCTGGTGACAGACAGACAGACAGACAGCGAAGTCTTAGTAATAGCGTCCCGTTTTTACCCTTCGGATACGGAACCCTAAAAATACGTGTGCAATAGTTTATTGTAATCTAACTGACAGACTAAATATTATTTTTTAGTCTTCATTATATAATAAAGCTACTGACTTTATAGTACACGATAGAACATAGTAATGGACTTACAATTAGGTTAGTTAGGTAGTTTCAACAGTCTCGGTACTGTCGGCATCAAACAATAATTTGAAGCCATGGTATGAAATTCATACCCGTTGCCTATTAATGGTTGTTAGAAGTTTGTAAGATATTTAAATAAACTATTCACGGGAAATATATGCGCTGATTTGAATTTTCTATACTGTTTTCTTGTATTGTAGTAGGTACATTTCATTTTAAAGTTTCCTTCCGCCTTAAGAGAAATTTGTCTCTGTGTTGCGGGGGAATTTTAGATATACTTAATTCACGGACACAAAAAATGCTCAGCCTTTTATTTTTGTTTTAAATTTTTAGCAGCGTTTTGCAGTTTACTAGTATTCTTGTTAACCCCTCGTGCTATGCTAAAATGCTTGTGTTACGAATGGGTTCACGTCGGTAGTGCAATGGGTGGAGTTCGAGCCGGCGACCTGAAGATCACAAGTCTGACGCCCTAGCCATTGGGCTACCGCCGCTTGAACTTGAAAGTTCTTACTTGGAACAACTATCCGTGGTTCACACAAATAGTTGTGTTAGATGTAAATCCAACCCAGAACAAGTCTCAGAACCAACAACCGCAACCACTGAGCCACCGGTGCTAGTAGTAGTCATGTTAAATACTAAGATATCATATCCTTACTAATATTATTAAGGCGAAAGTTTGTATGTATGGATAGATGGATGTATGTTTGTTACTCTTTCACGCAAAAAATACTAAATGGATTTGGCAGAAAGTTTGCACGCGGATAGTTTATAAGCTGGATTAACATATAGGCTAACAAAATATCACGCTCCGACCCACTGGAGCAGAGCAGAGCACGCGGGTAAAACCGCGGGGAGCAGCTAGTTAACAATATAGGTGGGCATAAGAATAACACCCGTAAAAAATACGAGAAGCTATGTGAATCACTTATTTTTCGGACAGTGGCAACTTTTTCAACGATTAGTCAATTTAGGTAGCATGAGAAAGGTCGCAGGTTAGCTGGGATACGATAATCGCCGGACCGACTGCGTACCGCGTTGCTTCCCATCCCTAACCTGTGATCACTTGCCCGTAGCCCGTGTCAGCGATGCCAAGGTCAAGAAACCGTCGACGGCTTAACCAGCTGGTTAAGTCTTGTACTATTGTGGATTCTGTAGTTAAGTCCATAAAATAGGGCATCTTATTTTTATTATTCTGTCACAATGAAAAGATTTTTTATGCCCCAATTACCAAAAACATAATTAGACCAGGGTAGAAGCCTTTAAAAATAATGAAAAGTGAAAAAAAATTATAATAGAATGAAACCCATTAGAAAAGGAGGGAAATATGATAACAATGAAAGGAAAAATAATTTACGGGCGATCTGAGGTTGGGAAGGGGATGGGGGTGAGTTTTTAAGGGTAAAAAACGGTTTTTCTCGATTTCCGGCAAAACTAAAAGTCCTATCGAAAAAAGTCAAATGGAAAAGTTGTAGATAATAAAAAGATCTAAAACTTTTGTATTTACACTTTTTTCACATAACCTCAAAATTTATGTGAAAAATTCAAAAAACCAAGTTTTTGGTTTTTTATTTTTATCTTTTACAACAATGTTTTTTTTTTAACGAAATTTTGTGAAAACTTACCTTTTTATGTCCCAAATACGCTGTAATTTATTTAATTAAAAATATTTATTTTTTCACCTTATTTTGAATTAATATCGAAAAAACACCCTAATTTTCAATCGAAAATTCACCCGTCAAAATATCAGCTTTTTTCAAAAAGTTGGTGTGGTTTCTGTTCGTTGAAATCTCTACTTTCCGATGGTGAAAAAAAAAAAAAATATGTTACTATGGTAAATCTTCTCAGAAAACGCAAAAATTAAAAAAAAACTTGAATTTGAAAAAATTTTTTTAATTATTATAAATAATTTTGAGCTATTTATTAAAATTTAGACTTTAATTACTCGAAAAACGTTAGATTACATGTGACGTTGATAACAAAAAAAATGCAAATAAAAATATACTACTATAATTAACAAACAAATAAGTTAATTAAATTAATATTTAATAAGACATCTACAATATTTGGAGAAAGTTGTCTAATTTTCTTTAAATTATATGCGTAGATGCTTATTTATAACTATTTTGAGATAAATTATATATATACCTGAGTAGATATACCTGAGTGACCTACGAAAAATTGTAGCCCATCAAAAGGTATTTCGTGGAGAAGTGGGGAAGGGGCTAAGTGGGTCTGGGTCTTACTACATACATACCTACTATTATATACTATATATTTCGTAGCAGCTGTTACAACCGCTAGCCTAACCAGTATTCGAAATACAGTACAGTATACAACATCGTTTATAAAAATACACGTGCACGCTGAGTTTCTTGAAGATAATTGTGACAAGTTTACTTAAAAAAACAATAAAACTTTTCGAATCTGCATAGGAAGGTAAATACTATCTCTATTTTTATCTGTATCAATCAACTCAACCATAAAAATCGTAATATTTTCTTTAAAAAATAGTATGCTTAACTTAACATAACCTAAAGATTGAAATTAAATGATATTTTAGTACAAGATAAAAAAATAATTATCTCCTTAATTTTGCACAAACAAATTTAGTTAATCCCATGAAAAAAAATATATTTCAAAATCTATAATGTGTTTAATGTGTTTAAAAATATTGTAATGAATAACGTAATGAGAATAAAGCATCTACATTTAATAGTACGATTTACATTTATATTTATCTATAATGAGATTTTCTATGACATAAATGTAATAAGAATTAAATAAATCAACTTTTTAATTGAAACAAATTGCAGCAATCACATTTTTTAGATGAAATTATTTATAATAATTAAAAAAAAATTTTCGAATTCAAGTTTTTTTTTAATTTTTGCATTTTCTGAGAAGATTTACCATAGTAACATATATTATTTTTTTTACCATCGGAAAGTAGAGATTCCAACGAACAGAAACCACACCAACTTTTTGAAAAAAGCTGATATTTTGACGGGTGAATTTTCCATTGAAAATTAGGGTGTTTTTTCGATATTAATTCAAAATAAGGTGAAAAAATAAATATTTTTAATTAAATAAATTACAGCGTATTTGGGACATAAAAAGGTAAGTTATCACAAAATTTCGTAAAAAAAAAAAAATTTTTGTAAAAGATAAAAATAAAAAACCAAAAACTTGGTTTTTTGAATTTTTCACATAAATTTTGAGGTTATGTGAAAAAAGTGTAAATACAAAAGTTTTAGATCTTTTTATTATCTACAACTTTTCCATTTGACTTTTTTCGATAGGACTTTTAGTTTTTCCGGAAATCGAGAAAAACCGTTTTTTACCCTTAAAAACTCACCCCCATCCCCTTCCCAACCTCAGATCGCCCGTAAATTATTTTTCCTTTCATTTTTATCATATTTCCCTCCTTTTCTAATGGGTTTCATCCTATTATGATTTTTTTTGGTTTTAAAAAATATCGACCCTGGACTAAATCCATTATTTTAATCCATAACTAGAAGATTTTTTAAATGAGACCCATACCAATGATATGTTATACGATTACCATTGCCTTAAATGAATTAAAAGTAATTTGATGTAGATTTTTCATGAGGTGATTTTTGTGACGCTGTGTGTATACATCTATAGATATTAATATTATAATGATGAAAAGTTTATATTTTTGTTTGTTTGTTTCAAATAAACTCAAAAACTACGGAACGGGTTTTGATCATTCTTTCAGCATTAGAATGCTACGTTATCCCTGAATAAAATGTGCTTTAAAACCACCCGTGTCAAGCCAGGGCGGGTCGCTAGTAATTTTATAATAATAATAATATTTTTTTATTGTTTCTCCACAAAGGTATTTACAATTTGTACTTATAGCTAACTAATTAAACAATAACCCTTTGTGAGAGCTGGTGTCTGTACTAGGTTTCATACGAAACCTGTATTACGGATCACCAGGCCCTCAGTTACCACGGAACGGACAAGAGTAGTGTGTATATATACAAATTTCATTCTCATTTCTTCTTAACAAGTGGTTTTACATTTTTGAAGCGGCCATCAGACATCAAATGAACCTAAGCCCAAACGCAATCCGAATGATAAGTCCCGTCCCGGCGACAAATATTAGATATACGACCGGCGACTACAAATCATAGAGACTAAATAGATCAAGCAAACTTACGAGTCAAATGACTTACTTTAAACAATAATTTACGATATAGGTAGATGTCTTACCCACTCGCACTTGTTCCACTAGGTACGTTATACAATTCAGTTTTACAGTTATGTTATTCCACCATCCAATGTCATAGCACAATTTACCTGGAAAGACCAAAACATAAATTTAATATTGATCAATAAAGATAAGATGAAGCATAAATACTTCTGTATTAATGAATAAAATAAAAAAATAAAAATTATTTACGAAAAACCTAAACAGGCATTTGCAAATACTCAAAACATATTAAAATTTGGCTCATTAATATAATTATATTTAATTAATTAATTTAGTTTAGTTGTTATAGTTATAATTATAATAAATAGTTTGTATTTTATATTTATTTATAGCTCTAGTGTAAAAGCTGTCAGGTATGAAAATACAATTTAATTTTTTATCTATAATTTAATAGTCTAAAGTTCTGTCCTTTGAGTATGTTATTATTTAGATAGACCATAAGTATATCATCGGACGCGATTTTATGCTACCACCGGATCCAATACGATCCCCAACTGAGAAGACCCGGCGAAACATAGGTACTCGAATGGGCATGTCAACATTATTTTGGTCCAGTTACTTTCATTATTTAGTTAACTGGCTTACATAATTTACTAAGTTGTCTTTATACAACTTTTATTTTTATTTTGCTAATTTAACAGATCAGATAAGTTATTTTGAGACAGAACATGTGTTGTTTCTATGATTATGATTACAGAAAGTACACAGAATACACTATCATGATCTTTCAATTTCAATGCTTCATCAGCTATAGGGTATCCGATCTGGTGCACGAGGGTATAGCCTGCCATACATCTTTATCATCTATATACTCTTTAATACTATAATAGCCCCTACTCATTAGGATGCGTTATACATGTGTTTTAAATAATGTATCAGGCATGTCAGTAATATAAGAGGGAAGTTTGTTATAAAATCTAATGCAATTTCCCATGAATGACTTACTATGTTTGCTGACCCTAAAGCACGGCATAGCTAGCTAGCTATGTCCTTATTCCTAGTATTTATATTGTGAAAGTCACTTTTTTTACTAAATGTATCTAGGATTTTCCTAACAAATAAAATATTCTGGTCGATATACTCAGATGGCACAGTTAATATATTTATAACTTTAAATAGGGTTCGCAAAGAATCGCGGCTACCTAGCCCATAAATAGCTCTGACCGCTGTTATATTACCAAATCTCGTAATATCCAAATGCTGTTTTAACACAAATAAACATAAACCATTGAACAGCATTTCTTCATGACTATTAAAAAAAATCATAAGTAGATAACACTTATAGTAATTCACATTGTAGTTTACATTTCAATCATAGATGTCCCTATATATTAACAGGAGACAGGCAAGCTTCACCTATACCACAAAAGCAGCTTGGAGTAGTCCACACCACACCCTTTTTTTCCTGTATAGGACTGCGGCGGCGTGACAAAGATCAGTAAAACAACCAAGCAAACCAATGAAATTAAAGTTGACTGTCAGACGGCGTCGACACATTTTCGTTGACAATTTTGGATGTTCAATTTTAACTTCATCACTCACTAATCAGACTCGTATTAGATACCTTCTCTTTTAAAGACAAATTCATAACAGAACAGCAAGAAGGAAACAAATTTTAAAATAATGTAATACACAAATCATTGACCATGACCCGACAATATACCTAATCCAATCCAACTCAAAAGATGAAGTATGTGCAATAATGCCTCATCCCGCGTCATCTTCTGATTGTGCTTTGTCGGGTATTAGTATTACATAGTCAATCATTTGTCTATTACAATGTCTTAAAATTTGTTTAGTGTTAATTAATTCCTTAATATTTACCTATTTTTAATATAGATATTACTTGATAGTCTTGCCATAAACATATTTCTTATGCCAATTTAAGAACGATGGAAGAATGTAAAGAGAAGCGTTAGTGTAATCTTCATGACAAACATAACTTTACACGCAATATGTAATCATCGTATTTATTGTTGGCTACAATGAATAGAGCAACTAAGCTTATCAGCGCGGAAGTCGGTTGGACTGATAAAAGAAATGGGCCATAAGACGCCGATTCGAATAACTCGGGTGACTAACCTGCCTCTACACAATTAATCTTTTTAATTGACAAGACAGAGAAAAATAATTGCAATTAAGTAGTATAGTATCTGAGTGACCACAAGTTTACTTAGATGTACAGACGTACAACCGGACGACTTAAATCAAAATGAAAGTAAATATTATAAAATTTTAGGGTGACCCATTTTGTTGTGCAATTGTAACCCATTTGTGACAGAAAGATTGTTGATGTTTATTGTAATTATTAGTATCATTTGATACCCGACTAAACGCTATCCCTCTTTAATTACATAATAATTAAATACGCACCCCGTAATGTTGCCATTCTCACTCAACAACAATATACAAACCTAATTTTATATCCAGCATATGATAACAGGTAATCGCACAACATTCTTATATTGCATTTCTATAAAACATGAATATGATCTGTAATAATATTAGATAGACTAGCGTTTGTATTCGTATCACATACACATCGTAACATATCTTCATTGAACGCAAAATATCAGTCGTATCGTAGCAGCTTATTGAATAATATTAGATTTTCTATACACAAACATGTTTCCGACGTCGTGCAAGTTTGCAGGACATATCCCATTACTTACTCGCGTAGGTACAGCCTTCAAAATATCATCTAGCTTTAACGACACTCAACATTGCTAATAGAGACATTTTTAAGTGTACAAAATAAGTAGCTTTAATCTAAAACTGACATTAAAACTTGTAACTGTGTTGTCATTTTGTCGGTATTGAGATATTAATGGAAAAACTATGGTCAATGATCTGTTAATTTAAAATTCGTATTTTATTAAATATCAGCAGCAGCTATCACGCGCGGTTTCACCTTCATAGATCCCGTTCCCGTGGAAACTTTGACTTAAAATGTATGACACTCATAAATGACAAGGCTGTCTATTGGCAAAATAATTTTCAATATCAGTTCAGTAGATCCAGAGATTACCCCCTACAACCTCACAAACTAACAAACTTGACCTTTTTATAATATAAGTATATGTATATACTATAAAGTATAACCCATATATTACATTTCAACGGACACTTCAGAATTCTCGTACACAATTAAATAATGTATGTGAATATACCAAAATCTAATATTGTCTGTTAATTAAAATTCCTAACTTAACTTAATATAAGTAGTTGTAATGAAGCTGAAGCTAGCGGCCAAATACGCAGCGGCCAAGCCAAAACCAGGGCTGTAGCAAGCACTAAGCGCCCCGCTCTTGAAAATTATTAAAATTGACGGGAAATTTTATTCCTTGCAGTCGAGATTAGAGAAAAGGCCCTCTAAAAGAAGAAATCATTCCATCCATTTTCAACATAAAAAAGTAGGTCCCAAATCGGATAAACCGAGAATTTTTAGAATTTTCGCGCTAACCAAAATCTTGCATTTTAAGTTTAATCCAAGTCAGAGTCTCGGGCGGTCAGAGTGATCCTCGAGGACATCTGTAAATTTTTGGCGTGGGTTAGTCCCATACTGTGAGTCCACGGCAGGATAAGCTTAGATTTTTTCCAGATTCCAGATGTCCTCGCGGATAACTCTGAAATAGAATGTAAAACTTAGGTAAAAATCAATACAAGAAACTCTATACAAAGCCTAATTAAATGCAAGCCGTCTTATTGTTTGTACTTTTAACTAAATGTTTGTTGTATAATATATTGTGTGTTGTGCTGAATTAAATGTATTTTCTTTCTTTTTTCTTTACAGAGGAGTATTTTTTCGCCTTATGCAATCGCAATAGGCATTTAATAAAAAAAATATAACTAGTCCGTCACTTTGATTACAAAAAAATATTGGACACGTATTTTTTTATTTATCAAATCAAAATGACAAAGATACAGAGCAACAACTTATTTAAGATTATATATATTTGGTATATTAAGCTTCCTTTGTGGCATCCAAGTGGATGCCACAAAGGAACCTTAAATAAGCTTGAGCGCTTGCAAAATCTCTGTATTCGTTTTATATTTAATCTTCGTAAATTCGATGATGTCTCTCGATTTCGCAAGGATCGCAAGCGGCTCCCTATCCGCCTTAGCAGTAATACTCGGATATTATGCCTCCACTTCAACATCCTACATGTCCTTCCTACTCACCTGATCGTTTTTCCTTTATGCATTCTCCTGACGATCAATGAAGGTCTCACCTAAAGTCTCTACTCAGTTTTCCCCCTCACAAATCCGATTTTTCTTCCTACTCCTTTTTCGTGCATGGGGGTTAAATTATGGAATTCGTTGACCGTATCATCCTGCTATTCTCTTTCGTAATTTAAGAGTAAAGTGAATGAATTTTATCTCTCCTCCTTGACATAATAAGTAAGTATGTATTTATAAATAGTATGTAGTTTATTCAGTTTTTGTATAAATTTATTTATGTGTATGTTTAGTTATTATATTATGTTTAAATATATTCACACTTCTCTATTCTTCTATCTTTCGACTTCTCCTCTCGCAGGTCTACTGGAAGAGATTTCTGTAGAAATAAGTAGTACCTTTGTACATAGTTGTCTTAGTATTATTTCTTTTTATGTATATTGTGTGTGTACATAAATAAATAAGGCTATAAAGTTCAGGAGGACTCTTGTCCTCCTGAACTTTATAGTTTTTCGGAGAGTAATGTTTTGTTTGAGAAACGAAAAAAATAAATACGTGTCCAATATTTTTTGGTTATCTAACTGACGGAATAAATTTACTTTTTTATTCTTCATGAATATTCTTGATTCGCAGGTACCTTCCTAAATTGTAGTCAAGTTAACTAAGCTCAGCCTAAAGTTAATGTTCTTGATAGCATAATGCATAACATATGAGTCGTATTAGTAATAATATATATAGATGTTAATTCTTATCTCTATTAGTTTTGTATAAAAAGGTCGGTAGCCCCAAATAGAGGCGCCCCTGAATTACACATCAGATTTTTATACGGTTGATTAGATTATTTTGTATGTCATTTGGATGATAACCACTCAGCAATAGTACGGATCAATAAGATCAAATCACTATCTTATCACGAAATAGATATAACTAGGGTAAACTGATGTAGTAATTGACAACATAAGCAGTGTTTATATTGGGTAGAATATTTCCATAATTAAATTTCGCTCCTGTCATTGAAAATGAAAATTAAAACTTTTATTGACAATGTAGACGAATCGATTATAGTTACTTATTATAAATCAAATACAATAATAATGAATACAAAATGAAAAAACAATCTTGACTAAAAAAAATAGTTTAAATTTCAACAATTATGTTATTAAATAAAATTTTACAATGCTGTTATGGCATGTGAGATCAACCAGCGCAGGCTGGAATAAAAAAGTCGTCCAAAAACGATATAATTGAACACATAATGAAATCCTTCACAACTTATCAACACAAGAAATGGCAGCTAATGACTAGCTGTAGTGTCAATTAGCAAGACTCATAATACCCAGTTCGTTACATCATTCGATAGAGAACCGCGAGTGACGTTTCTTTGCTCTGCCTAATCTGTTTACTTTTCAAATAAACCAAACCTACTACGGTAACTCGATCACATGTGCTAGAAGTGATAAAATTCGTCACACTTTAGAAGACCCTCCCGACCCTTAGTTTGCCAAGAAACTTCCGATGCCCTCGTAGACCCGAGAAGTCCGAGAGATCCGCGAACTGTAAAGTAGAGCGACAGTTGCACAAAACTCCCCTTAACAAACTAAAAGCCATAATCCCTCAATCTCCCCGTCAACGACCGCCCTGAGCCGAGGTTTAAGTCTTACAGGGGACGCCCTCTTGCGCAGGTTGCTTAGTTTGTAGTGTTTAAACCATTTATTTAGGCTGGAGCTCTGCTCGCCTTTATGCCCGATGAAGTAGCAAAAGCCTCGGAACTAACTCTGTCCGAAAAAAAAACTTAGAAGTAAAGATCACTTGACAATATTTTTTTTATTAAGATTTCTAATCTAATGGTAGGAAAAGAAATGGACGCATCATAAGAACATGGTTTAATTTTTTTCTAATTGTGTCTATATGAAAAAATATATTATTGACTTTGACTTTGACTAAAAGTGTTTCCAGTCTACTAGTATGCCTATTAAGTCAAAGTCAAATATTCTTCAATTATATAGACACATTTAAAGAATATAAAATAATGTTCTTATACCAGTTCTGGACGTGACAACTCTGGGAAGAACGCCGAACGCTCTTTCCATAGCTCATATTATTACCTCTTGCGCATATTCTGAGCATTTACTAGTTAATATCTTATATATAAAATTCTCGTGTCACAATGTTAGTAACCATACTCCTCCAAAACGGCTTGTCAGATTTTTATCAAATTTTATATGCATATTCAGTAGGTCTGAGAATCGGCTACTATCTATTTTTCATACCCCTAAGTGATAAGGGTTGTCCACCCCTAAACTAACATTTTATTAGGTAGTGTAGGTGTAGGTTAGTGGTAGGTGAGGGCCCGTGAGGGGTAGGGTAGGGGTAGGGTAGGGTAGGGGTAGGGTAGGAGTAGGGTAAGGGTAGGGTAGGGGTAGGGTATGGGGTAGGGGTAGGGTAGGAGAAGGACACCGCGTAAACGAAGTTTCGCCGGGCCAGTTTATTTTATACAAAAGTTTAGGTCTTTTATTTATCGATTGAAGCAGTACGAAGTCTGCCGGGTCAGCTAGTATTATATAGATTAAACATTTCAAATACAGGCCAATCTTTCAACTTAAAACTTAAGCCAACATAAGTATTTTTTATTCTGATAGATTTTGATTTTGTTCTAGACTCGTATTGTTTATGCTAAAAGAGTTAAAATTCAGGTTAATATAGTTCACAAACGATGGTAGGTAAATACACCTACATTTCGGTTTCCGTAAACTGTTAAAGATTTTACGACGTCTGTAATTGGAATCTTATTATATTTTTATTCACTACATTCATGACAGACAAATTTGTTATTATTCGACTTGATTCAAATGGTTTGCTCTAGACTTAATATAAACACAGCAAGTTTGAATAGGGTCATCTCAAAATAATTATTTCAAATGTTCGTGTGAGTTTACGTGTGTAATTAGTAGACTACTTTATGTTTATTATTACCTTATCTATATATATAAAAGAAAGTCGTGTTTGTTACAACACTTATAACTCGAGAACGGCTGGACCGATTGCCATGGTTTTTGATTTGTTGGATTTGTTTCCGTCCCGAATAGCAGAATACACTTTAAAAACAAAAGAAAGTCGTGTTAGTTACACTATTTATAACTCAAGAACGGCTGAACCGATTTGGCCGAAAATTGGTAGGGAGGTAGCTAAGAACTGGGAGAAGGACATAGGATACTTTTGGGTAGGGGTAGGGTAAGGTAGGGTAGGGTAGGGTATGGTAGGGGTAGGGTAGGGGTAGGGTAGGGTAGGGGTAGGGTAGGGTAGGTGTAGGGTAGGTGTAGGGTAGGTGTAGGGTAGGGGTAGGGTAGGGGTAGGGGTAGGGTAGGGGTAGGGTAGGGTAGGGGTAGGGGTAGGGTAGGGCAGGGGTAGGGTATAAAAGTCCACCCGTGCGAAGCCGGGGCGGGCCGCTAGTATTTATATATTTTTTAAATATTGTATTCGATTAGCAAATTTCCTTTAAGAATAGACTAATTAATATATTTGGCTTAGAAATGGTATTTCTTTAGGTTACATTTTTGGGCTGAATTGCCCAGCGTACTCGAACCTCACCAACAGCGGACTCATGAGTGTCCGGGTGGTTTAAGTGGTGTACGGTCCTCTCCTAGCATACCACGCTATGGAGAGGACGAGTCCCACATACCCCAAGGAGGGGATGCGTAAATGCATATCCCCCCGGACACAAAAAAAGGTAACATCGTTGTTAATAGAAACATAACTAGTTTATTTTCTCACAAATACGAGTAAGTTTGCGCATTTCAAAAATGATTTTTTATCTTAATTGAGATAAAGCCTTAATCGATCAATTCTAGTATTCCTAATCAGATGAAATCGAAGTGAGAATCAACATAATATATATTTGGGCTCTGCGATGCCAGCCGTGAGCTTCGTGCTGCTGTCACTGTAAAACTCACTTCATCATCATAATCAGCCCGTATGACGTCCTCTACTGAACATGAGCCTATTCTCGAGGTAGAGTTTTGCTAAATTTACCATACAAATAAGTGCTCCTTCCCTTTCTACGATATACGCTTGTTATGTATGATGTTATAACAATCGAGGCCAACAGCTTATCGTGCTTTATTAGGCACGGAAAGAAATCTTAGAATGTATATCAAGTTTTCTTGTCCGGCATGGGGATCGAACCTACGTCCGATCCAATACATATACACGCTAATGTCCCGCTTACCTTTTTGAAATTATTTTTTTTATATGCTTACTTACTTCTATAATAATTTAAGACATTAAACAAAAAACGTTGGAAAGTCTGAAACCATTATGTTCATAAGCAGTGTAACTGGTGCTGATACAGAATGTTTACATTGCCACGATCACTCGTTGAATGAAATAAATGGAGCATCGCGTTTTAAACACGGGTAGAGTTAAGAGTCACTACTTATCTGATCGCTGAAGATCGCTGCGACTTGATAATTAGACAATGGTGAAAACATTCCTGCGAGAGATTATGCTTCGTCATTTTGAACTGGGTAAAATAGGTTAGGTTAGAACTGTGACCAACCGAAGCGGTGCAGCGGCAGCGGCCAGAAAAAATCAGCATGGATTTATTTCGAACAGACCAGTAAAAAAACCGTGTTCAATTCAATTGCATACTATTTTGTAAAACCTCTTTTAACGTTGCTTGATCGCAAAAACGTGCTGAGTTGACGCGAGTTGAGCACGGGTTTGTTGAATTGTGTAGTAATACAAAAGCGTGGATTTCGCGAGACCGGTGTCGCCAGTTGGACACGGAAAGGGAAATACGCTCTCCTCACAGTTATCGCGTCCATAACTAAAAGTCAAAATTGCGATGGGAAAAAGTTTTTTTCATAGTCCTCCCGGCCGAATTACTAGTGTATTCGCAAACACAGGTGCGATCGCTATTTCTATACTCTCAAAATCCGGTTGGGCGGTTCTACTGATACAACCTGTCATTGATAAGATGAAGGATCAAAAGCAATGCTCTCCTAAGCACGGGTTAAACACTACTAACTTACAAACTTTGGGCTGGTACTTAGATTTTTGAAATAGAAACACTGAACCGGGGACCTCGGTAGGGAAATATTTATACTGACTATTGTTAAAAGAGTGTCGCAACCCTAATAACTACATATTTCGTAGCAATAAATATGTAAGATAACAGACACTATGATATCATCACTTACTTCTAAGAAGTCTGGTGACGAGTTGAGAAATCCAATAACATTTGTTATTAAACTAATTACATATATTTACTAGATAAAGCGGACGTAGCCCAATGTCTAGAGCAACTATACTCAACCTGCGGCCCGGGGGCCGCAAGTGGCCCACCGGGCCTTTTGAATTGGCCCACCTATGGTTATAATATAATTATACGTGTTTTTGTTTACTAAATATTTTGAGCTTTTATGTAGTATTTATGTATGTTCTCGTGAACATACAAGCAACACAAGTAGAGTGGAGTTGCAAGAGCGGAACCTATGCTCCAGGTTGGAAGTGTAAAATGTAGTAACGCCGGGGGCACTTGACTGTATTAGGATCTTGCACCCCGCAGTCTCACCTCTCGACAACCTTAGCTGTTTATATAGTGTTGCCCCCTGGCCGCCATGTAGTGGCTTTTAATAGGGGCCCCACCGAAGCTAACTCGTAGGTTAGCGTCAGAGAGCGAGTCACCGTCTGCTAATATAAAATATGTGAGAGTTTTCGAGGCAGATGTCCGATCTCACTCCATAGCCAAGTATTCCGGTCGATTTAACATCCCATCCGTATAGCCCAAACCAAGTTTCTATCTGTGGAAGACTGTCCATTAGTACATCTCAATGGTATATCAATGGATAGACCTTCAAAGATGCAGCCATCTCACTTTGATATTAAAAGGCCTCTTCAATGTTGGCTTCGGCCCCATAATTGCGTTTTAAATGACCGAGTCCCCATGGGCCCGTGACAGTAAAATGTACCAACATAATAATATTTATTTGCTTAAAAACATGGTTAGGTACAGGATGTTACAATTATAAACTAGTTCAGCATGTTTCGCCATTGTGACAGCATGCAAATATTAAATTTTATACAAATTTTGTCAAACAATTTATAATTAGGTATAGCATATGCACACACATTATTGTATTCAATATATTCAATTATTATGTTAACATTTATTATAATATTTATTTCGTAACATTGTTAAATAAAAATAAAATAACCTTATATATTATATTTATTTAAATAATATAAAAATTACCTCTAGGATACAGACTCTATCTCCTGCAGCAGAGCAAAGCTCCTGCCTTAAAGAATGGTTTAAAAACTACAAACTCAGCAACCTGCGTAAAAGGGCGCCCCCCTCTTACGGACTTGGTCCTCAACCCAGGGACAAATTGCAAAAAAGTATATTTTTAATTTTGCTAAATGGGTCACACCATAAATTAAAAAATGTATAATTTACACTACATCATTGGGAAAAAATCCAATTGACATAAAAGCACTTATTTCACCCCAAAATAAGTGACACGACGGGATAATGATTTTTGGATGATTTCTAAATCGATTACACCGTACACAGATGCGGCAATTAACTGTCAACAATTAAAAAAAGGAAAACGATCGTGTGTTGTAATTAGTATGAAACGATTCGCACGTGTAAAAGAATATAATGGGACTTTTGATACGCGTATAGCAGCGCAGCAAATATCCAGTCAGAGTTTCACACACTAACATTGGAATTTTTCAATTACATTCCATGCTTTTTAAATTTAAAAGGTAGACTTATTTATACTTAGTTCCGACCGTAGTTAATATGGCGGGTGTGTTGTGCGCGCCGTCGTCACCCTAAGGGCCCTTTGTCACCCCCTGCGCCTCCCACCAAACAATTGCTAAACATTCAACAGCCTGTATACGTGCGAGCGAATGTTCTGCCTTGTAAACTACTGGGCTTTGAGTATTTTTGCTTCTTTTAATTGAAGTGCGATAACGTTTATGCTTTTTGCTACTTTTAAACTTTTGACAATGTTAAAGAAAAATTTGTTTGCATGAACTAATCGTTATTCAATAAATCACAGTAACTGTAGCTACTTACTAATATCAACGTACACAAATGAACATGGGCGTCCCTCGAAGGGGTTGATGCCATAATCACCACAATTGTCAGACAGGTTGGTGACCACAGTTTTATATACAGGTAGACGCTGCTTCCTGGTATATGATTGTCATAAATTATGTAACAACAATCGGGACCGTCTTAGTCTCCAGCCCAGTGGTCTTTCTTTTTTTTTATCTATGTAAATTACTCTTTCATATTCGTGAACGTATAGAGCGACATTTTCGGCTTACGACAAAGCTCTTTAAATAAAGATTTAAAAAAAAATATTCGGGACCGACGTGCTTAACGTGCTTTCCGAGGCACGCAAGGTGTGTACCTCAACCAACCAGACCAGCAAAGAAACCTTTGATTTTACAAAACGATTGTCAGAAGCGGAAATCGAACACACGAACTCTGAGATTTAAGGCGAGACTTATAACGTTACGGCATGGATTATTATTATGTTGGTACACATGCGCGATCATTTCAAAGGCATTCATGTGCAGAAGCTTTTGGCACTTTTTAATATAATGGTTGCATCTATGAAGGTCTATCCTTTAATAATCTAGATCTCACAAGCAAAAGGATGGATGTCTTATTATCTTCAGAAGAATTTGCCAGTTTACGGTAAAGGCACATACGACGTATGTTTCTAACGCATAATGGCACTTCCAACCTTATGCTTTTGAGTTCTAGATATATTATTGAGATATATAGGTACCAATTGACAGTAGCCAGACTAAGGTTCGAAATTATTGAGGTTATACTTAATGCACACATACTAAATTGTCACACCAGGTAAGCATTGCCATTCAACGGGGTAATGCTGCCAGCATTCTATGAACCTTGCCATGTAGAATAGATTAGATAGTTATAAGTAAGTTTTATTTAAAATTAGCTACTTTTAGTTGTATATTATATATTTTATTCTTTAAAATAAAACTGTAGGTAGGTAGGTACTTCCTTAAAAAAAACAGTCCTTCAAAACTGTACAGTACAACTAAGTGAAGGATCGCTTAATGAAATTCATTTATAACATAGTATGTTGTTTAAAAATGATGTAATATAAACTTTTGTTGTTTTAGGAATAAATCTCCTGTTCCTGCAAAAGGTATTTGTTTTAATTTATTTTTATTTTGCTCATCTCATTGCACCACGGTTCAGTCAACCGATAGTACATTGTACCTACAAGTTCAGCATATCCGAGTAACTGCGTACATGTAAATCAGGCGATGACACATCAATACCGAGAATTGGATAAGATTTTATATTAGAAGCACTTAATGGAAACTTTTTTGTTATTCTTTGCTGATTAATGATGTTCAATTTATTTTTGTGTGATTACAGACACCTGCTGTGTCGTTTCCGGCTTAGAATAGGCCACTTTTCTCCACCTTCGTCTTCCCATGGGTGACGTAAGAAGCGACTAAGGTAAATACACCTGATGGATGGGAAGCAGCAACACCAATCACCAAACCGCCTCCCAAGCGGAGCGCCTCAACAACCCTGGCATGCTATGGTCTATTTAGACGGTCTAACGAACTGATGCAGTACAGACACCTACTGGTATTAATATAGTAAGTTAGCGTACATGAATAATATTTGGTGGGCTATATGTATTTTATCCGCGCCCATTCATGAGACAGTAATTTATCAAAAGGAGGCCGCGGTACGGGTAACAGAAGACGACAGCTCGCAACCGCTCCGTAGACGTCGAATTGGTCGCAGCTGGCGGGACCGCTGTCTGCCGCCATAGAGCGGCTTCGGGGAGCAGAGAACATGAGTACTGCAACTCTTTGCTGATTCATGAGTTTGGGCGGGGGCACCATATGTGTTCGGGCGCCCCTGCAAGGGTAGGTTTGGGCCCCTTAAGGCTCTAAGGTTCTGTTCTACCCTCCATCAGATGTCATGCATAACTGCTAATGCATGACATTGGTGAAGGGTAGAAAGCCTATCGCCGAAACTTGCTAATTTTACGCAGTCATAATAACCTACGTAGTACTGATTCATAATTTTATATTAAAGTATGCAAAAATCTGAGGTAACCTTAATGCATGTAATGAATTAAGGGGTTATCTCCCTTAACTCATTACGGGCATTAAGGTTGTCTACACTTATTTATAATATTCCCTTGCAGTTAAACACTTCGTTGCCTTATTTATTAAATTCGATTAATTGCTGTCGGTTCTAACACGTTTTAAAGCTTCGCGCTAGTAACATAATTATGTTACTTACATAATATATTAATATTATACATCCGCAATATTATTTACACCGTCATATTTTGTCGTTGCTAATACTCAGCGAATTTTTCTAATACTTTTTGTTTTTGGTAGTACAATCACAGAATATACATTTTTTTAATAACATTAAATATTACAGATTAAAATGACTTTGAACCTATGTTAGGAGCGTTTGTATAATCTAGATTATCTTTTATTGCAACGTACTAGAACTCATTTAGCCATTTACATTTTTCAGTGCCGTCTTCTAGCGTAACACTTTTTTGTTAACAATTGATGTCTATTTTAAAATTTGGGTCTTGCATTGCGATAGTAATTCTGATGGAAAGTTATCCTGCCAATTACTACGACCTGCATAATACCTATTTCATTTTCATTTTCTGTCATAAATTACTTCGAGATTGATATCATTATGCCAAATGTTGATAGTCTACTTTTTTCACAATAACAGTATATCCTTGTATCTCTGCCCTCGTACAGTGCTCATTCAGTTTTATAAGGCTAGAACCCTGCTCGCTTTTATGCCCGGTGAAATAACAAAAGTCTCGAGGCTGGCTTTATAACTGTCCATCCGAAAAAGGTGTTTCAATTTCAATCAACAATCGAAATATAGGTAAATAACCACAAAAAACGAAAATAATGTTAATCGTATAGTGTAGTAAAGTCTGTAAAAGTAATATGGCACCAAAAAAGTTGAAGTACAAAAAAAAGTAGTTTGAGTGCAAAAAAAAGAAATGTCTGTATCCGGATCAAATGACGTTGAAATACTCAAAGTTATGAATGCAGAAATGAATATTAGGCCGTGTACACAATAAAATACTTTAATATCGCAAAAGTTCAATAAGTCAATTAAATCCAATAAAAAATGCAACGTCCAAACGTTACCACTTAACAAAAATCCGATTACCGAAACAAACTCCGTATGGCATGCTTCTGATGCCGACGCTACTTCAGGACGAGACGGCATCGCGCGGGGTAGCGGGTTGAGAGTAAATTTTCGAGCCAGGTATAAAGTTTATTCGTACGATATAATTCGATTAGTAGATTACCAAGGCTAGCGGTAATGTGGTCGAGCGTAACTAGCGAAATTCTGTTGCTAGAAATGTTCTATTTAGACTAACGCCTTAGTTCTATACTGCAGTGTTGCCACCTTGTTAACAAATATGTCACTAGAACCGTATTCTAAACTCGCCAGATTTCAGACATTTTGTATTATAAAAAACCGCTAGAAATCGCTGACGATATTATCATATTTTAAAGTGGTAATTTTTATTTGCGGGATCAAAAGAACAATTAAGTAATTTTATCATACTTGTATTTTATATTTTAGGGGTTTCCTAAACTTTCTAGTTTGTTGTTGCTCTGCATCTTTTTGGGTAATCTAACTGTCGGACTAAATATATTTTTTTAGTCATGAAGACTAGAAGAAGAAGGCCTATTGACTGATTAATTATCATTACGTATACGGTCTTATATTTTAATATCCCTGTTAACACTGAAGATGTTTGACAAGGCACAGATTATATTCTACTATTGTGACAAGGCCGCGCAACAATCACGTATGAATTTAATATGAAGTACCTAATCGGTTGTTTTAGTAATTACTTGTTGAGTTCCGGTGCAAATTCGGCGCGGCAACATGTTTTAGTTATATCTACCTATAATTTAATTACTACCCGAAGTTGAATAGAAAACGGTATTGCGTATGTAATGTAGTGTCTACAATGTTTACATTTTATTTTTATCACATCTATTCAAAAAGAGCTAGTTTATTCCTCGTAAACAGGGACCAAAATAGCTCATTAATCCCTTAGAGACCAAAATTGATTTGAATTTGGAATGTGGATACTGTTAATAATTTTTCAATCAGCAAAGAGGTGAATCACAAACCATGCGGGAACAATATATTGAATATGTGACTGAATTTAAAAAAAGTTGATGAAAAATAAACAACGCGCGAAATTAAATGCATTCTGCTTTCGTTCGTAGTTGATTCATATTCAGATTGTAGAATTATAAAAAATGAGTGCGTCTTCCTCAAGTGAAAGTATTATTATATCTTATGGTTCTTCATTGTAGTAAATAAATTCTTGTTCATAAGTTGCACTTACTTATTTTCTCATAGAGGGTAAAAAAAGTATTGTCCACCTCGGGAGCAACACTATTTTAAGCTCGAGTGACATACTTTTAATCCCTCGCTGCGCCCAGGATTCTAGTTAAGAATCCCTCCTTCGCTCCGCTCTGGATTAAAAAAATATACTATTAAATGCTAGAGATTTATATGGGTACTTGCTATAATTTTTTGAAATTCTCACTGAAAATTGTTTTATAACTATGTTTTACTACATAATTAGAATAAAATTAGTCGCATCTCGCTGTCTGTTTGTCCATATGTACCTGTGCTTGCTTAGATCTAAGGCCGCGTCCTGGACGCCAGCGGGCGGAGCGGACGGCGCGGGCGACGGCACGCGCGTCTTAATCAAAGTTCATAGATTTGTGTGAAGCTGTTCTCGACGACAGCGGTGCGGGCGGCAGGTATTCCTTAGGCACCGCCCGCGCAGCCCGCTCCGCCCGCTCTGCCCGCTCTGCGCGCTGGCGTCCAGGTCGCGGCCTTAAAACTACGCATTGTATTTTGATGCTGTTTAGATTAAGATAAAATATTATGATTCAAGAGGAAGGTTTAAATATGTATATCAGCATTGTACTCATGCGAAGCCGAGGCGGGTCGCTAGTTATTGATATAGTAAATCCCGACCGGGTTTTGGCTAAAAAAATACTACTCAATATCTTCTTATGGGTGTCGTAAGTGGCGACAAGAGCCATATATAGCCATATAGCAGCATCTATCAGTTCAAGAATTTATCATTTTACTACGATAACCAATCCACCTGCGAAGCATGGTACTTACGTCAACATCCCTCAAGGACATTTTTTTTTTGTCCCCGGGTTATCCGTTAACGCATTCCCTCCGCCGCTGCAGCGTATTCGCGCGATGGCGGTGGGATATGTGGGACTCACCTCCATAGCCCCTACACCACTAAAACCTCCCGGACACTCCTTTGATCCGCCGTTGCCGGGGGCCGGGTACGCATGAGCAATCCAGCCCCGCGACGGTACCCACGGCCAATATGGAAACGCGGGATCTTCAGGGATCCCTTAACGACCCTGGCTTGCCAAGGTCTGTTAAGAGGAATCCCATGTTCAGCAGTGGACATTATCGTGCTGTTAAGTAAATCTCAACCTCTGTTTTAATTTATACAGATTTTCATTTTTTCCGTTATCCTTTACAACAGTAAGCTGTGCTGTGTAACTATCTAAGTACCTACTTAGCCACAGAACATTCATTTTATTAGTATTTTACCATTTCTAGGATATCTTGCATTCGTCTTCTTCACGAACTTAATAGTAGCTTAACACTCCATATTTACGGCATATCATATTTTATTACTCTCGTGAATTTACAAGTGAATTTTTCGGGTAATTCCAAGTGCAATTCGCGAGCATAAGTTTACAATCTCTAACAAATATGTAGAGACTTATAAGAATGTAGCTGAAAAAGACGTTTTAAAATACATTTTACCATTTCAACTGTGTCATTAAGCGTGATATCGCTTAGAACTCACCTAATTTTGCAAGTTAAACTGTGGCACGACTGTTTGAGACTGTGACTGATATCATTTTGGTATGACTAGAATACCTTTCCGAAGCCCTCGCCTCGGTCCAAGTCCCACACTCTTGCGAATATTGTTCAGTTTGTAATTTATAAACCATTTTATAAGGCTGGAGCCCTACTCACCTTTGTACCCGGTAAAGTAACAAAAGCCTCGTGGCTAAATACTTAAAGGTCCATCCAAGATAAAAGATTAAAAGACGGTTTCAATGATATAAATATTTAATTCAGGTTATTTTAATTTAGCTGGCATATTTTCGTTTACGTTTACGTTTTTCTGTTACCAAATAGTAACAGAAAAACGTGTAAATAGTAGTATATTACAACTATTACTGCCTCAGTTGTAAGCCTTGGTTATTTGAGGGGCTCTCTGGTTATCTGATTAGCAAAAAGATCAATAAAATATGCCAAAATAAAAACAGATGCGACCTTTCGTTCATTCTATCCTATATTATTTATACAAGTAGTTTACGTTGGATGCTATTTAGGTTAATTAGTCTCACTTTAAGACAAAAAATAACTAATTGACTGTTTCAACAGCTCCATAAACTTCCAGCGATATCTGTACAGGGGTTGAGTGTAATAGCTCATGAAATGTATGTACCTAAGCAAGATGGGGACGTCTGCTTGTCGAGAGCGACAGGCAAAAAGCACCTACCTATAGCTTAGAGGCTTATTGTGAATGGTTCGTGCCTTTGAGTGTTACAGATAAAGTCATATTTTTCGTTTTCCGAAGTGGGGTATAATGACACTTGGTACGGCCATTGTTTTTTAATCGGTCTCAGATGCGTAGATTTTTGCCGTAGGTGTGTAATCGTTGAAAAATAAAATGTCGATTTTAGTTAGTGGATGTTATTTCTTTTACTAGTGTTTGGAATACATAGATTGTTTGCTACAACTTTTTGGTTAAGTATTGTCTATAAATATAAGAATACAATTGAGTATTGAAAAGGTCACATTTGAGTGACATCTGACATCTGACATTAGTCAGAAAATATTTTGTGCGTAATTCTACTACAGATGGATTCGCTGTCTGATCAGTACGAAAAAATCCAGCCCAAAGTAACCGTTCCACGCCGTCAAAGTCGCAAGAAAAAAGAAAAATTGCTCAATATGCTTTTTTTTCCTTTTTCCCGCAACTGCACCTTATATTTAACACACACCGCACAATATATTTTCTGATATTGCCATAGAAACCAACATAATAAATAATTATAGCTATAGTTGACAACTTGCCACCAATTGCTTTATCACCGCTACGACAGCGATTTGACGTTTTGCGATTAATTTGCAAAATTTTATATCGATGTCGCATTTTTTACTTAGACTGCCGGGCTGTTTTGACTGAAATTGAAACATGTAATCAGGATTTACTGATCATATTTATAACATAACATAGTAACATGTACCTAGAAATATGCCATCACTATGTAAATATTTTGTTTGTAACTACAAAGTAACAACTTTCTACTCAATGCAAATTACAGAAAAGAAGAAAAATCCAGGAAATATTGGAAACTGTTCGAGCATTTTTGGAGATAATTTGTTGGGAGATACAATAAAAAATCCACTTTTATATTATATATGAAAGTGGATTTTAATATTGCAGGTCAGATCTTTAATTATTGACTTAATTATAGTTTTTATACCTGTGGATATACGCATATAAGTGGATATATGTACCTCTATATCCCCACTTATCTGCATACATCCACTTCATAGTTTAACGCGCGTTCTAATAATGTACAGCTCCAATTAAACGCAACGCAATGTTTCATTAGAAGGGCGGAGGCACAAATAGACGAAATTCTATTATTTTGGTTATAACTCCGCTAGTCCATCGGATTAATTTTTTGAGTAAAATTACGTATTATAAACGTAATTTTAATCAAATTAGTAGAATATCAAGTACTGACTAGCTACATCCTTTTGTGAGTCCATTAAATTTTTTACACATTTTTTATTATGGTATAACTTTATTGTATAATTTAAATTAAATCTGTTGTACACTTGCTATGCACTCATTGACTTGTATCTCTTCATAAAGGTTTGCTGGAAGATAATTCATAATTAAATTAAGCTTGGCTTTGTACATGTTGTTTCCAATTTATAAAATGTATGTCGTGTAACTTTCTATGTGCAATAAAATAAAAATAAGACTTTATTTAAAAAAATACAATCATAACGTTTGTTTTGTCTTAGGGAACTAGTGACAAAGAGATAAACAGAATCATATCGAAGAACTTGAGTTCTTCGATATGATTCTGTTTATCTAATAATAAAAATAGTTAGAAATAATAGAACGATCGTAGTTCATTCGAAATCAGAATGGAGTAAAAGTGGAATTACACTTTACCAGAACACCAAACACTGCCCGATAACCTCCTACTCTCATTCCATTGCGATTCCTTTAAAGAGTTTTCAAATTAGCAGAATTAAGGCCCAATTTTAACGGCTGTTAACTGCATTTAACCGTCATACATGCCTCTTAATATTTCAAAGAGTTTTTATGCAGATCTGTAATTGAAAAAGTAGGCCAATTGTTTAGACACATAAACATAAAACGACATTGGTCAAATTCATTAAACGTTTCTCATACACATACTTGTAGCTTTATTTAAACTAATATTGACTGCACCGGTGTCTCAGTGGTTACGTTAGTTGCTTCTGAGACCTGGTGTTCTGGATTCGATTCCCATCCGGGACAATTATCTGTGTGAACCAAAAATAGTTGTTCTGAGTCTGGGTGTTCTTTGTGTCCGTGAAATGAATGTTTGTAAAGTCCCCCGCGACACAGGGATTTATTTCCCTAGTGCGAGAGTTGTCTTTTTCAAAATCAAAATCAAAACAATATTATTAAACCATTTAATAAGACTGGAGCCCTGTTCAAGTTTATGCCCATGCAGTGAAGTAGCAGCGTTTTCTTGTGTGTTACAACATTATACTGCGGTCACCAATCCACCTGCCAAGCGTGGTGACTATGGCAAAAATCCTCCCGCGGTAGGAGTCCCATGTGGGAGGTTATTCGATAAAAGAACACAATAATAACGTAAGAGAATTTGTATTAGGTGTTCGTAATGAAAAGAACTGATAACAAAAAAGAGATCAATTAAGTCCATCAGCGAAATGAAATATGCGACTCAGATAAGCAAACTAGACCATTCGGCCACGGTACACGTCTATATCAATCTCTTAATAACACGTATCTAAGAAGTCTTAATTTATTAATCTTATTATTAGAAATATAGTTTGTGATGAGCTTTACCGTGACGTTTTCAAAAATGTTAACAGTAAAATCGAATTTTCATGATTTAATTAA
The DNA here is from genome assembly GCA_947037095.2 of Nycteola revayana. Taxonomy (NCBI): domain Eukaryota; kingdom Metazoa; phylum Arthropoda; class Insecta; order Lepidoptera; family Nolidae; genus Nycteola; species Nycteola revayana. Next base: position 10,965,288 of record OX344842.1, on the reverse strand, counting down.
ACGCTGTGCTTCTCTGGTGCCTAGTTGCAGTTTTTGCCACACGTAGTCGGAAGACTGGAATATGGGTTCCACTAATGCAAATAGTGTGACCAATCATCGGTTAAAATGGCTATGATAGGAAAAAAGTTGAAACATTAACATGAAGGAAGGATAAAATAGCAAAATCATGTTTTAATATTCGTTTCTAAATAAGTTTAGTCGGGAGTCAAATGGATAAACACCTATATTTCAATCTTAGTATATCTTTGAATATAAGTCTCCGTTGGTATGAAAGTAGCATCCTCGACCTTAAGAATGTGGGGGAATATTCATAAGAGACATTAAGAAACCTTTGGGGTTATATTTCTCTTAAGGGATGGGGTGATGTTTAATGTTTCATATCTTTACTGGACTAGCAAATTAGCATTAAAGTTTTTTTCAGACAACCAGTTTACTGTATTTCTCTTTATAGAGTATAATCAGCCTTTACCAGTACATATGCATAACTGAATGTGGACTGAATATTCGACGTTTTAAGTAATTTGAACTAACAAACTTTCGAAGATCTGTACATCTGTACATCATCGGAATAAAGTAATTTGCCATAATATAGTGTCGACCTTATGTAATTCGATTTCATGTACTTTCGAAATACCGTATATCTGTATACAGAACTTCGGGGTACTTCCACTCTTATCCCATGATTTCTTCCCACAATGATTGTATACCGGCTTCTACCCAAAACTACTTCCATTATCATCCCACTAAAATAAATGTAATATATTTTTCCGTCATCTAACCAAAATGTCTTCCACTTTCATCCTACTGTAACCGACTGAATAAAAATATAATATTTATTTTATTTAATGACTTTATAAAGTAATTATTTAGAACAATTATATAGTAAAGTTTATTTTTATGCATTTAATGTTAATTCAGTTTGTTTGATACAAAATGTTGAAATTGATTTCTGGACTTATCTTTAAATTTTTAATTTACAATGTAATTTATTTGACAAAAGCAAATATACGGAAATACAGGTATAATAAAAAACAAATTAATCTCATTCTCATCACTTGCTTACTTTGGTACCTGTGTGACTGTGTGTGACTCGATGGGCAAAATTAAGGCAAGGAAATAAAAAAAACTGGCTTAATCAATTATATTGTTATCTCTGTCATACTTATTGTCCTAGCATAGAGAAAAAGAGAAAACTACATTTGTAAAGAAGTAACTAATCCAGCATAATGTACCTATGTCTAAGTTATCTAGGATTAGGATCAGTTGATACAAATTTGAAGTAGATCGGACCAAAGAATTACTGTGTCCCATACAAACTTTACCTTCCCTTTTCACCAGTCTTAGTGAGCACCTATGTTCTAAAAGGACCCCTTTTGCAAAATTTGATACTTGTAGTTTCTGATATTTCGTCACGGAGTAAGGAATGTACGGAGTTCCAGCTTCTTAAGATCGTGCATTATATTTACCTATTTTGGTAGGTTTCTAATAGATTTTTTTCTAAACTGATTAGTTTGCGTGAGAGGCACTTCCAATGTGGTAAAATGTGTGTGTAACCATGTAACTTTTAAAATAAGAGTATGATAAAACTAAAAAATATATTATTATTATGATGTACATCACCATGCAAACTACCACCGAAAATTGGTTTGAACGAGATCTAGGAAGTAGTTTTTTTTAATACGTCAATTTACCTTTCATTCAATCAACTATTATTAAAACATAGATCAAAGTTACAACGAACTACAAGAACTTTTATATTTTGTTACTTGCTGCTACGGAACCCTTCAGGGTCGAGTCCGATTCGCACTTGGCCGCTTTTTTATTTATATATAAATCAATAGCTGCAATCAGTAGGTAGGTACATATAGTTCAAATAACCAATAAAAGTAGGTAAATGAACGAAATAAAATATTATTTGCACAAAACTGATAGTATTCAAACATTTTTCGTAAATATACTATGTAAAAAATTACGCGGCACTAAAAGCTAAGGGTGCGGCTACATACATAAATTCATACGGTAATGGTCGGTCCATGTCTTCTCAATGAAGTCTGATCCCGCATTGTAGCATTGTTATTCATCGCCACCACCCAAGGATCAGGTCAACGAATTTTAACAGTACAATAATATGGAATATTGCTCGAATGATTCGATTTTTTATTCGGTAGATAACCTTATCGAATATCATACATAATCGAATTAAGCGAAATTAATTGATGGAGACGCATCCTTTAATTTATTTCGCTTAACATATATTACATTTATTTATTAAAAACTCATAGAAAACATATTTTGTACTGGAACTACAGTAATTTAATAAATAAGCCGAAAATTCATGTAGGTAAATATTAAATTGCAAATTTGTCATGGTAACTATGGTTTAAAAATAAATGTTGTTTCTCAGATATCAGTCTTCGTGTTCTTAACACAATGAATGATATTTATTGTTCCACAATAACGTTAACATTTTGAAAATACCTATTAGTGTGAATTACTGCGTTGATCAAGATCACAAATAATGATTCCCGCAAAAGGACACGGTCCAATGAGTGTTTTGTATTATCAACTTAATGAGTGGCACACACGAAAGACGCGTTGAAGAACGTGCAACTGTTATTTTACGACCATATTGATGGTCGCTGCATACGTAATTGGCCTAAAATGTTATCTATATATCTAGAGCTCAGAAGCATAAGGTTGGATATGACTAGGGTTGCCACCCATATTATATTATATATAGGTGTATAAAATTTCGCACACTTATAGAAGGAGTGCATAAATGCTAACATTTTTTGAAATTATGATTGAATTTCGACTGCTGGGTGACCACTTCTATAGATTAATATACCTTTATATGAATTTGCGTCCATAATGTACATAATAAAAGGTAACCCATCAGCGCATACCCGCTGGTTTGTTTATGATACATTCGATTCAACAGTGATTGCGATGAGCGAGATAGATGTTTTTTTTTCGGAAGGAATTACGTAGTTAACCACCAGGCTTTTGCTACATCACCGGCCATAGCTCCATTTAAAAACTACCAACTAAGCAACCTGCGCAAGAGGGCGCCCCCTGTGGGGCTTGGACTTCGGCTGAGGACGGTCGCTGGCGATAAGATTGAGGGATTATGCCTATTAGTATTTTAGGGGGTTTGGTGCAACTATTGCACTACTTTACAATTCGCGGGCATCTCGGCCTTCGGATCTACGGGGGCATCGGATAGCGAGATAGAGTTTTTACCAATGGCTGTATGGGGCAAAACATATTGTGCAAAGAACTCAATGGTTCAACATAAAAATGTAAACACAAGAACTCATAAAGAATATAGCAAAAAGTGTATGTATCTAGCATACACATGCGCGTATAGAGTTTGTTTTACTAAATATGACGTCCCATGCTTTGAGATTGCGTGTTTATAAAGCAAACCAAGTCGTTTTGTGTCCTCATAATATTAGAACTAGCTTCCCGTGTACGTTTTCACCCATGTAACTCCCGTTTCCATATGAACTTCATAATAAAATATAGCCTTTAGCCTTCCTCAATAAATGGGCTATCAACCGCTCAAAGTTTTTTTTTTAATCCTACTATTAGTTCCTGGGATAAGCGCGTTCAAACAAAAAACAAAGTCTTCAGCTTTGTATAATAGTATAGGAGAGCATAGTTTCATAATAAAAACATAATATTTATGGGTACTAGGTGCTGCTCGCGACTTCGTCCTATTTCTATTCCTATAAGAAGTTTTTGATTTAACACAAAGAATCTCTATCCGGAGCAGAAATCGAGACCACTATCTCAGACACTCACAACGAAAGTTCTCGAATCATATTAATGGAAAACATTGTCTTTATATTCAACCTCATGGTTTGCACTAATTACTGAAAGCAAAGTGTTCCACCGTAGCACAACAATCATTAAAATTTCACGCAGCATAATGTAGGAAAATTAGCTTAAACCGAAAATAGAATTACTTGACCTATACAGGTAGGTACTAGATAGGTACCTAATTATAGCACATAATACACCATACTATATACAAGCTTCAATAAGTTTGTAGGTACTATGGTGTATTATGTGCTATAAACTTACGCTTTTATAATATTAGCAGGACTATTCCTACTAATATTATAAACGCGAAAGTTTGTAAGAATGTATGTTTGTTACTCTTTCACGCAAAAACTACAAAACATATCATATAGTCTTCAAAACATCACGCGGCTCAACACCCAAACCCGTTGGTTGTTGCAGCAACCGACTACAGGCCTTTGCCTACAAAGCGTCGTAAACACCGTCGGCCTCGGGGCGTCCTAGACGACCCGGACGACCAGATCATAACTTACCAACTAGCACTACAGAGACTGCAAGAAACTAGCATCACTACACAGAGACCACTCTTTCCGACCCGCCGGAGAAGAGTGCGCCCGCGAACGCGACGCGTCCTCCTCGCCCTCCCGACCCTTATTTTGCTAAGAACCTTCCGATGCCCTCGTAGACCCGAAATCCAAGAGGCCCGCGAACTGAAAAGTAGAGCGACAGTTGCACAAAACTCCCCGAAAGAAACTAAAAGCCATAATCCTTCAATCTCCCCGTCAGCGACCGCCCTGAGCCGAGGTCCAAGTCCCACAGGGGACGCCCTCTTGCGCAGGTTGCTTAGTTTGTAGTGTTTAAACCATTTATCTAGGCTGGAGCTCTGCTCGACTTTATGCCCGGTGAAGTATCAAAAGCCTCAGGTTTAACTACATATGCCCATCCGAAGAAAAAACCAGGGGGCGCAGCTAGTCTTGTTATTTATACGAATAAGTAAATCATACTTGATATCTTTACAGGCAATTTGTATCTAATGCCATATTTTAACTATTCATTTAAAAATAAAACATAAAAAGACAAAAATAAAATTTTAAATGTGCTTGATTTCACAATATAAAACTTAACTTAATTACTAATACCTATTAATATACCAAATATTCCTGTATCTAACCTAAATATATACCTAATACTTCTGCTAACTCACTCAAATTACCGGAATATTTATTCGGGCAAGTTCATGATAGCGTGGATATTAAACTATATCATGAACTTTGTCAACAATTCGTATAGATTCAGTAGGTATTTAGTAGGTTGGTTCTAGCTACAGGCATGGCTAGTAGATACGGGTGGCATCACGTCGTCTACTCACAGATTTGTCCGGCATGCAAATGTTCAGATGCCGCAGTAACATGTATCTATACTATAACCGATACTATACCATATAAAAATCCGAAAAGTTAGTTTGTTTGCTTGCTTGATCCCGCTAATCTTAGTAACGACTGGTCTGTTGAAAATTATTTTAGTGCTAGGTAGCCCATTCATCAAGAAAGGTTAGACTATATTTAATGGCCATGAAGACAAAAAAAATCAATTTAATCCATCAGTTAGATTACCAAAAAATATTGGACACGTATTTTTTTTTCGCCCCTTAACCAAAAAATGTCGAAGATACAGCGCGTTATAATTTCGTGTGACGTCACTATTAGGTGCAATGGTATCTAATAGTAACGTCACAAGTTTCCTGAACTTTATAGTTTGTTGTTGCTCTGTATCATTGTATTTTTTATTGGTTTGATAAATAAAAAAAAAGGTGCCCAATATTTTTACTACGTACGCCTATTATGAAGTTCTTAAAGGAACGGGCGATACCTATATGTGTAAAAGCACGAGCGGGAAGCTAGTGAAAAGTTACCATATATGTAGTGATTGATAAATCCCGGCGCACTCTAAGCGCGTTGTTGCAACGGTCACCAGAAATTAATCTCTATATCGAATAACAAAAGTTACGTTGAGCATAACTTTCTGTGTGATTCCATTCGTTTCAAACGATTGTATCGTTTTATTTCGCGACCAAATCTGCAATACAAAGTGTTTTGCTAGAAATTAACAAAATTGATCGGAACCGCCTTACTTAGTATACCATAAGGTTTATTTTTGTCATTCAATTGATTGAACCTCTCTCCGTTGTTACGATGCGTCAGAACCAATCGTATCAGTAAAATCGACTCAACTGTGTGTGTGCTCCATACTAAAATATATCAATTCTATATATATATATATATATTTTAAAATATAACAGTTTAATGGTTATTAATATTACGTACAATTTATTGATAGGAGCGCACACAAATCTCGCTGTCCCATGACCAACTACAATATATTCTCATAATCTTATTATTACGTCGTAACAGTTGTAGAGATCAAAAAGCAAGGATCGATCAATGCTTCTCGGTAGCGGTCATCCCGTACTAACTAAGAACGTTAAGAGCCATTCCTTGTCTGCGCGAAGCTTTTCCGCCGGCCGTCATCTACTCATATTGAGATTGATGTGAGGACCAAGCGAAAACCGGTCCCGAACGGAATACTAAGAGGACAAAACGGGGAACCATTCTTCCCCAATTAGCCTCCGATCCGGCGGGGTTTGTCTCGCACCGACGCCGCTCCACGCCGCATACTAAACCATACTCATAATTTTTCATATAAGCTCCCCCCGATTAAACTTAGACACAAGTTTTTGGCCTTAAGTGCTGTTCAAGTTGTCGAACGCGCCTAGTTTTCGTTTTTACTGTAGTGTTTTGTTTTATGACTTTGTAAAAAGGTTTTTTTTTTCTCTTAGTGCCTGACCACTTAATAAAGTTAAGCCTAAATAGTAGTACCTTAAAACTTAATCAAAAATACCTATTATGCACTAATATTACTTTATTTGTATTTGAAATAAAAAAAAGGTCTGAGAATAAAAATAGCCTAGGTATATTATGTTTAACATTGTCAAGGAAATATTATATAATAGAAGACAATTTATCTAAAATTATGAAATCGAATTCATGATTGATGTTATCCAATTTTATAAATAGAAATATTCTATTAAATTTTATTCTGAATATTTCAAAACGGACCATTAGTTCCTGAGATTAGCGCATTCAAGTTCAAGTTCAAAGCAAAAATATCGTAAGTCCTGCTATTCTGCACGAAAATGTTAGTACCTAAAATTATAATCACAATCACAAGAGTTTTGACAGCTGATCAACATTCTAATTAACATTTAAATGCTGATCAACCTTCAGAAACTGGATGTATCACCTGGATGTGTAGTTAGTGTAAAGTCCAATTTATTAATCCGCAGATAGAAATTATCAGAAAGTATTTCAATAATATAATAAATATTACATACACTATCAATATACTTATATTTTTAAATATATCCTCAAAATAATCTATGATATTAATACTAGTCTTTATTTATTTTTCTAGACGGACATACGTTGTTAGCCACGAGGCGTTTGCTACTTCACCGGACATAAAGGCGAGCAGAGCTCCAGCCTTAAATAAATACTAGCCCCTTCTATAAGTATAACAACAAATTTTACTTTCAATTACAAATAATTAATACAAATGATTTAGCGAAACGACAACCACGACAAAGGGACAACCTACTAAAAATATGCATTAAATACGTGTAAAATTAACATACCTTTTAACTAAGGCGTAATATGTTCAGTGTTAACAATACAAAACGACGACCGTTTGGTAAAAAATACTGCGAAACGAAATAGCGGCTGTACCATTAAACTGTAAATCATATAAACATTACTTAAAGAAACTACTAAACTCATGAAGTAAATAGAAATAGTCGGGTTTTTAACTATTACTACATACGTCTGTTCAACCTAGTTTTGGCGAGACTGTTGATTAAAATTGCATATGTTTTGTGTGACACGCTTATTATAGAAGTGATATTAACGTTACTCCCATGTACACAGAATAAGAAATAAGAAGTTATATTTTAAAATTTAAAACATTTTTTGTTAAATTAAATGTATCCATATTCAGCTCTTTCCAACTCTTTGGTAATTTATTGTAGATCACTGGAGCCATACAGACAACACTTTTGCGCATAAGAGCAGTTCTAGCCACATGTAGACATAGCCTGCTGTTATCGCGACGGTTTCGTGAGACTTTATCTTCCAGTCGTAGAAATAGATTAGGATTCGACTTAACAAATATCAACATTTCCAAAATATAAAGCGATGGTAGAGTAAGTAGCTTATATCGTTTGAAATATGGCTAACAGCTATCTGTACATTTCAATCTAAACATCGATCGTAGGCATCTCTTTTGGGCTTTAAATATTGTATCTTTATCCGTCGAGTTACCCCAAAATATAATGCCATATCTAAGTACCGATTCAATCAGTCCGTAATAAGAAGTGAGAAGTGCATCTATACTAAGTGTCCGAGATAAAGAGTACAAGGCATAGGAACTACTACTTACTCTCTTACCTAAGCTTGCAATGTGAGCCTTCCAATTTAGATTCCTATCAATGGTTAGGCCTTAGTAGAAGTAATATAAAGAATTTATATAAAATTTGTAATTATAGTTTTTCTTTAGGTATACCGACTTATGAAGCTTCTATATTCTATACCAGCGGTCGGCAACACGCGACCCGCGGGCCGCATGCGGCCCTTGGACTTTTTATTTGCGGCCCGTGAATGTTTTGTAGCCGTACCGACCGACCGTATACGTATAAATAATTAAGATCCAACCTTAAGAACGCACTTCACTCTGCCCAAGAACGAACAAATGTGGATGAAATTGACAATTTTTTTATGTGATGACCTTAATGTCACAAGTACCTTAAGTTTATTTTGTCACTTTGTGGCCCTTGCCTGCCGAAAGGTTGCCGCTGTTCTATACTAATAATAAACAGAGGAATCATTTGATTGTTTGTTTTTTTGCATTGCATAAGCTCTGGAACAACTGGTCCGATTTTATTTTTAATTCTTTCTCCATTAGAAAGCTACGTTATCCAGGAGTAAAAAAGGTAAGATTCAATTATCAAGTTCAGTGTTGATAAGTGACTTTGACTCAGTGTCCTTAACTGGCTAAAAAAGTTAGATTTTCCTACATGACGTAATTGGTAAGAGATAAATTCTGACAGCTTTACGTGCCTCATGAGACACTAGTGGAACTCCACCATCTCTGACATCAGGCTTGGCCTGGTTGGGTACCTAACTAGATTTTTCATGAATGGTCATATACCTACCTAAACTCAGTATTTTCTTAGTTACGATTCATTCATTGGCACAGCGGCAATGAATCTTTTTTAAAGAATATAATTTATACTGCAATATTAGTATATGATTTATGTGCGGCCTACAAATTAGTTCAACGACAACTCGTGTCTTGTTCGTCGAATGACATTCAAGGACTCAAGTGATAACATTTCGATAGCTCACAATAATTTGATTTCTACATACAAACATTAGAAGAAAATCTATATTGATATTGCACCTAAAATTATCATAAACATTTAGCGCAACGGCTTGCAACAAATGAATATTAGGTAGCTTCTTAGTGATATAACTACTTGTATAAATTAATCATATAAGTTAGTTAATGTACCTTCTGTAGGCGCAATAGTAGCTAATTTTAAACATACTATTGACATAGATTTATTTAAGAATTATGAAAGAGTATAAAGGAAGCCCTCACAACGTTCACTGCTGAACATTAAACTCCCTCGAAAGGTGTTGTATAATATTTACCACGGTAAGTAGGTGGGTTAGTTTGGAGTATGGTCTGATTGGTGGAGGAGTAAATACACGGGTAATGTTGTTGTCATATTTAACATGTTTCCCAATTTATGAAGGGTACTGAATCAGTCAGCCAGTCCCAGAAATAAATTTTTAACTTTAATCAAAGACTATTTTGTCCATTACGGTAATCGAACCCGTCGTGATTTTGATTCCGAGACTTCAAGTTAAACTTATACCACTATAATATAAAGGTTGTCACAAAACTTAATGCAATAAAAATATTTCTTTATTCTTAACAGATTTCCTACGATAACAAAATTACTCGATGAGAAAAGTGACTCGCGGGCGCTCGTCTTTTGCACCAAGTCAACTCCTCTATTGAATTAGCTGGCAGACAACCAATCGGATGATTCCCGACTAAACGATGTGTCAACACAAGTGTTTAAAAACTTAAATGGGTACGCGAACATTTACGAAATATGTCTTTTAGATTGATGGCAGTTGGTTGATGATACAGTACACACTATCTTCTAAAATGTATATACGATCACCTTTTTATTACTTATGGTTACTAAAATGAAATCAATAAACTATTTAATTAATAACTGGACCATCATTGCGTACAGTATTTGAGTATTTATATTTTTTGCAAGCATAGTAAACACACAAAAACTTGGTCTTTGACAAATCTTCAGAAGTCGAAACTAGCGGTTGCGAGCGACGCATGGAACGCAGTATTTTGGGAGGCAAACTTTCAGACCGCATAAGAAACAGTACTGCCTTCCTCGACGCAAATTGCCGACGTGGGAGAAAACGCTGCCAAGCTGAAATGGGACTGGGCAGGCCACGTATGTCGAATGCCATACAACCGCTGGGCAAAACAAACATAAGATTGGGTGCCAAAAGGGAGAGCTCGACGTCGAGCCAGGCCCAAGCGAAGATGGCGAGATGACTTGTAGCGCTTCTTGAAAGACTGGACCACGGTCGCAGAAAGCCGTGAGAAGTGGAAAGAGTGGAGGGAGGCCTTTGCCCAGCAGTGGGACACTATGGGCTGATATAATAATAATAGCAAACACCGAGTTGCAATACATTTTTATCAAAATCCTACCTAACATCGTTATGTAATTAGCCTCCTAGTTTAATGAGGAAACTGAACTATTCTGAAGCCAGATTAACGCATAAACAAATCAAGCTTATCGAGAACACCACAAACAGCACCAAGAATATAATTTACTATCAAGAAAGACTCATTGTAATTCTTAAAGGCTTATAGATAGGACATATTATAGCGTTGTGGAATTCAGGGAAACTATATAGGTATCTGTGTCTAGTGTGCTGTGTTCGTTGAAATACAACACACCTATAATAGTTTACGTATTCTTAACTCTACGTTAACTACCCAGACGGACTTAGACCCCAGCTTAATAATTCTGCAACCAAATATAAGCGCTCGATAAGAATGGGTTCAAATGTGTATCAGGCTTAAATTGGTTTTCATGTTTGTTATGTGGTTGGGCAACCTGTGTTTGATTTTGAACGTGTAAGGCTTGCTGTTGCCAGCCGTGGGGGCCGAGTAAATAATCTGCTCGGGACATAATAGGGGTGTTTTAACACATACTACAAAGGCTACGCCAACATTGACAGGATGGTACAGTGGCAAGTGGCAACAAACCAAATTTACTTACTACTGTCTTTCCTATAGTGCTGTACTTTATTACATTGCATTTATCGACTTTGCTCAATCTTTAGCCTATGCTGATATTTTGGAATGTCATGTGTTTCTGATATTTTTTTAGGGATATCACCGATCACGTAACGATATCTTTACTAATAATGCTTGAACGCGCTTAATTCAGAAACTAGGGATCCGATTTAAAAATAAATATCTCTGTGAGATAGCCTATTTATTAAGGAAGGCTATATAGACTACATTTTATAAAGAAGTTCTCTCAGGAACGTGAGCTACGCACCTGAAACTAGTCACAAATATAGTTAGTGAAGGTCTCAAATTTGCAATATAGCAAGAAAGTATAGATAAAAACGATTCCTTTCGTTACAGGTATTTTCAGATGACTCGCTCGGCTGTAGACGCTAAATAAGCTGCCTGTGCTATACCACGAATACCTAAAACACAAGGGTGCTTTACAAGAACAAAGATTTCAACTCTGTTTCTTGTACCATTAACCTCTCCTAAAGCTAAGACTAAGTAAATAACTTAGTTTACATACTCATAACTTACATAAATAACATTAAATTCACTCCAAAAACAAAAGTAAAAAAATACGATTTAAAAATATTTTAATGCGTAAGACACATATTATTATACACCGGCTGTTTCATCGAAGTGTGTTAAGCGACTGTTTATTTATATTACGCTTCGAGACCTTTGGTGACATCATATTATTTATATCTTGCAGATTGATATGTCATTGCTGCATAAGTATCAAAGAAAAAAAACAAAATGGTTTTCTAAAATGTACCTACTGTGACATCACCTAATTAATGCTCCTTATATCAGAAGCAGATCTCTTTACCGCTTATTTCTCTTAGAGACATTTGTAGCCTCGTGGCTTTTGCCACTGCATCTGGAGTAATACTGAACCCACATTGGGTGTTCCGCGCATACCTCAACCTGGTGTCACATGTGGACGACGGCAGGGGTATCGGAATACGGATGGAGCGAACTCGGCGCATACATCGTATATACATACATTGGAGGAACGCGCCCGCCAAAAGCCAGTCTAAAGGCATTCAGAGTTTATTTAAATACGACAAACTAACCTGAGCACTTTTGGAGCTTGGACCTTGGCTCAGGGCGGTGGGTGGCGGGGCGATTGTGAAATAATGACTTTTAGATTTAAGAGGAGTTTCGTGCAACTGCCTGTCTACTTGACTGATGAAGAGAAGATGAAGGCATCCGAAGGTTCATTACAAACCAAGAGTCGATAGGATCTCTACTACTTACTGACACACAGCCGCTATGTAAACGCTATGCTGTTAACTTGAAATATTTATACGCCAGCTTTTATCTATTACCTGAAACAAATAAACGAAGCAATTTTAAATTAAAATCAATAACAATTAATAAACTACGTATGTATTTAGCTACACAAATAAAAAAACAGTTTAAAATTTTAAAATATTGCGTCGGCAGATTACGGTAATAATTAAGCGATACGATTGCTTACTATAAATCACTTTTCAACTTTCGCTACCGAATCAACAGTACAACAGCAACCAAAAACTTCAAAAATCGAAAAAAATGGTGGTGTTTTTACTGAACTAAAACTTAGAAATGTAAGGAAAGAAATAAAGTAAAAGAACAGCTCAATAAATTCTTTCAATGATAATTCTATATAGTATTTCTTCTCATTCTCATATCCACCGGAAAAAGGGGTAAATTGCCAAAAGAGTTCAAGGTTAGTTATCGTCTTATTGCGATCACCACTCTTATTGAACAAGTCTTACAGCGAGGTGGTAGCAGCAGTTGGCGTAAACGGTGTGTTGAATGAGAAGAAGAAATAAATCTTAATATAAACGAGCTTGATTTAATAGTAATTTAATAATTTAGCTACCAAATAGCGGTATTTGGTTCGCTTTAAATCTCTGAGGTCGTGGGTTCGATCCCCACGCCGGACAGGAAATCTTTGTGTAAATTATAAGATTTATTTCTCTGTGCCTCGGAAACCACGTTAAGCCGTTGGTCCTGATTATTATACTATAATCATATATCAAGGAACGGGCAGCAGCGTTTCCTCGTGTAGTACAACATAATATTGCGGTCACCAACCCGCCTGCCAAGCGTGGTGACTATGGCAAATACCCTCTCCATTGAAATCAGTCCAGGCTCTGAAGCTACTGGACTGATTTCAATGAATCTTTTACCATTAGAAAGCTAGCTTGTTCAGTAATTATAAAATGCCAACGGGAACGGAAGCCGTGCGGGTGAAACGGTGCGTAGGAAGCTAATATTAGATAGATTTATACTAATATTGATATTATAAAGAAGTAACATTTGTAAAGGATATTGGGCAGATTGAGACCACCCTCTAATACTGCCCTGCTTATAATACAAGTATTATAAGCAGGGCAGTAAGGCAAGCCGTACCGACATTTTTAGTATTTTAACTATTTTGCGAAAATTACATTTCAGGACCCTTATCTATACATAAAAAAATTAAAATCATATATTTTTTTATTAGAAACAAAAAATCATATATTTATATTTAACGACAAACGCCGTACTTGCCATTTATGTGCAAGTACGGCGTTTCAAGTGAAAATCCAAAAAATGTCGATTACTGCAAGTAGGTACAATAAGCAGAGCAGAATAGTTAGTTAAAAGTTGTATGTCGTCGGATAGGTATTTTTATTTCGAACAACAATTATTAAGACAAATTTGTTGTCACTGCTGTTCGTTCAGATTTAAAAATATAATTAAAATATTTATGTTTGCGGGGAAAATCATTACAAATTCGGTTATTTATTGTTATCAGATTATTTTACACACCGATGATTATTTGTCTTTTGTCTTTTTTTTTTTAAAAGACAACTCCCGCACTAGGAAAATAAATCCCTGTGTCGCGGGGGACTTTACAAACATTCATTTCACGGACACATAGAACATCCAGACTCAGAACAACTATTTGTGGTTCACACAAATAATTGTCCCGGGTGGGAATCGAACCCAGAACACCAGGTCTCAGAGGCAACTATCGTAACCACTGAGCCACTGGTGCAGTCATGGATGTAATGTGCTAGTTCTAATATTGGTGTTCTATTTAATTAGCTTCATTTTGGTTATTATTTATTAAAATATCATTTTTTTAATGTTTAATTACTCTTTACGAACAGCAGTAACAATAAAGTTGTCTTTATAATTGTTGTTTGAATAAAAAAAACTATCTAACGACATACAAATTATTGCTACATTTTTAACCATTGTCCTTTGTGACATTTTGGGGAAAATCTGTGTCTGACATTACTGGATCGGCTTAAAATTTTAATTTCAATATAAAGTCACATTATTTATGTGTCAAAGGCTTTATTTGAATATGAGTTTCCTCTCAGCTTCCGGACAGATAGTTTCTTATATAAAAATCCTACAGACTAAAAATATATATCTAGCTTAAGGACGGATATGTTCAGAAGCATTATGTCGTAAGTGCCAGTTTACGATAAAGGCACATACGTCCTTATGCTTCTGATCTCTAGATATATATTTCGAATGGCTGCCAAAGTGTTGGCACTTACCTAATATACACATCGTATTTTATTATCTAATCTAATCCTATCCTATATGGGCCGCGGCTGTCTGTTGATTAAACAGAGAGATATCAAAGATGACTAGAATACGTGTTTAAAAAAAAATGTAAAGCAATAAACATAAATTTAACTAATTTGTGTTGTTATTTTATTCGTCATCGTACTCTTAATAAGATGATCTGCGATCAAGAATTTTGACTCGTCACAACCACGCGATGACTCAGAGGTCTTTCCCTTCTGGCTATTATGGGACGAGTTCTCCATTGCGCTTTATATATAGTTGATATATTCATGTATGCAACCGAGACGAGCAATGTATATCCATCTTTTGGAATATATGCATAATGCGTCCGTGAACCAAACGCAACAGTGAAACTGGTTTGTTCGCGTAACGGAGACCTATTTATAAGTATCGGTCACTTTTTTACATTGTAAAGCTGTTGGTTTACTGTTAAATGAAGGATAGTGTTAAATAATATTGTGATTAATTACTTTCTTAAATATATATATATATAAAATAAAATGATAAGAATTGTACTGCACTGATGGCTGAAGGGTTACAGTAGGTAGTGAGATCGATTGCCACCCGAGTTTTTTAATTATTTGTGTTTACCACGAATAATTGATCTGAGTCTGTGTATGATTTTTGTCCGTGAATTATTTGTATTTAAGTAACTTAAAAGAAAAACATCGAAATAAAACGGTTATAACTTAATCGTAGCTTTAAAAACTTAAAATGGTTTCTTAATATACATTTAATTGTCAGGTGGGAATCGAGCCCAGTGCACCGGGTCTCAGCAGTCACTGCCGTAACCAACCTCTGGTGAAGTCAATTGGTATATATAAGGGTTCCGCACCATTTTCAAGAGTCTACTTGTTGCCGTTATTGATAACGAGGAAAAAATGGCAACAAAAAAAATATTGTTGTATGGGGGCCCCCTTAAATAACTATTTATTTTATTTTTAGTATTTGTTGTTATAGCGGCAATAGAAATACATCATCTGTGATGATACAGCCTGGTGACTTAGTAATAGGGTCCCGTTTTTGCCCTTTGGGTAAGAAATCCTAAAAATATGTAGAACACCGACATATCTACTTAGTACACAGTCAACGGTTACAAAAAGTAAAGTAATAATATGATATTGGTTATTTTCTAAGAACCTAGAATCAACTAAAAATAGAGGCAGCAGTGACAAATATAATTGCATTTCGCCGTATTTATTAAATCAAGACGTCTCGTTGGTCTAGCCTGTGGTCTAGCTTTAATGAATAATGCGAAATGGCATTATTACCTTTTTTTTTAAAAAATTGAAATACATTGCCTTATTCCCCGCTGGCGGTGGGATATGTGGGGATCGCCCTCTCCATAGCGTGATATGCTAAACTCATACCACGAGGAGAGAACCCTACACCACTAAAACCCCCCGGACACTCCTTCGATCCGCTGTTGGCGGGGGCCGGGTACGCATAAGCAATCCGGCCCCCCGACGGCACCCGCGGCCAGTATGACACATCCTGGTCCACACTGACAGTGGCCCATTTGCCCAATTATAGGGACGCCTGTAGTGTAGAGGCGTCCCTACTCCTCATGGGTCAGCCTCGAAAGGAGCGGGGCCCATGTGCCCCACTCCCCGAAGCCGAGCCTAGGGCGGTAGGCGGCGGGTTTCGGCCCGCCGCCGACGGCCAACACGCCATCTGTGGAGCAGGTGGGTGGAGGGATCTTCTTCCCTCTCCCGTTCCGCGGCCTCCTTCTGTGACATACTTAACTTATTTACAGAAGGAGGCAACCGCCTCCCACGACCTCTCACTTTGGACCATCTTTGAAATGTTGGTCGGCAGCAAGAGGTCGTCTCCCACCACGCCAACGAGCTCCTCCCGCTCGTTGGCCCACGCCGGACATTCCACCACTGTGAGCTGCGTCGTATCGTCGGCACAGTCACAGTGGTGATAGCGAGTGTCCGGCTCTCTCTGCGCTAAGTTGCACAGGTAGTGGCCGAAGCAGCCATGGCCTGTTACTACCTGTGCAACGTGGTAGGTGACGTCGCCGTGACGGCGATCGGCCCACTCTTTTAGATGGGGCCGAATCGCCTCCACCCCTCCTGCCATTTCCGGAGGCTTTGGCTCCGGGAACAGTTCTCTCACACCTCCGCCGGTACGCGGCGGCCAAAACCTCCGCCTCCTGGTCCCACGGAGGGGAATGGCATTATTACCTGACCGCGCCATAAGGAGGGTTATGTTTTATTTGCTATTGAAGTAGGTACACTATGTGAAAACATTAATATTAACCATCTTATACATTTACTAAGCCGATTGCAACATAACTTTATCAATGGCGCTTCACACCTGTACGAGATTATAAGCCAATTAACTACACGCAGACTTTTTGAACCTTATTCTCCTTTTGAATATTTAAGCTCCTTACTAAAATAAACATGTCTGAATAATAATATAATATCTTTAAATTGTATGTAGGTAGCATCGAGTTAAATTGTACTTCATTTTGTAGTTCGTTAGATAAAGACTTCTATGGAATCAAATGCATGCAATTTCAATCACACTCGGCGTGAATATGAGTGGATGTGTAATGTCGGAGAGTTATTCAAAGTTATATTTGTTTGGAGTTTAAATTGGGGTTTAAGGATTTCAGGGATAGGTAAAGTGTACAGTTGACTGTGATGCTATTATCAATGGAAATCATGATTGGACCAAGGTGGAGAACACTGATACCAACATAATGCCCTTATAAAAATAAACTTTTTATGTTTGTAATGGGTATTTCAGGAATAATGATTTATTTTTGGATTTCCTACGACAAAGGTGAAAGAATAATTTTTAAGAAAAGTCGAGAGAGAGGTAGATTATTCTAGAAGAAAATTGAAATACCTAGGTACCTACTTGATGAAATATTACTATTTAAAATATACTTTTTTATTTGCCAATGATTAAGTGATGCCCTGAGCCGTGGTTACTAGCCCATTAAGGGTGCCTTCAGGCATGTGTCGCTTATCATCATCAGCCCGTATAACGTCCACTGCTGAACATGGGACTCCTCCCGAGGGAGGGTATTAGCCATAGTCACCACGCTTGGCAGGCGGGTTGGTGACCGCAGAATGATGTTGTAACGCTCAAGGAAATGTTGCTGCCCGTTCTTGATATACGATTATTTTTGATGATATTACAACAATCGGGACCAACGGCTTAACGTGATTTCCGAAGCACGGTGGGTAGTCCCTCAACCAACCAGACCCGGAAAGAAATCTTAGCATTTACACAATGATTTTCTGTCCGGCGTGGGGATCGAACCCACGACCTCCGAGATTTAAAGCGAGTCAAATACCGCTACGCTACGTAGGTTGTACGAAAAAATATTGTTTAACCACTTGCCTCAATTATATATTTAGCATAATTAAATTCAGCTTTAAATTATAGAATTAATGATTGTTATTCTATCAATTCAGGATAACCTCCGGTATACCTAGTAACTGACGTGATACTAGAGTGATACACAGATTATTAATTAATCCGCAATATCAGAGTGTCACTCTGAGGTCATTAAGAGGGCCCTCTGGACATAATCTTAATCCAGGCACTGTAAGGATTATACACGTGGAACAATTATTTAAAATAAATGTGTAGGTACTATTTTTTTCCTGAATTTCCAAAAGTCCTATATAAAACAAAAAAAAAGGTGGCAACCCTCCATTGAATGTACCAACTAGTTAAAACCAACAGTACCTAGTAAAACTTTGTGTCCGTGAAATGTATGTTTGTAAAGTCCCCCGCGACACAGGGATTTATTTCCCTAGTGCGGGAGTTGTCTTTTTAAAAATAATAAGAAATAAGAAAAAATAAGAAAACAATACAATTAAGTTACCTATCGATCCAGTCATACCGGAAGATATGAATCCAGGAATCAATTTCAGACATGCCTTTATTAACTCAGTGCTTTGAACATATATTCAGTCTGAAATTCCTTTACAAATTGCGTATAACTCTTTATACATTTAGCCTGTGAAGTTGTACTATTAAAAGGTAATAATGACAAAATCATGACATACTAAAAACCAATAAAATCTCGAATTTGTACAAATCATTATCTAAGCAACTGAATGTGCACGCGCAAGGTCTCCTATTTCTTACTCAGTTTTAATCGTATGACACAAAAAGTGCTTACGTAAGTGCCAAAGTTCCATGAAAACAACTATAATTAAATAAATAGGTAGACAAAAACTGACACATAAGTCTGTACCTACGAATGTGTACATTCTTGACATCATTCATATTTTTATGTCGCCTTGATTCAGCTAACAACTATCCAAAAACTGCTGATTCGACAAAAGGACAAGAAAGATCGTTATTCTAAAACACTTTTTTTTAACATTACTAACAGAGTTTTGCAGTCTGCTAGTATGCTTGTGTTACGAGTGGGTTCAGGTCAGTAGTGCAATGGATGGGGTTCGAACCAGCGACTTCAAGATTACAAGTCCGTCGCCTTAGCCATAGGGCTACGGCCGCTTAGCTCGAACATTTCCAGTTAGCTCGATTAATTTACTTCATTGTAACATATAATTTAGCCAGAGAACACGATCCCCTGCATTCTAAGCTGACCCTTGGTGTCACCAGGCTCTGCGGAAGACATTTAAAAATCGTAGGACCTCTAATGTCCTTAACCTAATATCATATAGAAAAGAAGACAAAAAATAACTATTTGGTCCTTCATTTAGATTACCAAATAATATTGGACGCGTATGTTCTTTTACATAATTGTAATATAAGTTTCAATAGTCACTGAATCAACCCTAAATTATTTAATAAATAATTATGTATTTGACGCCACAAGAAGCAATTTTCCTCTAGCTGTATATGGTTTATGGATAAAGCTTATTTATTTTTCATTCCGTAGATAATATCAATGACTAAAACTCCTACATTTAAATACAGGAGATTTTCAGACAACAAGTCAAGCAATACCTCGACTTATACTCAAACTTTAAGTGAACATTTTAAGTGCTATTGTTGAACAAGTGTGAAATGTTTATTCATCCTGTTTAAGGTAATTAGCACAGAACACCACCCTAGACTGCACTAGAGACAATAGAATATAATCCTAAATTGCAACTAAGGGCCATAATTGACGTGTAATCCAATATTCATACGAGTTAAGCACTTTAGAACTCAGCCGGTTAATATAAACATGTGCCTTCAGATGCTTAATTTAATTAAATTTTGACCTTATTTAATTAATTCCAAAAAAATATGATCATTCAGCACTTCAATACAAATATTTATAAAGAGGAAAAGTTTGCAGTTTTGTATGTTTGTTTTGAATAAACTCAAAAACTACTGAACGGATTTCGATTATTCTTTCACCATTAGAATGCTACTTTATCTTAAGTAACATAGGCTATAACAGTCTACCCGTGCGAAGCCGGGGCGGGCCACTAGTCTATATATAAACTACTAGTCGCAATTTTCGTAAAAAAGGGGTAAGTACAATGTTTCTGCTTTACATGTTAATATAAACTACTTTGGAATTTCTACAAACAAAAATATATTTTCTTTTACACCTCCCACACTGGGTTATTAATCCCTGTATCGTGACTTAATTCACATACACAAAGACCAAGAGTCATAATACTAAGAAAAAGAAATTGTTATTCTAAGGTAATTTTGCAAATCTAGGTTCAAATGGAACTATACCAATGTTGGCTTTAAGCTGACCGGGTTTAGCACTTATCCTGTCTGCTTATTGAATACTCGCGTAAGATAAAATACGACAAGTCAAGTTAGTTACTCAGTGTAATACTAACACATCGAAAGTCCAACACACATGATAGTTTGTTAATGAATTTGCATCTTTGTAAAGCCTCACTTTTTTGCCGATTCCTAAAATAGAGATAGATAGTCCTTAATTTAGATTTCCGTTTTTTTCCTATGCTAATTGTCCCATATATTAAAAAGTATAAAAATATGCTGCTTATCAAATTTTGTTTTGCTGTATTGTATATTACTAAGGCTGAACACACATTGGGCTTGCCCGTTCGTCGATCGTGTGAACGACACCTTCTATCCCTGCCGCCGTTCGAACGTAACATACGATCGTGGTCAGCATTAGTATTAGGTATCAGAAGTAGTAAAGAAAAGTATTAGGTATTGTCAAGAGGGACCGTAACACATTCCTAATAATTGTTTATATCTCGAAAAAAAAACTCATGAATATGATTTTTTTGTGAACCACTAATTTCTCCTATTTTTCTCACCGAAAACAACGTAGTATTTTTCACAGACTCGAGTGAAGGACGCACGTCCACTAAACATGTTTTCAAGAAAATGAACCACAATCAGTTTTCAGACGGAAAGAAACACTGACAGTAGGCAAATAATTTTGAAATCTCTTATAATGTAAATAAGATGTATATTGCTATGTGATGCACGTGTCGCACATCCGCTGCATCCAGGTTAAGCAACAGAATGCATGATGTAGGTCGAATGTGTTATCACCTTATTGTTATCATGAGTAGTTGTTTCCCAGAAAGTTTACTTGGTGTTCTGTTAATTTTAGATAAGTAACAGTTTCTGAAAGTAGCATTGTTGATTTTTTTTCCCAATAGGTACTCTGCCTTAATATTTACGGTAGAGAACATATACATTTGCAACCATTTACTAAAGTTTTCGCCTATATTAGGTACAACTTCATTTCAAAATCCCAAAAACTTTTTGTAAAGTAATCGAATCAAAAACAAGTCGCGAAATCGGTCACTTGTTTGACGGTTAGGTTAGGTACATATTCAAGTGCGGGAAACATTTCATTCAAATTAATAACTTTTCTCAGTGTAGGGGTTTCCCTGCACATAAATAGTAAATACTAAAATCTCATTGCAAAAATATAAATAATTATGTGAATGTCGTCAGTGCATCAATATTTATTTAAAGAAATATATTTTATTGAAATATATTTTGAAATTATATAAAGGTAGAGCTTCTTATGCGTCGAAGCTCTGTACGATAGAGTTTACTGATGCACATTACTTTCAAGATATTATTTTAATAATGTAAATAAAACAACATAAAAGATAATAAATACATTTTGGCATTTTGGGAGCAGTCAATGTTTGTCATTTTTATATTTTCTAAGAATGGATGAAGAGATATCCATTACGTTCAACTTTAGTAAGAGATTAGTTTGCAGTTTAAAATGCCTGTTGTAGAGTTCCTAGGCTTTGTTTCTTTTTATACGTCCTCAAATATTATGTTATATAATAAGATACAGCAGTACTTGTATATTAAATTAGCTGTTTATGCTCGGCGTCACCCACCAAAAAATCTGCTACTTCCCGGGGATTTTATCAATATTGTAATTTACAGATAACTTCTTCTGCGCTTTTTTTTCTAATTAACACCAATTACTTAGAAACACATTTAGAAAATAGTCATGTCGTTCTCGAGTTATGCGCGTACATACATTTTAACAATCGATTTTATTTGTATAGAAGATTAGATGTAAATAATTATTGAGCACGTACATACGTATACTATTCGATAGAAGCCAGCCAGAGAGTGAGAGAGATTTGTTTACACTGTTTGTCTATATGCAGTATAGACAAACAGTGTAAACAAATTTAAGCTTCTCAGCATAGGAGAACCTGCATAGATTAAACCACTAGGCTACAGCAACACCACAGTAACCCGAAACTTAGATTAGATGTTTTGTATACTACACCCGGATCGACAAAAGAATAGGTTATTAAAATTATTCACTCGTGAAATATGTAAATTACTGCCAGCCGAAGTCAGGAAGTTGTTTTTTTTTGTCTAGTACAGTGTTTTTCAATTTGTGGACGCCGCGGTAGACGGAAAGTAGGACTCAGAGGGTCGCAATGTCGGGCTCGGGGGGTCGCCAGCAAAAAATGTTGTCAACTCACATTGTGGTTATTTTGAAAAGCTCTCAAGACTTATTAAAGAAAACTATTTACGTAGTCTTCTAAATTATTTTTGTCTCTCCATGGCATAAGGGGGCCGCAAGAATTTTTCAACGTATAAAGAGGTCGTGAAATGAAAAACACTGGAGCACGTTAACGGTAACGTCATTGCGTCGGTCGTGATCGGTCTCACCAGTCAAACCCTCAATCCAAATAAAAAGTAAACCCAGAGCGCAGCGAGTAACGCACTGAAGACGGTATAACTCTGCCTTGGCGTGTACATGCACACCTTATGCACACACGCGTATCAAAACTATAGCTCATTTGTCTTATTTGGTCTGAGGTTACACTGGATATAAATATTAAAGGAACAAAGAGTACGCACACCTGTGCACAACATGCCTAACGCTGATGTCCAATCTCCTTATAAGTTTGGCTGAAATTGCTACAAACGCAATTTAAGTCTTCGATGGTAGATAACACCACCTATTACACAATCGTTCTCGGAATCATTTGCCTTTCATTACCTACGTATGCTTTAAAAATAAATAATAAGTAGAACAGTTCATTATAAAACAGAGACAATACATACGTCAACTGAAGGAAATTGATCATGTTATCATGCGGTTTAAATATTGTGCAAAGTTCATATACTGCTGACCCTCAGCACGATAAACTGGTAGATAAAAGAAAGAAAAAATCACAAAGCAAATTTAAATGTACTCTTACATATTTTTTATATTCACCACAAAGTAGAAGGATGAATAAACTAACGATAACTTTGGATAACCTCGTAAAATAGGCGAATTCCTGACTTTTGTGGTTAAATGAAAAAAAATACATTTAATTCAGCACAACACAATATATTAAAAAGCAACATTGCGTCAAATACACAAAACAATTAAATGTCTTGAATATTCTGCCGAAAACCAGCGTTGCCACCTCGGCATAGGCTAGGCGATACCTAGCGGGTTCTCAGTTGGCAAAGAAGTTAAATTCATACAAAGACAACGTGGCTAACTAAATAATGTCAGTCCGAAAAAAAAGCACGGTTCTACAGACAAGACCGATATGAGATGAGGCGAGGATCCGACATCTGTCTCTAAGCACCACCAAGTTACTGAATTCGGGTGGTATTAAGATTTTTCTAAATAGAACATTTCAACAAACACAATTTTTACCCGACCTCGGAAACTGAAGTCAAACCAGGAGGGTTAGCCAAAAAAAAACATATTAGCACATATTGTTGACTGCACGTGCATACGGGAGTCGTTTAGCACTGCTTGGTCGATTTCAAAGCGGAACCACGATTTTGGGTGAATTGATTTTTATTCGTATTCTGGGTAGTAATCATTTATAAATTAAGTTTTTACGAAGTCCCTAGTGGATGAGTTGTAAAAAAAACTGTTATTAATGATAGACATAGATGATACGGCTTCGATCACAAGTTGCTTAGTCTATGTATATCGTACGTCATTGTTTTCCGGGGGAAATGTATTAGGCATTTCCCATGCCACCGCGGCGGGGTATATCGGACTCTCCATAGCGATTATATGCTAATCTTACCCCGAGGACTGACTGGGTTTAACCTCTAAGGTGTCGTCCTAATTGGCCACGATCGTACGATGGCGCGATGCGTTCTCGTCGTGCGATGAGTTCAAACATACCTACAGATTTCATCAGAGTATCCTATTTGAACCTCGCAAGTGATCGTGCGAGCACATGAAATGCTCAATAACGATCGTACGATGAGTTTGATCGTGCGATCATGTAATTAAAGCAACAGATCTCTTTTGAGTGTCATAATTATAATATATTATCATATAAAATGACTACCTATATGAAAGAAATATAAAAAGTAATAAATAAATATAAAAAACTTGAGAGGTGTCAAGGGACACCCGGATGGAACGAAGTTCCTTTCTTTTTAAATTAATTTTTAAAGTTACCAATTGTAATAAAATTTTATTTTAAAATTAAAAGTTTTATTTAAAATTACAAATTTGGTTTTATTTTAAAAATTACCTAATTGTAATAAAATTTCAAACTTTATTTAAAATTTAAAAATTAATTTTATTTTTAAAATTACCAATTGTACCTAATAAAATTTTATTTTAAAATTTAAACTTAATTTAAAATTTATTTTGTTTTAAAAATTACCACACTGTTCAATGCGAAATAGAAAGACGAAACGAAAATAAGTGGCTTGCTTCCTATGAGAGAGAGAGAGAGAGAGTGAGACAGACAGACAGAGAAACACGCGCACGCCGCACGGCTTACAACTACAGCAAAAAGTGTTTTTTTAAAGTTGGTCACTATATGATTACAATCGCTACGTATTCCATTGCAGATGTAGTCACAATGTTTCTTTTGACATGGACAAATAATCGTAAAAGTCTTCTTCGTTATTTCGTACATGAAAATAAAAATTTGATGTACGAAATAACCGGTTGAAAAATTCACCGCATTCAGATTCCTGGATCTATAAAGTATGTTATGTTGTCTACGTTTCTTTTTATGTAAAGAGCCCTCATTAAAGTGGCGTGAGCGCGACGCCAGCCATCGAGTGACGATGCGATCGAGCATCACACGATGGACATCGCGCGATCTATTAGGACACCTGTTAAGTCATCGCACGACCACTTTGATCGTGCGATGAAAAACGCATCGCGCCATCGTACGATCGCTCCCAATTAGGACGCCGCATAAATCCCGATGCTCCTCTGAACGTCAGCAACCTGGTGCTTAGAACCACAGTTACATATCATCCGCTGCAACGTGTATCATGTCTCAATGAGTTTCAAACTGCTTTTATAATCTGATTGCCAGCGGAATTCCATGGACTTATTATTTGCAATCATATGGTGGCTATTCTTTTACAGGCAGATATGTATAATAACGCAACCTCTGTGGTATAGCGATATAAGTATCGGATCATCATCATAATCAGCCCGTACAACATCCACTGCTGAACATGGGCCTCCTCCCGAGGGAGGGTTATACAATCGGGACCAACGCGAAATATAAAGATTTATTTCCGCTTTTGTTGGCTGAGAGTGTACCCACTTAGGAAAGAGCGTTATACCGTTGGCCCTGATTATAATATAATCCATAACGTATTCCAGGGAACAGGCAGCAGCGTTTCCTTGTGTGTTAAAACATAATATGGTGGTCACTAACCCGCCCGCCAAGCGTGGTAACTTGGCGGAATCCTTCTCTCGAACGGAGACCCATGCTCAGCAGTGGACATTATACGGGCCGATGATGACAACGCTTTCGCTACTTCAGGGCATGATAATTATAGTGGTATTATAAGGCTTTCGAATGTATAAAAATTATACTTTAATATGTAAAGATTGTATTAATAGTCATATTTTTCATTGTATCAATCATTCGTAGGTAATGAGTTTAATAGATTTTTAGCACAAATTACAACTTCGTTGTGCAATGAACTGTGTTATCGGCGGCGATAAATCACATAAAAACATTATATTGATAAAACAAAGACGTATTTTGACCTTTCGCATGGTACCGTTTTTAACGGGAAGTGACCTGAATTATAAGTAATGTGATCTATTTAAGTTGTCTGCTTAGCCACTGCTTACTGGTTAGCGAGAGTTTAGTTTGTAATAATAAAATAATTTTAGTATTAAAGCACGGAGATAAACAAGCTAAAAAATTTAAAGGAATACCTATTGCAACAATCTCAAATTTACCATCGATGATTTACTCAAATTTAAAACATTTGTTTATGATTTCTCTATTAGATAGCTAACTTAATCGAGAAACCGTACTAGTAGTAAAATTTGTAGTTATACACATTCATAGCTTTTTTCTTTATTACTTTTACCTAGTTACTATCAAAACTTTGTGGAACGATTTTAGCGACAATAGCTAAATTCTATAAGAGCCAAATTATAAATCAATATACTTAGCTACAATTAGTGCCAATATGTAACTATGATGAAATTAGAACTCAATTATGATATATAAGTAAAGATGTTTTCATCTGAGTCTGTAATTCGTTAATACACACGGAGATATCATAAATAACTTAAATTTAACACTACTTTTAGGCATAGCCGTATCTACACTAAAGATAACCTTGATTAAAAAAAAACATACTCGGATGGACAGGGTCAAAAGTACCATAATACATAATAATACTACTTCAAAAATTGTGATAAAAAAATTGCTTGAGTTGATACAATAGCCCGACTGTATACCTAGTAAAATAATTGTTAATTTGAAGATAATTAACATATTTATTATGCGATTTAGCTTAAACAAATGAATTTAATTATAAAATGCTTTACTTCTCAATTACATGATCATGAAACAAACGTAATTACTTAAAGACCTCCAGAGAGTGGAAATCTATACTAGGTTCTGAATATAACTAGGTATATAGCATTCGTATAAAATATATAAAATAAATGACGATTAATATAATAATATTGAACGATAGAGGCATATTTCCTAGAACATATACTGACAACCACAGCAGTTTGTTATACTGCTCACCTGTTGAATCAGCATCGCATCGTAGCGATACTCCTAAATAGTTTTGCTATGCACTACAACTTTATTTTTCCAAACTAATTTAAACCCTATCTAAGAAGCAATAAACTCTAAAACTGTATAAACTTCTTTATTCTTATCTACCAACCGCGACCACGTGATGCTTAAGTTGGGAGATTGATTTAGGCACATATTCACTTCTATATTTACCTTATCAGCGAATGATTCGCGAGGTCAATGACATTAATCTAACTATAATTCGCGTAACCTTAGGCAACTTTAGCTAGAGTGCTGGCTAATGTTGAGATTTAAATATCGAGTACTCGATATTTATCCATATAATAAAACTGTAGAGGTCGAATGTCTGTACATAGAAAGAAAACGTTGAAAACTGAGTCAGGAGGATGTTGGAAGTAAAAAAGAATACTTTTTTCTTCTTTGTTCTTTGTACGGGCTAATCTACGAAAATGTTGCACTGTTTTAAATGAAATTTTGCATGGTGATACTTTACTTCCCCTGTCAGCATTTTAAATACTTTTAATCACAGGAAATTAATGAGTTCCCCTGGGATAGTTAAAAACCCAATGAATAACAAAGACCACGCGGACAAAGTCACATCGTCGGGCAACAGCTAGTTCATCTATATATTAATAGGTAAAGCAAACAATTATACAACTTGCGAAAATTGCGCGGACGGACAAATATGAAAAGAAAATACGAAGTCATCATCATCACCATCATATCAGCCGTAGGACGTCCACTGTTGGACATAGGCCTCCCTCATAGATCTCCAGTTGTTGCGGTTAGGAGCGGCCTGCATCCACGGTGATCCCGCGGCCGCGCGGCCTTAACCAGATCCATCGTCCATCTAGTAGGTGGACGTCCTATGTTACGCTTGCCGATCCGCGAACTCTCCATTCGAGAACTTTTCGGGCCCAACGGCCATCTGTTCTACGTACTGTGTATGTGAACTATATGGCCTGCCCATTGCCACTTCAACGAACTAATCCGAAGGGCTTTGTCGGTAGCCCGCGTTCTTCTACGTATCTCATCATTTCGGATTCGACCTCGTTGAGAAAACCCGAGCATAGCCCTCTCCATAGCTCGTTGAGCGACTGAGTCTGTTCTTAAGGCCTATAGTGAAGCACCACGTTTCTGAGCCATAGGTCATCACTGGTTAAAGACTGGTTGAAATAAGAAGTGAGATTGCTATTTTTTTTTAATAATGTTCGAATTTTGTCCTCTATATGACCATTATATAGGTTCTACAAGCTCTCTAGCTCATAATATTGGTTGTCATAGCAATCTTACTGTTAATTAAAAAAGAGATGCACCTAAAAACAATATTTCTTCGTAATAATAAACAAAGCTCCAAATGCATTCCAAATGTTTGATCTAGGAGTTAGGCATCATATCACGAGGACAATAAGCAACGATTTACATAAGTTAAATCAGTAAATTGGGTCAAGATATTTGAAATCACACAATATCAGACTTACTGTTGATTGTAATAATAAACTAAATTATTAATAACTCAGTTTCAACCAAGATTCCAACGACAAACCAGTGTGTCATGAATGTATCAAAGTTTCTACTCTAAGTCTGAAGTAGGCAAATTTAATAAACAGTCGATGGAGTAGATGATATGTAGGATACTACACAACTATTATTTGCTTGGAATAAACTCAAACGAACTTATTACATACTAACTATTCTACATCTATGCCACTTGGTATCGTTTCCAGAATGCTGGCAGCATTATCGCTAAATGCTTCATTTTCAGCCCGTATAACGTCCACTGCTGAATATGAGCCTCCTCCCGGGGTAGGGTATTTGCCATAGTCACCACGCTTAGCAAGGCGGGTTGTTGACCGCAGTATTATGTTTTACAAGGAAACGCTGCTGCCACACTTGATACAGATAATTATAGATGATGTTATAACAATCGGGGCCAACGGCTTATCGTGTTTTCCGAGGCACGGAGGGTAGTCCCTCAGCCCTCAACTAACCAGACCCGGAAAGAAATCTTAGAATTTACACAAAAAAATCTTCTCCGGCTTGGGGATCGAACCCACAACCTCCGAGACTTAAAGCGAGCTCAATCCCCATGCCGGAATAGAAATCTTTGGGTAAATTTTACCATTTCTTTTCGGCTTGGTTGGCTTAGAGTGTACCCACATAGGAAAGAACGTGAGACCGTTGGCCCTGATTATAACATTACAAACGTATTCCATCGATCAGGCAGCAGCGTTTCCTTGTGTGTCAAAACATAATATGGCGGTCACTAACCCGCCCGCCAAGCGTGGTAACTTGGCGGAAACTTTCTCTCGAACAGAGTCCCATGCTCAGCAGTGGACATTATTCGGGCTGATGATGATGATGATAAGGCTTCACCGGGCATGAAAATTGTAATCTATACTAATATTATAAAGCTGCAGAGTTTGTTTGTTTGCTTGAACGCGCTAATCTCAACAAATACTGGTCCGATTTGAAAAATTATTTCAGTGATAGATAGCCTATATTATGAAGAAAGGCTATAAGCTATATTTTATTATAAAGTTTCCACGGGAACGGGAGTTACGCGAGTGAAACCGCGCGCGAGAAGCTAGTGGTATTATAAGACTTTGCAATGTATAAAAGATATGCTTTAATATGTAAAGATTGTTTTACACAAAGATTTCCTGTCCGGCGTGGGGATCGAACCCACGACCTCCGAGATTTAAAGCGAGCCAAATACCGCTACGCTACAGAGGTTATCGTGTCGTTAAGTGGTGTGTTAAGTAAATGCCTGCAGTCCTCTTTATAAATTATTAAGTTTCCAATACCCACGGTCCCAATATTTAAAGGTTTAAAATCTGTTATTAAGTGTTAAATTAAGTTCCGAAAACATGATTACCTAATTTGATACGATTGTCGTGTTAGTTAATCTATGATTAATTTTATTAATTCAGAATCCCTAATTA
Organism: Nycteola revayana; assembly: GCA_947037095.2. Classification (NCBI taxonomy): domain Eukaryota; kingdom Metazoa; phylum Arthropoda; class Insecta; order Lepidoptera; family Nolidae; genus Nycteola; species Nycteola revayana. The sequence continues at coordinate 10,935,056 of OX344842.1, read as the reverse complement.
ATGATACTGAATTTAAATTCACAACGAAAGTTAAGTTATCAGCAATGTTACCTACAGCTAACAGTTCTTCATTTAATTGACTTTTGAGAAGCCAGTATTCGAAATTTTCTATCGTGTATATTAACTATTATCATAATAAAGTATAATAATATCTATAACCAATTAAATTATCAATCCAAATTAGACTAAAATATCAAATGTATTGAAACCGCAACGCAAACGCATATTGTTGTAACTACTACCAATAACCATTAGTTTCATTAAATTAAATCATTTGTATCGTTGCGAGATTTCCTTTGTAATTTAATTTATAGTTTTGTTGTATATATAAATTATTTTCCTATCTATGAACCAGCTACGTATTCCAATATACGTATATATTAGCCGAATTAATCCAATATGTAATATGTATTCCACAATCAATGGTGTATTCAGGTACACTAAAATGAATATATAAACAGCAATGGTATGCAGTTTTTGAAAATATAGCTCTATAACTGTCTTATTAGTACCACCATGCATACGGAACGAATAATTTCCAAAAACTTTGAATCTAAAGCAATTTAAACTAACGGTGAGGTTACCGGTGGTGTCGCGAAAATACAAATTAACTTTAGTAATTATTAAAATATTAATTCTAACATATTCCAAGTTTTGCAATAGAGCATATGTTTCTGCACTCGTAGATCATTTTACTTTATATTCATTAACAAAATACTAAATTAACAAATTGTAACTATCAAAGAGTACAATTTCGTTTGACTTCCGTACGGCTATTATTTGCGTTAAGTAAATAAATATGAACTGTTTTAGGTATTCACCGCAAATTATATCGTTTCGCTTAAATACAAGTTGCATATTAATTATAATGAAAATGTATTTTAGCAAAATATCTAAATTAATGTTAGTTGTGTAACGATTTCCGAGTATAAGCTTAGTACCCCTTTTCACGAAATTGAGCGGACGGACGGAGCACTCGTAGTTTATACAGATGAGTGCAGAATGCTAATATATATTTTAATTATGGTCGAATGTTTCAATGGGCGACCACTATTATACGTTAATATCTTCCAGGGTGTCACGACGTAGGTAGATAGAGAGAAGAAGACTCGTAGGCAGCTAGAACAGGGTCCGGTCACAGTAATATTATCAATAATAATATTACCGTGGTCCGCAAGGCGAGGCCCGCGACGCGTTCTATGCTTCTGACCTAATCCCAGCCCGCGCTGGTTGATTCTAGTTATATTTATAATACGCGACTATCACATGCCATAACAACAATGGTAAACTTTATTTAATAATAAAGTAGTTAGTAGTAAACTAATTTATAAGTCAAGATTTGCGTTTTTTCATTGTATTTGACTTATAATAAGTACGATCGTTTCATCTACATTATCAATAAACGTTTTCATTTTCCTATCATTTAAAACCGCAGGTTCTGTACACTGAGTAAAACTGTTTAATTTATTCCTAACTGATTTACTGAATTAATGTTCAAACGAAATACATAACAATTAAAAATAATTCATAAAAGTTTCAAAATTTTACACGCTTAAGTGATTAATATGAATCATACGATTGCTGTTTTAGTTTATGTGGTAAACTTTGAATTAATTGAAATATTATTATCGTACTAACTGATACCCGCGACTTTGTCCGCGTGGTGTTTGTTATTTCCTCGGTTTTTTAACTATCCCACGAGAACTTTTTAATTGTCTGTGATTAAAAGTATTCTGAGACGAGGCCATACAAACATACATAGAAACAAAAAAAATCTTGATGTATTCTATTTTACTACTAACATCCCCCTGACTCGGTTTTTAGCGTTTTTTCTATGTACGATTCGACATTCGACCTCTACAGTTTTATTATATGTCAAAATAACGCATTTTACTAATTTGACGCACAAATTTGCAAGAAAGTAACGCTTTGTTTAGTGAACAGGTTAGCAAAGCTTTTAAGATGTATGGCGGTAGCGGCAAATTGAGTTTTCACACAAGGTTACATGATGTTTCGTACGCGAAGGAATTTTGTTATGATTTTGTGCTAGAACAATCAGGATTTTAAAAAGATTATTGATTTGTTATTAGAACATTTAAAATTTCATTTTGCTTGCGCAAGATGAGTAAACGTGTCTAATCATTATTAGTAAAGGAAGGAAAAATCTGCAAGCATATGTTTTAAGCATGTAGGAACGTAAGAATAAAAATAAAAAGATAGACCGATTAAAAAAATAATTGAATCATTACAATTTATATCAGAGGAGATTATTAAATTTCGCGATGCGATTTTTTACATTTTAAAAGTTGATAGAAATGCCAAATACATTCTCATCAAGTTATTCATATCTATGTTTGTTATAATCCGTATCTAAATAAGTCATGGCATATTCAAGACTGTTTCAATATCTGCACCACTCGAATACCTATCATCATCGGCCCGTATAATGTCTACTGATGGATACGGGCCTCCTCCCGAAGGAAAGTTTTGTCATAGTCACCACGCTTGGCAGGCGGGCTGGTGACCGCAGTATTATGTAATAAATAACACTTACAGGAAAACACTGCTGTTAATTCATTGGTTTACAATTGGTATAGATGATGTTATAGCAATCAGGATCAATGGCTTAACGTTCTTTCCGAGGAACGGACGGATAGCCTCTTAATAAACTGGACCCGGAAATAAATTTTAATTATATTCCGAAGATTTCCTGTCCGGTGTGTCAATCGACCCTACAACCACCAAGACTTTTAAAGCAAGATTCATACACCGCTATACCACGAGGGTTGTTAATCAAATTAATAAAACCTACTTATATGATAAGATGAAGAAAGAAGAAACAGTAATAAACTTTTATGGTATTTGCCATAGTCACCACGCTTGGCTGGCGAGTTGGTGACCGCACTATTATGTTGTACCACACAAGGAAACAATGCTGCCAGTTCCTTGATATACAATTATTATAGATCATGTTATAACAATCGGGACCAACGGCGTAACGTGCTTTCCGAGGCACGGAATGTAAGGAGTCCCTCAACCAACCAGACCCTGAAATAAATCTTAGAATTTACACGAAAATTTCCTGTTCGGCGTGGGGATCGAACCCACGACCTCCGAGATTTTGCATTTGTTTTATTCGGACCGACCCGTAATCTACTTCGTTTTTACTATTTCACCGGGCATGAAACAGTACACCAGCCCAATTAAATATAGACAATAATGTACTAGACTTGGAAGAAAATCGTAAACATATTTTGTGCAATAAAATCGCAGATATCGTCTTTTCGATAGCGCGATACTATCTTCTCGGAATTGTATAACCTGTTACATCTTTTGACCTCATCTATAGACGTAACTTTAAACAGCAGTAAATAAGCTATCACAAAATTTTAATCTGACCTTAAACAATAAAATTATCTTTTTTTAATTTATATTACACGTTATTAAATCATTATTTTTATAAATTCCAAATAGTGCTTTTGTTGATATTAATGGAAAAAATGCCGCGTATTAAACTGGTTTTTATTTAGATACATGTTGTTGCGACTGCTATGTGTATCGTGGTGTATCAAGTTAGTTATATTATTATTCGTAATTAAATGTATAATAATTATTTGAACTGTTTGTTTCGTTGTTTTATGTCTGGTGTGATGATCTCATATTTTTATAAAATTTTTTCACATAAATATAACGGGTTTGGAATTGAACCCAGACCACCTAGTCTCACAAGCAACTTCCATATCCACGGAACACCGGTGCAATCATATTAGTTTAAATTCAAAGGCATTCGGATTCATCAAACAAACAATAGTGGGTGTGTGGTTTCAATAACACTATACAAAGGTGAGGTAGGTATATATTGGCCATAGGAACGGAAAAGTGATCTTCGTGACTGTTATACCTACATACGAAATTTGTGCACCCGCCTGGGCTGTAACTTGTCTATGTGGGACAGCTTTGTCGAATGTTACCCATTAACTTGATAAAGGCACTTCGAAGCGTAGTACTAAGCCTCCGCAAGCGTGTTTATACCCACCAACAATTTCCACGATCAATTTCAAGAGTTTAAAAATAAACGGATTACATTTTTCATCTATGCGTCGAATAGATTGAAATTTCTTTTTCTTTTTCCAAATATCTGTCTAATTAGTGAGCTATAATGTTATTATAGCCGATACTACCAACACCTTGTATTTCGAAGAATTTCTCGACCTCATTTTTGTTCCCAGCCATAAATAACATAGATATTACTAAAAACAATGGTGGATACGAAATGCGGACTCAGATATATTGAAATAAGCGGAGGTATTACAGAAACAGCTGTAATAATACACTAGTAGGTGGATAACAGTTGTATAAAATACTGGTCAATAAGCACCTTATTGTAATACTTATTAGCACTACGGAAAATTGTACAAATACCGCGCGGTAGTAGTAGCTAAGTACCTAATGCTCTATTCTAAAATTTTTATTGGCTATAATTTTATTAAACTATATACCTAAAGCTAATAAATGTGTAGTTTTAGACGTTTAACTTATCGACATTAACATTGCTATTTAATCTTTCATTATCAAAAGATAACCCAAACAAATTTTATTCCTATTAGGTACGATTCATAAAATTTGAACTACTTTATTAGAACTATTTCACAACACTGCATGAATTGACATTAAATTAATAGAAACATTTTTACATCAAATGTAGGTAAAATAAATAAAGCAAACGAAATGTCTATTCAAGAATAATTTCGACAACACAATCTGAACATCGTAAAGTTAAAATATGTTCAGCGGTTGCAGAAACCGGCTCCGTCGCCGATACCTACTTATTACTTGCGTCAGTCAACATCTTAACCAAACAATTAAATTATTGTAAAGTTAAATGAGCCGAACATACAATAATATGTGAAAAAATGCAACTCCTAGACCGGGAGGAAGTCAAAAAAAAGTTTTGCGAAGTATTTTTCAGAAACGCCGCGCCGTTGTTGTTGCGAACCGGCTTTTTAAATGTAAAACTTTTAAAACTGCGTACCTGTAATATGGTGACAGCGAGGACTATGACGAGGGCCGCATACGGGATCCCTCCGGTCCTCATGGTGGGCCGGTTAAATTAAAAGACGAATGTTGAAAAGTTTTGTTCGCAGTGGAACAAACCGCGCAGGCGTCGCGTCGTCCACGCCGCAGCACTGTCGGACCGCGAATGATGGGCTCGCGCTTCGCCTGCCCGAATCCGCCGCCGCTCCTCTGTTAACTTAGCGCTCGAGCTACAGAAACGCACGCATCCTACCGGGTGCATACTGCGCCCCCGTACGATGCTTCTCAGACTCCGAGGACCGTAAAAATGTATCTTAGTTTATATCCTATATCAGCCTTCTTACATTATATAGCTGTATATTGTAATGACACAATATATCTAAGACGTACTTTAAAATTATTTCCTATACTCAGTTGAAATAGCAACTTGCAATCTTGATCCGCATGAAGACATCGTTCGTCCCGCTCTCGCATGTGAGCCCTGCAAAGTTCTATGACCTCACTCCAGCGCTTATCACATTGGCACAATCTGACATCAAAAAAGTCTTATGTTAATCGCGGAGTTTGAGAAAAATGATTCTTTATTTCTTAGGAACAAAGTTTTTAATAAGGTACAGTAAAAGGTATTTTATAATTTCTTTATTATGATTCAATAAACACGATATCACTATTATTTACTTACTTACTTGTCGCGCCCAATTCCTTCGCTTGTATTATATACCTACCTACCTAATTACTCGTATCTAATAATAAACGATTTTGTGTAAAGAATGTGGGATTATTTGATGATGCATAAAGAAAAGTAATAATAAGCTTTGAAAATTATTTGATATTGTGAGTTTTCTTTACGGATCGTTCACTTAGGTAGAGAAATCTGCATGTATTTTTTTATGTCACCTTAGTTTTCGGTTGAAAGTGGGAGACCTACGCGCTATCGGAATACACCGGGTCTGTGTCCTCCTGCATGTAAGAAGTGAAAATTTAATTTGTAATTTATTTTATATTGGTCATACGGGCGATCCTTTGGAGCGAGTATTATTAGAAACCTGCAGGTTAGGTTGCCCGCCGGACCGACGCGACGGATGGCCGCGCTGGCCCTCTGCTCCAGTCCTGTGATCCAGTGCCAGTAGTCCGTGCCCGTCATCACATCCTTTATATTTTATTCATAATGATACTTGTAGCTTCATCGACGCACTGTGGTCTTTGTCCCTGAAGAGTGCCGTCAGTAGAGCCGCCGCATAGATTTCAATAATAAATCTTGACCTAGGACCTCTGATCTCTTCATGTGACCGGGGTTTATAAAGCATGGCCAAGGCATTGCAGGAACAATTTTTTTATCAGGACATCCCTAATAAAAAAAAACACTTATGCCGTGGAGTAGCAGTATAAATCTCGTCCTAAATCTCGGAGGTCGGGGGTTTGATTCCCGCTCTGATTCCCAGACAAAAAATCTTTATGTAAAAACAAATATTTCTTTCCGGATGTGAATGGTTGAAGGACTGTCAGCAACGAGCTTCAGAAAGCACGCAAAGCCGTTGGTCCCCATTGTCATAACATCAAGTAAGACATCGTATACTCGGTAACGGAGGCAGCTGCTTTACCTATCTATATGCTTTCTGTAGTACTGCGGTCAGCCCCTTGGAGGGAGACCCACAGTTCAAGAGTGGACGTTATGGAGTATAAATAGACTCTCAGTTTTCGTAATAAGAATTATTACTAAAAAAAATATTCAGTCGTATGTTCAGCGACGATTAACTGATTTCGTTGTTTGTGTCAACAAATTGCGATAATTTAATTTATACAAATCCCGGGAATGTTATTTTTGGCACAAATAATTTCTGCAATTTTAAATTAATTATAGTTAAAATTTAAGTAAAACTTATTAAAAATTTCCAACGAGTAATAATATCTTGAAAGTGGTGACATAGAATAAGTACCTATATAGAAGTGCCAAAAATAGGCAGAAAAACTGGTCAAGTGCGATTCGGATAAGCGTTCCGTACCATTTTCGAGCGTCTACCTGTTGCCGATATTGATATCGAGCAATAAAGGTTTGTGGTATGGGAGGACTCCCATACAACAAACCTTTTTTGCTTGAATATTTATTTTTAGTATTTGTTGTTATTGCGGCAATAGAAATACATCATCTGTAAAAATTTCAACTGTCTAGCTATCGCAGTTCTTGAAATATAGCCTGGTGACAGACAGGCAGACTGAAAGCGTATTCTTAGTAATAGGGTCCCGTTTTTACTCTTCGCGTACGGAACCCTCACAATGAAGTGCAGAAGGAACATTATAGAAATATTTTAATTATTGTTTTATCTTGTTAAAGTTACAAAATAAACCATTTTTAGTTTAAATATTTTTATGGTACTGCAACTGTTGACATGGTGTTTTGAGCAAATTAAAGAGATATAGAGATGTGACTTTTCCTGTTAAGAAATTGAGACAGCAGAGGATAAAATAATTTTAAATATATATTTATTTAACAAGTACTCGCTTTTTTAATATATTAATGATGGTCTGTCATTTTAAAAATTATTGCATTCTGCTGAGCGACAAACTCCGCGTAGCGGTATTGGGCTCGCTTTATATCTCGGAGGTCGTGGGCTCGATTTTTCAACCGGACATTTGTAGTTAGCTCCGAGGCTTTTGCTACTTCACCAGGCATAAAGGCGAGCAGTGCTCCGGCCTAGATAAATAGTTTACACACTACAAACTAAGCAACCTGCGCAAGAGGGCGTCCCCTGTGGGACTTGGACCGCGGCTCAGGGCGGTCGCTGACGTTTTTTTTTAGAGAAGTTTGTGCAACTGTCGCTCTACTTTAGAGTTCGCGAGCCTCTCGGACTTTGGGACTACGATGGCATCGGAAGGTTCTAAGCAAACTAAGGGTCGGGAGAGCGAGGGGGGAAGCATCGCGTTAGCGGGCGCACTCTTCTCCGGCGGGTCGGATAGAGTGGCCTCTGTGTAGTGGTGCTAGTTTCTTGCAGCCTCTGTACTGCTAGTTAGTAAGTTGTTATCTCGTAGTCCTGGTCGTCTATGACGCCCGAGGCCGACGGTGTGTACGACGCTTTGTGGGCAATATAAAGTCTTTATAATTGTTTTTTTTTTTAGATATTTATTTTTAGATAACACGAAAAATACTAACAATAGTTAGGGTAAAATTGATTCCATTTGTGCTTTAACTTTAGACAGTAACATACCTGACAACGTCTCATGCTTAGTAATCCGTCAAAGACTGCAAAACTATGATACTTAATAATTCTCTGAAAAAAAAAATGGAGAGCCACGGAACTTTTCTCAAGATTAAAGAGTTCATCTGTGATTTCACCAGTCAAGACGTTTGGCAAATTAATACCATGAAATATTCACCCTGCTCTATCTATTTTTATGGGATTAAAAAAATAATACTATCTCAGCTAAGAGGTAATAAATACACAATTTTAGATACCCATTATTTAGTAGAAACTTATTACTAAAAGTTAAGTACACTAGACTTTCTGATATTCCTCTCGTCTAGCAGTTAGCACAAGCACATATGTCAGTGAAGTAGAGGATTGAGGGAACAGTTTTAATCATCGCTATCTTCAAATTGCTTCGATATTTTCGCTTCATTGCTTTTTTACAAAATGTTTTAAGACTTTTACTAAAACTTTATGTAGAAAAAGAACAGTCTTATTAATTTTATTCAGTAATATTCACTAAAATATTTATCTTTGTCATGTGGACTGAGGGTCCACAGTTCAGTCGTTATATTTTTTTATTTTTAATGCTTTGTGGTCTGTTATTTAGTAAATATCTTAACGAAGTCTCTGCGAAATGTCTTTATTCACAAAACCTATTTTTTAAGATACTTTCCGAGATCTGGATCGTCTGTGAGAACTGAGTGGTCCCATAGATCTCACAGACGATCAGCCAGATCAGCTATATGGGTCGTAGTTTTTAATATATTTGTTTACAAATTCCCAGATTCATTCTACAATTGTTTTATGTCTACTACTAAATCCTAGGATTTTCATTTCGCGAATTCCCAGTGTGGTCCCTCAGTTCACACGCACATGAACGGCAAGCGAAGCCATTGACGTAATCCTTGACTGAAAGTTAAACTTCCGACCACATATTAAAAACATATGTACTTATATTTTAAGTACCTATATATGGTTACACAGTTGTCAATCACTTGATTAAAAAGTTAAGATTTAGTTACACCTCGTGTATATGACCGATTATGACGTACCGGACAGCACAAACCTCTTAGCTATTGCGGAATCCAATTTTCCGAGGACTACGCATTGAATCGGAAAGTCGGATTCCGCAAGGACTTCAAACACAATTAAAAATTAATCTGTAAAACATCCAAAGCATACATAAACATGTTCAGACATCCAACCCCGAAGCATGGAATATGTCGCAAAAACGAGACCACCGCCAAATATTATATCTTTTCTCAATACTAACAATGATAAAAAGTAATTTTGGCTGTTTCAATAATCCAAATGAAATGCAAATATAAATGAAATTATCATAACATACCTACAAACTATCCTTTGTAAGAAAGATCCAATCAAACTAGACAATATATTAATCACCGACATGCCACCAAAGCGCGATTTGCGCGTTTGCCATAGTCACCACGCTTGGCAGGCGGGTTGGTGACCGCAGTATTATGTTGTAACATACAAGGAAACGCTGCTGCCTGTTTCTTGGTATACAATTATGATAGATGATGTTATAACAATCGGGACCAACGGCTTGACTTGTTTTCCAAGGCACGGAGGGTAGTCCCTCAACCAACCAGACCCGGAAAGAAATCTTAGAATTTACACAAAGAGTTCTTGTCCGGCGTGGCGATCGAACCCACGATCCCACTCCGAGATATAAAGCGATCCAAATACCGCTACGCTACGGAGGTTGTCATAGAGATTATTTGAATTCAAATAATTCAGCCGCGCTAAAACCATGACCATCAGTCCGTAAACCGTCCACTGCTGAACAAAGGCCTCCTCTTGAGAGAGGGTTTTGCCATAGTCACCACGCTTCGTAAGCGGTTTGGCGACCGCGGTATTACGTTGTAACACACAAGAAAACGCTGATGCCCGTGTGTGTGTTGTCTGCACTATCTGGACCAACGGCTTAACGTGCTTTCCGAGGCACGGAGGGTAGTCCTTCAACCAGCCAGACCTGGAAAGAATTCTTAAATTTACACAAAAATTGCTTGGGGATGAAACCTATAGTATATATATCGAACGAAGTATATACGCCACGCAACAGAGGTTGTCTGTTGTGTAACAAAATTAGTAACTTTGCATACTTCTTTTTAAAATTTTGACCCTTATTATTTTTTAAAGAGTTGTTTTAATTGAGTGATGAGTTGTCAAAAGATGAATGAGTTCAAAACATAAAGAAAAGTAAGGAAATAGGGTCTAGCCGGATGGGATCGGTACCGATCGTAGCCTTTAAATTACGAAAAACCTTAAAAATAATCGGTCTTGTAATTGTTCAGTTTATTAGATACACACAAAATTACGAATCTCTCTACTAAAATTAAGTTAAGTTGTTGTACTACGATAAAATTGCAAGATGCATTATTCTGCAATATTATTAATTAATCTCAAGATCTCATTAGCAAGTGAGGTAAAGGAAAAAGGTAACATCGGCCGTGCCGTGTAGTTAAAGGGTGTTTAAAAGTTAATTTGCAGCAAACAATGAATACGCATGAAGACTAATAGATTCGAGTCTGATTATAATATTGCTTAATGTTATATATGCCAAATTACTACATACATCATCATCATCATCAGCCCATATAACGTCCACTGCTGACCATGGGCCTCCTCTCGAGGGAGGGTATTTGCCATAGTCACCACGCTTGGCAGGTGGGTTGGTGACCGCAGTATTATGTTGTACCACACAAGGAAATCCTGATGCCCGTTCCTGAATATACGATTATTATAGATGATGTTAGAACAATCGGGACTAACGGCTTAACGTAGTCCCTTAATCAACCAGACCCGGAAAAAAATCTTAGAATTTACACAAAGATTTCCTGTCCGGAGTGGGGATCGAACCTACTACCTCCGAGATTTAAAGCGAGCCAAATACCATTACGCCACGGAGGTTGTTACTATGCATGCAAAAAATATTTTACTTATATTATGCATTTATTAAGTTGTTGTAGTTTTAATGATACACTAGCAAAATACAGTTATTAATACATTTTTATCGAATTCATAGTCATATCGCTACGTGATAAGTCAGGAGCTATCAGCCTACCCCATGTGTATATTTTTTTAAAGTTAGTTATTTAAAACAATCTCTATTATTTACTGGCTTTTTGTGCGAAACCCTAGAGTACCATCGCAGTGGCTCAGTAGCTTTTGAAAATTGAGTTTTGTGTTTTATTACCACCCGGGACAATTATTTGTGAGAACCACGAATAGTTGTTCTGAGTCTGTGTAATTTACTTGTAATTATTCTGAGTCTGTATATTTTACTGTCCGTGAATTGTGTTAGTAAGGTTTGCCGCGACACATTTTGCGTTTCAAAAACGGTTGCCTAGCCCGTAAGAAGTGTGTAAGCTATCAATTTAAAAAAACTGAGTTTCTCAACCTCGTAATTAAAAGGTAAGAAAAGGCTCACCGTGCATTTTCACCCGCATTGAATACTTGCCGCAATCGCCTGGGAACCTCAACATACATAAACAGCTTATATAACTCCAGGGTAAAACAATTTTCAAGTCGATCCTACTGCCTTTGATTTTATTAATTACAAAGAAAAATCTAAAAGACATATTCCTCTCTTTATAATATTACCATAAATATACTTATATAAATATCGCAAACAAATACGCCAATATTTTCTATTCAAGTTGATAGCGTAGTTATAACAAAATGTTCAGTTTTCAAAGTTTGTGGAAATCTTAACACGAAGTTTCCGACATTCAACAGGTTTCTACGATACCACTAAGTGAGTGAGAGAACAGCGACGACTTACGAGAGTAACTTTTGTTAGTAATACTGGAATACAGTGAGTAGACTATTCTATTTTATTTTTTGAAAATGTGCCTTTTTTTCTGGACAGACACACGTATGTATTGACCAGGGCATAAAAGCGAACCAAGGGCGGTCATGCGACGAAAGGGGGAGAGCCGGAACTGGGCTAAAATGATAATGAAGAGTTATAGGGGAGTTTTACAGCTATGGCTCTGTTTTTCAGTCCGCGGCCTTATCAAAGTTCAAGTCCGCTAGAGCATCGGAAGAAAAACATATGGTATGGGTGGACATAACAAAATAAAGTGTTTTTTGATCGATTTCGGTCATAGTGGGCAAGCTCATTTAAATGCTGAAGATTGGCCATATTATTAAGTGCAAGTCATATTTTACTGTAAAAGTTTATAACAATTTAAATTAAAACTAACTTATAAAATATTAAATAAGCTCTACTACTCCGCAAGGTTCCCAGGATGCTGGCAGCTAGTGGCAGCATTACCGTGTTGAATGGCAATAACGTGCTGTGCAAAGTTTATTCAGCACTCGGTGAACGTTTAACATTAAATAGGACCTCTGCGAAGTTTTTATAAAATAATTTACCAACATCTACATAAAGACCACACTATCCGCTGGACCCGCCACCCGCTGGAGCTGGAACTTTACACGTGCGGGAACTATAGGTAGCGTAGAGTGACTGGTGCACGAAACTGCCCTAAAAATACTCAAGTTCATCCCTCATTCCTTCTGTCAGCGACTACCCTAAGCCGAGGTCCAAATCCCACAGTGGGCGCCCTATTGCGCTGGTTGCTTAGTTTGCTGGCCCCTCTTTTCCACTGGGCACACTGGGCACGTACCCAGGGCCCCACGATAGTTTAGGGCCCCCTAGTCCATACTCCAAACGATAACCGATAGCCACTTTAAGTACTAATCGAAGATGCTTAGTGTAGATTACTTTATGTTATCTACACATCATATCTAATGTCAAAGTAAAGCAGTGCCGGATTAGACATATGCAAGAGTAGCAAATGCTACGGGCCGCCCCGAATCATGCTGCTTCATAATAGGTAAAAGGTGGATGGCTAAAGCCTCAGGACAAAATTCGCTACAGGACCCGCGACCCTAGCTTAATCCGGCTCTTGCCGTGAAATTTTTCATAACTGCGATCTTTGTAAAAAAATATTCTTATTTACATTTTATAGGGGTCCCATTATCCAAATGTGCACAGGGCCTCTAATAGGTGAAAGACGGCCCTGTGACTTTATAGCCCAATGAAGTAGCAAAAGCCTCGTAGCTAATTAGATAAAGGTCCGTACTAAAAAACACCCAATCCCCCATTGCCTCGGAACCAGAGCCATTCCATCTGGCCTCTTACCATCGTCGTGCATAAGGTGATTAAAACTGCTTTCTATCAGTATCAGTCAAATAAGGGAACACAATTTATTTGAAACAAAATACTCATGTAGGTATTAGGTGAGTGGGTAGTTAACACTAGTTTCGTAACTCCGCTCAGGGCTTTATTTGATGTGACTTTAGTATCCAAATTCAAAATCACAAAGCGGCTGTAAACAAAGCTCAGCTTCGATTTCGATTTTCTATATCTCCCAGAAATGGCCTAAGCCAAATTGTAGATGGAACTCAAACATTCGGTACTTTCAATATCCAAACAGACATGACGTTCGGTATCAAAGGTGAATTGATGGTTAATTTAGGGATATCTGTGTTACATTACAAAATCAATTATGAATAGAAAATGAGCGTTTGAAATTTGCTGACAGGCAATTTCATTTTCAGGTTATTGTATAGGTACCTAGAATTGCACGAAGCTAATTTATAATGCATTTGTAAAGCAGAGTTTTCGCGTGTTGCTGTTAAACAGATGACACGCGCAAACTCTTTACTATATATACTAAAATTTCTTCTCATTTTCTATATACACTGAAATTTTTAAAACTTCGGATTCAAGATATTAATTATTATTATTATTATATATTAATGTCCGGTTTGACCGGTTTCGGCTCCAACCGAGAGCATTCTCCAAGGAGCGAGCTGTTCGTTATGTCCGGTGAAGTAGCAAAAGCCTCCTGGCTAACTACACACGTCCGTCCGAAAAAAAAAAAAAAAAAAAAAAAAAGAGCTGTTCGCACCTCGGTGTCGCTCAATAAATAAGAATCTAAAAATAAGAGTTCTTCATAATTTTGAACCAAATTCAATAAATGACATTACAAACCCGTGTTTCCCTGGCGTACCATCATGGTCCCATTCCGTTAGGTACGCCCCCGACCGTAATGCACCCAGTTTTTATTTTTACTGCGAGAGAACCGGAAGGGGACCATAACGGCTGGACCTCAGATAGGAGGGTCTATATGATTTCACGTATTTATTTTCAATGATCAGTAAATGTACGTATCAGTATGAGGAGAAATTAAGGTAACTATTTTCTAAAATTCAGTAAAATGTTAGGTAGCTATTACGATGGTTGAAATAATTAGGCCTACTGGAGAGTATTTAAAGGCAAGGTCAATATGAAACTACGATAGGCGATTAGTTATTAATTCGCGTGCTTGCAAAATATGCGTAGCCGCTTTATCAGTAGATAGTTAGTTACTTACGGTAAGAAAGACATTTTTTTTTGTTTGATCGTTATCTACATTATCCCGTAAGACGTCCACTGTAATGGGCCTCCTCCCTCGGGAGGGTTTTTTCCAAAGTCACCACGCTTGGCATGCGTGTTGGTGACCGCAGTGTTATGTTGTTACACACAAGGTAACGCTGCTACCTGTTTCCTGGTATACGTTTGTTGTGTAGTCCCTCAACCAACCAGACCCAGAATGAAATCTTGAAAGTTACACAAAGATGTCTATAATTGTCTGGGTTGCACCCACGACCTCCGAGACTTAAACAAGGCTTTTACCGCTACGCCACTGAGGTTATTGTTTCGTTTCCGTTACTGTAAATTGTAGTGGTGCCTAGGTCAGCCAATTAAAAGAATCGCATTTTTTTATTTGTCTTGTAAAGGAAATTCTTTCTGTGTATTTATAAAATATAAATTGGGATTCGAATCTAGAACAACTTTTGAACGTGAAGTCAAATAGAAAAAATATGATTAGGGTTAGGGTTTAGGGATTAGGGTTGGCCTCGAAGGGAGCGGGGCCCATGTTCCCCACTCCCCGAGGCCGAGCCGGTAGTGCGGTAGGGAGGCCATCTCCTCCCACTACCGACCTCTTGCTTTCAACCATCTTTGAGATGATGTCGTCTCCGTGTGCTGCGCCTTGTCTTCGAAGTAGTCACAGTGGTGACACCACGTGTCCAGCTCTCTCTGCGCCTCGTTGCACTGGTAGTGGCCCAAAACAACCGAGGTCTGTTACTACTTGCCCAACGCGATAGGTGTTTTTTTTTTAAATATAGGCTTACGTTTGACAATAAACCACACGTGCCTAGAAAGTGTCTGTTCATTTTAGCTTTAAAGATGTCCAGATTATAGCGTACCGGAAAAACTGACCCCGGCAGCGAATTCCACTCCTTAGCCGTCCGCATTATGAAAAGAGAAGCAAATCGCTTCGTGCGTATTGAAAGAAGTGTCTACAACATTGAAAGAGCTCGCCGCGCCTGGTCGTCCGGTGATGGAAGGGTGAAGGGTGAGTGTGCGGAGGTTCTACATAACCTGATACCCCCGCATCAGGTTATGTAGAACCTCCGCACACTCCCCGAAATGTAACCGATAAAAAACAGATAGGCAGGCTACTTGTCTACGGTGTTCGATGCTCTGAAGACTTGCCTCCACAAGTGAGTTATTGCCTATGACTCTCTTCGCTCGGTGCTCCAATGAGTCCAGAGACTTAAGAGATGCTCCGATGTGTATTACCGCCTCACCTTGGAGAGAATGCCAAGTTTTTTGGCTGCAGTGTTTTAATGGACTCGATGTACTGACCGAAGTTTAGATTAGAAGAGAGGTCAAGCCTTAAGAGCTCAAGTTGGTCGCTGATTGGAACGGAAACATTCCGGAAAGTTGGAGTCAGTTGGAATGGACTCCGTTTCGACGAAAAAAGACAAGCCTGTATTTTTGAGGGGTTAAACCCAACCAGTTTGGCATCACCCCATAAGGAGACAGCCTCCAAAATCGAGTTCACCCCCTCCATCATCGACTCCCTGAACGACTTAACCTTTGACCCAGACTTCGCATCAGACAAGTATCTCACCGAGACTGTGCTGTCGTCTGCGTACCCAAAGATACCGGGAGTAGCTAGCAGGTCGTTAATGTGCAGCAAAAAAAGAGTCGCGGAGAGAACAGATCCCTGAGGGATACCGGCATTAATACTAAGAAGATCGGACGAGGCGCCATCAATGACAACGCGAATCGACCTGCCCCTCAAGAAATCCTCAATCCAGGTACAAAGTCCGGGAGCAATACCGTAAACTGGAAGCTTACCAATAAGACTTGCGTGCCAAACCCTGTCAAAAGCCTTAGAGATATCCAGATACACGGCAAGAGCCTCACCGTGTCTCTCAATGGCTTTCCTCCAGAAGTGAGTAGCATAAACAAAAAGATCCCCAGTAGACCGGCCTCGACGGAATCCGAATTGACGGTCATAGAGGAGATCGTTGTCTTCCAGGTATGCTAGGAGACGGTTGTTTAAAACACGCTCCATAACCTTACAGAGTATGGAGGTGATAGCGATTGGTCGGTAGTTAGCAGGGTCGGCACGACTACCTTTCTTGGGTAACGGTTGGACATTGGCAATCTTCCAGGATGCTGGAACTAGACCAGTCTTCAGGGATAAGCGATACAGGCGAGTCAAAACAGGAGACAAATCAGGCCTTGCCGTACTGATGTCCGGCCCACTTTTTTAAGGTGGGGCTGGATAACCTCAACCACCTCGGATCCGCTTTATCGCCATTTCTGGAGAATCCCGCGGCGAACCTCAGTCCGTCAACATACAATGCCCGGGAAGGGATCGCAGAGAGAACGTACCACCTCGTTCCTCCGCCGGAATGCGGCGAGCAACACCTCCACCTCCAAGTGCCATGGAGATGATCCTGCTAGGAGGCAGGCCGTATCGAAGGCGACCGTGCGATAGGTGCCGAAAGCCCGGATTGCCATGAACCACTGACAACGGCTTAGCATGGCCACGTTGCGCCTATCCAGAGCGTCGATCCAAATGGGGACGCTGTATAGTAGGTACCATGGAGCGAATCACTCCGTCGTATAGCTTGCGGCAGGTGCTTCCGGACTTGCCAAGGTTGAGCAAAAGCCCACCTAGAACACCCGCCGCCGCTACCAACTTTGGGGCCAACTGCGCAAAGTGGGGCCCAAAGCTCCATCTGCTATCGAGGACAATGCCCAGATAGCGCATTTAGTCCCCGACAGCAATGGTTTGTCCTCCCACAATGAGCTTTACATTATCAAACCTCCTGTGAGTTCTAGCAACCTTTCTAAGGTAAATAAACACAACATTAGTCGATAATAATGCTATTTCGTTTTTTTTAAAGACAGCTTCCGCACTTGAGAAATTAATTCCTGTGTCGCGGGGACTTTATGTTAACCCTCAATTCACGGACAAAATTTACAACCAGACTCAGAACAACTATCCGTGGTTCACATGAATAATTGTCCTGGATGGGAATCGAACCCAGAACACCAGGTCTCAGAAGATAACTTTCGTAACCACTGAGCCACTGGTGCAATCAATTCGGCTGCCGTGGTCTACAGTTTAAATGATTTTTACCCGGCCGAGCTCATTGAGCGTATATTTTTATAGCATATAGTATATGATCAGGGTCCGGCTGTTGCCTGTTAGCGCTAGATCGGGAGCTATACTTTGATAAAAATGTTTTCCTAATCAGAAATTAATGTGCATGCAAAAAAAAAAATGTGCCAACTTATTTAGTTAATATACATTCGGTTTTACAATAATAATAAAAAGGAGTACATCGCATCGCTACGTGATTGACCTTCGGGATGCCCTACATAGAAAAAAATAGACACTTGGGCTAATACTGTTGAAACCAAAAGTGTTTTGGAATTGCCTTAGCTGTAAAATTAGTTTTTAAATAGCTATATCATTTGAAAATTATATTTGTACTAAAATATGTTGGTTTTTAGGATTCCGTACAAAAATTAAAAAAACGGTTCCCTTAAAGGAACACTCGTGTGTCTTTTGTCTTTGTCCGTCTTTCACAGTTAATTTGCTCCGAATCTACTGAACCAAATCAGGGGAAATTTGGTAGGAAGGTATGACCCAAACACAGATGTATGATTTGGCTTCTCGTGCTAGTGCGTGCAACTTATCGAAATATAACTAGCTTCTGCCCGCGACTTTGGACGCGGATCCTGTTGCTTATGCCAGCGACAACGGGGTCGTCAAAATCGAAGATCTGAAACGTAACAATGCATGTCGCTTACGATCAGCGGACAGTCGCGCATCACGTTCCGCACTTGTCCCTAGAGACCTAGAAGCAGATGCGTAGATACGCTGAGAACTCAAGCGCAATTATCTATGAGTGAACGTCTCCGACTTGCGAGACAATGCGTGACGTTCACAATCAGTAGACAGTCGCGCATCACGTTCCGCACTTGTCTCTAGAGACCTAGAAGCAGATGCGTAGATACGCTGAGAACACAAGCGCAATTCTCTATCAGTTAACGTCTCCGACTCGCGAGACAATGCGTGACGTTCACGATGAGCAGTCAGTCGCGCATCATATTCTTCACTGGTCTCTAGAGACCTGGATGTAGACCGAAGAGGTTTCCACGGAGCGAGTTGCAGCCTGATGTTCTCGAACAGCATCAAGTCTCTCATGACGCTCTTCGGTAGATTCTTGGGATCGTATGATCCTCAATCTTTTAGCTCCTTTGGAATATTGGGAAAGATTTGACCTCTTTCTAGGCATGGTCATAGTTTTGTTCTGAATATACCTACCTGATCAATTAAAATGTAAGTGACTGCTCCCCTGCGTTACCGGGTATATCGTGTCACAAAAATAATTGGAAAAGGAAATTAAACACTTAAATAACATAAGCCCGAAGGCATATTGTCCAGAGGTGTCCCAGATCTTCAATTTTTGTACGTCAACAGAGAGTGCTTATCAGGCTAAACAACTCTTGCTAAGACGTCATTCCTTTATATGTTGTAGTGAAGCTGGGCGCTTGGAATTCCACAGCAGGTGTTCTAGATTTTCAAATTTATTCTCTCAGCAGAAAATGCTCATCACGTGGATTTTTTTTGCTATGTTACCATTTTTATCTCTTACTAGCTGACCCGACAGACGTTGTACTGTCTTAGCTAAAACTATAAATTGAATTGGACTTTTAATATAAGGCGTGATAGCAATGCACTAACCGTGATGTGCACTAAGAGTAGCACGCATTCTGTCAATGTTATTTCAAACGCCATAATATTACAACAAATAAGATTAAAAAATTACGCTATTCATGGTCGATGATATGCCAATTATGTCACTATAAGATGGTTTACCCACTGGAACCTAAGGTGTTCCCTAAATGCCAGTAATTGGAGCACCGGTAATATCTAATCCATACACGGTACATTCGTTACCGTCCGATGCCTATGACCTAACTGTCATGGACTCTCCCGAGGATTTTATTTTAGGGTTCATTAAATGCATCTTTTGCGGGCGCCCGGAGCACCACTACGTCCACTACGTCTCTACACATCACGGGTCAGGCTCTAAAAGAAAGTGGGGCTATGCTCTCCACTCCTCAAAGCCGAGGCTCCGGGGACAGCCTACGATTTCTGCGCCTTCGGTGAAATGGGTAGGAGAGATCTTTCTACTAAGCACGTTCCGGAGTCTTCTACAAACTGTTCAATGGTCGGTAGCAAGAGGACTGATACCATGACTCCCGCTCAATTTCCCAAACCGGATACTCCACGACCTTTGCAGTGTGCTGCGGCGTGATGACTGATGAAATTGAGTTTCCGGCTGTCGAATCCCTTTTTTTTTTGTTGTCCGGGGTGAAATGCATTTACGCATTCCTACTGCCGCTGCAGCGTATTCCCGCGCTGCCGATGGGATATGTGGGACTCGCCCCCTCCATAGAGTGGTACGCTAAACTCATACCACGAGGAGAGGACCCTACACCACTAAAAACTCCCCCGGACACTCCTTCGATCCGCCGTTGGCGGGGGCCGGGTACGCATGAACAATCCGACCCCTCTCGAATCACCCTCCTTTTTTTTCTTTTAGGCGATTCCATTATTTTGAGATTTTCCAGTTTTTGAAGATTGGATCAATGTAGCTGACCCGACAGACTTTGTACTATCTTAGCTAAACTCAAAATTAAATTGAACTTTTAATATAAGGCGTGATAGCACTGAACTAACCGTAATGTGCACTAAGAGTAGCACGTGTTAAAATCAAAGGAAATATATCTTATTTAATCATATTTATTTAATACATATATATATACAAGTATCTATAAATCAACCATTTCTAATTCAAAATGTTGTATATAAAACTATTTCTAATATAAATCATATCATTATATATATACATACAGATATTCCATATCTATTTCTATTGGGTTTATATTAATATATTTATTTAAGAAATTATATTTCATTTTGATGGTATAACTTTATTCATATTTAATTATTTTCTATTTAATTTTCCATACAAGTCTGGCGGTCACGTGTTTTTAGAAGAAATGATTCCGAGCTTCTTATTATTGCTAATAGTGTTGTTAAATCATTATTAATTTATTCTTCATTTTTAAACATGTTAATAAGCCTAAAATTAAACTTATTATTGTACCTGAAACTAAAAATATAAAAATAACGTAATAAGATGTAAATGATATTTAAACAATTAAAATCCATGATATAAAATCCAACTAGAGTTATGAATCAATCTGTTATTTGTACTATAGCCGTAATAAATAAATACTTATAAATGAGACACACACACATTCAACGATATTTGTTTGAATAATTATATAATTTATTTCCAATAATCTATCACACGCATTATGTCAATGTTAAACGCCATAAGATTACAAAGAAAAAAATTAACTCTATCCATGATCGATGATATACCAATGATTTTTAATAACTAATGTTAAGTAGGGTGATGCGAAGTTCATCGATGCACTTCGTATCAACTACCTACTATTAGTTATGAAAAAAAACTTCAAAAACTGGTTCAAGCGATCTAGCCCAAAATGCTAGAATGTTCTGAAAAAAAAGAGGGAGGGTGATCCGGAAACTTAATGTCATCAGTCATCACAGCGATAGCACACGGTACATTAGTGCGAGGAGTTTCCGGCTTGGGCGGTGGAGCGAGAGTGATGGGATCCGTCCTCTTGCTACCGACCATTGCCCATTCAGTAGAAGTCTGCGGAGTGTTTTCAGGAGAAAGATCTCTCCTACCCATTTCACCGAAGGCGCACAGACAGCAGGCTGTCCCCCGAGCCTCGGCTTCGAGGAGTAGGGAACATAGTCCTAATTTCTTTTAGAGGCCGACCCATGATGCTTAGGGTTGTAGTTGTGCTCCGTGCACCCCCAAAAGGTGCATTGAATGGACCCAGGAGAGTCCATGACTGCTAGGTCATAGGCATCGCTACGGTACCGGATGTATAATAATGTGCATTAGCTATTCCTGGGGCTCAATTTACTTGCATTTAGAGGAACATCCTGGGTTAAGTTAAGAAGGTTAACCATCTTCTAGTGATATAATAAGCATATCATCGCTATAAACAGGGGAGTTCTACATACTACATACCACCACTGTGGCCGTGGAAGCCTAATGCATTTTCAACCGGGAAAAAAATGGACATTGAACGACAGCGACGAATTTCTTATAGTAGCAGCAATTTTTAACGTTTTGACGAATTCAAAGCAATAAGTGCAGCAGTTTTTATTTAGTTCCCTTTAGATTTCCCACCAAAGTCTTATACGAGAAGTGTGAAGTACTCACAGTAAGACAGAATTATATTCTGCAAGTAGTTTATAGGCAGCACAGTATTACCCCTTATAATGCACAGAGTAATAAGAAGCGCACTATAAAAAACGTTTGTTTACCTTTACGTTGTCACACGGCGTCGCGTCCGCTGGGCGACAGCGGGTTTATCTTGCCGCTTTTCTTTATAATAAAGTAAACAAAATCCTAAACATAAATCCCCTTACGACTCGTGAAACAAAAAAGAGAGTAAAAATCTGGCTACTGACACAGGACTACAACGCTACTGAAAATTTACTGCAATCAATATAAATATATAAGAACACAAAAAAAAATGGTATTCACACACATACACACACACACCCCCCAATACACACACCCACTCACATCCACGCCCACATACACATGACATACCTGCACCCTTAATTTTAATATTACTTTGTTCACCCTAGCTGAATTGCAATTTATTCAAATTTTATTATATACTTTTATTTTTGTACTACTATATTTTTTATTTATAAAATTATTTTTTGTTTTAATTTCAGTTATTAATCTAAATTTTAATCCTGACTTTATTCTAATTTTATTTTCTAATTATATTTTTTTGTGCCTAAGTAGTAAATGTTTAATAATAACTATTGAACTTAATTTAAGATATATATTACTATTTTGTCACCTTTTAATGCTTAAAACTTGCTCAATTGTAACCTAAACGGAAGAAGTCACTGGCTCCTGAAATACAGGTACTCTAACCTAGCTCTGGAGCCAGGGTCTCACATTTTTCTGTAACGTGTTTTTATGCCAATAAAGATTTTATTATTATTTTTATTATTATTATTATAGTTCAAAATGTGGTCACAGTTCACGTCGAACAAAAAGAATTAATAAAACAATTCACACGTAAATTAGAATTATAAATTCGTAATTTCATTAACGCTATCGATTATGAATAGAGTAAGTTTTCTAGATTTCAATATCACCGCGGAAGAGTTTAAGCAATTGGAAATGACCGAAAGAAGCCAGAAGCACAACATGAACGGTGTACTAAGTATATCGTTACTCTTTTCAAAATAAAATTCTGAACCCACCTATAAATTTTTCACAATAGTGACAGATCAACTTTCGTCTAGAAATGTACTTCTTCTGATATAAAATACTATCGACTATGTGTCACTTTTTGGTTGCGCAATCAATCTATGACGGAACACAACTGTAACGTTTGACAATTATAATAATTTGTATGGGAAAATAAAACTATCATTTTTACTATTTCCATCTCAATTTTTCCACATTTTCTCCCCGTTTAAACCTTCCCTGGACCACGGCAAACATTTCAAAACCAAAATCAGCTTAATTGGCCCAGCCGTTCTCGAGTTTTAGCGAGACTAACGAACAGCAATTGATTTATACAGGGTGTCCCAAAAGATTACGTAGCTGGGAAGGGGGGTGATAGGGATGGTCACAAGGGTCACCAGAAAAATATAAAAAACTCCCTCTGGGTGTTTAAAAAAATAAATGGCATTTTTTAAAAGACTAAAAATTTTACACCTTGTGCTAAATGTACCTACAAATATGGCTGTATTTAAAAAAAATGCTGTTATGTAATCTTCAATAACAACAAGGTCATCAACATCAACATCAAAAATAACAAGGTGTAAAATTTTAAGTTTTTAAAAAAATGCCATTTTTTTTTAAATACGCAGAGCGGATTTTTTTTTTATTTTTCTAGTGACCATTGTGTCCTCCCCTGTCACCCCCTTTCCCAGCTACTTAACCTTTTGGGACACCCTGTATATATACTAGCTGACCCGGCAGACTTCGTACTGCCTCAATCGATACATAAAAGACCTAAACATTTGTATAAAATAAACTGGGCCGTAGAGACTTCGTTTATGCGGTACTCCTACCCCTACACTACCCCAACCCTACACTACCCCTACCCTACACTACCCCTACCCTACACTACCCCTACCCTACACTACCCCTACCCTACACTACCCCTACCCTACACTACCCCTACCCTACACTACCCCTACCCTACACTACCCCTACCCTACACTACCCCTACCCTACACTACCCCTACCCTACACTACCCCTACCCTACCTCTACCCTACCCCTACCCTACACCTACCCCTAATCTACCCCTACCCTACCCTACACCTACCCTAAAAAATCTTAGCAAAAAAATAAAGCTCAAATTGACTCTACATTTTAGTTAGAAAACGTTTGTATGGGAAAAAGAAAAAGGCTGTTTTAAGGGGTTTTCAGGCAACTACTAATAAATTAAAAATTAATTAAAAAAACATTGTCCAGCGGACAAACAAAAACAAAATTGTGAATCTAAACCTTTCCTAGATCCCCTTGAACACACACAAAAAATTTCATCAAAATCGGTCCAGTCGTTTGAGAGAAGTTCAGTGACATACACACTCACAGAAAAATTATATATATAAAGAAGATATATATAGATAGTTTCGCTGGTCTGTAGCGGTTCTGCATCAGGTGTTCTAATCTCGAAGATAAATTATAGCCTATATGATTCCCAGACTTAATACCTATACAACAACAAAAAAAATCATTCAAATCCGTCGAATAGTTCCGAAGATTAGCGTGTACAAACAAACAGACAAAAATACAGTTTATTTTTGGATTCGTGCTCTATTACTGTTTCTAACCCCCCTAAATATTATTTTTTTATATATTCCAAGTACAGACACATTTTTTTTACTGTGTTATTATATATGTAGATATAATAATATAGATAGTCTCGAACTATTTGTAAGAAGAGCTATTAACGCAGGACACATTATAGTGCATAAGTGAAGGTGCAAACACAGGCAGGCGCTCTCTATTCATATTCTCTCTATTTAAATTTTTCTTAAAAGAAAATTTATAGTAATCTGGAACCTCGTCAGTCACGGTCGAAGTTTTTTTTAGTATAATGTAGGTTAATCGAATAAATATAATCGAAAACTTATCATCCTTAAAACATACCAAAGCAACAGTACAGTACATTTGACCTTATGCACTTAGTAAAGACGATAGCGAACATATCCGAATTAACGAGTATATTTACGGGAGTAAACGTTTAATTTATTACTAGTCGCACAGTGGTCAAATTCGACCATAATTAAATAAAATCTAGAGCTCAGAAGCATAAGGTCGCATGTGCCATTACACGTCCGAAACATTCATCGTATGTGCCTTTATCTTTGTCTTAAACTGGCAATTACTTTCTTTTTGGCATTTTCTTATATGTTCATAAGAACAAAGTGACACTCAGTGTTTAAATACTAGAAATAAGAATAATCTGGTTTCAAATGCTACCTGTGTCCACAAAATAAGCAATTATTTTATAGAGCCATGTATTTTTATAACAAACTCCTTTTTATATAAGAAACTTATCTGTAAATAAATTTAAAGCCTTTGTCAAAATAAAACTATGTAAAAAAGCATATAAGAAAATTGCTCATTATGGAAACGACAAAACGGCTTGAGAGTGACTTGCTTTGATGAATTGCTAAACTTATTGTTATATCAAAACATATTCGAAAAAAGGATTCCTCTGAGTTTCTTGCCAGTTCTCTAGTGGTAGGAAAAAAACATAAAGGACGCATCATAAGAACATTATTTAAAAATATTTTTAATAATTTGTGAATAAAGATATATGACTTCGACTTACGACCAAATACATCTAATGTATAATAGACATCCGGCTTTATGTTTCTGAGGTCTAGAAATATTAGCACTCTGCACTCCTTCACTATGTTAACTAAAATTATACAAAATTTCATATTCCTACATCCGCGCAATTTTCGTAAAAAAGGGTAAGTACCTACAAAATTTTTGCATCACGTATTTATGTTATGATAATAGGTAGGTATAGTCTTATATCCCAAATTATTTTATTTAACTAAATGGTGAATGTTCTACGTGATCGACTACCGGTGACCAGGGGCTCAATTCTGCCCATTTAAGCAAATTTATATTTTATATATTTTGGAAAATTCGGTATTTTCCTTAAACTACACCAAAATTAGTCCAATGCTCGGGTTTTATGGGTAATGCTTTACGGCGCTACTTAAACTAAGAAATACAAAAATAATACATTTGATGTGTTGTTGTTAATAAGGTAGGAAAAGTGGCAAGACACTTTTCCTGCGAAATGCCCAAAACCTGTCTACAGACGTTCCATTGCCATTAACTTTTTTTTTACATATTCGAGACACTATTCTATGAAATTATCCGGCTCCGATTAATGTCAAATTACCTATTCAATCCAATAAAAGTTGTAGGAATCAATTTGAGTTTTAACATAATTTCCATACAAAACCATTTCAATTTATAATTCACTCCATTGATAATTTTATAGGATAATTTAAAAGGCTTCAATCTTTAAATTAGTAAAATCGGTGCCTAGAATTTCTTAGAATAGTGTCTCGAATATTCATTGAGTACGCGAATTTCTGCAGGCTCGACGTGCATAGTTGATGTTAAATTTATTGATAGTTGACTTTATAAGTTTAGGTTGGGGTTGTACAGATCAACAAAAAACTATCGACTGAATCTTTTTTTTTACGGGCATAATACAGTGATTACCTACGCCTTATTTTTGAACTATTATATTAGTTAAAAAACGAAAAACTAAGTAGAAACTTGCGCAAAAGGACGCCCCCTGCGTGACTTGGATCTGATTTGGGACAATCGCTGGTGGGTGTTGAGGAATGATGACTTTAAGAAGAATATTGTTCTTCCGTCACTTAGCATATTAAATAACAGTTCACTGTCCTCTCAGACTTTGGGTCTACGAGGGCATTAGAATGTTCTTTGCTAAATAAAGGTCATAAGGGCGAGAGCGGACGCGTCACGTTTGCTTTTGCTATTCATCGGTGGTCGGATAGGGTTGTCTCTGTGTATTGGTGGTGTAAGTTTCTTACAGCCTATGTACTGCTACTCCCTAAATTGTGATCTCATCGTCGTGGTTGTCGAAGTCGCCTCGAGGACTATGACGGTGCTTACGATCATTTGTGTGCAAAGGCCTATACGTATAACGATGCCGCAACAACCAAAGCGTTTGTTGTTGAGTAAGCCCTGAGTCGAAATCCACACCCCACAGGGGGCAACCTCATAGATCAACGACTCAGTCATGCATTTCGACGATTCTTTCATTCACTGCTTGATGGCGATTCAGCAACCGTTCTCCTAAGACCGATTCGCCATTGAACTGTTCGTCGACAGGATTATTCATTTATTTCCGTTTCCCCCGCAGGGTCTTTCACCTATGTACATTTCGCCGACAGAACATTTCAAATACGTCTCTTTCGACGACAGCTCTTTCCAGCCCGGCTAGCATAGGCAGCGTGACTCGAGCCTACTCTAAGGAGGCTGCACGAGGCAGAAACGCACTGTCACGTGACACTTTCTGCAGTGCTTGGCTGCTAACAAATGTTTCACCGACACGACGATAAACCTATAACTCTTTTAACTACAGACCTTTCCATCTACGACGGAGAAAATCAATCTACAGCTTACTGTGCCTTTACTAACGGCCGAACCCAATATCCTATCTATAACAAACTGGAGATGGAAAAATAAATGAAATAACAGAAAATTACCACGTTTAGATTTCACAAGTTCACTCATTGTTGATTCACTAAATAGTTAATTTAGATAAGACGAAGACGCACTACACCCAGAAACAAGTAAAGAAAAATGTTATTGATTATATTATAATAAACTACCCACATTTATTTAATATTTCTAAAATTACTCGTTAAGTGCAAGCGCCTACTTCATTATTACTGGCAACTTTTTAATTTCCAATAATAATGAAGTTCCTTCGTTCCTTGTATGCAAAATAAATGAGTTGTAGCACAATATTTATATAGATCATTTCCGGTGTAATATAATATATAAAGGAAATTGATGCAAATGCCGTTATTTTATTTTCATAGAATAGTATGTAAGTAATTTTTTGTGTTTTAGCTTGTCTTAAGATTGTCGGCAAATTCTCCGTCCTAGATGGAAAGGCCTGTAGTTAAAAGAGTTATAAGTTTATCGTCGTGTCGGTGAAACATTTGGTAGCTGGAAAGGGCTGTCGTCGAAAGTGACGCATATGAAAAGTTCTGTCGGCGAAATGTCCATAGGTGAAAGACCCTGCTGGGTAAACGGAAATAAATGAATCATCCTGTCGACGAACAGTTCAATGGCGAATCGGTCTTAGGAGAACGGTTGCTGAATCTGGAGAGGGTGGTCGCATCTCGCCTCACCACACATCTCGTAGGGGTCGGTCCCGACCTGTACGCGGACCAATACGGGTACAGCCAGGGTCGGTTGACCATAGACGCGTTCGCGAGGGTGCGGGAACTCTCGCAGGAGGCGACCAACCGGGGAGAGGTATTGTTAGCGGTGTCGTTGGACATCCGCAACGCATTCAACACCCTCCCCTGGGCGAGCATTGAGGAGGGCCTCAGGTACAATGGGGTGCCCGGGTACCTCCGGGCACTGGTGGGACACTACCTCCAAAGCAGGGAGATAGTGTTCTCATAGTGTCTCGCGCGGTGTTTCATAGGGGTCAGTATTGGGGCCGCTCCTGTGGATCATTGGGTTTGATTGCGCGCTGCGGATGCGCGGTCTACGGGGGGTCAGCGTGATAGCGTACGCTGACGACAAACTGGTGACCGCCCGCGCGCCCGATCATCGGCGTGCGACCATCTTGGCCACAGCAGCCGTGGTACAGTCGTATACGCCTATTGGGCCTGCAGGTGGCGCTCGGTAAAACTGAGGCCCTTGCTTTTCATGGGCCTCGGCGAGCGCCACCTGCAGGCGCCCACCACATAGTGGGCTGCGAATACATTGCTGTCGGGGACAATATGTGATATTTAGGCATAGTCCTCGACACGACTGTGGCGGACTGAGGTCCGTCGCCAAGCCCTCCGGAAATGGCAGGAGTGGCAAGAGGCCGCGCCGCGGAGCGGATTGCGTACGGTGGAGGCGATTCGGCCCCATCTAAATAAGTGGGCCGGTCGCCGTCACGGTGACGTCACCTACCACGTTGCACCAGTGGCGCAGAGAGAGCTGGACACTCGCTGTCACCACTGTGACTGTGCCGAAGATACGGCGCAGCACACGGTGGTGAAGTGTCCGGCGTGGGCCAACGAGCGGGAGGAGCTCGTTGGCGTGGTGGGAGACGACCTCTCGCTGCCGACCATCATCTCAAAGATGGTCCAAAGCGAGAAGTCGTGTCACAGAATGAGGCCGCGGAGCGGGAGAGGGCTAGTTGGCCGCCGGCGGTGGGCCACTGTGGCCCAGGAGAACTCGCGGTGCCATATTGGCCGCGGGTGCCGTCGGGGGGCCGGATTGCTTATGCGTACCCGGCCCCCGCCAACGGATCGAAGGAGTGTTCGGGGGGTTTTAGTGGTGCAAGGTCCTCTCCTCGTGGTATGAGTTTAGCATATCACGCTATGGAGAGGACGAGCCCCATTTCCCACCGACAGCGCGCGAATACGCTGCAGCGGCACTGGGAATTTGAAAATGAATTATCACCCGGACAAAAAAAAAGTTATACTTTCAAACTTGAGATTTTAAACTTTGGTCTGGTAAACTGTTGACTTACTAAGCTGATGACATTCTGAAGTGTTGAGATTTTGAATCGTTGGTCTTACGTTGTTGATGTTTTAACTGCTTATGTCAGGTCGCGTCGCGTTTTAACTAGTACATTACGTGCCAAGGGAGGAAAGTATGACTTTCCAACCCAAAAGCGTGGGTTGAAATGTCCTGCTATCCTCCCGTGGCGCGTATACTATTTTTCATCATACCAGGACCAAAAGTTTAATGTCATTGTATATAAGAAAAACGAATGTAGTTCAAACTACTAATTGACGGGGACCGGGGCGTAGCCCCGGTGGGGGACTGGGGGGGCTTAGCCCCCCCCCCCCCCCCCCAGACGAAACAAAAACAAATAATTAGATTTAATTGTCTTAAACTTAATAGATATTATTGTTAATATTCGAGATAAATAAATATTGAATTTTTTTAGTAAAAAAAATAGTATTTATTATCGAACGCAAAAAAAATATTGAACGTTGAACAGGAAATAACAATAACAAATAAAAACTGCACGGTTACCATGGCAATGAGTTATTTCAAATAGGTAACGGGAAGCAAATTAAAACAAAAAACGACTAAATTTTAAACTGTCACTAATTGTGAGCAGTCTGAAATATGCATCTTTCCGTCCCAAGGGAAGAAAATTAAACTTTCGGCCTCGGGTGGGTTGTCCGAAATATGCATCTTTCTTCCCGCAAACAAGGGAAGAAAGTCAAACTTTCGGCCTCAGGATAATGAAAAATATGTTTCCGCCTTAATAACTCCTGAAGAGCGCCATCTAGTTGAGTCCGTTGGAATTAATATCCCCTGGATTAATTCCAACGGGCTGAACTAGATGGCGCTCTACAGGATGCTTTGAAAACGCGGTATACTGGTCTGCCGACATTTATTTTTCCTAGGTCAAATTATTGTTTTTGTGGTCCTTCTACTGCCGTTCTACCTCGCGATATGACCAGCCCATTGCTATTTTAGTTTTAAATCCGGCTATAAATCAACAGTTACTTTAATTCTTTTCCTGATGATTTACCGAAGTGACCTTATTTTATTTATTTTCCAAATTTTTAATGCACTTCTTCCTATACATCTTTGCGTTGTTCTTATTTTTTCCTTCACTTTATTTGTGTAAGCCCATGTCTGACAGCCGTTTAGCAAGATTATTATGTACTTATCAATTAGGGTAGGTTCTTATCAATTACAGTTATTTTCATAACTGATGTGTAATTATCTATCAAAATTTATTTTAGCGACCAGAATTGATTCCAAATGATTTACCATGCCCTTTCTCATTCCTTTTCAATAAGCGTTGCGCTAAAAAAAATTGCCGAGATATTAGGTGTATGCCTACGTATTCTTGTTGTCATTTGTACTGCTTATAAGACTTATTTGACTATAAGTTATGATTATCGTTTGGGCAGCTGATCATACTACTGTTCATTTAAAAACTATGAATACATTTAAAAATAATAAACCACATAAAACAATTAATACAACCTATTGAGCAAGCCACAAGCGCGGGAAACGGCAGTAAAAAAAAATCTAATGAAGAGAGAATCGTCCGTCTCCACCGCGTGCAACACTTTTTGTATATTATAATTTATTATATATATTTTATAAACAGTGCGTGTTGCCAGTGATGAATTTTGTGTGTGACCTATGGATTTGAAACGCTTCACTCTTGTGAATAGACTCAAAGTCGCTCATCGAGCTATGGAGAGGGCTATGTTCAGGGTTTCTCTTCGAGATCGAATCAGAAATGAGGAGATACGTAGAAGAACGCGGGTTACCGACATAGGCCAATGGATTAGTTCGTTGCAGTGACAATAGGCAGGCTATATAGCACGGAGAACAGATGGCCGTTGGGGCCGAAAAGACCAAAACAGAGGTCGTCACAACAACGAGTGCAGCCTACTAGCATCTCGAATCAACACAACCAAGCAGCGTCGGCCCGCCACAGTCGAAGCAACGGACAGAAACAAGGGTTTGGTAGCAATACTTAATTAGGTTCGACTAAGCCAGTCCTCTCACATTTCTATTCTTTATACATTAAACTCATTCACTCGTAACACAAGCATTTTAGCTTAGCAGGGCAAAATTCTGCTAGTTATGTTTTTAAAAACAATGAAAAAAAAACAATACCCTTGCGTAATCACAGTGTCAGCCTTAACATAAATAAACATTGTATTAAGTATCAGTCTAATCTTACATTATAAAATGATTTAATCTTAAATACCCGACGAAGTCGATTCACAGCTCAGTTTACTTAAAAAAATACCGCTCAAATGCAAGACGGACTCGCGCACGAAGGGTTCCGTAATATTTTCGAGTGCTTGCCTGCTGCCGTTATTGATAACGAGCAAAAAATGGCAATAAAAAGATTGTTGTATGTGAGCCCTTAAATATTTATTTTATTTTATTTCAGTATTTGTTGTTATAGCGGCAACGGAAATACATTATTTGTGACAATTTCAACCGTCTAGCTATCGCGGTTCATAAGATACAGACTGGTGACAGACAGAGAGACAGCGAAGTCTAAGTAATAGGGTCCCGTTTTCACCCGAGCAAGCGAGCTTTTTAAGGCGAGCTACGCACAAAGCTAAGGTATTCATTATTAAGCAAAATTATATTAAAACGCTTAAGTCTAAACAAACTTTATCAGAATTAAATATATTACAAGTTAGATATCGTTTTCAGTCATTTAAGCCGGTTACAAATGATTTTGAGGATTACCTCGACAATGAGGGTCTGATACCCTCATTGTCGATGTAATTGGCGATTCAGACGAGCGACTGCGTTAGCACGAGTAACTTTTATGGAATATCAAAGCCAACTTGCACTCGGTATCTAGTTGTTACGATTCAATGAAACTGCTGGCGTCGAGGTGTACCTACTTCAAATGCAGGTGACACAGTAGGCAAAGCGTCTATTAAGGTGCCCATCATAGACATTCCACATATTTTCGGTGACTATCATAACTGTCGTAAATACAGTAACATTTTTTGAGATATTACAATAAATCGATGGAAAACATTAAAAAAAAATACTTGCGTGCTTCATTACAAAGCGATGCTTCACAAGTTATTATGTCATTAGATATGTCATCAGACAACTATATATTAGCTTGAGAACTTGTCACGGAGAGGTGTACAACTACATACTGCTGCTAGTTAACATGTTTAAACATGTTTACGCATTATTTAATTTAAATACTATAAGCCTCGCATCCGCAACTTTGTTAAGACCACTCCTTGATACAGTAAATAAAATATTGACAGCATTTAAAAGCTTAGGTGAACACACACAGTGTTGGGATTCATTAGTCATTCATCTCGATGCCACTAAATTAGATTTAGATACTCTTAAATATTGGGAGGAATACAAAAACACACTGCATGATATAAAAATATTTTTAAGTAAATGTGTCACACTATTCAAAATCTTGAAGATACTTAACAAAACATAACAACGGATGAATTCATCAGTTATTGTTATGTTTAATGTCTTCTTGCCGAAAAGACAGACAAACACACACAAATCTATTACACACTCTAAACATTATTAATACACAAAAAAAAAGCAAAATAAAAAGTATTATATTTATATTTTGCTTACATAGTTTACCATGGAAAATAGGTTGATTATAGGTAGGTAAGTATAATAGGTTCATGTGCACATTAGAAAAATAAATAAATCTAGTGATATTATTTAATAGGTAAATAATATGCAAATCTAATACATGTTATTATTAACGATGGAACCCCTCACGTTGCAGGAGCATTTCTGGAAGGCAAACGTAATGTAGAACGCCCCCGGTGTATAATAGGTACACATTACCAGAAAAAGGTAGCCGGAGTATACTAAATGCGGAGGGCAGAGTCCGGGTATTTATAGCAAATTAGGTCAGGCCTGGGTCTAGCAGTGGCTACGGTAGTGCACTGATAGCCCGATTGATGGACTCATTTTTTTATAATACCCGTTTAATCTTGTGTTCGTCTTAATAACTGAAACTAAAGTTAATCAACATCATTTTCATTAATTCCACTTTCTAAAAACTATCATCAAATATGAATAAATAAAGAAAAAACACAAAAAATATTTAAATATAAAACACCGGAGTCCCACCGGTATCGGGTACAGGGGCCAAGCTACCGGTGGTTAGGGCTCCAGAGACAGGCACCTCCTTACAATGCGTGCCGTGTCGAGGACCACCGCCTTCTACATCTGGCCCATGATCCAACTATCTAACGCGAGCCTCTTAAGGTGTAAATATTTATAATAATTCCAGTTTAGCCAAATACTTACTGTGGAGATTGTTACAGATCCAGCACATTTATTTTTCTTATGAAATTGACACCTCACATACTCCATATGCTTGTTGCATTGCGATAAATGCTGTCTATAATATTGGTAGTCACTATAAAGTAAAACGTTTCCTCGACCCCTTTTAATAATTTCAATTTCACAAGACATTTTGCACAATAAAACAATTAATCACAAATTTTAAACGCAAACAACTCTGGTTTTTTTAGTACAAATTGAGAGTAATAATTTAAAAACCTGTCTAAATCTACAATAAGAATATGAGGGTAGTTTTATAATATTTTGTGATAGACAATGCTTATTCAGAAAATACGTGAGTCAAAAATAATTAAAAGTACAGATTTAATTATACAGACTAAATCTATAAATAAATACTTCTAAACAGGAAAAACAATATATATATATAATTATAAATCTCCAGGATAATTTACTAGTTATTACATAAACAAAAAGATGGCGCTTACACATATTTCTTCTAAATTACGATGTGAAACCTTGTGAAATATTATGTTGCCGTGTTATGTCAGTTTTTATTCTAATTAAAATATGAAATTAAAGATTCGACTAAAGGAAACACGTTTTTTTAAAGAAATAATTGTTGTTTCACTTATTTTTATTTTTGTGCGTTTTCTTTATTTATTCATATTTGATGATATTTTTTAGAAAGTGAAACTAATGAGAATGATGTTGATTAACTTTAGTTTCACTTGTTCCATTAAGAAGACCCATTGTACTGAGAAAAAAAACTCACTAGTTCCATGGAACAACTTCGATGGAACTAGCGAGACCAGTTCGACTAAGTTTTGTTTCATTTGTTCCATTATCAAAGTGGATGGGATTGCATGGAACTAATTGCTGGTGGAACTAGTGAGAATGGTTTTATTTGAATCCTATTTCGAGATAAAATTTAGCTCATCATCATAAGTTTATAATAATTATAATTTTTCTGTATGGAAAAATAACTAAAATTTAAGCGCCAGAAAAAAACTCACAAAATAACGTACTAGCACGAAGTAGGGATCACTTACCTTACTTCATTCATTCTAATGTCAATTTGACGTACATCAGTAGCGCGCTGTCTCGCTCACGCTATCGTCATTTGAATCGGTATCTGGTCTTCGGTTCAGTGGTTGGTCTGTCTTTCAATACCGTACAACGTTATAAAGAATCACAGCGGTTAAGTGTGCGTGCATGTAGTTGTGCATCATTCCCGTTTTTCGGATGACGAATATAAGGACGTGGCATATCTTTCGTTTTTTTTGCTTATATCTATGTCTCTATCTCTAAAATTTCCTTGGTAGGTTTCTCATTCAGTCTCAAGTCTAATACAATTGATGGCGGCATTTTCAGAGAACACCATATCGCTGCTTTATGTAAGTTTTTTCTCTTTTTCTTTCTATTTTCTAATCTCATTATTAATACTTTTGGCTTGTCAATATGTAGTATAAACCAAAGTCGCTCACCGCTGCATGTCCCAAGTATGCTTTAATCTTTAAAAATACGCAACGGATTTTGATGTGTTTTTTTTTTGGTTACCTATCTTAATACCGAATTTTAATATTCCGAATATCATTACCGAAAACGTTTACGTCCAGATGACCGTAATCCATATGCACGAAAGCCGAATTTTTAAAACATAAAAATTTTTGAAATGCAACCAATGAAAACCAAGATTTTTAAATTAAAATAAACGATATCCAGAAAAACTAAATCCTTTTATTTTAAATAAATTGTATATTAACCTGTCTATAATGGGCAAGTAAAACAATAGCGAGTAGGTTCTGGCACTCGCCGGACGCTGCCGCGGCATGCTCGCTTCGCTCGCTCGGCTCGTGCGAGAATCTGGTATAACTATATTTGGATTATGACAATATGGGAAATAAAAAATAATACTATTTGGAAATTTGGTTTTAGTGCACCTGTAAATTGATTCATCTGGGAAATTAAAAACGGAATTATAGAAAGTTGTCATCCATTACATCTGTCTTTTAAAAGTTCTACCAACCGTTTTTGGGGTTTTAAGATTCGGGTAACATAAATTCGATATTTAAATAGGTTACCGGTTTTTTTAAACGATAGAATGACTTAAGAGGATTGGATTTATGTATAATACATGCATAATATAGCAGAGGAACACTGCTAATTTTAGAGGTTTCTAATGTGATGTCGTAAATAAACACTTTTTTGCGCTTACATTGCAAATACTGCTTAAACTCTACGAGATAGATCAACATAATGTACGACAGTATTGTACACCTTAAAAAGGTAGGCAAAACCCTCAATAACCATTTTTTATCCTTTACTTTTGATGAGAAATAATGGCTTATTTACGAAGCGATTTTAAGCTATACAGCAATAATTATTATCTAATTAAGTACCTTCAATACATTGTGCATTTAATATATATCAATATGGCCCTTTACAGCATGTAATTTTACATACTGGACATAGCCGGCCGCGCATTGCACTCGTGCGAAGCCGGGACGGGTCACTAGTTATTAAGTAAATTATAAAACAATCGTATAACTTAAACAAAATGTAATATTCCACAAATAGTAGACGTGAGGCATAAATATTAGAATAGGTTAGTGTATTAGGTATTTTTCGATCCGAATCCGTACCTAATCAAAAGCGTCGAGGATTAGGTATGGTACAAAATATTCGTTACATAGAGTACAATTTACATTCCTTATTTTTTTTAATACTCTGACATTGCTAGAGGCGCATCTAATATGACATATATCTAATTTAGTATCGATATCAAAGTTAGTAAAATAAAAGTGAATTACAATATTCTATTCGACTAATTCTCAATTCTACCATGAATGGAATAATTAATAAAAATCTACCTAGAATATTAATTGTTATAAATTTAATTTCGAAAGTACTTCAATTTCAACCATAATTTATGATTAGTACGAGTGAAAACATATTATAAACTTTTCATAAATCTAATATTATTGTATATTTCAATATATTAATACATTTATCGATAAATAAATAGTACACACACACAAATACATTAATTTATAATATTTTAACTTATTTATTGAAATCAAAATGTTATAATATGATTTTTTCTACTAAATACTAATCATTAAAAGTTCCCCCCACTTATTACAGCTGTTTTTAAACGCATCGCTTGTTGCCAACTTCCCGATTACTTAACAGGAACGATCATGCTGAATATTTTCTACGTAATCCACATACGATACCTACATAATATTGGTAACAGGCCAGCAATATTGAATAAATATTAGGATTAGGTAAATGGAATAGGTATTTTAAAATATTAGGATTAGGTGGATTAGGTATCATTTTTAACTAATCCAACCCATCTCTAACAAATAGTATGCTGTCCTAGAGTCCCTAGCAAACCTAAGACACAAATCATATTTCTTAAACCAATAATAGCACACTTAATTGTTCATTCACACTTATTTATTATTAAACGGCCGACATGGAGTTTAACAGAAATTATAATTTAAAGTTTAACAGAAATTATAATTTAAACATATCTCCCAAGTAATATTCCAAATTTGTATTGTATTCTGTGGACGTACACTTCGCCTGGATTTAGCACGGAGTTTGGGAAGTTTTTCTGTAACAACAAACAAAAATATTATAAATATTGTTTAAACATCATGTTGAATATTAAATCAAGTAATTTATTTGAAATTCAAAATATATAGATAAACGATATAGTTTAACCTACAACAAATTAACAGTATACAACTGTTACTGTACATAGATATGACAGATTTTAATATCACATTAGCTGCTTCAATCCCAAAAATAACGAGGATAGATATAAAACCTAAACCGCAAGCAATATAATATATTAATATATATAATATATTATAGAGATATATATAATTTTTCTTGAACTGGCAAGCGCAGCGTAGGACGACCGCCTGCACGATGGACCGACGACCTCATAAAGGTCTGGTGAGTCTGTGGATGCAGGCCGCTAGCGATCGTTCCCGCTGGAAATCGATGGGGGAGGCCTATATTCAGTAGTGGACTACAACAGGCTGATCATGATGATGATTATTTTCCTTATTTAGGTATACAAGGGCTCCGTAAACTGCTTGTGCCCAGGGCCTAAAAAAAATCAAAGATGGAAGACAGTCAGTATCTTAAAGTCACGGGATTTATCAGACTTGTTGGGACAACTTATGAAGGCCAAAATAAAGGTTCAAACCTTTATTTTGAAATGAATCAATATTAATTGCGTTAAAAAATGAACAAATAAAATTAACACGAAAAGAAATCGCTGAAAAATATATGAAAACAGAACCATTATATCGGTGATCTTCACGCTAGACAAGCCTGTATCGTGGACCAATACAGTTACAAAACATCATCATCATCAGCCCGCACAACGTCCACTGCTGAACATGGGTCTTCTCCCGAGGGAGTGTATTTGCCATAGTCACCACGCTTGGCAGGCGGGTTGTTAACCGCAGTATTATGTTGTACCCGTACGCTGTTGCCCGTTCCTTAATATACGATTATTATAGATGATGTTAAAACAATCGGGACCAACTGCTAAACGAACTTTCCGAGGCACGAAGGGTAGTCCCTCAACCAACCAGACCCGGAAAGAAATCTTAGAATTTACACATAGATTTCTTGTTCGGCGTGAGGATCGAACCCACAACCACCGAAAAAAAAAGCGAACCAAATACAGTAGCGCTACGGAGCTGACGCATTGCAGGGATCAAATTGTTCAGACCATCCACCATAAAGTTGACTTTGCTAGCGTGTCGCGTAATTTTGTATTCTTTGGATATCCACGATGTTTTAGGTGTTATGATGCTGACAGAGGCTTGGGTGTAACGTATTGAGCGTTGTGGGTGTCTGGTATATTTGTACCTACACATTGGATGGTCTGAACAAATTGATCACTGTAGATGCATCAGAATGGATGATCATTTTGGTTGCATTATATATGGAGATATTTACTGTCACTATCTATATGATACCTATATTCATTGTATGGCATAATGAAATGTTATTTCAACTCACAATATTGACAGCATCAGGGTAATTTTGCGGCATAAGACAGAACAGGCCATGTTTCTTGTAAGTGGTGCCGCCTTTACCGGTTAGCGGCACATATCCAAAGCTGCGTACTCCCTGAAACAATTCAGATAAGGCCGCATTTAAGGCTCAAACCTTGTCAAAGTTATAAAGTCATTACAATAAAAACCTCAAAAACCTACAAGTAAATGCTTTAAGCAAGTAAAACTGCGCGGGAGAGCTAGAAACATATAAAAATAGAATCACCATGCTTTCTTCCTCTTCCACACGTTCACCGAGCACACTTGATTGCGACGACGACGACGCGGACGGCTCGCTGGGGGATTTGATAGAGTCTACTTCGGAATTAACTTCTTGAATACCTTCCTCATCTACTGGTGGCATCTACAGCAAGTGATCAATATATCCTTTCATTAGTGCTATTGTTAAGTAGCATAGTCCGACAAAAATAACTCTTATTGGTATAACAATTACCCTTCAAAATTATTTTTCTGTATTAAATTAAATTTTATATTATTTTTATATTATATTTGTTTATATGAATATGTATTTTTGTTTACAAAATTTTATTAAATTGTATTAGTATAATTAGTAATGTTATTCTATAATTATTGATATCATGCGTGGCATCGCCCGATACAAGTTAAAATAAACTTTTATATAAAAAATAATTTCTCAATTAAGTGAATATGTATTTTTATGAGAAAAAATATCTTAAAGAAGGTAAACTAATGGTTTGGGATGTTAAGAAAAAAAGTAATACTATAAAATTTCTATTTTACTAGGCAGCTTTAGCACAATGTTTGGATCCCTTTGCAGGAATATTGCGTGCAAGAAAAAGTTCTGAAAAGCCGATCTATCCTAATTTTTTTTCGTGTTTCACATTGAAATATGAACCGGGTTTAACTAGTTTAAACGAATTAAAACGAATCAATATCTTTTATCCTTTCAAAACATAGTTGACTATAGGCAATTGTACTTTGCTACGCAACAAGCAACAGGCGTTCGAAGCTGTCGCTGTTGCTGTTGCTTTTATATTATAAGAGTGGATAGGCTCTTTAAATATAAAAACGATAGTATATTTTCATAAAGAACCATAGTCGGCCACATATTTTAATTTACTCGGACAATTTATTAATATTACAAGACGTTAAGTACACAGAACACACGTTAAGACAACAGAACTAACCTAGGTACAATTGTTTTTGTTCATTAGAACTTTGTTACTATTTTAAACGTTTTACATCCTATTTTAAGTTTCACCGTTTCCTATTTGCTGTAATAAAGTCTGATATGTCAAATCTGTGGTAGAATAAGTCTGACATGTCTAATAGTCATCCTACTTTTTCGATATTGATATAACAACCAATGTAGAAATAACGAGTCGCCAATTTACCCTAGGCATAATTCAACACAGCGAGTGTTATTTGACGGACGGCGCCATTTTTATATATACTTATATTGAATATGGCTAGCCAAGTTCCGATTTTGCTTAACAGCTGGTGAGTACAAGCTGTTAAGCAAAATTGGAACTAACCTAACATCATTGGTAGAATCGCTTACCTCATATATCTTGTCAGGGTCTGGGAGATTGTTCCCGGTGTAAAACTGCATACCAGGCTGATTGCTATAAAGCTCCAACACACGACCAGTCAGCGGATGAAGCACTCTGAAAATATATGAAGTTAAAACTAAATTAGCATCATCACCTCACGTAGGTAGTAGTAACCACCAGGACTATTGTTTCTTTTGGTTTGCTCCTTATAAGTTCCCGCTGCGCCCCTAGTGCTCGATTCCAACACAAATGTTAGGAACGTATGTGTTGGAATCGAGCACTACTGAATGAAATAAAGTACATGCCTGTACATAGCATTGCTCTAGCTAGGGTACCTATAATATATCTAAAAAAACAGTAAGGGCACAGTTGTAGAAGCTCGCACAGGGCGCATAAAAGAGGCTTTTTACGGCACTGGTAGTAAACATATACCTGTGTATTTAGCACTGGGTTGGACAATAAGCCTTTACTTTGAATTATACTTTAGGAAACCTATTCGTCTATCCAAAAACTCTGGCATTGGCAACATTGTGGCAGCCTTATTAGAAAAGCTTAATTTGAAAGATTTAACGAAAAATACTGCTATACCTACTGATGGGATTATATTAAAATTTGTACTAGATTCAATCACCAAACCAACAAAGTTTTTTTAGGTGGATTGAGAGTCTTAATCCCTCGATAATATATAACGCTAGCTTAGTTGTTATAACGTCATCCCCGGTAGCTGCGTTACCTAAGCCCCTCACCAGATGGACGGACGAGTACCCGGGGGGTTTCAATGGGAAAGATCCTCTCCTCATAGTATGATTAGCTTACCACTGCTAAGCGGCGTAACCCAATAGCTTGGGCGACGGACTTGCGATCATGTGGTCGCCGGTTCAATCACTCGTAACACAAGTATTTTAGCTAAGCACGACGGGTTAACAAGACTACTAGAAGTGAGAAAAAACTCGGCTAGTAATAAAAAAAATGAAGAGGACGAGTCCCACAAACACCGCCGCTGCGCGCCGCCACGCCAGCGCGAGAATGCCACAGTGGCGGGTGGACAAAAATAGTTATAGGCAGCAGCATAAACTTTTATAAGATTTTATTAATTAGAATAATGGCTATGGTTATGTAGGTACTCTCTTCAGATTTATAGTGCATTCCACTATCTATTGTATCAATGAATAACCTATGTATGTAAACGCTAATAAAGATAGTTATTATTGGTCGGTATTACTATCGACTCAGAATTTTGCACGTACTGACGCACAACTGTGAAAAGTTCCTCACATTTTTTTATTCCAATTATAACACGTCTACTATGATTGTGACTCGCGGAAAAAAATCAGGCCTTACCTCGCCTGAAATGCCAAGTCTTGTTCGATGCCTCTTGAGATGCAATAATTAACATTGTAACCACCCATCGGTATTTTAGGCAGCATTGTCTTCAACATGCGAGGAACTCTGAAGTCGTAAGGAGTTCCACCCACCACCTTCTTCTCACCTGGAAACAGCAGCATTAGACTGTAATACAACTGGAGAGTATTCTTTATAATTGAGCATTTAAGTGTTCTAGATTATCGTTAATATATCTTGGTGGTTCCACCGTTGCCTAATTGGCTAAGGCATTAGGGGCTTTACCTAAGATGCAGGTTTGAATCCCGTCAGTGATCGAATTTAATAATCTCAATTTTGAAACATTAGTATATCATCGTGTAGCTTTATATTTCTTTATTTGAACGATCCGATTTCTAATTTGCCACAACATAGTAACTTAAATACTCTTTTACGTACGTACATCGTCTAAGGTTATGGTTGTTTGCACACCTGTCATGGTAGGATATGGTCTAAAGCTCTTATATAAAAATGTCACCTCTTGAACTACCCATATTTCGCAAATAAATGATTCTGATTCTGATTCTGATTCTGATTCTAAGTTAAATTATTAAAATTTAGTGCACTTCACAATGATTATTATTATTCTGTGTTAAATCAGCAAAGAATGACACCGATATTGACAATAAAAACA
Source organism: Nycteola revayana (assembly GCA_947037095.2). Classification (NCBI taxonomy): domain Eukaryota; kingdom Metazoa; phylum Arthropoda; class Insecta; order Lepidoptera; family Nolidae; genus Nycteola; species Nycteola revayana. Next base: position 10,892,579 of record OX344842.1, on the reverse strand, counting down.
ATAACAAACCTGTAACGAGACCTTCATCGTCGACCACTGTGTATTTGTCAGCATTGATAGTAACAATATGGTCCATCATCAAATCAGGCCCAGCGTGCTGTAAAAGTAGGAGTGCAAGAGAATGTGAACAAAAAATACGGTCACGGAACGAAGCCATCGAAAGTAAACGTGAGTAAAAATCAAACGCAAACGTATGGACAGTTTCCGGATTTGAATATAATTTTACAACATCTGCTTAGGCGACCTTACATGGGCCGGGGATCGGATCTTATAACCTCCGGTGAATAATTATAAAGATAGATTGGAGTCATTCGTTTGTTTACGTAAGAAAAACTTGAAGTTGCGTCATTAAAAAATAAAAAAACTTGTTGAACACCTGAAGCAAATACAAAATAGTAATTTAACTCATTAAAAAAAAGGAAGTATGTACATAAATAAGGACAATACTTGAAGCTCGGACGCCATACATACAATCATACCAAACACAAACATGGATAGAGGGAGAGAGAAAAAAAACATACAATAATACATACACAATAAACATTAACAACAGTAGGCAGCGAGACGCGGGGACGTAAAATAAACATTTTGTTGCATTAGATATCTCAAATATTACAAGTAGTGCTGTATTGTGATGCAAATCACTTCGTTAGTCGTGTCAAATAAAACAGTCGCCGGTAATTGAGCAATAGACGAGTTTAACCGCAGACACTTAGAATGGCGGGTAAATGGGTAGTTGGTTTCGGACGTAGGCAGCTTTAATAAAACCAGCTCTTTAAATATGAACCTACCAAGTTCGATTAATTTAACATAGAACATTGTTGATAGTAGAGATTTACTTACGTGTCCTGCAAGATTGATATACGGTGCGTGGCTGAGATTGATAACAGTGGGTTCACTGGTGGTACAATTCATTTCTATGTGGATGGTGTTGTCGCAGGTGACTTCAAAAGTGATTTGTGCCATCACTGAACCTGGATAACCCTCATGGAATCGATCTGATACATGGCTCATGACTACTTTCAAGCCATTGACATGAGATCTCCAGTTCACCTGGAAATTAAAATGGGTGCAAATTATATGTAACATATTTTATGTAGTTTCCAATTTAAGTTAAAAAATTATAAATGGTTTGTCTAAGACCTACAAAATACTATAATTATAGTAACTAATTATTTAGAAGCTACAATTTGAAATGAATGACTAACATTTTGTATATTTAAATTCAAAGTGTTCCCCTACCTTGTCGAAACCAACGAATCCTCCATGAAGGTGATGTTGGTTTTGGAAGTTGTTGGACAACATGTAGCTTCTACCCGAAGGTTTAACCTGGATGGTAGCGTTTCTTATTATATTCGCATACCGACCGATGGTAGCGCCAAAGTAGGGATTTCTTGGTTGAAAATATTCTGAAACAAACAAATATCCGGACAGATATAAAACTGTTTTTGCTTAGTAAGAATTTCTTAATGCTAAATTACTCGAAGATATATTAAATGGTTATTAAAGATAAATGAGTACCAGTGAAACGCCATGACATAAAACACCTACATCGCAATATGGTTTATGAGTCTAAACGTCACGCTTCTTACCCGAGTTATTCTGCTGCCATGGATGACATTATTTTAGTCTTAGGGCTAACTTTTCAATCGTCGTATAAAAATAAACCACATACCTAATTTCAAAGAAATTCAAAACGAAATATATCAATTTCAATTTATTCTATACTAGCTTCCCGCATGCGGTTTCACCCACGTAGCCCTTGGTCCCGTGGGAACTTCATAATTAAACATAGCATGTAGCCTGCCTCGATAATTGGGCTATCTAATACTGATTTTTTTTCCGTATCGGACCTGTAGTTCTTGAGATTAGCGCGAGTATAGATTCATGTGTGTTATGAGTATATAAATTATAAAATAATTTTATTTACATTTTCTTAATATTACGCAATTAAAAACTGTCCCTTACCTTCTAAAGTATCAAAGCCAGCAATGACGTCACCAGGAACTCCTTTTCTATCAGGTATTGAAATCGAAGTAATAGTTGCACCGTATGTGATGACCTGTGCAAATTATGCATCAAAAATGTTATGGTATTTCTAAGTATCACTACATATCTTTTTATAGATAACAGAGATTGAAGAGGAAGGTTTAATGTACCTATAGCTCATTAGCATTGCATGCGTCCGACCGGGTCGGTAGTATTATATAATGGACAAATGGACCTATCGGGCATGCTTGCTTAGAAACTCAGTGAGTCAGGGATATAAGGATTATCTTTGTAATAAGTTTTCTAACAATATGGTGTGCAATGAATGAATATAAAGAAATACCTGGACTGTCATCATATTCCTTGTTTTCCATGTATATCTTCTAACAACGTCAATATTTGTGCTAGAAGCACAAGGACTGTTATGTTGCTCTTCTTCTGCCTTTTCCTCTTCTGCTTTAGTTTTAGTTTTTTTAGTCCTGGATGTTTTTTTACTAACGATGTTTTCCGATTGTTTCGGCATAAAACCAAATCCATCAACTATCAGTTCAACATCGGGTACTTTGGGAACCACTTGATTTTCATCCACTTTTATTGATTTCTTGTCTTCAATATCGCCACTTGCATTGTCGGTATCTTGCTTCGGTTGATCCATTATTAACACATAAATTTAATATTTTGGTCCAAAAAAATATTTTTATTATTTACTTTACATTGGTTTTTAATAAAACATTGTTATTTTTTGTAGTTGTACTTGTAAAAATTTCCCAACGGATTGAAAAGTGCATATGACTTTGACTTAGTGACAGTGACATACTTTTATTTTAAAAAGGATTGCAAATCTTGTAGGCATACCGTATGAGGTTGGTTATTATTTTACCAACAATAAATCAAAGTATTTAACTTCATAAACCCCCGGCCACAGTACCTACAGTATATTTCAAAAACGTTAAAAATCATAATATATATTTTACGGCTAATAGCCGAAGTGCGGCTACACCTAGGTTTAGCCCAAAGTAGGGATTTCTTGGTTGAAAATATTCTGAAACAAACAAATATCCGGACAGATATAAAACTGTTTTTGCTTAGTAAGAATTTCTTAATGCTAAATTACTCGAAGATATATTAAATGGTTATTAAAGATAAATGAGTACCAGTGAAACGCCATGACATAAAACACCTACATCGCAATATGGTTTATGAGTCTAAACGTCACGCTTCTTACCCGAGTTATTCTGCTGCCATGGATGACATTATTTTAGTCTTAGGGCTAACTTTTCAATCGTCGTATAAAAATAAACCACATACCTAATTTCAAAGAAATTCAAAACGAAATATATCAATTTCAATTTATTCTATACTAGCTTCCCGCATGCGGTTTCACCCACGTAGCCCTTGGTCCCGTGGGAACTTCATAATTAAACATAGCATGTAGCCTGCCTCGATAATTGGGCTATCTAATACTGATTTTTTTTCCGTATCGGACCTGTAGTTCTTGAGATTAGCGCGAGTATAGATTCATGTGTGTTATGAGTATATAAATTATAAAATAATTTTATTTACATTTTCTTAATATTACGCAATTAAAAACTGTCCCTTACCTTCTAAAGTATCAAAGCCAGCAATGACGTCACCAGGAACTCCTTTTCTATCAGGTATTGAAATCGAAGTAATAGTTGCACCGTATGTGATGACCTGTGCAAATTATGCATCAAAAATGTTATGGTATTTCTAAGTATCACTACATATCTTTTTATAGATAACAGAGATTGAAGAGGAAGGTTTAATGTACCTATAGCTCATTAGCATTGCATGCGTCCGACCGGGTCGGTAGTATTATATAATGGACAAATGGACCTATCGGGCATGCTTGCTTAGAAACTCAGTGAGTCAGGGATATAAGGATTATCTTTGTAATAAGTTTTCTAACAATATGGTGTGCAATGAATGAATATAAAGAAATACCTGGACTGTCATCATATTCCTTGTTTTCCATGTATATCTTCTAACAACGTCAATATTTGTGCTAGAAGCACAAGGACTGTTATGTTGCTCTTCTTCTGCCTTTTCCTCTTCTGCTTTAGTTTTAGTTTTTTTAGTCCTGGATGTTTTTTTACTAACGATGTTTTCCGATTGTTTCGGCATAAAACCAAATCCATCAACTATCAGTTCAACATCGGGTACTTTGGGAACCACTTGATTTTCATCCACTTTTATTGATTTCTTGTCTTCAATATCGCCACTTGCATTGTCGGTATCTTGCTTCGGTTGATCCATTATTAACACATAAATTTAATATTTTGGTCCAAAAAAATATTTTTATTATTTACTTTACATTGGTTTTTAATAAAACATTGTTATTTTTTGTAGTTGTACTTGTAAAAATTTCCCAACGGATTGAAAAGTGCATATGACTTTGACTTAGTGACAGTGACATACTTTTATTTTAAAAAGGATTGCAAATCTTGTAGGCATACCGTATGAGGTTGGTTATTATTTTACCAACAATAAATCAAAGTATTTAACTTCATAAACCCCCGGCCACAGTACCTACAGTATATTTCAAAAACGTTAAAAATCATAATATATATTTTACGGCTAATAGCCGAAGTGCGGCTACACCTAGGTTTAGCCGGCTACAACTAGGTGCAGCCGACCACATGCGGTTAAACTTAGATGTACCTATCCTATTTATCTTTGGTTAGAACTAGGTTTTAATTAAATAAACAATACCTATGCACGACACAAAAAGATGTTGGGGTGGTTAAAAAAAAAATAACCTAAACCTAAACCAATGGAGTCAAACAGGGACTTATTGAGGTTGATCTAAGTTTAACCGCATGTAGCCGGCTAAACCTAGGTGTAGCCGCACTTCGGCTATTAGCCGTAACATATACACATGAACAAAAAACTTTAATTTGTAACGTTGGTCAAACGGAGGCTTAATAATTATTCTTGACTATAATTGTATTAAATTATTTGGAAAGCAATTAAGTGTTGAACTATCACCACTCACTTGCTTTTCCTGCTGAATGACGAAAGGATAACATGTAAAAAAACATGAATGTTATTTTTATTGTAAAGGCATTTATAACGAAATACATCTTGATGCAGCTAAGGGTGGGGTACAAGAAAAAAAACGAAAAGTTCAACATATCGTTTTAATAATAAAACTAGAAACCTTCAAATATTCAATAAAATCCGGGTAAATCACATCGTAAATTATTTCTTCGTTACTTTTGAAATATATGTACTATTAGGTTTTTTAATAGCAAAAAAATCAAACAAACAATAATTTTTTCAAACAATATTTTGAGGAGAAACAGCCACTACGTCAGCAACAATTTACGATTGTGAAAATTACAAATTTGAATACAACTCGAAGTTATTTCGAGGTATTTATTGTGCTTGATTTCGTTTGCTCTTGACAACGATTTCAAATTATAAAACCCTTGAAGGCTGTTCAAGGTTTTCAATCAGTCAATTACTAAACTAAGTAGGTTCAAGGTTCATTAAAGTAAGATTTATTTCTACAAAGTAAAAAAAAACTATAACGTTAGTACAAAGGCAATATAAATACATTATGGAAATAATAAATCTATGATAAATAATTGTGCACTATAAAATACCGACAAACAATAATTTAACGCTCATTACAACGCAATTAGGCACACATTTGTACATTGGCAAACATAAAATCAAACCCAAAACACTTTTACAGTTTGTTTATCTAATTCTATTGGATCGGTCTTCCACTTTGCAGTGTCGTCTATAATTTCGGCGAGCTCTTCAATATAACCTATTTCTTTACACGGCGATGGTGGAATTATACTTATTATAGGTATCCCTATCTCTTGAAATGAACTCATAGAAGAAAAACCACTTTCATCTTCTATAAAATTCGTGACATGATTATATTCGCTTCTATTATGCAAAATTCTCGTTTTATTTTCGGTTTGTGTTTTGTTGTTGTTTTCATTAACATTCAAACTAGCATAGTCATTTTCCAAACCACAAGCGAATGTTGAAGATGTTACTATAAAATCTGTTAATGTTCCCTCCTTAATATCTTCAAATTTATTCGTCAAAACTTTAAAAGCGTCTTGTCTGTCATAAATTGTGTTAAGTATAAATGCGTTAGCAGTTTCCTCATCGGTTAGATTTAAAGACAAGTGTGAGTCACTTTCAGGTGAATCACTATGTATATCATTTTGGTCTTTTAAAGTATCATTAGTATCAACACATTTGCAAGCGAGATCGGGAAGTTTAGTACATAGTACTGTGTTGGCAAGACTGATCAGTCTGGTTATTTCTTCAGTGATTTTTTGAGTATTTTCTGAGTCATAGTTCAATGATAACTTTGATTGATTCCTGAAATTTCAAAAAATCTATGTTACAACTAAGTTGCTCCACGTATTACGCAGAGGCAGACATATCCTATGTTGAAGTCATTTGATAAAATTCATTATACAGGGTTATTTGTGAAACACCAACAACAACAAGCTCTTAAGAGGCCATTGAACTTATCATTATGAACAATTTTTACTATGAGCGATCTTTACAATAATCTGAAATAATCAATTATTAAAAAAAAACAGCTGTTCCCTACATTTATGTTTGTTTAACTCGTCCAAATGCAGGGAACAGCTGATTTTTTTTCGTGATTTCAGTTTTGATCCCATAGTAAAATTTGTTTTAAATGAGGAGTACAATGACCTCTTAAGACGTTGTTGGTGTTTTATAAATGACCCTGTATATATAATAATATTCTGACGGCTGATAAGTGATAGAATGAGATATGATGTACCAATCCCACCTAGTGTTGGAAACGGGTAGGAAGAAAAGAATATTGTTTTATATTTTCGATATGGAATTTTGCAAGTAAATAGTTTTAAGGAATTATTTATTATGTTAACATAGACTTAAATTCACTGGAATATTTACCACATGGCGTTGCTATCTTTAAAACCATTAACATTGCAGATCGATTTGCTCATTTTTGTCGAGCTTAATTTTTTACCAGCATTAAGCGAATAGTCGTGCTTGTTAACATGCAGAACTGATTTGGAACGGGGCAATTCAGCGACATTGAGAATTGTAGGAGAAATTCCGCACATAGATACAGGTTCCTTATTGGGTCCAGCCTCAGGACTCTGGCACTCGATACGTTCCTTAACTCTGCTCAAGAAATTTACCACCTGCTTAAGTAAAGCTATGTGCATTTGTCTGTTTGCTTCGGTCTGAAAATTTTAATAAGTTATATACATATTGGCAATTTAATCAATCTTAAAAAAGAGCTTGAATTCTGCTAGCAAAACATTACAAATAATTCGCAATAATGAGCATTAACTAAAATCTTTCGCATCGCAACGCCTTACTTTACAAAAATAGACTAAGCAAATTGGTGCACCAATAAGATTATTAACTCTTGTAATTTTTCCGAAGGGTTTTAAATACCTGTGATAGTTGCCATCTTAAAGTCTCAATTTCCATGTTGAGCGCGCTCACTTTAGTATCTCGAATGTTGAGATTCTTCGTCGGCTTGTCCGGAGGTTTAACCGCCTCACCATTTTGCTCCGTCACTCCAATTTTGGAAAGTTGAGAACAGTGCTCAATTATTTCTGGAGCCTGAAAAAAATAAACATCACATTACAATATATATATATATATATATATAAACCAAATTGTAATTATTTCTCGTTATGTTGTAACATTTTTCTTGTTTCTTAGAAATAATTTAAGTACTTAATTATTAACCATCCATTGAATTGCATAGAAGTAAACAATCTGCTTTTATTTTTATATTTACCTATTAAATAAATATTATCTATATCGATTGTTCGCTATCAGCTAAAATGTTGTTTATTCGTTAAATTCATTATACATGCCTATTACAATTGGTTTCTGTTGATTTACTAGGCAATTATAATAAATAATACCAGACGATAATATGATAATAAAGTTTGAAGAAAGTCTTGCATAAGTATAGATATATTATGCAGAACTTAATATTTTTCATAATTGATTGGAGTATTACTCAATAATCCCCGATTAAACCTCCATGTCATAGCCGTAACAAAGGTGGTTGCTTATCATCTAAATTTACAAATAAGTCGTTGATAAAAATGAACATAACTACTTCCGAGGCGTAGCGGTTTCGCGTCGAATCTAGGAGGTCGTGGATTCGATCCCCGCACCGGACAAGAAATCTTTGTGTAAACTCTAAGATTTCTTTCCGGGATTGGTTGGTTGAGAGACTACCCTACGGGCTGATGACGATGATGAAAAATGAACAATCTAATAGTAATTTATTTTTATCCTTTAGGATAAAAACCTTTTCTCTTCAAGGTTAAAGTTATAACGCTTATTTTATGTTTAAATAAGTAACCATTTAATGAACCACTTATTAGAATTATCGATAAACATTTTCTCAATCGCGTACATACGTGAACGAAGCATTGTTTCCAACAAATGATATAATAGAAGAATCAATAAAAACCCTAAGTGTCTCTGCTAACGGTCTCCTTATTAGCGTTACTTGTATAGATCCAGTAAAAAGTTGAACATGTAGGTGCATGCAGTGATTGGCAAAGTCACTAGCATCCCACGCTTTTGCACATTTATATTGACCTCTATGTGAACAATGCAAAATACATGCTGCTCCCGTTATGTATCTGATCTATGCATTGTAACTCAATTTGAATTGAAAATGTTAAAAACATTACAGAGCTGTACGATCAAGTATTGAGGACAGTAATAGGATGTTATACTTTTTAATTGCGATCGGCATTATGCTAAATGTTTACATCATTTTTATTAAGGTATTAATATCAAAAGTAGATATCATTTAAATGACATGTAATTCTTTGAAATATATTCGTTTTAGTTGTTTTATTATTATATGTTGATTATTTAAATTCAGGAAAGACTGTAGACAAATGTGGATACTAAAAGTAAAAGCAAAAATTGTGATTGCTATTTAAATATAAATAAAGTACTATACCTACATCAATTTCTATATTCTAAATTGATATTGGATGGGTTAGAATGTCAGTTCATCAAATTCGTAGTAGATCAGTTAACATTTTACAAGCAGCAACCGGTTTCTCCAGTTGAACATTTGTTGATTGTAGATTAAGTATTGTGTTGTGTGTTAGCGTAAAATATTTAACTAAACAACATTGCTAAAATAATGAGAAGTAGGTATTAAGCAATTATGAGTAGTACAAACCGACGAACCGTTGAATACCAGATCAATTGACCTCTCTAAACAATTTCATTCACATCGACAAAACGTATTGTTATCATAAATAATAAGTCATGGACAGTTGAAACTTAACAACATTCCTCATAGCTCCCTCTCACATTATATGAATGACTGTTTCCACAAAGGACATTATTGTTAGAGGAAGTAGAACATACACAGGAAAACTAACTGAAAAATCCAGATTCCCGATTCATGGCGTTCTGGACATGCAATACATTCAATGTATCGGGAATAAGACCATAATTAAAAAAACATATTAGTATCCTGCTGCATTCTCAATACAACGTGTTAATTAAATAACACAAAACCTCTTGGTTCCTGTTGCTCATGAATATGAACCACTTTTTCTAAGAGGCGAGGCCAACATTGTATCTCGAAGTAAAAAATCAGCTGTTTCACACAAATTGTCAATACCTGCCTACTCGACCAAAATGTATGAAAAAGTTGTTTTTTTTTTAACAAAGTTGGTCCCATATTAAAAGTTGTTAATATCCATGAGCACAATCACCACCTTAGAGGTTTTGCGTTATTTAATTAACACGTTGTACAAACTATAAGTGTGAAATTTTACGTTGTTTTTTATACCTAAATTATTTTCATCAAATTAAAAATTGATCTTTATCCTTACCCAAATTACTTTAATATTTTAAAATCATATTGACCAGTCAACAACTGTCCTACATTATTGTGATAGATACACACAACCCTGTTATTGTCCGCATAATTACCGCGACCATGTTAGATTTACTTTCATTGTTAATATTGCGAGATACTAACGTCTTTTTAAAGTAGGTTACTTACGTTTCATGAGTTTTCTTAGTAGACATATCTAGTTACCTTTATAATAGTTGTGCAGATTTGTTTTAATCTATTTAGCAGGAGTCATCATATCACTAGGAGTTCCGGTCAAGTAGTTGGGTAGGTATCGGGTTCTGCAGGGTGCCTATTTCCTCTCAGTTTCTCATGTATCGAATCGCTCACTTGGAACAGAATACGCGTGATCAAGGCCACTGGGCTACTATTCTCAATTTACAATAAAATTCCTTCTACCGTAGAAAAAATATGAGTATATGTCGTAGGCGCATATTAAGGCGAGTCGCCGGAAGAAGAGCTTGGAGAAATGTTTTTCTAGATCAATGTTATGGAAAATGAAATAGTATGTCATTATAGCTAACATGGAAATTACAATAAATATTTTTATTTTAATAAAGGCATAGTACACTGTTGACATTTTAACTACTACTCTATTATTAATTTATTTAAAATTATTGATACCTTTTTATAATTATCGATGGATGAGACAATTATCTAAAACTTGACGTACCTTTACCAGTAACTTATCTGTTATTAGATTCGTTTAGAAAACAATAGAATAACACAAGTAGGTACGGTAACGCAGGATAAAGAAACAAACTCAAACTGGAATTACAAATTTGCTAAAAGTACAACAAATCTTGCTTCTTGTATTCTTTGATTTCCGAATAATAAACTTCAAAGCATGTTCTTTAACTTCGTCAAACTTTTAAGAAATAGATTAATTTCAAAAACATAGATTAATATATAGTAGAATAGAGGCAAAACATAAGGACCACCAGCAATACACATAGGTACTGAGGTATCTTATGTGAGATCATTTTGATGGCACCAACAACTAACTTGTTTAAACTTGGCACCACAGCTAATCTAGATCTCAAGATAACATTTTCGCTATGACGTAACTGGGACAAAAATGGTTGGCTTGTATTGATGGTGGGGTTAGCTTAATGCTCCGGGCAGTATGAGGCAAGCCGTCATGCATAGTCGGCGGACCGTGACGCTGACGTCCGGCGCGGCCCTCGCCCTACCAAAGAATAAAGGGAGTTTAACATCAACATGAACTATGCTTGTACCTTTAATAACTATAATTACTGTTTTTGGTTATATTTTATAACAAGGTTAAGATTTATAGGGCAGTTTGTGATACAAAAGATAAAGACGATCGTTTATTTTGTCAGCTTATGTTTGTAAAGATGTTTATTTTTTTCTAAAAGTAGCAATTCTAGTATTTTTTTTTTATATAATTTGCCACTTTTATAAGGTAACATACCAGACTTGTAGAGTCATACATGTTGTCGTATGTATTATGGCAACATACACATAAGAAAAATAAAATTATTTGAAATCATGTGCCCAAGTTTGCCACTGATATGTCATTGTAGGCAGATAATCTACCCACAGATTATCTATACTAATATTATAAAGAGGAGAGATTTGTATGTAAGTATGTTTGTAACGAATTGTCTCAACAAGTACCTACTGGACCGATTTAAAAAAATCTTTCACCATTTGAATGCTTCATTATCACTGATTAATATAGGCTATATTTAATTATGAAGTTCCCACGGAAACGGGAGTTACGCAGGCGATACCGCGGGCGGGAAGCTAGTTATATAATAAAATAATCAACAAAAAAATTAAAAAATAGTTCAGTTATGCGTTACCTACATCAATACACTCATCAACCTATATATTAAACACGATATTATATGAATAACGATTTTAATTAAACGTTCTGTCAAATAAATAGTCATTCTTTCTTATTGTATAACAATTACAAATAGAAAGTTAGCCTCCCACGAGATAACTAGCAGCTGTCCTAGAAACCTTAAAATGTTTACTTATATTTATATTTACCAACTGTCGCTTATTTAAGTGATCACAAAATGTGAACAAGATTAAATGTCATCATGAAAGTAAAATGCAGGAACATCTCAAGTTTGTTTTTGTTTACTAGGATAAGTAAGCCGTTGAGGTAAGTCCGGGAGATGGCCCTACGGGTGAGATAGCGAGAGTCGGCCTGTCAATATTAATGCAAGTTCAAATTAACATATTGCATTATTAGCAATTATGTTCGCTTCCTCATATGATTCGCAACAAAGTGTAAGAAGTTTTTGTAAGACTAATTTACACATTTGGGATAAATACCTAACCACATTTTTTCAAGGCAATAAATTTAAGCTGTTATTTATTAACTTTATGTATTAGGTACCTATGTTAATATCATTTTACATCTTGCCGTGAGTTTTTCGGCTCAGAATAGACCACCCCATGTCCTCCCATGGGAGTCGTAAAAGGCCACTAAGGGACATATGGCTGATGGATGGGCAGCAGCATCTATTAACTCAAGGCTTACATCTTACTGCGATCACCAATCCGTCTGCCACGCGTGGTGATTATGGCAATATCCCTCAAAGATACCTGGCTTGCCAAGGTCTGTTAAGAGGAAGCCTATGGTCAGCAGTTGCGTATATATCTGGCACATACATACATAAGCTCTCGCCTGTTTCCTAGCATGATAGGCAGAGACAATGGACCTCCACTTGCTACGATCCCTATACACATCTTTCGCTTCATTTACTCTCATAATATTCTTCATACAAGCACGTCAGTTTAAAGTGGGTCGTATTTGACCTTTTGCGAGGATGTCTCCGATTTGGTCAGAGAACGTTCGTCGAGGTCTTCCCCTTCCGACTGTGCCACTCACACTTGCCATGTATACCTGTTTTGTCAATCTTTCTTCATCCATTCTTTCCGCGTGACCAAACCATCTCAAAATTCCCTTCTCTATCTTCGTTTCACGTCCTTTTTCACTCCACACCGTTCTCATATCTGGTAATCGATGTTTAATGAATTTTCGTTTAATGATTTCGATGTTCGATGAATAAGATTATTTAGTCATCAAAGTAAGCTGCAAAAGAATCGCAAGTACCTTTATATTTGGTTAACATATGTATGTATTTAAGCTTTAATAATAATCGTTATTTTTGCTTGTGTTGTAATGGAATCATCGCTATGTTGATTGCGAAATCATTAAATTACCAAATATTAGTTTAATAAATATTGTGTTGTAACAAATAGAGAAACGCTTGTTCTCTGACCGTTCTCTGGCATACACTTGTTATAGGTGATGTTATAACAATCGGGACCGACGGCTTAACGTGCTTTCTTTCAACTAACCAGACCCGAAAAGGAATCTTAGAATTTACATTAATGTAGTACTGTATAAAGATATCTTGTCCGACGTGGAAATCGAACCCAAAACATACATTCTTACCTAGGTTCAGTTAATAGTAAATAAGACGTAAATACTGCTGCCATGGTAGCTATACTATAATGCCATAAATTATGCTATTACAATAGGAATCAATGGTTTTTAAACCAAAACTGGTATTTCACCAATCAACCAAAATATACACTAATGGTGAGATGGTAGCAAACAAAATGAATGAATTTTTTTTTCAAAGAAAATGAATATCTACTTTGCCGGGCGAGATGGTATGCCCGGCGGACCACGGCCGTTTGTTAATATTCTGAACTTGTATCTATTCGAATTGGCTTGCGAACTTGTATTGCGCGATTCAGGTTAGTTGGGATGCTAGGTGTTAGATGGCGCTGCTTTTCTTCTTGTGGTTTGTCCGGCTACTGTAGATGTCGCTACAAGTACCCAGATGAACTGACGGAAATTACAACAATCAAGATGCTTACATCACACACTAACGATCGTACCGTATATTGTTTGTACCTACTTTTTTTACAGACTACAAACCTATAAGTTGATCCGATCGCCACGCCCCGTTCCCCAATCAGATATAACTACAACTCCCGGTATATATGTACCTATGTCACCGGATCTCGTATATAAACGACAACAATATAGTAATTACTTACAGTCATTATTCTATTATTCGTGACTATATTCTCATATAAAAAGCAGGAGTAATAATGTGGCACGTTTTATGTATGTTTTTTCGTGTGCGTCCGTCGCCTGTATTCGCCTCACGTAGGTAAACTTCGTGGTTGTGCTTTATCCTACGATTGCCGTTTCCCTTGCCTCTAAGTATATTCATTTATCATTGTATTGTTATCCCCACTATAAACTATAGGCCCGATGTTTAACTCTTAGGTATCTTTTTAGATAGCCTCATATCTTTTAACATTGCTGTATCTACACCCTCAAGGAACTACAGGAGAAGTATTGTTATTTGGGACTTAAATTGACTACTTTAACGATTGGGTAAATTGGGATATGGGTAAATTATTTTTACAAGAATCTGGGAATCTGGTGACTAATTACTGTCTGTATGGTGCCAGTTTTGCACAAATAATGGAAAAAATTATAAAGGGTACCTACCTACCCAACTCATCCTTAATTATTTTAATTGGGAGACTAGGGAAATTAAATAAACATTCTTTTATTAAATATTTTGATTTGCTCAGTAAATAAGATGTAGAAAACATTTGCTTATTTACTTTTCCTTATAGTAAATTGTTGCCCGAGACGGAAAATATTTATAGATATAAGTTAAATAATATGTTACATACAATGACATTGTATAATGACAAATTTAAATTAATAGACATAAATGTATTCAATGATAATCAGTATTATGCGTTGACAGACAATAACTATTGTCTTAGTAATTTTTATAAGAGACAGATAGCAAATTCGCTATCATATTGTTTTTATAAATCAGCCAAAGTATTGGCTAACGGCACTGCTTCTATTGAGCAGTTAAATAATAATTTGACATTATGTGATGACACCTTGGAAGTTATTCCAAATTCTTTAAATTAGAGTCTAAGACAAAAGAGTATATCTCTGGCAATGTAAATAGTAACATATTGTTATCTAATGGTAGTGTAATATCCCCATCAATTGTAACTTCTTTTAATTGTAAAAATAATAATTGTATCAACCTGGTGCATCAAAACATACAGGGGATGTTAGGTAAAGAGTTAGAATTGGAACTGTTTTTGAACTGTCACAATGTAGATATTTTATGTATTACTGAGTCATGGCTAAAAAGCCACCAGGTCATTTTCAGTTCCAATAATCATCAGGTTGCTAGCTCATTCTGCAGAGTTCGTATGATACGAGGTGGCTCCTTAATCATTGTTAAGAAATGTTTAAAATTTAAAGAAAGAACTGACATTGTGAGCCTCTCTATTGAAAGGGTTTAAGAAAAAGCATGTATTGAATTGGAGCAACTGCATGTTTTGAGTGTGTACAGACCTCCATCTGCGCCGTATGAAGCTTCTATTAAAATAATGGAGGATGCCCTGTTCAAATTAGCGAATAGTCATAAAACAATTGTTGTTTGTGGAGACTTTAATATAAATATTTTGGAAAAGAATACATTAACCTGTAACTTCTTAAATTTGTTTAAATCTTTTAATTTGATTAATTTATTTATTGAGCCTACGAGGATTACTGCCTCTAGTGCTACTTGTATAGATAATATATTCACTAACTTAAAACCTATACATAAATTTGTAATTAATATGTTACAGTCGGACCATTGTGGACAGTTAGTATCTTTTCCCAAGAAAACCAATAAAATCCAAAGTAAAAAAATAAGTTTTGTACCCATTAGTGAAAGCCGTCTAGAGGAATTTCATTTTAACTTGTCATATAAATTATCAGGTTTGCCAATTCACAATAACCCAAATCAGCTGTATAATTTATTTTTTAACATGGTTATAGCTGAATATAATACAATATTTACACCCAAAACTAAGTTAATCTGTAAGGGTAAGTTAAGTTTCAGTGAATGGGCAACACCTGGTATTTACAAAAGTCGTAATAAATTATATGAACTGTATTATGAGAAGACTTTTAATAAGAGTACGATTTTTAAGAATAAGGTAACTATATATTCCAAAGTATTTATAGAAGCCTGTTCTACAGCCAAATCAATGTATATAAATAATAAAATTAAAAACTCATCTAATAAAATAAAAGAAATATGGAATATTATTAATAATGAAACAGGTAGAGCTATAAATTGTAATAAAGATTTTAATTTAAAAATAAAAAATGATAATATTTCGGCAGATATGGAAGTTGCAACTGAGTTTGAGAATTTCTTCACTAACATACCTCTAATAACAACTAAAACTCTAAATTCATCTTCAATATCTGCTGAGGCGCTATTAAAAGAAAGTGTTTCTGCATGCGTTACCGATTTTAGTTTTAATTTAATAGACTATAAAGATGTAGTTAATGCTTTCAATACCATAGAGAAGAAAAAAACTAAAGACCTATGGGGTCATTCTGTTAAATTTGTATCTAATATTATTGAAATAATAGCGCCTTACCTAGCATACATATTTAATAGTTGTGTTGATTGTGGTGTATTTCCTGACTTGATGAAGCATAGTAAAGTTATACCATTATTTAAATCCGGTGATAGCACTGATCCCTCGAATTTCCGACCTGTTTCTATATTGCCCACTCTGAGCAAAATTTTTGAAAAATTAATTCTTAGCCAGTTGCTCAGACATTTTAATAAATTTAACTTATTACACAAAAAACAGTTTGGGTTTACGAGCGGTTGCTCAACTATAGATGCGGGAACTGAATTGTTAAAAACTATATTCGCGGCCTGGGAAGATTCGCAGGAATCCTTAGGTATTTTCTGTGATCTGTCTAAGGCATTTGATTGCGTTCACCATGACACTCTTGTCAGAAAATTACACCGGTATGGCATTAGGAACCAGGCTCTCAATCTTCTGATTTCTTACATGGGCAATAGAATTCAGAAGGTTGATATAAACGGCAAAATATCACCAGGCTCTGTTGTATCCATGGGCGTCCCGCAAGGCTCAATCCTGGGACCGTTTTTGTTTTTGGTGTATATAAACGACTTACCTTACTATGTAGGAAATAATCATGAGATAGTATTGTTTGCTGACGATACATCCTTGACATTTAAAATAAGTAGACAGCTAAGCAGCTATGACGAAGTAAACAATGCAATCTCGAAGGTAGTCCATTGGTTTAATGTTAATAATCTACTTTTAAATGAAAACAAAACCAAAGTTATTAAATTTTCTACGCCTAATGTGAAACAAATAGATACGAATGTGCAAATAAATGGTATTCGGTTGGAGCCAGTGGAGTCAACTGTCTTTTTGGGAATAACTATTGACTCCAAATTGCAATGGGGCCCACATATTGCGAAACTATCAGGAAAACTTAGCTCTGCGGCCTATGCTGTTAAAACTATGAGACGACTCACTGATTTGGATACTGCTAGAATGGTTTACTTTAGTTATTTTCATAGCGTAATGTCTTATGGAATTCTTCTGTGGGGAAACTGTGCGGACATTGACACCATTTTTGTACTACAAAAACGAGCTGTAAGGTCTATATATAAACTTGGTCCGCGGGTTTCCCAACGGGAGAAATTCAAAGAGACTAATATTCTTACAGTCGCATCACAATATGTCTATGAAAACCTTTTATATGTTCATAAGAATATAGATAGTTTTAAGAAAAAAAGCGACACTCATAATGTTAATACTAGATCTAAGCATAATCTCGTTTTACATGCTACACGTCTCCACAAAATTAGCAATTCTTTTATGGGGCAATGTATACGCTTCTACAACAAACTTCCTTATAATGTTAGAGATCTTTCAACAAACAAGTTTAAACGATATGTCAAAGATAAATTATGTAAAAAGGCTTATTATAAAATTTCTGATTATGTTAATGACAAAACTGCTTGGGAGTGAGTTGCTCTGAAACAATACTGCTTTATTAATCATTGTAAAATATAATTTATTTAAAAAAAAGGATTCCTCTGAGTTTCTTGCCAGTTCTTCTCAGAGTTGCCACGTCCAGAACTGGTGGTAGTAAAAGAATGGGACGCATCATAAGAACATGATTTAAAATATTTTAAATGTGTCTATTTGAATAAATAATTTTTGACTTTTGACTTTGACTATTGTCTCAACGACCTATGAAAATCACTAATACCTACATCGGTCGGATGGTCCATAAGTATTATAAAAAAAAAAACATTTTTATTTACGTTAAACTATTACAGGCACTTGCAAATTCAACTATATTGTGTCCCATAGCTTGTTCTGTCGATATTAAGTTATATTAAGAACAATTGTCATTATTTGGGCGGAACATGAGTATATAACGACGGTATTTGTTTCATTACCTTGGCAATTATGTAAAAAGATGGGAAACTAGCCTCCCGCGCGCGGTTTCACCCGCGTACATTTCGTTACCGTGGGAACTTCATAATTAAATACCAGGCCACTCAGAAAGTATTGCGAAAAATAGTTTTTATATATGGGAGACTGGCCGGTTAGAATCTTTTTCGAAAATATGATTACTTGTAAGTAAAAATATGTGTGTTCCATTTTCAAAATTTCCCTCCACATTTTTTGCGAGCCAATTCAAAGTATCGTGTCTTACTGAAAAATGGATCTGCGCCGGGAACATTTTAGAGCTATGATTTTTTACGATTTCAAGTGTCGCCTGAAACTGGATAAATCGTTCGATAGACTTCAAATGGCATTTATGGATGAAAGCCCCTCCAAGGCAACCGTGTATCGTTGGTATAACGAATTTAGGCGCGGTCGACCAACCTTGGGGGATGAAGAAAGAAGCGGTCGCCCTTTGACGGCTATTACGGAAGAAAACGTGCTAGCAGTGAAAAATTTAATCCAAGATAATAGGCGAATTACATATCAGGAGATTCAACACATATTAAAGATTGGATCGGGAAGCGTTCACGAGATTCTACACGGGCATCTTCGCGTGAGGAGGATAGTATCGCGCTGGGTGCCGCACTACCTCACCGACGCTCAGAAGCAGGCCCGGGTGGAATGGTGCCGTGATATGCTGAACAAATTTGAAGCAGGCTCGTCTCGGCGTGTTTACGACATCGTAACAGGTGATGAGTCCTGGATTTATCAATACGATCCAGAAACCAAGCGCCAGTCGACAGTTTGGGTGTTTCAAAATGAACCAACGCCTACCAAAGTGAAGCGATCTCGAAGCGGGGGGAAGATTTTGATCGCCAGCTTTTTTAATTTGACTGGCCACTTGGCCTCAATTCCCTTACGAGATCAAAGAAGCATCAACGCCGAATGGTATACTACCAAATGTTTACCAGAAGTTTTTTCTGTTGTGAGCAACAAGCGACCAAACACAGGGCTCCGCGGACTACTGCTCCACCACGACAATGCGCCTGCACACACCGCGCTCAAAACGAGGGACTTCCTAGACAGCACACCAGTCAAACTCCTGGGTCACCCTCCTTACAGCCCTGATCTAGCACCGTGTGACTTCTTTTTATTTCCAAAAATAAAAAATCAGCTCAAGGGGATACAATTTTCGTCGCCGGAAGATGCGCTGGCTGCGTTCGAGCAGGCTGTAAACGAGGTGTCTACGGCGGACTGGAAAAAGTGTTTTGAAAACTGGTTCAGACGCATGAATCTTTGTATAGAGGCTGGTGGAGAGTACTTTGAAAAGATTTAATAAAAATATATGTACCTGTAGAACAATTTTTTTTAGTGTCGCAAATCTTTCTGAGTGTCCCACGTATAGCCCATGTCATACGGGGACAGTGTAGCTCTACAACGGTGTAAGAATTTTGGTGTAGTTTCGGAGCCTATTCAATACAAACAAACAAATCTTTCCAATTACAATTAGAACTAACACGTCTCTCGTTACTTCGATTAGTATATCCAAATTAACATTTGATATTAAATATTAAATTAGTTGCCTGGTTGTTGGCCTAATTGATTAAGGCATTAGGGGCTTAACCTAAGATGCTGGTTCGCGTCCTTCCGGTGGTCGAATTTTATTAATCTCAATTTTGAAACATTTATTAGCTCAAAAATACCTACCATCTATCTTGGACCACCAATCCGCCTGTCAAGCGCGGTGATTATGGCAAAATCCCTCAACTATCCAGGCCTACCAAGATCTGTTATAATAAAGCCTATGTTCAAGTTAAATTAACCAACTAATAAGATTCAAGAAATAACATTTAATTTTAACAAAACATCACCAACAAAGTTCGACACGTAACACCCAACGCTTTTCGTTCTTAAATGTAAAAAGTATAAAGACCGATGAATCGCACGCAAATTCATGCATGCAAATTTATTTATCCAACAAGATTTATTGATATGTGCGACGGTAAAGTTACTCATTAATACCTAATTAGAATCATATTAGAGCCCGATATGACAGAAGATAGGGGAAAAAAGTTAGAGAAGCTACCGGCAAGCGTCGCTTATAAATCAAATGGTTTCAACTTGGTGTGGGGCTAGGAAGTTCGTTGAAACTTATAGAAAACTAATTAATTGAACTAGTAATATATACAAAAACCGTAGTCTATTAAAAATTAGTTATTAACACATTTAAGACCTTCAAGTGCAAGTAATGTGGTCTCTTCCTTAAAGGTCGGATCGGAATAGGTGTTTCGTCATTTATAGGACGAAATCATGACGCGGACGAATACAAAACTTTACTACACTACTTATAAATTAAATATGTACGTCAAATTCAAGATTACAAGTAATTCACCTCAATGCGTATTTAAATTTATTTTTTAATTAAATCAATATATTTAAGAAAAAAACCAAAATTCTGGTATCTTTAAAACGCATATCCACGTTGTAATTAATGTATCTACTTAAAAACTCACATATTCCGAACTCTGTTTGGATAATATATAATATTTTGGAGTAAATACTTAGAAGACACGAAAGCTGTATACGCCGTATGGTTTATAGAATTAATTAATTAATTTTATTATTAATTTGTAATGTTGTATACACATTATAAACCATATACCCATACCATAACCATAACCAGAGCTTACAATAGACAAATACTGTTATTTCCACTCTTTTTCTATATGAGTGGCTCTCAATCGGTGGTCCGTGGACCACTGTTGGTCCCTGGATGCACAGGAAATGGATCTAAAGATGCCCTAAAAATATTACTACGCAGCTAAATATTTATCTCTAAATATCTATATCTGAACATAGTATTTTATAACATACAAAAGATATTTTAATAGTGTTAATTTTAGGGTGATTACGCAAAACAGGTGGTCCGTAAGGAGAAAAACGGTTTGTAAAATGGTCTTTCATCGCTCAAAGGTTGGGAGCCACTGCTCTAGAGGTATATAAACTATTCTATATGTGTGGAAATTTCAAATACCTCCGTCCGCGCAATTTTCGTAATAAGGGGTAGAAAGTTTTTACTTTATGTATTAACTAGCGACCCGCCCCGGCTCCGCACGGGCGCAATGCTGATGTATTATTAATATAAACCTTCCTCTTGAATCACTCTATCTATTAAAACCGCATCAAAATCCGTTGCGTAGTTCTAAAGATTTAAGCATACATAGGGATATAGATAGGGACAGAGAAAGCGACTTTGTTTTATACTATGTAGTGATATATGTACTTAATTTTTAGGAACATTTAGAAGTAAACATTAATTAACTAATTACCAACGTACCTAATACCTCCTTTTTTATATGTCGATTAAATATTCGTATTCTTATAATTATGCAAAATACCTTATAATTGTAGTCTTATTAGTTCATAACATGCACTATTACAAAAAGTATGTATTTAATCGTTTGCTTTTTACATAATCAAGATAATCAATTTAATAGCTAGGAAATGTTAAACTCCGTGCTTAGTATACCGCGAATACATTTCACTAATTAGTTTGTATCAAGGACCATTAAACCTTGGGCCAAACTAGGTTTTTTTTCATATTACAACAGGTTTTCGAAAAATATCTCATTGGAAAAATAAAGTAAACAATTAATAGTAAAAAAAAAACAATATTTGAAGGGACATTCCTTCAAACAATCGCTTAAATAAAAGCTGATGGTCTGATGATAACTTTTCCATGGTTTTCTTTAAAATGGATTTAACCTTTGCATAAGCTCCTAAATATGATAATTGTCAACTTATCCATCCCCATTCCTTCAAAGTGCACTAAATATGTAGCAGGTATACAAAGTGATTTTTTAGTATACATTTTCAATTTTATTAAGAATTACAGTTTCAAATAACTTACAACCTGTATTAACCGACCGTTCGTATAATCTAAATTATAATTTATTGCAACTCACTAGAGCTCTCTTTACCATGTGCGTCTTTTTGAGGGGCAACCTTTTTTTTTGTAAAACTCATACTACATCTATTTTGAAATTTTAATCGTACGTTTCGATATAAGTAATTCCAATGTGAAATGGTCCTGCCAATTATTACCAACTCCTAGAAACAGTTGAAATAAAATACTTACATATTTCTCCGCTATTTTATTAGCCTCATCGGTACATATAAGTAGAAAAAGCGTGTCATCTTTTTTCTTTGTTTCTCGATTGTATGGTCACACGAGAAAACGTTATGAAGCATAGTGAGTAACAATAAATTTTATACGAGTATGCAACTCAATGTTTAATTGTACCTTTTCGACGTAGACGTCAATTCTTCGCGTTGAATAGGCATGAAGACCAAACAACTATGAAATATAATGTCCGTAAGTTAAATTACTAGAAAAATTTGGGCAGGTTTTTTTATTTATATTTATTAAGTACCCACATAAGATACAAATTAGAAACAACAAAAAGATAACTATGTACAAAGGTACTACTTATTTCCAAAGAAATCTCTTCCAGTTAACCTGCACGAGGAGAAGTAAATACGTAAATACATATATATAAAATCAGTATAAACTACATACAAAATATAAATACATACTTACACGTACAGTATGTTAAAGAAGAGATAAAATTCTTTCACATTTTTCTTAAATGACGAAAGAAAATTGAAATTGCGGATGTGAGTGGACAACGAATTCCATAATCTTACCCCATACACGGAAAAGGAGTAGGAATAAAAACCGGGGAAAACTGAGGAGAGACTAGCTGAGATCTACATTGATCATCAGGAGAATGCAAAAAGTAAAAGCGATCACGTAAATAGGAAGGATATGTAGGATTGTGTGAGATGTTGAAGGCGGATTGGGTGCCACTTGAGATCCTTGTGAAATTGAGAGACATGATCGAATTTACGAAGGTTACATATAAAACGAATACACAGATTTTGCAAGTGTTTAAGCTTATTTAATAGCTCCTCTGTGGCATCCAAGTAGCAGACAAAGCATAGTCCAAAATGGATTGAAAAAGAGATTGAGCTAGGATAATTTTGGTTCGTAACGGCAAGATATGCTGGAGGCACTTAAGTGTATGGAAAGTGACGGCCCTTTTACTGACTTCATTTATGTGAGCTTTTCATGATAAGTTGCGGTCGATAAGGATCCCTAGGTTTTTAGCAACATCAGTATAGGGTATGTCCACTCCGCTAAGCAGAATCTGTGGAAAAATTGCCGCATCTACACCATTACGCAATAGTCTGCTACCAATCAATATAGCCTGCGATTTGGCAGGATAATACGAAGTCAGTATGATTCGGCCCAGTCATAAATTTTGCTTAGGTCATGATTAATTGCAGCCATGGCGTTTTTGGCCTCATTTATAGAAAAATGACGATATAGCTGTAAATCATCTGCATAGAGATGGAAGTTAGAGGAGATTACTCCAGATACAGAGTTGATGAAAATGAAGAATAGACCTTAAGGTACGCCTGCTGCTAGTGAACACCAGTCAGAGTAAGACTCTTTATGGCGAACACGTTGAGAGCGACCTCGAATATATGAACTGAACCAAGCCACAGCTTCCGAGGAGAAATTGTGGGATTTAAGAATTTCAGGCAGAATATCAAAATCCATGGAGTTAACAAGAAACGAAAAAAATACTTTGATTTTACCCAAACATTACTTGTCCGGCGTGGAGATCAAACCCATCAAGACCTCCGAGACTAAAAGCGAAACTTATGCCGCTCTGTCACAAAGATTGTAATTTTTTCTATGTTGGTATAACAACTACTTCGATAATGGTAATACCCGGATCTTAAACGTCAAACAAAGAAACAATAAACTAATTAGCTGTTACCTAACCGTGCTGTGAAATGAAATAAAAATCGGAACCATTAATTCTAACCTCCATTAACCATTAAAAACTTATTTTACCCATCTCCAAACTTAAGTTTATATTTATTAAGGTTAATCATAAATTACCTACATTTCAATTAAATCTAATAAACTCGTAACACAAGCATTACACACTTAGCACGAGAGGTTAACGAGAATACTAGTAGTATACAAAAACTCTGCTAGTAATATAAAAAAGAACTAATAAGCTAGTCATGCTTTAAAAAACCCATTTGATACTAACGAAGAGTTTAAAGTTTAAACAGATCAGTAGCTACTTTCAATAATGATCTTTCTTAAACAAGTTACTTAATATTCATAATGTCATGAAAATAATACGAATCGTAAGTTGATTAACTTACTAGTAATTTGATCAACTTTCTAGTTAATTGATAAAATAACGAGGTTCGGGTGGTTAAAAAAAAAGATTAGTATTATTTTGCGGTCACATATACGACAGAAAAATGTTTAATTACGTAAAGGTGTTGCAGCACTTTTTAAATTCAAACAGAACTACAATTTCTTCAAGTTCAAACACCTAGAGTACACTTTAACATTATTCAGTTACGCTCCGCTGGATTTCACAATTTACTGGAGTACCTACAATGTTTTTTTATTGCTCCTTGGCAGGTGGTCGTGAGCCACCCCGACCGGATCCAGGCAATTTTATGAAGTATGTTGTGGGCACCGGCGCGGAACAACTTAATATGTATTCACATCAACCGCCTTGGCATAGAAACCGTTCATCTATTACCAATTTTCGGTACTAAAGCATTGGCTTTATACTTTAACTGTTAGAACATACTTAGCTTATGGTAAAATAAAGAGTAAGATTCTTCATCTTTAAAATTGATATTATGATATCGACGGTTGAAAGGCTAATTGATCTAAGCGACATTTTGTAAAACTTGCAGGAGGACCGATCAAAGTTATGTTTTTGAAAAAAAAAAATCATTACAAAGCATCTATTTGATTGATTTTTATTTGCTTGTCACAATTATATCCCTAATTAGGGAAGGATTTTTTTAAAGATATTACTGTTGAAAATTGTGTATTATTTTAGAAAATTTATGCCATTTAGACCAAAATGCATCAAAATTAGTTATTTTTAGAGAAAAGTAAAATGATTCAAATGCCCGTAAATAAAATAGCTGAAAGTAAACTGGCTCAAGCATCGACTTAGAATGAAAATTATTGTATTGGGTAGAATTTGAAGGTCGCTTACCATTCGGCCACGGTCACTATTTTACCTATCTTTTTCTGCACAAGTAAATACATTGACGTAAAACTTTCAAAAATTAATGAGAATTGTAGGTACCAGCAGCGTCGCTGTTTAGATATTTACTTCTAAATGCAACTTTGCAGATATTTGTTGAGTAATGAAAATCATATTATATCCATAAATGGCGCCTATAATCTCCTAATAAATTAAGAATTGTAGATACATTTCGATGTACCTCATCATGGCAGAATGGCAGTTCTTTGAGTAGCGCTAGACAGGCCCCGTTTATCACTTGTTGGAGAGGCCCTCTACCAGACACTTTAGAGGCCCCTGTATGTAGCGCGGGGACCCGAATCATTGGTATGGCAGACGGGTCCTGGCATTATTAATCTTAATTTTTCTATTTAGTATTTCATTCTTCGACTTTTTAATTGCAAACAACTTTCAATTTCTAATGTCAGAGTGTATAAACTGTTAAAAACGTTGGAAAAAAAGGATATTAGGTCGTATTGAAACATTCCACTTTGTTCGTAGTATGAACTCTTTTTGTAGTAAGATTACCCCCTACAACGTCACAAACTCACAAACTTTACTTCTTTATAATATTAGTATTGATAAATGCTTATAAAATTATTTGTTTATTGCTTTATGAAAATATTGAAACGTTACTAAGGTTTTATCAACCGATGTAAACATATTGATTTGGTATTCTAAACGATTAAAATACTCGTGACTTAAGGAACGTAATTAAAATTCTCATTAAATAGGCTTAGTTAACATAAAATTTATTTTTAAATTCGAACGGAGATACTAAATTTGAACTGATGTTTCTTATTATCTTCGATATGCGTCTATTATCTTCTTCATCTTCGTAAAATTTTACAATATCTTGTTATAAATTATTAAAATGTTAAAGAGAAAACATATCATGGCTGTCGTGAATCATTTTATTACGCTCTAGGTTTTGACTCCAGGTACATCGACTCTACTATAACAACAACTTAATATCATAGATAGTACGAGCTCAAAAACAAACAATGACTACAAGCTGGAATTTTGTTTCAACTTTAATAAAACTGAAATAGGCTTTTCTTTCTAAAATGTTGAGATTTGAGTTTTAGTTTTTCGGAGCTTAGTTAAATAAATACAACAGTATTGAATTAATTAAAACATATATGCACGCTATATAAGGTAGGAAGTTAAAGGTTTTTGTCATAACACACGGCTCAGGGAACGGATGTATCAAAAGCTATAAAACGGTCAGTCACCCACTATCGGGATTTCATTAATAAAAGTTATCAAGTAATACTGTTATTAAGTTTTTATTATAAATATTATTTATACAATATAATAGTTATAAAGATAACTAATCAAATGATGAATACAGTTTTTGCAATAGGTAATTACGTTGATCAACCAATTTAAGATGACATAAAACACTGTCGAACCATAATATCATAATATTCATCTGATTGGAAACATTATACAAACTTTGAGAGAATGAGGTAAAGATTTTTTTTTTATGCTGTTTTCACCAGTAAATTGGTACTCAATATAGATGGGCAGTGTTAACAAAATATGTAACCTGCATCGATTAAGCCACCAATTAAATATATAGCTAGCTATAACAACATCACGAAAACCGATACAGTTACAATGGTGGGCTGATAGAGTCCGCTTCATTATAATCTAACCTAAACATTTCGTTTGAAAATATATAAGAAAATAATTACTTAATGTGTAAATCGTCGATATCCACGAGTATACATTTATGTTCGGGTGTAATAGTGATACATATTATATTGTAAAAAAAGTAAGTAAATTAATTTATATAATCCTTCCTCTTGAATCACTCTATCTATTAAAAAACCGGCCAAGAGGGTGTCGGGCACGCAAATGAAAGGGTTCCGTAGCCATGCATATCTAAATTGCCTATTTTTTTTTAAGTTAATAAAGGTAAATTTCATTTTGCGGTTGACTCCATACATTTTATTAGGACGACCGTACATAACTTGGTCGAGTTGTATAAAAATAACTATCTATAATACCGAGTATATATCACATTTTTTTCAGAATTATTTTAGTAATATTTCAAAAGTCCTCGACGACTCCCTAATTTTAACTTTGTATTAGGTTATCTCTTGACTGGGGGAATTGATCTACATAGTTCCAATGCAGTTTTCTGTTGCATTTTAACAGACCTTTCCGACGATACAATACACGCTGGGGTTAGTCGAATTACATTTTTTTAAATTCACTTTTCGTTGTATGGGGGCTGAATTTTTATTTTTTCCGTAATTTTCAAAACCATGTTTTGCATTTTTAATATGCACCTCTCTACCAAGTTACGTGACAATCGGTGCAGTAACGGCGGAGTACGTGCCCGGACGAACATGATGAAACTATAATACATACAAATAATTTACAGATACAAAACACACCCAGATTAATAATAACCAGCGACCGCCCTGAGCCGAGGTCCAAGTCCCACAGGGGACGCCCTCTTGCGCAGGTTGCTTTGTTTGTAGTGTTTTAACCATTTATATAGGCTGGAGCTCTGCATGGCTTTATGCCCGGAGAAGTAGCAAAGCCTCAGGGCTAACTACATAATATCGGTCCAAAAAAATAAAAAATCTAATAACAACCGGTACAAAACCGTAGAATAGTTCAAAATAAAATAAAAAATGTTTTTTTAAGTAGTCATGGATATTTCTGAGCAGTTAGTAACAAGACTACCTTACCTACCGACTCGTGCGTTGCTTTTTCACGCCTGGTTTGAAGGACCTCATGCGTATGTAAAATGTACAAAACAAAGAAACATACGAGTACTACCTACTCATGTTTATTAAGTACTTGAGTCACATTTTTCACTTAAGTACCGGATACATTTTTATTGATAATGTTTATATTGATAATGTTGTCTCTCTTATAACTACGAGTATGGTTTACTATAATCATGGCATCGCTTGTAAATTCGCTTAGGACTAAAATCTATGAGTATCATTTTATTTACTTACCTAAATGAATAAAATACATTTTAACTACAATTAGCTACAAAACACAAACTAACTAAAATGTAAGGATAAACCTTAGGATATATAAACACGTTTTATAGTATACTAGCTTCCCGCGCGCGGTTTCACCCGCGTAACTCCCGTTCCCGTGGGTAATTCATAATAAAATATAGCCTATGTTCTTTCTCAGGCACTAGACTATATCTGTAACAAATTTCATTTAAATCGCTTCAGTAGTTAAGGCGTGATTGCGTAACAGACAGACAGACAGACAGACAGAGTTACTTTCACATTTATAATATTAGTAAGGATTAGTAAGGATAGTAAGGATAGTAAGGATAGTAAGGATAGTAAGAATAGTAAGGATTAGTAAGGATAGTAAGGATAGTAAGGATAGTAAGGATTAGTAAGGATAGTATTCATATGCTGTTTATATTATTAATCTATAGACCACAGTATATGTGTAGATACTAGTGTTTCGAAATTCTCATAAATAACTTAAAATAAATACACCCTACATCATCATCATCATCATCATCAGCCCGTATAACGTCCACTGCTGAACATGGGCCTCCTCCCGAGGGAGGGTATTGCCATAGTCACCACGCTGGGCAGGCGGGTTGGTGACCGCAGTATTATGTTGAATACAATTGAATACAAATTGTCGTAACACACAAGGAAACGCTGCTGCCCGTTCCTTGATATACGATCATTATAGATGATGTTATAACAATCGGGACCCGTTGGTCCCGATTGTTATATACCCTTTGTGCCTCGGAAAGCACGTTAAGCAACGGCTTAACGTGCTTTCCGAGGCACGAAGGGTAGTCCCTCAACCAACCAGATCCGGAAAGGAATCTTAGAATTTACAAAAAGATTTCTCGTCCGGTGTGGGGATCGAACCCACGACCTCCGAGATTTAAAGCGAGGCACAGAGACACCCTACATAGCATGTGCATAATTATAAAATAGGTGACTATAATACCTAGGCCGCAATCGCACATGAATGAAAAGAGTGAGCGAAATAGCGTTACTACCTACTTAGGTAAACATTTTTACCGTTACGAATTTCACTCAGTCATTATAAAAAATCTTAATAACTATGCCTTAGACATCTATGTCATATATATATCACGCCCTATTATTTTCAAGACGGTAAAAAAAAATCATCCAGTATAATAATATACCCGATAAAGGCATTATTGTAATATATTTGTAAATTATTTCCTGTTGAATGTAACATGAAATCAGTAACTATGACACTAACCAAACTACTTGCCTAAACTTTAGGTCTGATTACCGGGTCAATAACCTGCGTTCAGAAACCTAATCAATTCGATAGTTAATTATGTAAGAGACTAGCTTTCCGTGCGCGGTTTCGCTCTCGTAACACCCGTGGTCAAGGAAACTTCTTTATTAAAAATAATCTATGTTACTCCAGGATAACATAAACCTATCCAATGATAAAAAAATTGTGTAGCTTTTGTTCCCTTTATGTAGGTAGATACATCAATAAAATGTTATGTCGACTGACTGACGGGCAACTTAAACCGCTAATCGTGAAGACCTGAGGGTGTTTTCTCTATAATCCTTTTAGAACAAAATGGCTGAAAAGCATAGCAAGCCATAGTTCATGTGAAAGTCAGAGTTTGTATGGAGATATCGAAATGAACGTGGACGAAGTCACGAGCAACAGCTGTTGGACAGTTGCACAAAACTTCCCTTAAATACTAAAAGTCATAATCCCTCAATCACCAGCGTCCAACTATGAGCCGAGGTCCAAGCCCCACAGGTGACGCCCTCTATGGCAGGTTGCTTAGTTTGTAGTTTTTAAACCATTTATTGAAGCTGGAGCTCTTCCTGCCTTTATGCCCGGTGAAGGAGCAAAAGCATCGTGGCTAAATTACTATGTCCGTCCGAAAAAAAAAAAAACAGCTAGTCACACAATAAAATGCTTACCCCCTAGAAAACTAAGATTCTATATTGATTTTAAGACTCACTCCCAAAATTTTTTAGTTCATTCGTCAAGTTTTTATCTGCAACGGTTCATAGTAGAAGACAAATAATTAATAAATATATTTGCTCTAACTTTGCACTTTTATTGCTAATGTTTAGGTTGAAATCCGTCCCGTAGTTTTAATTTTTATTCATTAAACACAAACAAGGTGCCGTGTGTTTTCCGGCTTAGAATAGACCACCCCATGTCTTCCCATGGGTGTCGTAAAAGGCGACTAAGGGACATATGGCTGATGGATGGGCAGCAGCATCTATTAGCTCAAGGTTTACATCTACTGCGATCACCAATCCGTCTGCCAAGCGTAGTGATTATGGCAATATCCCTCAACGATCTTGGCTTGCCAAGGTCTTTTAAAAGGAGGCCCATGTTCAGCAGTGGACGTTAACGGGCTGTTGATGATGATGTTGATGAAACACAAACATACAAAATTATCAATCAATTCATATCAATTAAACAGTTATGGAATCTTCATTTCAAAAAGAACATAAAATTACATTCACTTACAGAGATATTTTTTTTATGAATAAATTGTGTTATAACGACACTAAAAGTTAGAGTTGAACACATTTGCTACGGTGAACGATATTCTACAATTGATACGTCATACCCTTTAACTACAATTATATTATAAAGAAACAGTTACCAACATGCAATTTAATAGAAGAGAAAGAATAATATGCATAATAACCATAACGGTTCTGCGTTGTTTGTTTAGCAAAATGCAAGAAAAAAATAAATTCTTACATTGTTTCCTTAACTAAATTCAAACACTTTATTTCACAGACAATACAGCTACAGTAAGTTATAGGTATTACATAATAGGCATGAAAAATTAAACATATATTTAGTCCGTCAGTAAGATTACCAAAAAAAAGATACAGAGCAACACAAAAAACTATAAAGTTCAGAAGAGGGGGGCTTGTGACGTCACTACTAGGTAAAATTTTACCAAGAAGTGACGTCACACGAAATGTCAACGCGTTGTATCCTCGTTATGGGACTAATTACACTTATTCAGCTCAATTCAGCTTATGTCCATAGAAAACGCCAATTAAGTAGGGGACGCGTACGCACGCATTAAGCTGAACAGACGCGTATGCATCCCGTACAAAACTGGCGTTTTCTATGGACATGAGCTGATTTGAGCTGAATAAGTGTAATATAATTGGTCCCTTTATCTTGTTTGAGGAACGAAAACAAAAATACGTGTCCAATATTTTTTGGTAATCTAACTAACGAACTAAATATAATTTAATAATTTTTCAGTGTTCATGCCTATTATATAAACCATTTTCTACAATTCTTTATGGATTTTATATTTTCAAATTGAACGAGGTCAAAATTTCATATTAATTCAAATTGGTTATAATTATATTATCTTTTGTTTTGCTGGTTATATATAATATATATTATATTCCTGACCAGACAAATGACCCATATCCTGACGGCTTTCCCTTTTCTTCCCGTGACTTTTGGTGACCTTACTCACGCAGAGAAACAACATTAGTCAATAATGATTTTTGACTGTAGTATTCTGAAAGGCGGAGTTACTTCCACACTCGAGCAGAAAAAATAAAAGTACATATATAAAAATAATTCCTTTTTATAAATACATCTAGTACCATAGATCCTGCATGTTTGATTACTCATGTTAATCCATCTATTGATAGATTCGACGCTACAGTGAACTTAAATAATATATTTTTTTAAATATAGTAAGGTACTTAGTAGCTATAATCTATAGTCATACCTAATCCATGTTTAGTTGCGTTTTTATAAAAAAACTATCTCCAAGAATAGAACAAGTAAATTGACTTGTGGAACGTTACAATGAGTTAAAGCGAAGAATACAAATATTTATCTTCGCGGTTCCCATAGCCGTGGAAAAACGATAACCCGTAAGATAAAGCGATTTCTTCATGTCGATATATTTTATCATAGATCTTAAGTGGCGGCCACACCCCAGACATACGGTAATGTTTACAGGCAACCAAGATTTCTGCTGTATTTTTAGATTTATAATTTCAACTAGCTGTCCCGCGAGGTTTAACCGTCGTATATCCTGTTCCCATGGAAACCTTGACTTAAAATATAGCTTATGATTTTCTCAAATAATATGGCTTTTAATCGGTAAAACAATTTGCAAAATCGGTTCTGTAGAACCTCACAAACTTTATTATATTAGTAAAGATTTAGATACCACATAGTTATTTATGTGATGTTTTGATATGATATTTTAGTGTACTGCGTGAGTAACAAGCCTCAGTTCAACGGCAGTTAGCTTGGTCCATATAGGTTTTAAAATTAAAAGCAATTAATAACTTTACATACTGCAACAACTACACAAATGAAATTAAAATAATACTGAAATCATTTTAATGTACTTATATAATTTGTACCAAATTCTTATATAGATATATGATATTTATCTTAGTATCTGTGTTTTCTTTTTCGGATGGACATAATGTAGGTAGCCAGGAGGATTTTGCCGAATCACCGGGCATAAAGGCGAGCAGTCTTCCTGCAGAAATAAATGGTACAAACTAAGCAACATACGCAAGAGGGGACCTCCTGAGGGACTTTGACCTTTACTTAATGTAGTCGCTGGCAGAGGAATTGAGGAATGATGACTTAAGATTTTTAGAGAAATTTCGTGCAACTGTCACGGTGCGTTACAGTCCGCGGGCCTTTCGAACTTCGGGCCCTCATATATCAGCTATTGAGGTCCAGAAACATTCAACGATCGCTAGAAATATACAAGATTCTTGCTTCTCCACACCTCAGAAACATGTCGGTAGTTCTAAAAATACTATTACCTAAGAGACAATGGGCTTCTAAAAATATTTTCTATTGATGAGCAAATAGGCAAAATCTTTATTTAATTAACATTTACGCTGCTAATTGTGTACGTAGCTATTTACTAACAAAAGATTCAAAGCTAACAAAACGGCATTACCTCTGTTATGTAACATTTCAATGCAAGACGTTGCGCCGTGTAACCGAACAGTCTTCATTTCATATGGCTAGTCACGATCTATGAATATTTTACCCTTCATTCCGATTTGAGGCTACTAGACTAGCATTTATAGTAAATCTGGATAAATTCAGTTTGACTCCGAGTATGTGTGGATCTTCTCTATGTCGAAACTAATACTAAAAAGATGTTAAGCCAATTTTAAATTTTATATTTTAGTGCTTTCTAGATCTCAAATAAATGCCATATTTTTTTCTTGATCTAGTAAAACCATTCTTAACCATATAAAAATACTTCCAAAAAAGTGTCAACTAACCTATAGTATCTAAGTTCAAGTAACCGCAACTTTTTAATGTTTTAATTAACTGTACTACTTAGTAACGAGTAAAACAGCAACAATGTCTACTATTTTCTTCAATGTGTGTTATTATTTCTACTCTATAAACTTAAGAATATGGGAAAATTATATATCTGGTTGTGATTCTTTAATGTCGTTACTAAGAGAGGCTTATTTTTTTGTGCCATAACATATTTATTTATCGTAGTACAAAGTTTAATCAAATAAACTTTCCTATCCCTCCAATGCCCTCGTAGACCCGAAGTCCGAGAGGCCCGCGAACTGTAAAGTAGAGCGACAGTTGCACAAAACTCCCGTAAAGAAACTAAATACCATAATCCCTCAATCTCCTCGTCAGCAACCGCCCTAAGCCGAGGTCCAAGTCCCACAGGGGTCGCCCTCTTGCGCAGGTGTCTTAGTTTGTAGTGTTTAAACCATTTAGCTAGGCTGGAGCTCTGCTCGCCTTTATGCCCGGTGAAGTAGCAAAAGCCTCAGGGCTAATATTAACAAAAGATTAACTGTCATAATAATGAAATTATAGTAAACTAGCTGCGCCCCGCGGGTTTGCCCGCATTACTCCGCTCCGGTGGGTCGAAGCGTGATGTTTTGTCGCCTATATGTTAATCCAGCTTATAAACAATCTGCTTGCAAACTGTCAGCTGAATCCGTTCCGGAGCTTTTGCGTAATAGGAGTAACAAACTATTACCCATCCTATCACACATACTTCCTAACTTTTGCATTTAGTTTAGCGTTAATAACACCTGTCAACATTTTTTTTTTGCGCAACTGTTATACTTATTATATTTTGATTACATAAGCACATGTATATAAAAAATATGATTACAAATCGAATTTATTTGTTTTTTAAGAACTTAGAGCGTTTTGTCGATTTTTGATTTTCGCGCCCAACGAATATCTTTCTGCGCACTATCTGTGCAAAAAGTGATGTAAAAGACGTATCAATGCGTATAGTCGTTTTTTTCGTCGCTAGTTGTTTACTACAATATATTTTATGTTTAAATATTACAAGAGAAGTAATGTGTTTCATATCTTCTTTCGTTGTGTCGACCACAAAATGGCTATAAAAAGTTGTAAAGAGACGCTGAATCGTGTTGCTATATTTTCGGCGAATGTATTAAAGTGAGAGAGAAAAGTATGACTTACGTACAAATTTAAAGATTTGCGATGCATATCAAGTTTACTTCAATTTACCTTTAATAATTTACTTAAAAATCAAGAAAAAACGTTCTCCGAGTGCTGGTTTCTACTTTGCACAGCAGGTAAGCATTGCCATTCAACGTGGTAATGCTGCCAGCATTCTAGGAACCTTGCCAAGTAGAATAGATTAAGAATAGTAGTATATAAGTTAGTTCTATTTTTAATTAGTTACTTTTAGTTTGTATTTTATTCATGTTGGTTTTCAAAAATGGGCTCTACAGGTGACATG
This sequence comes from Nycteola revayana, assembly GCA_947037095.2. Taxonomy (NCBI): domain Eukaryota; kingdom Metazoa; phylum Arthropoda; class Insecta; order Lepidoptera; family Nolidae; genus Nycteola; species Nycteola revayana. Next base: position 10,857,436 of record OX344842.1, on the reverse strand, counting down.
TAATTTTTGCAGGTACAATCTGGACGGTGTGTTTCTTTTTTTATTATATTAACTATTTTTATAATAACATTATTTAGGTTATATAAGTTACGTTTTATTGTAGAATTTTGTCTACAGTAGGCTTTAAACTTTTACCTCGGAGTGGATTCACAATGCAAAAATAACAGTCTGTGTCACTGGGTTCCAAATTCTCGGCACAACAAATTAATTGCTCTTCTCACACCTCGCTACTATAGACTAGTAAGAAAGCAAGATCCTGATCTACCATCGACATCCACTTCAATACCACATAAAAAGGAAAAGTAAAACTGTTCATTAAAAAAAACTCTATTTTAAAACTTCTATTGTAATAAAAAATGACAAATTCATCCATTTGTAATTTTTTATTACAATAGAAGTTTTAAAATAGAGTTTTTTTTTAATGAACAGTTTTACTTTTCCTTGATAACTCCTTTGATAACTTTTAATAAATCATCTCGTATGTAAATATTGTATGTATTTCATTGATTAAAATTTTCCCCTTTTTACTCATAAATTGATTGCGTGACACAACTGCCTGTACTTCAAATTTGCAAAACATTATTAGCATCTCCTTACTTCTTTTTATTTACAGCATATCGGTGGGAGTGTGACACCGTGTAGGTAAGTGACAATAGCTAATAAGGTTGAAGATATGTACTAAATTTATGTTTCTCTTTTTACTACAGAAATGAAGAAAATGTTTCTTGATAGACGAAATTATACTTTAATAGCTGCCTGGTTACGCGGTTTCACCCGCGTAACCCAATTAAAACACGATTAAATGACGAAGTTTCACATAAACTGGCAATCACTATTTTTCCACTTAATAAGGGTAGTTTCTAAATATTAAAAATAATCCCTCATTATCATCATTAATTTTATTTAATGTGAGTTAATATAATAATAATGAGAGATTAATAAAACTACGTATAATTATATCACAAGACAAAACAACCTCTGCTTATTCAAAGCATTGTGTAGAGCGCTATCTAGTTCAGCTAGTTGGAATTTATTCAGGGGACCTAAATTCCATCGGGCTGAAATATATGGCGTTTTATAGGACTTAATATAAGTCGCTATAGAGATTCGCAACGTTTAAGTACTGCGCAGCCTACACACCCAACGTCATGGACCTCGCGGTCACGCGTGGTTTCAACGCGACAATGGGTCTTGACGTCCTGGACGACCATCTCCTCTCAGACCACCAACCGGTGTGTCTGACTCTGGATGACATACCGATGAAGTCGCTTCCGCTGCCCCCTCGATCGCGCCAGGATTGGTGGGTTTTTGCCGAGTACATGGCAGAGCACGCGCCTTCCCACCCAGTGGAGACCCCAGCCGACGTCGACGGACTCCGCGCATGCATACAGGCCGCGCTTCGAGAGTCGAAGCTGGACGTCGCCTCCACAAGAATGCCCTCACAGCTCCCCGCATCCACCTTGGCGGTGATCGAGAGGAAGAGGGAACTGCATCGAAATGGCAGAGCACCAGATGCCCCAACATGAAGTCCCAGCTGAACGATATAGTGGTGAAGATCTCCTCCGCGTTGGCCTCAAATGCGAAGGAGTCCTGGCTAGACCACATTGAGCACGCTGGTCAAGACTGGTCGGGCATACACCGCTTGATCCCCTGAGTGGGTTTTAGCGTTTTTTTTTCTATGTACAGACATTCGACCTCTACAGTTTTATTATTATTATTATGTGTCGCCGTGTGGTTTCCGGCTTAGAATAGACCACCCCATGTCCTCCCATGGGTGTCGTAAAAGGCGACTAAGGGACATATGGCTGATGGATGGGCAGCAGCATCTATTAGCTCAAAGTTTACATCTTACTGCGATCACCAATCCGTCTGCCAAGCGTGGTGATTATGGCAATATCCCTCTGCGATCCTGGCTTATCAAGGTCTATTAAGAGGCCCATGTTCAGCAGTGGACGTACACGGGCTGTTGATGATGATGTTGATGATTATGTGTGGATATATAGATATAGATAACATTATTTATTAGGTGTTGTATTTTTTCGTAAACGTTTTACTACGATGGTACAGTACTATCAATAACTCTTTATAAATGAAACCATATCGAATAAAGACGTTAGTATAAAGAGATACAGGCAGCTCATCCTAGTATAAGCTACTTATTCCATAATTTATTTACAAGATTATCAAGTTACCTATTTTGTTTTAAGTCTTGCGATAGTCTTGACCTGACATCGGTGTCAAGAACAACTGGATGAGTTCAATTGGCACATCTAATTTAATGGTCTTATTATTTTACCAGCATGGGAGAATGTGTTAGTTAAACTTCTCATTTTGTTTATTTTCTCGTTATAATAACTGTAATCATAATATTTGTAGGTATACGTAGGTACTCCTGAAATTATGAAATACACTTATGCATTCAATAGTTTAAAGAGTATTAAGAATACATAATACATCTTAATTAGTTTGTATTGAATAGGCTCCGAAACTACTGGACCGATTTAAAAAAATATTTCACCTTTAAAAAGCTATACTATCCCCGGATGACATAGGCTATATTTAATTATGAAGTTCCCACGGCAACGGGAGTAACAAGGCTGATTCATCAACACTGAGGCAAACTACTGAAGCTAGACACATGATATTTGGACCTTTTCTGACGTTAAGTTCCACTTAAAAAGGATTTTGTAAAATTCATGAGGTGAAAAAGGGGGGCATTTAATTCCAAATCTCCTACGGGAAATGTAAGATCATGGCGTATAGTATTCCTAAAATTACAGCAACTGTATCATAACAAAACTAGTACTAGCACTAGAATATATCTACAGTTGCAGTTTACAAGATAAGTGTTAATATATTAACCAGAATTACCAATCAGGCCATAGATGTTAAATTCAGAAAACTACCTGCGACGGATTGGAATCTTGCCAATGACACAATTCTTGCAGTCTTCTAACGCAATACGTGATTAACTAGATGTACTGGTGTATACTTTACTTTAACTGAATAATATCAAGAACTACTCGCTGATCTATACTAATATTATAAAGAGGAAAGATTTGATTGTTTGTATTGAATAGGGCCTTTAATTCTTTCAACATTGGAAAGCTACACTTTAACCGATGACATAGTCTATATTTCATTATGAGGCTCCGGAATGGGACGCGGGAATCTAGTGATAGATAAGTTTAGACAATTAAAAATATATTTATTATTGAATAGTAACTTATTTTACAATAACATTATTAACTATACTATTATGTAATTCATGAATCTAATATTTATCATTGCTCTAAAGTCGGACTAGAAGTTAAGATCATAAAAAGCATCGAACTAAAAGTAACATTCGGACTCACTAACATAAAGATAATTAGTAGAGATTTTTTGGATATAATACACATTACTAATGGTCTTCGCCGTCTCTCGAAGTAAATCCGACTTTTCCTTGACCTTCTAGCAATATTTTCTCTCCGTTAGCCTCATTTACTTTTAGATGTATACAATACATCAAATACCATTCACAAATAATGTGGCCGTACCAGACATCGTTAATATTTTTTCGTTGTCACTTTTGGAACCTTAGTCCGACCCCGAAAATAATGATTTTTCAGTGTTTAGACTTAAGCTTCACCAATATTTTTGACTGTATTTAAATATTGTATTTTCCCTAAAAGTCATATTTTTCACTTTGATTTGTAACTAAAATTCTTCAGCTCAGTTGATCCCGTTCGCTCAGTACTCATTCTTAATGTACAAAGTATTTTCCAAATACTTACATGCATTTGTTTATAAGACGGTATAAAACTATTGCTTCATCAATTCACCTTATAAACAAGATAGGTATCGCAAAAACTTGCCTCAACTAACAGGTTGCAAACAGGATGTTTAATAGAACTGACATTTAAAATTTCTCCCTTCTGACCTGCGACCCCTCTCGTCCAGCCATTTGGCATTTAGCCCCATACTTGATGGGCCAACTTTTGGACCAACTGTTGGACTGGTTACACCCGTGTTGGGTTCGTAGTCACTTTTATTTTCACCTGCTTGAATATGCAGATAGGCAATTCACTGGATACGATTATTTACAAGTTATTTTAAAATAATATTTGTTAATTTGGTATATAACTACATTTGTTTAAAGCGAATACAATTTAATAAATGTTCATATTTTTTTTTTTTTTCTGGAGCGCATAGAAACTTAAATATACTCTTTGAATGAATTACATCTTAGAGTTAATCTAAATATAAATCTCCGGTATGGAACAGTTATTTTTAACAGTTTCTGGCTATGTTATATCCGCTACATTGCAATTTTAATTTAAGCTAGAATATTAGCTAAAATAAAATAATAATTACCTACCTCAAATTGCTAACACTGACGCATGACGCTTAAAACCATTTGATTTGTTTGTGATATTTGAATCGCGGATGTAATATTTTGAAAACGGCCGTATAATTACTAAATTAAATAAAGACTAAGATATAAAAGTAATATTTCTAATAATTGCTGTAATTGGAATTACTTATATAGCTATCTACAATGACCTACATAATAATATAATAAAACTTATGAAGGTTAGATTCTGGACATTAAAAATATTTTGAAAAATGTTATTGGAGGGCAATCCATTCTATTATATCTACTGAATCAAAAACAATAATGTAATATTCTAGTCGAAAGTATTGTATACATTGTAAAGAAACTTTGCATGATCATAGTGCATACTATGGAATAGGATTTACGTATTAGTGAGAAGATGAAAGTTAACATATTTACATATGTAGTTATTAACTCTTTAACGCATAGTCCTGTTTGTTTTGTGTAATAAAGTTTTAAAAACTATTTAGTAAAGCTTACATCGATGGATGTAGTAGTTTTTAAATTGTATTTATCTTTGGATATTAAATTGCTCTGATATAAAGCACGCAGATAGTTAATATGAAGTAGGTATCTGGTATATGCTAAGACTAAGATTCATCAATAATCTCCCCCAAAAGGGATGAAAAGGTAGTCCAGTTTGTAGGAAGAATTCGAAAGCTGCGCGGATGAAGTCACGGGCAACAACAGTACGAACGATACCACTCAATTTTACTCGGGTTATTTTACTTATTCTAAAGACAATACCATCAAACTGTTGTACAAAACACCCAAGAGTTTAATTTCATGGTGTTTAAAGTCTATAGCATTTAAACAATGGTGTTCGTATAACGGTTTTGTTCGTAGTAACATAATGATCCATGTAGTTCAATGAATTGGGAAACTAAATGCCAAAGTAACAGTGCGCACGTATTTCAATGAACGATCGGTATTCTATACAGTTATATCGTATCTAACGCTAAAAATATGACCTATAGAATGTTATTTTAGATGCAAACAGGATACTTAGCATTTTGACACATTTTTAGCGGGATTAACACTAGACATTTGGTTTTTAATTTAAATCTGAAACATAATAATTCTAAAACTAAACCTACTTAATAAAAATAACCTATAATTAAAACTACCAAAAGTAGAATTACTTATTATAATTATTAAAAAACCTTTCTAAAATGGCGCCACTGGGTAGTGTTCCCAGAATGCTGGGTGCATTGCCAGTGCCACGCTGAATGGCAATTCTTATTTGTTGGGCAAAGTATACACGTCACGTCGTTGAGAGCCGCTGCGAGTTCTTTGTATATTATTATTAATATTGCTCCAGGTCCCACGGGCCCAGCGTTTCGACCCCAAAAGTCACAAACATATAGCCACTATCCACAGTTTGGTATAGATGTAATTTCATTCATCTACGTCGTCAAAGATTTAAGTGATAATATTGTATTATAAATAGCACACATTGATATAAAGTAAAACGGCCCATTTTAACTTGAAATTAATGCAGCACACCTGTATTTTTTTACCCCTTGCGGATGTATAGTGTCCGGTTCGTTGCTCATAAAAAGGACCCTCTTTTGGTCTCTAGCAAAGCATCGATTTAACTTTCGCTCAACAACAAATAAAAGTGATGACGATCGATAACGTAACATTACCATGTAAGCAGTGAAAAAACGTAACTGATTTGCGAAACAAAGGAGCGTGGCGGACATGTCTGCAAATAAATATATTTTCTTACATCAAGTATAAGTAAGTACAGCGGTTATTTTGAAGCTACTGGTTCTACGCCTGATCTCCCATCGGTTGTGTTGGTATAACCATCCCATCAGATTCTGAGTGTAAAGGCATTGAGAATGATCTATATTTGCGTTTAGGTACACTAGTGAACTTTAATATGTCGTATGTCCAATCCTTAGATATTGGCGTCCGTGAAGGACATCGGTTGAGAGGACTATAAACGGTTGCTTCAATTATCACCGATATTGTTCACAATATGACCTTGAATAATGATTGCATCGATTCACAGCACACCCTTATGGCACAGCATATTATTCCAAGGTCTCTGTCAGATAATACAGCAACGGATCAAACTAAACCTTAGTTAAAATGAGAGAATGAACTAATTATAATAAGACTGGATTAATTAAACAAACTTTGACGTTTTTTACGTCAAAGTTTGTTTAATTAATCCAGTCTATTGAAGGCAAGAAAAGCTGTACTAATAAATTATGTAAATATAATAATCTAAATACACCAACAAAATATTGTAGTTTACGAGACAATAGAATAGTGTTAAATCAAATGATGATAGTGAAACTAGTCAACGTTTTGGAGACATGAAAGAAATTCATTATTTTCCCCACATTTGTTTAAAAACCCCGCATCACTAGGACGGTGAGAATAGAATTAAAACACACATTTACGCATAATTTCCACGTCGGAAGTAGCGCAAATTGTGAGCGTTCTCGCGATATGAAAGGATGATAACGAACCATTGTTTATGGTACTTGGTACACCATCCTTAAGAGTGAGATGTGGGAAGCTAAACCGTTTGTTTTGACGAGAACTGGCGCAGCCGGCGGAACGCGTGAGGCCAATGTGCTTGACTCAAGTTAAATAGAGAAGATAGTCATTGAACGGTAATTAATTGGGAAATTATAAACTTTTTCTGGATGTTAAATGCTACCAAATATATCCTCTATAATTAAAAAGAATTCCGTTGAATCAATTAGTTTTTTTCAAATGTTATACATAAATTTAAAGTCTACTTAAATAACTACTACTAAAATTATTTTACCAATAAAAGTATACATTATTTGTGAGATAAATATATTCTATAGAAGGCTATATTTGATAAAGAGGTTCCCATGGGAACCGCAATTACACGGTTAAAACCTCTATACACAAAGGAGAATTCGGCCTTTTTTTTCTTTTACAATAAAATTAAGACACATTGTAGTCATATGAGGATATTGAGAAGGTTACTGCAACCTTCATAATGGTACAACTACATACTAAAACACGTATGTAAGTTTGGTAATTTAATTGTGTTACGTACGTATGCAAATGCGAAGTAAAGCCGCATTTACATTCAACTGCGTCGCGCACGCAATATTAGCGGAAGTTGTAGTATACCTAACTACGCACCGAGTAGGTACCGTGTGAGTAATACCTTGTGTAGCAATCGTTTTTTTGTTTGCACACACAACTGAAAGTATGTCCTGGTCGATACAAATCTTAACACTGTCTTTGTTTCAGTGGAAGAAGTTCAGAAGTAAAACAAACATAGTTAACCTTTTATCTTCTTGACTTGCAACATTAAGCGCCTCATTTGTAGACTACTAAAAAACACATTAAATCTTTTATTACTGAATATATACTACTCTTAAATAATAAAAACAAATACTTAATACATAAATGTAGGTACAGAAACTACTATACGTGAAGGCCATCTCCAGTGATAGCCAATACTTTTAGTTTCAGCTTTGTAAGCAATTAAATAATTATAGAGTTTTAGTTAAGACAGGTAAACGTCTGCCGGGTCAGCTAGTTTCTCATACCTAAGTCATAATAATGTTTTGAACCAACTGCTTCAAATAAGTATAAAAGATGAACAATAGTGAATTTGCTACTACAATAATTACAGTTGCAAAGGTGAATCTTAAAATTAAGCGTATTGAGTAATCTTGCAAATAAGATGATATAACCGATTACGAAATTGTTTTTATCTACACAAATTTTAAGTCTCTTGTTTTAATATTTGTACATTCTCATAATAAGGTAATTCAACCTGACCCCGATTTTAAACATTTGTTAGTGGCGCTCCGCTCATAGGTCTTAGCCTAGTCTTCTATACTAATATTATAAAGAGGAAAGATTTGTATTTTTGCGTGTGTGTGTGTGTGTGTGTGTGTGTATGTGTGTGTGTGTGTGTATGTATGTAATGAATAAACTCGAAAACTACTGTGCCGATTTCAAAAATTCTTTCTCCATTGGAAAGCTACATTTACCATGAGTACCATTCATAGGCTATATTTAATTATGAAGTTCCCACAGGAACGGGAGTTATACGGGTTAAACCACGCGCGGGAAGCTAGTCTTCAATAAAACTGACAGATGTTTTCAAATCGGCTCAGTAAGTAGTTTCTGAAATTAGCCGGTTCAGGCGGACAAACGAATTCTTCAGCTTAGTAGATATATATTAGAAAATTACGGTATTAAGGAGTAAGTGCTTTTTTTTTTTTGGGTCTATGAATAACGCTGATGGCTGAAATAGACTAGTTGACACATGAAATTATGTTACATTACAATGATGTTTATTTCTAAAAGTATTTGTCATATGGAACCTAAATATAAATATTTCTGTCCATAAAACTTGTATATGTTAGTAGAAACTCAATATGAAAATTATTTCTTTTGTTAAAATTAGTCCTTAACTTCCGAAAACGCAATCAGCCATTTTGTGGCGTCATACACGCACAGATAATGTACTATATAGATCAACATGGCTGTCATCGTTTTCATCTCTAAATGTCAAGCCAATTTTAAAATATTTATTAAAGTGCTTTCTAGATCTCTAATAAATGCCATATCTTTTTCTTGATCTTGTTAAACCATTCATAACCATATAGTAAAAATAATTTCAAAAAAGGGTATTATCCTATTCAAATCTGTTAGGTACAATGTAATAAAGAAGTTATCCAGCCTTATCAATAGGTTTAGAACTACAAACAAATAAATTGTAATACGGGTGTTCACCTGTGGAGCATTCAGTCAGTCAAGTGTAGAGTTACAGTTATTTACCTTATATTTCTGTTATGCTTACCTAATAATATTATTAACCTTTTTAAATGGTTTATAAACCACAAACCAAGCAAGATGTGCAAGAAGGCGCCCTTTGTGGGACCTAGACAACTGTAATTATTTCTTAATATTAATTTATCATTAGTTCTGACAAGCTGGATTACAAAAAATCACGCTCCAACCCACTGGAGCAGAATAACACGGGTGCAGCTAGTTAACTATAATATTTATATACCTAACCTTACTGTGTCTACAAATTTAAAATAACATAATGTAAAGAATACGAAATAATAAATAGTAATTACTATTGTAAGATTTCATATTCACTTTATAACCTATTTCTGCGCAACACATTGAATGGTTTTTGGAGTTACGCACCCATACTGAGAAGCGGACCATTTTATTGGTACACTTCATTGTCCGTTCGTCCGTTTGTGCAACACTATTATCTTACAAACGTTTAGATAATGCCACATACTGCTGTGAAATGTATTGAACTTCAATAACAATAGTACTATAAATTTTATCGTAAGATAATACCTACAGTGCCTTTTAATGATTTTTATTCAGTTAAATCTTTTTCTCACTCACCAAAGGGATGCTAGTATTTACTCAAAAACCTCGCGAAAATGAATGTGATAATGTCCACTGCAACTTGCAGATCGGTATGCTAAGCATGAATTGACGTCATTGTACACGCGTGGCTTGTTCGAAGATGCGTTCACGCCATGCACGCTGTACACAGAACATGAAATGCGTCAGTTTTACAATGCACATAATGACTACAGTTGTACATTATCATAAGTTAATATTTGCTATATGTGCCTTCGTGGACCCGAAGTCCAAGAGGCCCCCGAACTGTAACAAAGAGCGACAGTTGTCTAAGTCCCACAAAGGGCGCCTCCTTGCACACCTTGCTTGTTTTGTAGATTATAAACTATTTAAGAAGGCTGGAACACGGCTCGCTATTACGCGCAGTGAAGAAGCAAAATCCTCGAGGCAGAATAAATAAATGTCGGTCCAAAAAAAACCGGCCAAGTGCGAGTCGGACTCGCTCACGAAGAGTTTCGTACCAGTTTCAAGTGCCTACCTATTTTTGATATCAAGTTTATGAAATGAAATGCTTTTTTATTTTTATATTTGAGTTGTTTGAATGAAAGGTAAATTGCGGTTTACGATTTATGACGTATTACTAAAAACTACTTACTAGATCTCGTTCAAACCAATTTTCGGTGGAAGTTTGCAAAGTTCTTAATATAGTTTTTTAATTTTATCATTCTCTTATTTTAAAAATTATACACACATATTAGGTACCACTATGGAAGTGTCTCTCGCGCAAATTATTCAGTTTAGAAATAGAGGTATTTGAAACCTCTATATCATTTTTGAAGACTTATTCATAGATGGATACGCGTATGGTTTTGATTGGAAAATATGTTGGGTTTTAGTTCTAAGTATGGGGAACCCCGTAAAAATGTATTGTATTTTTTTCTATTTTTGTGTGAAAATCTCAATGCGGTTCACGGAATATATCTACTTAGCAAGTTCCAACAGTACATTTCTTATAGTTTCGGAAAAAAGTGGCTGTGACATACGGACGGACAGACATGATGGATTCATACCTACAGCTGGTGGATGGGCAGCTACATCTACAAGTATACTCACCATCTAACTGCGATCACCAATGCGCTTACCGAGCGTAGTGATTATGGTAATAACCCTCAATAACCTAGGCTTGCCAAGGTCGAATAAAAGGAGGCCCATGTCCGGCGGAGGACGTAAATGGTCTAATATAGTGCGGGAGTCCTTGGAGGAACATGATCAAAGATGCATGATTTTTTTTTTCAAAATCAATGTCAATCAATCAATCAATGGAATGTAACACTAATCAATAAACAAATGACTACTCATTTGTTTAGTGTTACATTTTCATCGCATTTTAATCTTTTTCGTCATCATGGATACGTTTAAAATTCGAGTAATTATGAAATATGAGTCCCGCCGTGGCAGCAACGCGGCACAAGCGGCACGCAACCTCAACGACGCGACGTTTACGGAGCTAACACTACACACCAACGCACCACCTGTTATTGGTCAGATGTGTACTGTGAAAAACTGAACACATTGTTTTTAAGTTACTTCGTTTTATACAGTAACTATTTAGACAAGGGACGCGTCATGTACGGAGCCCAAAGTAATTATTATCCATTCGTATTGCCTGCTTATAACCTAGCTGATTCGCATATAAACTGTATTCGTGTACTATTGTTATTCAAATTAAAACTACCTCATTGTTTTTTGTTGCTATAATAATACTGACATAGCTATTTTTCACCGTTATTTTGAAATAACAAAGGTGTTATTATTAAAAGGTCACTGGATCAGTGGGTAGTTAGCTGTTATTGTATTATATTCGCTACTATTATATTATAAATATTCTCAAAAAATTGTAGTAAACATCCACTTTTTGGATTTGGTCTTCGGCACTGGAATAGATACCACGCTCGCTTAAAACCGTAAATGCGGCAACTCAATATTCTTTTATATATGTATAAGTATGTGTGTGTATAAGACACTGTTCCGATGGTATAATGAAATTATTAATTTTATTCTGCACTTAGGTATTTTTACATACAAGCCATATTGGCCGCAGGTGCCGTCGGGGGGCCTGATTGCTTCGTGCGTACCCGGCCCCCGCCAACGACGGATCGAAGGTGTGTCCGGGGGGCTTTTAGTGTTGTAGGGTCCTCTCCTCGTAGTATGAGTAAGGATACCACCGCTATGGAGAGGGCGAGTCCCACTATAGTTATTACAGCGTCTGACAAGTACAATACACTTGTACTTGTCAGAATTACAATTTAGAATAAATTAATAAAAAAAAGTATAACTAACGGATAATTCTTACTTTATAAAATATCCGACTACAGATAACTAACAAATCTACGGCAGCAAATCATACAAATCTATAGACTACATAGTCCGTCCGTCTGTCCTGTGACATTTATTTCAATTAACCTATTAATATTATTATGTTGGTACATTTTACTGTCACGGGCCCATGGGGACCTGGTCATTTGAAAGGCATTCATGGGGCCGAAGCCAACATTGAAGACGCCTTTAGTACCTTTTAATATAAAAGTGAAATGGCTGCATCTATGAAGGTCTATCCACTGATATGCCATTGAGATATACCAATGGACAGGCCTCCACAGATACGAAACTATTGCCGGAAAGCAAGAAACTTGGTTTGGGCTATACGGATGGGATGATAAATGTACTGGAATACTGGGCTATGGAGTGAGATCGGACATCTGCCTCGAAAACTCTCACATATTTTATATTGGCAGACGGTGACTCGCTGTCTGACGCTAAACAACGAGTTAGCTTCGGTGGGCCCCCTATCAAAAGCCACAACATGGCCCAATTGCAAGTGGTCACAATATAGCTAAGTGACACACACTTGAGGGCACCCTTGAGGACCACGACCCAGGGTGCGACTGAAGTAAAAAGACTAACGCGATAGGTGGGACCACGGGATGGCCGTGTTACTCGAATTCGAGTAAGTCGGTGTTCAACTTTCCCTATAAATAAATATAATGTTTGTGTAATCGGGTCTAGAGTCTAAAAAAACAGATCAGAAGAAACATGTTTCATAATACGTTAAATTATAAATGATCATTACATTATCACACCATAATTCTAACATGGTTTCCATCAAAGCAATAATACCGTGACGTCTGAATTAAAATAGAAAGATTTTCACTTATAATTTGGTAAACCAATTTTCAGCCAAATCGGTTCAGCCGTTCTTGAGTTATAAATAGTGTAACTAACACGACTTTCTTTTGTTTTAAATTGTATTCTGCTATTCAGGGCGGAGACAAATCCAACGAAACAAAAACCATGAAAATTGATCCAGCCGATCTCGAGTTATAAGTGTTGTAACAAACCCGTCTTTGTTTTATATATATGTATATGTATAGATGTATAGATAAGTAGGATAATGCATTTAGAAAATATCTCAAAGATTGCTATTAACTCAAAGTTTGTTAGTTAATGAAACATGTTCACTAATATTATTCTAAAACCAGTCGAATTAATATGTTACTTAATAATTTGTAGGTTAGTAGACACAAAATAAAACTTGTTTTACTGGATATAAATTGTTATGTTAATTATCGGACTCGTATAATGTAGGGATAATAGTTCGTGTGATTATATAATGATTATTATAGTACATGGGGCACATCATGGCTGTCCGCAAAGAAATTAAGTACCTACCTATGTTTTTTTCGGATAAAACTTTATATATATATACATAAGTAAGTCTGGTATAAAAAATTATGCCAATAATGATAAGGTAATTTTAACATACCAAACGTTGACATAGAGGCAGTATGATACATTTTGGTATTATCATAAAAAAGCAATTCGTGTCTGGCGTTATATAACTTATGCGTCGTAGGCTAGTAGGTATCTACTGATTTCCCGTAGCCTTTCCTAAATTTTCTTTCATACAAACCTTGTCCCTATAATAACAAAAAATAATAAAAATCGATCTCAAGTTATGCGTCAATACATTATTTTAATTGGGCGCTTAATTTAATAACAATTCAACATGATTTAAGATAAAATACCTATTTATGATATTCTTCTTATAATTTTTAGCCCATTTAACCTTAATAAATTGTAGGTTTTCATAAAATTCATAAAATTTAACTTTTTATTTCGATTTGTAGGGCGTTCCATAGCCTGACCGCTTGAACAGTGAAGGATCGGGTATAGAAAATGGTTTTATGGAGAGGTTATAGCGGAGATGTGATCAGACAGGAGGAGCCAGGTGGATGAGTAAAAAACTTATCTAATATGAACCTATAAGTGACCTGAATATGTTTATTTATTGTGAAAAACCTATGTCTATAACAATGGTAATGCATATAAAACACAATAATATAATAAAATTATGTGAAATACTTCGAAATCGCACGCAAGCTTATAAAACATGAGTGAATAATGCTATCAAATATTTTACGTAAATATAAGTTTATTGTGAAACTACTTATACCTACTTATCTCGTTCATCATCATTTTAATGACATGGGCCTCCCTCCAATAAGGTTTTGCCACAGTCATCACGCTTGGCAGGTGACCGCAGTATTACAGGTAAGTGGTGCTGCTCGTTACCTGGTATAGATTGATGATGATGATGTTTTGATAATCGGGACTAACAGCGTAACGTGATTTCCGAGGCACTTAGGGTATGCCCGGAACCAACCATACCCGGAAAGAAATTTATACATATCTAGTACGGATAATCGAACCCACAATACTTACCGCCGCTATCCTTTCAATGACAATTCATTTTAATTTTCTTCTTTTTTTTAAAGAATACTAGCAGATTTTTGGACACTACTGTTATCAAGAATACTAGGGGTGTGTAGTGTTAAGCCTCCGTTCTAAACTTAAATGCTTGTGTTACGACTAGGTTCACGTCGGTAGTGCAATATGGGTGGGGATCTACCCGGCGACTACATCATCGCAAATCCGACGGCCTAGCCATTGGGCTACGACCGTTTCTTCAATGTTCATTATCATTATAATTCAATGTGTTGAGGACTATATTTATATACCCGGAATGTTCTAAATAGTATTCCATCATTCGCGACCAATGGGACACCAGTAAAATGATGTGATACCCATGTGAGCCGATAAAATTTAGTTGTATTATATTCATTCGTACAGGTACATTCAAAAAATCTCGCTTTCTTTTATATGGTATTAACATATATTCCCAATAAAAACGTGATGCAAGACACATCTTAAAACTATTGTTTTACTTTATTCCAATTAAATTATTCAAATAGAAAATTAAGTAGGGAAAACACTCGGTTACAAATGTAATATCTGCTTTTTAGTATAAGCTCGTGCTCGCGTCCAACAAGCACAAGGTTGTTTAGGGAAGAGCTGAACTCACGATCTCACGGCAGGTCACCGACAAAATGGGGAAACCAAATCAAGGCAGTAAGTAAACCAAATTCCGAAAAATCAACCGCTAAAGAGGATTGGCATCTTATTATGGGCCAGGTCATCGACACCTATGCTGCTGAAGTAACAACAATACAGCTCTCTCAGGAGTGTAACGACAAGGAAGTATCAACTATTAAGTATCCGGTCCTCCTTATGAATTTTTTTTTTTTTTTTTTTTTTTTCAACAAATATTTATTTATTATAATTAACAAACATGAATAAAATACAAACTAAAAGTAACTAATTAAAAATAAAACTAACTTATATACAACTATTCTAAATCTATACTACTTGGCAAGGTTCCCAGAATGCTGGCAGCATTACCACGTTGAATGGCAATGCTTACCTGCTGTGCAAAGTAGAAACCAGCACTCGGAGAACGTGCCGCACTTAAGAGGGCCGCTGCGAGGTATTTATAAATTAATTTGGCTCCCGGTCCCCACGGCCCCAATGTTTCGACACCAAAAGGCACAAATACATAACCACTATCAAGGGTACTATATTTGCGCCTCTTGAGATTCTCCGCGGATTCAGCCGCCATGCCAGCCCTACCCTGAGTCCCGGAAAGATGAGACGGCGCGAGGGTGTCGACGCACGTAGCGTCCCACACCAAAGGCCGTCCCATCCTCCAAGGCACCAGAGTCATTCCGTCGGGCCTTTTACCATCGTCGCGCATAAGGCCATTAGGCTCTAAAACGGCTGGCATATTTGCCGAGCTGAAGGCCCGACGGATTATATCATTAATAGTGGCATGACGGGACAGACGTCCAGCACTTTTGCTACAACACAGGCCGTGGTGACCGAGTTGGGTCACATTGGCGCCACACTCGCAGCGGTGGGGAGCACAGCACGGCGCACCCAGGCGCAACGAAACTGCCACACGAAACGTATTTGCATCCATTAAGGTGCCTGTATTTGGTGACGGAAGCGCATGCAGCCACAAGCCTGACTCCCATTCCGCAACGGCTAAGAGACGGGCACGATCTGCAGAGCTGGAACACGTTTGTAACAAATTATTCCGCGTCAGCTCACAGAGCGGCCCATCCCATTGCCGCTGAACAGATGTATTACATGGCAAGGCAGAGTTGGGGCAAGCCAAAAGCCATTCAGACTCAGCTTCCTTCATATAAGAAATATTATAACTATTTAGACTAGCCGAGAGAATTTTATGTGATAAATTTTGGGTACTATGGACAGAAGACAAAAAAGCGGGGAGAGCAACGTCTGAAATGGCTCTAACGCCCAGACCCCCTAATCGAACTGGAAGTGAAGCCTGTGACCAAGTCCTTTCTTCAAAACGTATGTTCAAAATTGATTCTAAACTAGTTTTGACGATGTTGTCTATATTTTTTAGAATATTAATATGTTTCCACAACTGACAACATCGCAAAGTGTAGGTGAATTTAGGGACAAAAAGGCAAAATTTTAGAATAGTAAAAGCAATGTGAGGGCTAATTTTAGATAGTCGATCAGAGTTATTTAAGAAATTTTGAATTTGGTTGTCAACAAAAGCAGGTATTGATTCGTCAAAGACAGGAGAGCCCAGCAGACACAGTGAAGATTTATCAATAATTTTGATATTTGGGGCCAAACTATTAATTTTGTCTTTAGCCAAATCTTTGGAAGGACAATTGTCTGCAATGTATAGTTCGCATTTGGAAAAATTGAGTTCCAACCCAATTTGGTGGAACTCCTTTATAATTAAGCGAAGGTCATCGCAAACAGTATCTACATTGCCAGCAATTGTCCCATCATCCAAGTACCAAATATTAAGTTTTGATTGAAGGCGATGGATAATAGGATGAATAGCAAGGCTAAAAATAGCTGGCCCGAGAGGGTCTCCTTGCTGACATCCAACCGCGGAGGAAATTTCTTTGCCGAGATAAGTTAATTTTGAATTTGAACTATAACATTGCCAAATAAAATGATAAAAGTCAGGTATTTTATCTCTTACTTGAGTCAAAAGGGCTCCCCTGTCCACCGAATTGAAAGCGTTTTTTACATCCACCTTCAACAGCACCTCTCCAGAATTTTGGCTGAGATATGTCCGTACTGAATGGACGGCAGCCTCACAGCCACCCCGAGATCCAAAACCTAGTTGAAGGGGCTGAAAAAGATTGGCAAGTTGTGGTGAAATTTTTTTGCAACAAATTTTGGCCGCAAGACGGCGGTATGTCATACCAATGGCAATTGGTCTTATGCCACCGTCTTTTTTTTTTAAAGCGCAAAGATTAGCTCCATACAGAAGCCCCGTGATATCGGTATTGACTTGCCCTGACAACATGAGAGCTACCAAAGCCGTCAAGTCTCTCAAAAGCGCCTCACCAGTTTCCCCATTTCTAGCAGATAATAAATCTTTAAGATGTTGGGGAGTGAGAGCATCTAGGCCACCGGCGGATCCGCTTTGGAAAGACTCAACGGCCACGGCGACTTCTCGGGTAGACAATTCGACCTCCACGGAGCTTCCAGGTGGATGAATCCTTCCTTCCTTCCTTATGAATTGTTATCTTAATAAAAAATAACTTAACATATATGACTACCCTTTGAAAGCCAATTCTTTAAGTGCCTATTAAATATGTGAGAGGATTGCTTTACTGCATCTTCAAGTACCTATTACCTCATTTTTATTGTTTCTTCAACATCCCGTTAACATCTACTGCTGAATATAGGCCTCCTCTTTACAGTCCCGGACAAGCCAGGGTCATTGAGGGGTATTGCCTTATGTACAGTGAAGTAGCAAAAGCCTCCTGGCTAACTACATAATGTCTGTCCGAACAAAAGGGATATTGGGATAATCACCATGCTTGGCAGGCGGATTGGTGATCTCAGTAAGATGATTAGTAACCTTGAGCTGATACTGCTGCCCATACATCAGGTGTATGTTCGTCGAAACCTACAACACCTATGGGATGGCCTTTTCTAAGCCGGATACCTACCTCACAAATTATGAATGTAATAGAATAAAAACATACATGATTTTATTTTATACGACCAGAGTTCAATTATATTGGTCACAACGAAACACAAATAAAGTTTTAGTATATATGTAATATGATGAACAGGTTTCTACAGAGAGATTATGCCGAAATCGCCAATGTTAGAAACTTAGAATGTAGCCTTTCCTCAGAAACGTCATGTCAATATACACCGTAATTTTGTAATCGTTGCTGATACCTAATTGGCAGAACTTGTTGCCATCAGTATTACTATCGGAAAGTAACATTACAATTTAAAAATAAACATATTACTTCCAAAAACAGGTTCCCTCTATGAAGCGGCAAATATGAAAATGACGCAGGCGACGCTCACGCTTTTATTTTTGATCACCACGCGCAATCGGGGTGTTCGGTTTACTGCAAGTTAAACTGCTAACTGCTAACCTAATCTAACACTAGCTTTTGGAGTGTAGGTACTAAAACATTATCATTATAGGCTTAAAAGTACTTTGAGTCTAAAATAAAAAAAGTAAATTAGCAAAGACATTTGATCAACCGGAAAAAAAGTTAAGAAAAAATAAGGAAGCTGTTAAAAGCTCTCAATCTTTGGATTCAATCAAACATCACGGTATTATCGCTTAGACGTTAACAACGTTACAATTATGGTGTGGTTATATAATGATTATTTATAATTTAACATATTACTAAATATGTTTCTTCTAATCTATTGCTCTCTTTAGTATCTGGTCCCGATTACACAAATCAGAGTTATAGGCAAAATTAAAGCCCGACTTACGCGAATTCGAATTACACGCTTACACTTATCGCTACGGGGTATCACTAATACATAAATCGACTATCTTCCCGCGCGTGGTTTTACCATAACTCCTGTTCCCGTAGGAGCTTTATAATCAAATTCCCCCTTTTATACCAGCTTTGAATTTACAAAATCCTTTCTTTGTGAACCTATGCGTCACAAAAGTAAGCCACGGTCCAAATAACACGTGTCTAGCTTAGTAGTTTTGCCTCGGCGTTAATGAATACTTATAATAATAATAATAATTTTATTTTTTGTGTTCAACTAATTGTGAATTTCGGAAATAAAAGGCATTATTAATGAATAGAATACTTACTTTGACCAATATTTTCTTACAATATCAGAGGCATAAAATTTAAATGTAATAAAATATATCATAATATTTTAATGTATATTTGCAACATCCTAACATGATTGATACCAATAATAACGAACACCTAGTAATGAGCACGTTTTGTAACACCATCCGATGCCCTCCTAGACCCGAAGTCCGAGAGGCCCACGAACTGTAAAGTCGAGCGACAGTTGCACAAAACTCCCCTCAAAAAGTCATAACTCCTCAATCTCACCATAAAAAAAGAACTTACTTACTTTCTATATATGTATACGAAAATAACCATTTATCTGAGTATAGTAACGAAAAAATAATCACTGTGTTGATTATCTAACTTACTGTTAGTATATAAGTAGGTATTGCGCACTGTCCGCGATAGATAAAAACTAAGTTCGTCCACAACGCTTGAAAAGTTAGCGTGCACTTAATGAACATCATCCAAACATGCACAAAAATTGTAAAAACACTAGTTGGTACAAACATTCTTAGTAAAAGTTCTAAAATTGTTGGTTTAAATACACAAGCATTTCCTGGTGAGTGGTGACTATGATTAAAAAATTAAATGTATTATTTGCATTGTACCTATTGTACACATGAATGCTATGATCAAATAGTAAGCGTTTTGAAGAGGAAATAATATAGTAGTAATAATAAATGTCAGTTTGTTAAGGCGTCTTAAGGGCGGGCATATAAGAGGCAGCCACGAGGCTTTTGCATCTTTAAAGTGAAAGTCAAAGTCAAAGTCAATATTTCTTTATTCATATAGACACTATTCAAAAAATTAAATCATGTTCTTATGATACGTCCATTTCAGAAGAACTGGCAAGAAACTCAGAGGAATCCTTTTTTTTTTAATAATTTATCGTTACTCTTACAATATTATTTAGCAGCAGTGTCATTCCAGAGCAAGTTACTCCCATGCCATTCTATCATTTACATAGTCTGATATTTTATAATATGCCTTTTTACATAATTTTGCTTTAAAAATTCCTGTAAATTTATTAACAGGTAGTTTTCTAATATTATTTGGGAGTTTGTTATAAAAGCGAATACATTGCCCCATAAAAGAGTTGCTTATTCTAAACAAGCTTTTGAGAAGCTTTTTCACGAGTACACCAAAATATGTTTCGATTATTTTGATTAGAAAGAAAGAAAGAAAGAAAGAAAATATATTTATTAGACACACAAACAACAAAAAGCAAAACAATAATAATTGGGTACAGAGTGAATACAAATGACAATATAATATAATATTGGGAGACAAAGAAAAACAAGTAAAAACATTTTAAGGAATAAAAAAATAGAGCACATACAATTATATAAATTTACATTAAAAAGATATTACAAAATAGATAACAAACATAAATAAATAAATATGGATACATTTCGACTAACGATATTTAAAAAAAAGTACAGAATATGAGTCCACTCACATTCTGTACCTGTATAGTTATAAAAAGAAGTATGAAAGGGGGTAGTCATCAGAGGTTTGATTAACATCGTATGAAGCGCGTGGCGTTGTCCGGAGCATAAATAAAAGAAAAATAAAACTAAATATTGCACAGCATGTTACAAGGGTGGAAAGGCCAACTACCACCGTTAGTGAACCCACAAGATGACAGATCATATCCGCCACGAAACTGCGACCAATAAGGCGACTGACCGACTATATGATGGCTATAGTCTGTAGGTAAGTGGCTACTATATTAAAAGTATTTAGCTGAACATGGCAAAAAAGGTAACAACGTCATTCATATTAGTTTACAATTTAAATTTCAGGCCCCTTGAACCAGGACATCATGCGCCAATTTGCAGCAAAAAGGCAGCGTTGCCGCGGCGCTGAATGAACGTACCACCCCTCAACATATGCCCAGGTACCCATCACTTAAAGATATCACATACAACATTTAAAATAGTGAGAAGACCTGGTACGTACATATCTATTATAATACTCATTAATTTATAACGTTTGTCCCCCTTATTAAGTACATATTTGCACTCGATGTGGCACCCATTGCATTGTTATTGTTAGCGTGTCTAAAAGGCCTCAGTTCAGCATGTGATTACTGCAGCGCTGATTTTCAACTGGACCTACGTTTTATTAACCTATGATACAGTTTCGGTGTCATAACAGATTTTCTATTTGTATGGTATATACATTCAAAGCTGTTTAAAATGTTATTAGCTATAATTAGTTACAAGGCAAAGAAATTGTAGGTTTATTATATTGGAAATCATAATAGAGAAATAATTTTATATATTAATTAGAATATTATATCATTACTTTTTAGTTTTTTTGTTGTATTGTATAAGTATAAAATAAAACAAACTAGATTTAGATGTGTTGTGAAGAAAATGTGTCCATAAGTATTATTATAATTATAAGGTATACGGGCCGTAACAAGCTATAACAATCATATTCATTTGAAACTCTTTGACTGTAGGTATGGTTAAAAGCTCCATAGTTTAAACTATATGTGATCAGTGCAGTGTTTTAGTTTAGGTTTAGGTACATTTTGTTACCTGTTGAAGATAAGTCTATAGACTTAGTTCATACGATTTTAGTTGTTTTTATATGGTTGTGAATGGTTTAACTAGAACAGGAAAATATGTTTTTTTAAGGCCTAGAAATTACAATAAATATTTTAAAATTGACACGACATTTTTAGACGAAACGGTGTCAGCCATTTTGGTCTATAGATTGTTCTGTTTGCGTGTTTTAGAATTCACATTACAAATTTATATTCTTATACTGAGTTCTTACAATCATTATTTTTTTTTAATTAAAGAAGTGATAGGTACTTTATGTAATTATTACTATATTTTCTTACGAGGCTGCAAGAATACATCGATAAAGATCCCTGACAATTAGAAATTTACAGGTTGAAACGGCTATCGAAGCTAGAGCCGAAAACCGCGAATTAAGTTAGGTATTTTTATAAAAACTAGACTTAAGACGTCACGCAATGGCTGCTATCACTTTCGGAGATAAAATACATAGACTAAAAAACAGCCATGTTCTAGTTTTAGATAAATAAATTATTGGATCAATTGATATCTTCTTTGTATGTTTGTGTAAGTAGGATCTACGCGGAAAATGCTGGCTAAATAGAATAACATGGCACTTTTAGAACCGTAACGCGGCCTTTTTTTCAATTTTTATCAGTACACGTAGACGTGGGCAGTACAAGAGCAAGCACAAATATTATTCCCATATTTTTTTGCCTCATGCCTAATAAAACTCAGCAAACCTATGAGAGAGTATTCTCAGTTTTGCGGTTCCAATTCAAGCTTGATGTGCATTTTCTAAAAGGCTGCTATTTCCATTTTAACCAAGCAATTTATAAAAAAGCAGAAGCACTTGGAATGATGGCTGACGACAATCTGAAAAAAAATGTAAGGCTAACTACGAATCTAGCGTTACTGCCCTATCAGTATATTCCTGAGGGATGGTTAGCTATACTTGAGATGATGCTATAAAATGATAGCAGGGCGGAAAATTCAAAAACATTTTACTAAGCAATGGCAAAAAGAAATTCTCAAGACATGTGGTGTTGTACAAATGAACGCCATCGTACTACTAATGCGGTCAAGGCTTGGCATAGGAGATTAGGGATTAAAGTTCAAGAAAAATATAATATTTACATGTATATAAGTATTTTAAAAAAGGAAGCGAAATATTATTTAACTAAAGTCAAAAGAGAAGATGAAAAGCAGAGAAAAACATCTAACGTCATAAAAGATACAAAAATAGAAAAAGTAATAGAAAAGTTATTGAGTGGAAAATCAGACGCGTTACAGTGCTTAAAACAATTGTGTTTGGTATGAATTCTGTAAATAAATATGAATTGAATAAATAATTAAAACCACTTACTACGGTACATTCATTTTTGTGGTTGGTTGTACTAAAATAACTTGACCAATAACGTATTTGGCAAATTTCGTAATTGGACAAACAGACAATTAGACAAACTACAGCTTTGACCATTGTCACATTGGACGAAATGCCGATTTGACGAGTATCAGATTTGACCAATGTCGTTCAACCCGTATACAGGTTCCATAAGACAACTACAAGCAAAAATAAACATTATCCTACTAATATAAACGCGAAAGTTTGTAAGTTGTCTATAGATGTTTGTTACTCTTTCACGCCAAAACTGCAGAACAGAATTGGACCGGAATAGGTTATACGCTGGATTAACATATAGACTACAAAACATCACGCTCTGACCCACTGGATCAGAGTAACGCAGGTAAAACCGCGGGGCGCAGTAGTTTACAATAGCTTTACAGATACCTATTAATGATTTTAAAAAAGATAAATGGTAGGAACGTTAAATCTACGTGCCTAGCAGATAAACGTATAACAATATACCTAGTTTCTTATTAATTTTACCAACTGTGGTCGTATTAGATTAGGTTGACCATTGCGGATTTTGTTTTTTATGTAACTACTATAAGTATGTTTGGGTGACTTTTTTACCGTCTTGGAATTAATAGGGCGTGATATGTTTAATAATATGAAATAGATATCTAAGGCATAGTTTTTTTTTTACTTGCAAAGTTTGAAAATCGTAACGGTAAAAATGCGTACCTAAGTAGGTAGTTTGATTGCGGCCTAGGTATTACAGGTATCCAATCTTATTATTATGCCCTCGCTATATAGGCTATATTTATTTTAATTAATTTATGAGATTTTCTACACTCTAACACACGCGCGTGACCAATCATATATCTAAGATTGTAACATAACTTGATACGTGTCAACCAGTTTATTATAGTATTTACAAATATTGATGATAGCAATAAAGTTAAATGGTAAGTACTTTTTGACCAACCAAATTTTACCAACTGTGGTCGTAGTTTAAATGACCATAGCGGATTTTATTTCTGTGCTGTACCTAAATATTTTTGGTTTTAATTGGTAGCTTTTAGGTAAGAGATAGTTTAATATTTACAGAAAACTGAGTAGGTATAAAACTGTAATAAAAATGCATATATTGGAAATGAAGCCAAGTCTAAAATTGATGTCAAGCTGTGACTCTAGATCGATCATATTGTAACACCAACAAATAATTATTAATACAGTTGAATACGAACCGTAGCGAATAATATATTATTATTTATGTTAGAGGCAAACTATATCACCCGCTGTGAACATTACAAAACACTTTCTCCTATAGTACCTACCTACCATCTAACGCAAAAACTGACGGTTTCATCACTATAGTTTGGTCATCTTTTGGCAATAACTTAGGTAGGTACCTATATTTTTAGCATTTTAAAAATGTTACTTAGCCAGTTCTTAGCCCGCGGCCCGCGGGCCTATCGTTGTTCACCAGGCTTTTTAAGGTATAATAAATTCGTGTTTTTTTATTATTTGACTATTCAAATAAATTTACGGAAATTTACGGTAGGTAAGTACCTATGTACTTACCTACCGTACATTTCCGTAAATTTAGTTTCCTTATTAATTTGGCTTTAGGTTCTTATTAAACAAAACAGTTCTGGATTATTATTTAAAAAGCCATAGGTATTTGCTTTTTATAGATTATCCTTTGTGACTAACGGATTAGTGGTTAAAGAGGACCGTCGCATAGGTGCATGCATTGCCTATACCTACCTAGTGTGCATGCATTAAGAACAGATATTTGCGATGTAGGTACAGTAATTAGAACAACATGCCCAGTGCCCACCTTATGAGCAAATAGGTAGGCACCTACCTACTTTTATTTTCATCCAAAATTCCTACTAATGATTTTAGTATAAAAAGAAGTTGATGCGATATGCTTAAAGGTAGCATAATTAGATACCTACTTACCTTCACTATTTCTATAGGATCATACCCTAAATTAAATTTATATTACCGACGCCGCCGTATTTTACTTTTTATACATATAGAATACTACACATTACAAATGTCTATTCATAAAAATACATTGTTAAGTGCGGTAAGATTAACCACTACCCAGTATCCACAGACTCGATTCACTTGTTATTCATTCACTCACCTACTTAGTTATGTGAATAAACTAGTTTTATTTTTGTTTTGTACGATTTTCTACAAGACTTCTTTATACACCTACCTAGGTATTTTCTCTTTAGTTAAACATCAATGGAATTCTAAGCTGTAGGTAAATAATAACAAATAATGTACCTATACAACACAAAAAACCAAATTAAGTTCTTTTAAGTACAAAAAAATGAGCAGCATTTAATTGTATCCGTTCTAAAAACATACTCGTACAATATAAACATGCCTGCAAATACCTACCCTAAAAGTAGACCGTTAAAACCGTACATCGTCACGCTCATCACATCCAAATTTAATCATAATAAGACACACACTACAAATAAAAAAAGTGTACAACTTACATTGTCAACGATTTCCTTCTCCGTGGAGGTCCGCAAAATCAACGAATTATGTCTCTTGGGCGTCACAGGAGACCGGGATATATAACGATTCGAGAGTCTCCTTGCAAAGTTGCTTTTGAAATCTTCACACCTCATGATGGACTCCACTGGTCTACTAAACTCAGCGTCCACTGGTTCAGGTATGGCGTCAGGTTGTAGTGTAAACATATTTGTTTATAAAACACAGGTAAAGTCATTATATATCAGAGCGTTTCATTGAGAAATATTTTTACCGATGATCATTCGCGTAATATTTGATCGTAGCAAAGCGCGCGCTGTTTAGACGCAACCGTTACTGGTGCCGGCATATCGTGTACTGACTGCACCTGGCACCTTGCCGTGTTCGTTAGAACACCTGAACAATAAACAAACTTCTGTTGCAGAAAATAATAATGATTATCTTTATGAATTAAATGACTAAGGATAAAACTAGTTTCTTTTAACACTAACTGCTAAAAACACTGAAAATCTAAAATGTTGAAATTCAAATTTCGTTTTGTAGCATGCAGTGTACAATGCCATCTATGCACAACGCGCAAAGTCAGGTAAGCGTCTGCGTCGCTAACAGTTACATTAGTAAATCCTTGTGTCACTTAGTTCAAAGCTTGTCTTACAGATGGCGCTTATTGCACTAAAAAGAAATATAGTAGAACATACTACTATATTTCTTTTTAGTTATATATACGCTAACCAACGTTTATTTTGTTAAATTTTAATATAGTTAGGAACAGCAGAGACTATACTATTATAGTCTCTGGGTACAGTAATGTTTTAAATTTTATATTAATTTAAAACTACCTAATCAATCTCTTTTTGTAAAAAAAACTAGAGGACACGATATCGCGTACCTCCCGTTCCCGTGGGAACGGAAAGAAATATCGAAATCCGTCTAGTTGTTTTTGAGTTTATTCATAACAAACGTAAACCGCGCGGATAGTCAAATAGAGCAAACATTAATAAAATTTGTCAGTTATCAATCGAATATTCCTGTTTTGAAAGCAATGCTTTTTAATTTTAAATCGTTGAAAAATAACTTGGTAGGTAGGTAGAATATACTTACCATAAAGTCATGATATATCGAAAGTGGGGCGAAATTTGAGAGGTATGAATGTGTTCGTAGCTACCATAGGCCTCAATCTATACTATTATTATGAAGAGGAAAGCTTTGTATTATTGTGTGTGTGTGTATGTTTGTAATGAATAAACTCGAAAACTACTGTGCCTATTTCAAAAATTCTTTCACCATTGGAAAGCTACTTTCACCCTGAGTTACATAGGCTATTTATTGCTAGAAACGATTAGGGATCCTTACTAAAACTTAAGTAACGGAACCCAAAGTGTAAAAAAGTGTACCTAAAACGTCTTTCGTTGCAAGCACTGCGGAAACTATTGATGATAGAAAAGTATGTTCTAAAATATTAAAGAACATATCAATATCTAGAAAAAAACTTTGCGGTACCATGTCTACTTTTTTGGGGTTTTTTACAAAACCCAGAATATGCCTAAAATTCCACGTTATTCATAATTTCGTATTAATACTTATCCAAGTTATTTCTCATTTAAGACTGTTCATGTTCATTACCTGTAGATTACTTTTTAAATTATCAAAATGAATTCAAAATATAATACCTACGAGTTTAAAAATTTGAAACTAAATAAAATATTATAATATACGCCGTGACACTGCCACAGCAAGACATTTCTTTCTGTAAGAGTTTCGATTTCTTCTTAAGCCCGTAGTAATTAAGATTAAGCTAACTAAGCGTTTCCTTATACCAGATTAAAAGAAATTACCTATTCTAACTCGCATGAAGAGCCCTGTATCTGGCTTAAAATACTGGCTGCGCTATGTGACCTCATTCCTCATTCACTCATCAAATGTGTACAGTACCATCATAAAAATAGGTAGGTACTCAAATTAATTAAACTTTTTATTTCACCAACCAACATATTCTTCAGTAGAGATGTTCAAGATGGTGACCATTACGTCTAAACCATTGAAATAAAGTTGCAGAAGTGGGGTTAATTTGTCTGTGTGACTCAGGGCAGTCGTTTTCTTAGTAGAATGATTGGGAGGCAAACATACTGAATAGGTACCTTTTGGGAAGCAATTCCTGATTTCCTCATTTGACTGCCTTGGCTGTAACTCAAAGGATCATTTTCCTTTGAAGTTTATTTAGAAAAGTAAAAAGTACAAAACAAATAAAACCTTTCCCTTGATTACGTCATACATGTTTCCGTTTAATAATTTAATATAAAACCGTTGATGGTACCTGAGTATTTGATATCACTACCTAATTAAGTAGGTAACTCCATTTAATTAAGAACTAAAAGGACGGATTCAAATCAAGGCGTCGGTTTTGTTAATTTAAAAAGTCACAATTTTAACAGAATTCTTATCATATCGTCAGGTAGCTATTTTTTTTTTTTTGCTTTTATTTCACGAATTCGATTACAAATATTGAGCCATAAATTACTAGTGTTACGACTAAAACCTTTAGCCACATCTAATATGGAAAAGTAAGTAGGTACCTATTGTTTATTCTGTGGGCTGCACTTGTTAATTTAGCTATATGTTAAATATTTACATTTATAATTATATAACACGTACTTGTAATATTTATTTCTATTTAATATTTATTTACAATTGATTCACATACTATTATATACATTACTATTATGTTTATATACATATTTAGCAAATTTCTTATTTCGAATAATTGTTACGTAGGTACATATTTACATTTTATCGTATCCGTCAGATAAAAATGTCGTGTCGTATCATGTGAAAAGATTTTAATGTGCAGGTACCCGATATTATAATTAATAATTTTATCTATCAAAAGAAACAGGTGATGAGTGTGTCTTCCGATTTGGTCTTGACGCGAGTATTGACATTTCTAAATTAAAATAATTAACTCGAAATCATTATCATTCTGATTGTGCATACCTATTAATATCTGTGTGTGAATTATAAATATAGTACAGTGAGGAAAGACTTTAATTCCCTTTCACCAAGGACTGCATGTACGGACCTTTCACCCTCACTACCTTTAATTCCTTAGTTATTTATTTAGGATAGCGCTGGATAGCGCACCTAATAGCACTGTTTCTATTTAAATTACATCTCAGAAATACCTAATAAGTAACAAATAATAAGTACCTATGTTCAGATATATGAACTGGGCTACTTGTCGATACTAAGATTCCGATGCCCTCGTATGGCGCATCCACACATGCCGCCGTATTTGCGCCCGGCTTTCAGGCCCATGCGCGTTCCTAAAGATGCGCGTGCCGAAGGCCGCCCGGTTGACTCAAGTCCGAGAAAAAAAACTAAGATTTTCTCAATCCCCCGCCACATTAAAGTAGGTATAACTAATTCTTAAACTCCATTCGGCCATTCTTTAATATCTTGCTACTGTAGCCTTCAGTCTGTGTTTTGATGGACTAATATTCTCGATCGATCTATACTTATATTAGAAAGAGGAAAGATTTAATTGTTTGTTTGCTGCATTAAATAGCCTCCGGAACTAATGGACAATTTCACAAACTATTCCACCATTAGAAAACGATGTTAACCAGGAGTAACGTAGGCTATATTAAATGATAAATTTTCCACAGGATCTTCCCTTTGAGTGATGTTTGTCTCTTCAGTACATACTAAGTATTCCAAGGGTGGCGAACCTTTATTCATGAACGTGTCATATTTCTAAACAATAGTTTAATGACGCCATAGACGCGCCATGAAATAATTGTATTTTCGTAATTATTGGGACAGTAACAATGCATGATCACTCACTAATTATATACGTATTCGTAATATACCTAATGCTTCATGGTGGCATGCCCGCACGAAACAACCAATCATAGCTTAGCATAATCATAACTGCCTCTTTTGTCAATTAAATACAATAGGAAGATGTAGGTACCTATTGTATTTAATTGACAAAAGAGGCAGTTATGGTGATTACGCCGACCCGTGGTATACTAAGAATCTTCCGATGCCCTCGTAGACGTAATTGCAACAGGTCCGCAAACTGTAAAGTAGAGCGACAGTTGCATAAAACTCCCCTGAAACAGAAAAAGTCATCATTCTTAATCCCCGGGCCAGCGACCGTCCATAGCCGAGTTTCAAGTCTCACAGAGGGCGCCTCTTGCGCAGGTTACTAA
This sequence comes from Nycteola revayana, assembly GCA_947037095.2. Classification (NCBI taxonomy): domain Eukaryota; kingdom Metazoa; phylum Arthropoda; class Insecta; order Lepidoptera; family Nolidae; genus Nycteola; species Nycteola revayana. The sequence goes on along the minus strand of OX344842.1, from coordinate 10,827,560 downwards.
GTTTGTAGTTCTTTAACTATTTGCTGAAACAACGCTCACCTTAATGCCCGGTGAAGTAGCAAAAGCCTATGTCCGTCCGAAAAAAAAGTTATTACGATTACACAGCAGGCTTAAATTGTTACATTGTGAGGCCCTTTTTTTACGTCAATAACCAATAGCCCACGGCTTGTAGGAAAGTGATCTCAATAGAGTTTGGTAATAACTGCAGGGCTGCCAACTTTGTTGTGATAATCAATTTCTTGTTTTTTTTATTCGGGCTGGGAAAAAATTTATAAAGTATTTTTTATTCTTGAAAAGAAATTAACGTTCTTTATTCAATTTAAAATGTTGTTTTAAAAGTTTCAAAGCTATTCGAAGTATTTATTGAACTTATGGATCCTTCCCTCAAATTTAATTGGTTTATAATTACCGGTGTGATTGTATACTATGTACCTAAAAGATTATTTAAATAATTACCAGTTTTAGAATGTTAAACGAATTTAGAACGATAGATTACTTGTGATTAAGATTATGTATTTATGATTATTATAAATCACTAGCATTACTGCACAGTAATACCCGCATATTTATTTTTGTATTTTTTTCGTATTTCAAAATATTTGTTTTTATTTTCTATAGGTACACCAAATTGTTGGTTTTATTTTCAGGCAAACTTACTTAAACCAGGCAACATTAACTTACCGTGAGGGAAGTAAACGCTTTTACATCTATGTCATCTATTTTTAAATTATGGAAATGCGCATTATTTATTGTACATAACACAATTACGATACTAAACCTTTAGAAGTTTCATTCAAACCTGGTTACCGCATTTTACTCCTTAGAGGTAGAATTTCCCCTTAGTGAGCATCTACGTCCTAAATAGAACGTCAATGGAAAATTTTACTCTTAACACTTGGTTTTTGAGATTTCATGGGGCATGAGTAATCTTTCGCTTTTATATATCAACCTAAGATTTATAGTTGGTAACCCTTAATAGCGATGACGCAAAGAACCCGAATTATTTTTGAACCATACAATGTGATTGTGCCGTGCTACTACCATTAGTTATATAACAACAATGATGTTGTGACTGATGATGCGTTCACTTTTCGAAATAAACAATTTTTTATAAGCCCAGATAAATGACCCTAATCCACCTTACGCAGAGGCGTCGAATGTATGGACTAGCACTAGTAGCCTTTGACCACCAGCCCAACCTTTTTAGCTTGTTACTCACGCACTAAAAGACAACCTTACTTAATGAGGCCATAATGAGCCATTTGGAATAAAAACTGTATCATTAGAAATGCAATTGATCGATTTAAAAAGTAAAGCTTAATGGAGCGGAAAATTAACAGAGTTGAAAAGCTAGTTGGAAGAGTTGGAGGTCCAGAAATGTATGTAAGTACGTAACGCAACAAAAGTGAACAGCTTTAAAAGAAATGCCGCGAGTTGAGGCACTTATATTCGAAGCATGGAATAGTCTTCCAGATTGCTACAATGAGGTAACGAAGTTGACATTTAGAGTGCTGACTATTTTCGGAGCGACATATTCGTGCGAACAAGCGTTCTTTTGCGTGAATATACTACAATAGAATAGAATTATCTTACTCAAGTAACATGACCCAATAAATTAGTAAGACTTAAAACTATATTAAGTAGTAACAAATATAATAACTCTACACAAAAAACACATAAATAATAGTGGATCACCGCGGTGGTGACCCAAGTCAGATGGCATAACAGTGACCCACGAAAACACAGTCTAGGCGAATTGAAATCATGCCTTAGATATCTATTGTTGGAGCCCCCCATACCCTGCGCACCATGGAAGCACAGCTTGTGCGCATAGTTATGTAGAAGCAATTTACATACGCATCCGCGAATATCCCCGATGCGCTACAGAAGCGGGGCAGGCCCACCAGCATTCTTAACGCGTTATTGAACTGAACGCGGAGAGCGTTGTATGATCTTTGCGTATATCTAGCCAACAGGCTGCTCGTGTAAAAATATGTACAGTAGGCTCGAAAGAGCGTTATCTTAACGAGAAGTGAGCATCGTGCAAACCTGTGAGCCAGCATATTCGCTCTAAGCAACCACGCTCTCCGTTCCCGTTGAATGTCGTCATCGTCTTTGAGGTTGGGGGTTAGTATAATTATAACCTAGATACTTAAACTTATGGACCCCATTTAAAGGCGTGCCACAAATTAAAACTGGTGGTATCTTATTAGGGCTCCAACCCCCAGCCTCAAAAACTATGATCTCTGACTTCTTGACATTATATGTTAATTGGCCATGTAAACTAGCATACCTACGCCTCACACTGAGCAACCAGTTTCCGTAATCCACAGATTGACGGGCTCAGCAGCACCATATTGTCCGCATAACTGATATTATTAACGCAGATACGCCCATAGCCAAGTTCAAAGCTCCACAGGGAGCGCCCTGTTGCGCAGGTTTCTAAAAAAGAGAGACCTTTACGTTCCCCCCTTGTCCAGCTCCCTTTGTGTAAATACTTTAACCAACAAGTAAGAAGTTTGCGTTATCAGTACCAGGTCCAAGTTACTACGTGCATTCAATATGATTTTTCATTCGTTTGTGATGTTTGTTTGTGAGGCGTAGAGTTTAACAGTCTTATTCATAATAAGTTATTACCGGCTATAAGCCGGTTATAACTTCTACTTATAACAATCTTGTTATATGAAAGTTCTTGAAAAACATTATTCGTAAACGTTCAATAGCAATAAATCCACAATAACGACTTTATATGTTATAGAAGCATAGTCCCTTCTATAAACCTCTTATTATATGAAAATTGAACATTTGACATTTAACTTAACTTTTGTAAGGTTGAATTCAGAACACCTTGCACCATGCAAGCATTGCAAGCCATAGGATGGCCATTGAGCACAGTGCACTTGTCGCCCAGATAAGGGAAGATCTGTCTTTCTCGAGCATCTTTTTGATGACCGTGGAAGTCGATGAGGGCCGCAGAGCGAGTGATAAAAAAAGACTCCAGTTCTCATCCGCTCCGTAGACGTATTGGCTGGAGGCGGCGGGCAGAAGTCTTCCGCCATGCCGTGTGAACTTGGCGAGCAGTCGTAAGGTTTGAAGTTGATACGCGACGCGCTAGTCGCTTATTTATTTTGTAAGGGGCAATCCTACATACCCTTCGCTGACCCGCGAGAGCGACGGAATGCATAATGCATTCTATCCCGGTATAAAGAAAATATGTGCATCAACGACAAATTCAAATTAAATTATTTGTCGTTATTATACAACTAAATAAGTTATTTACGAAGTTTTAAGCCCCCTAATTTTTTATCGATTTTATCGATATATTTAATTTTCCTGAACGATAAATAAATTCCAGCACTAGGCTGATGAGTCACAGGTGCGCTTCGTGGTCAACATTTTTAAAATAAATTCAAGTCAGCGAAGCGCACCTTTCAAAAATATTGATAGGTGCGATTTGTGGATACGGGCAGTAAGCAGTAAGATTTGTGAATTCGGGCAGTTTTGTAATTTTATATTTTTGTTTGTTTGTTGCGAATAAACTCAAAAACAAATAAAAGGATTTTGGTAATTCTTGCACCATTAGAATTATTCATTATCCCTGAGTAACATAGGCTAAAAAGACCACCTGTGCAAAGCCACTAGTTAAAAATAAAGTATGAAGCCAAATGAAAATTTAGAGTCGTGTTTGTAACTTAAAACAACAAACTTTATCCAAACTTTGTAAAGCCATGCAAAGCCAGCGCTCCCATTGAATTTGTTTGCACAAATATTTGTTATTGTTTTTCGTTTTTATTTTTAGTACAAGTTACATTGCTAAGTAAAGTGTAAATTTTCCACTTGAATAACCATGTAAAGTCATTTTAAATAATTATCTTATAATACCGTATTTAACTATTTATTATTCAAGGACTTATTTCTGGAGAACGCGGACAAGTCCTCGGGCTGTGATGGGCGGTGAGTTTCATACCAGTGGCCAGCATCAGCTGATCACTCGGGTTTGGAATTCGTGGTCTATTGTATGTTGGCGTCGGTCTATCGTTGTCGAGGTATGAATTCACCTTATAGGTAATGTTGTATAAATTCAATAAAAGCAGTGAGTCATGTACACGCATCAAAGAAAGTTTGCGATCACTTTGATAAATCTAAATCTTTTTGTTACGGTACGATATACCTTTTATTGTGATTTCTTATTCTTTTTGGATTATTTATTTAGAAATATAGATTTAGAATATAAAACAATAAAACAGTTCAATTATTATATATTATAACATATTATTACTAGCCGATATCCTTAACTCAAACTCGATTTTAAAAGACAAAGTGGGCACCGTGGTCGTTTATCCTGTTGGTATGTGCATGGTGACCACGCCCGTATCCACTGTTAAAGAATGCCTCCTCCCGATGGAGGTTTTTGCCATAGTCACTATGCTTGGCAGGCGGGTTAGTGACCGCAGTATTAAATCGTAACACACAAGGAATCGCTTCTGCTCATTCCCTGTATTATTGTTATATAAGTAGATGATGTTATAACAATCGAGACCTTTTTTTTTTGGGGAATGCATTTACGCTTTCCCACCGCCGCTGTAGTGTATTAGCCGTATTCGCGCGCTGGCGGTGGGATATGTGGGACTCGCGATCACCATAGCGTGGTATGCTAACTCGTACCACGAGAAGAGGACCCTACACCACTCAAACCCCCCGGATACTCCTTCGATCCGCCGTTGGCGGGGGCCGGACTCGGAAAACAAGTTAAGCAACCAGACCTAGAAAGAAATCTTAGAATCTGCACAAAGATTTTCTTGTCCGGTGTGGGGACCGAACCCACGACCTACGTTATTTAAAGAAAAAAATCGGAATCTTAAACGGGGGTTGTCCAAATCACTATAAAATATTCGCCATATAAAAATCATTTTTAATGGCAGCTATTTTAAAGTTACAGCTAAAGAACAACAAGATTTATTTGACTGGACTTCACAGAAGGGTTGATGTTATTACAAGTAGTAGATAAGGTTCAAGAAGGTTCTATACTATAGTTTTACCGGGTGTGCACACATACAAAATTCTGACTCGGATTTTAGCGTTTTCTTTCGATGTGCAGACATTCGACCTTTACAATTTTATGATATGTATAGATATAGAAGAAATAGATAGTGAGTTTGGATGACTATCGCTTTCAATCCCTTAAAAACGCTTCAACATTTTCGAATAAATGACCAATTCGAAGACCTACATAATAATACATTTTATGATTTTTAATTCAACTTTCCCTTTAAACAAATTACAATTCAATACAATATTTAAGCCATAATTAACCTTTATTTTATCTAAACTGTGTTTGTGATAAATAACCCAAATTGTTTAACCATACACATGAATCACTTTATAAGTAAGTGTTCCGATGTCCCACTTGACAGTAAATGTTTATTGCATCGGTCTGCAATAATGACAGTCAAAAAGTAGACGACCTTGTAAAATGGGACCTGACATACGACCGCGCCATTGCGTAGGCGCACCATTCTCGAACATTTTTGACTAACGCAATCTGATATTTGAGGAACAAAGAATACATCAAAATGTAATGATGTAGGTATGGTATTGAGTAAAGCGTTACGAATATTGGTAATTTATAGAAACATCTAATAACGAAATAATGAATTCATTCAGCACTTATGTATTTACATACACTTGTACTTGTCAAAATCACAATGAAAAAGAACTGTAGGTAATTAATAGGTTATTATTCTTATTCTATTAATTAAACTACTTAGGTAACTATAACTAGCAAGTGCAACCTGTGATTGCTGCTAATTGTAGGACATTACAGACTCCGTCTGTCCGTTTGTAATTATTTTCGCTATTTACAATAAGTTTATATTTACATTGATTATTAAGTATACGTATATATTTATAAAAGCATACAATTAAGTAATCTAAGTGTGTTGTGACACTAGCCCAATTTTGAAAGGTTATGGTGAATTTAAAATCACTGAGAAAATTCGTTATATTTTATTAAACCCATAGAGCAAGAGCCTATCTTGTTTCATTAGACTGCAATCATATTTTCAGTAAATGATAATTTCCAGTCAATGTCATTACGTACTGTTATTGGAGAACAAAATTAATTATTAAAATAAGTAAACATTACCGACCCCAATGTTTACTGGGCACATTTTAATGCCCTAACTGGTGTCCATAACTACCATATCGAATTTCACTCGGGCATATCGCCGGGGCCACAGGAAGGGCGCAAAAACTCAGTCGTTTTTTTTTCATATACTGACAATCATTCTGATAACCAAACAGTTTACTTATTAACACAATAATTGTGTGTGTCAGGATGGCGTGAGAGATGTCTGAATAGTCACAAAATGTGCACCAAATAACTGTACCTTAACTGTACTAAACTGTACCTATGTGGAAAAAAACTGTACCTCAAGCAATTACATATTAAATAGATAGTGATGTAGACACGCCGTTCTGATGTCAGGTTGGCGTGCATGGTCCTGTATAGCCCCAACGTTTGGGAACTATGTTCTGGAACATATATCAATAAACTGTACCTAAACTGTACCTCATAAAACTTTATTTTTTTTTATTTTGTAAAGTGTTAGGTTTGTCCTAACACTAGTTTAAAGTTTTTATTCACGTAAACCTATTACCGGTATTTGTAAATAGTCAAAACATATTTTAGCTTATCAATTTACTGTGTTAAATTAGTAATTACGTTTATTTGATTATTGCTACTCATTATAATAGTTTATATAGCTTTAGCCCAAAAGCTGTCAGGTATATAAATGCAATTATTTTATAATTTTATATCTATGACTTTCTATAAAAGATGTAATTGAATGTAACTCAAATCGCGCCTTAACATTTACTCTTATTTCCATACACTGTTCTCCATGTCAGTGTCGAGAAAGGTAATAAACAATCCTTGATCACTAGAATAAAAGAAAATTGCACAAAATTTTGCACTATGGATGCACTAAATTCATTTTTATACCACTCCTCACGGTTTCAACCTTACAGTAATAGTTTTAATTATTTTAAAACTATAACTTCATAAGACTCTTATCCGTAATTGATTAGAATTACTTGCCAGTTGCCAGATATGCTAATAAATTCAAATTCGATTTCAACCGTTCTACAAAATAATGAACGATTACTTGCGAACTTGCTTTGTCATCGTACATTCGAATGTGGCAATACTCAACTTATGCCGTGTAGTAAGCGCCTTTATTTAAAGTAAACCGAAAGTATTATCATCATCAGCCCGTATATAGTCCACTGCTGAACATGGGTCTCCTCCTGAGAGAGGGTAGTTGCCATAGTCACTACGCTTGGCAGGCGGATTGGTGACCGCAGTATTATGTTGTACCACACAGGGAAACGCTGCTGCCCGTTCCTTGATATTCGATTATTATAGATGATGTTATAACAATCGGGACCAAGGACTTAACGTGCTTTCCGAGGCACGGAGGGTATTCCTTCAACCGACCACACCCGGAAAGAAATCTTAGAATTTACACAAAGATTTTCTGTCCGGCGTTAGGATCGAACCCACGACCTCCGAGATTTAAAGCGAGCCAAATACCGCTACGCTACGAAGGTTGTCATGTGTTATACTTGCAAAATGAAATATGGTAACATATTTTTGATTGTCTATACACTAAGTGTGAAGTTGGTCTATAGTGTCTATACCAAGTATAGATTGCGTAAAAAGGCAATAGCGATAACGGGGAAACTAACGAACGATCTCCGTCTCTTAGGTACATACAGCTAAGTACGTTTTATGTTGTTATAGCAACGTGAAATGTTTAAGTATTAAATTTAAATTTAATACTTAAACATTTTGGGCTTAGCGATTGATCGCTTGTTAACTATTAAACCATAATTATTTAGCGCTGTGTTAAAATTTCACACAACTAAGACAAAATAATAATATTTATATAGCGGTCTCTAATAGTGAATGTTTTTTTGAATTTATCATTCAGTTGTTTTTTTTTTTATTTTATCACCCACAAAGAAACATTTTAAGGACTTTACGAATAATGAAAAAATATATTTTAAATTATTAAAAGTTCACTCTGAGCTCGCAGAGCTGTCGAACCTTCAGACATAAATCCATCTTTTAATATTACTGTAGGATTACAGTAATGCATTTCCTATGTTATTCTTATTCTATTATTTAAGCTATGTTAACGTAATAAATTTACATATTTAAAATATTTTTTACTTGCATAGTAAACGCTGAGTAGCTAAGACATTTTCATCAAAATCGTAGTAATGTGGTTACGTGATTACACTGCTGACCTGACACATTAACAAGTGATACAATTGTTGAAAGTGTTAGATAGTAGCATATATTGAACTCTCATCATCATCAGCCCGTATAACGTCTACTGCTGAATCAAACCCACGACCTCCGAAATTTAATCCGAGCCAAATACCGCTACGCTACTTAGGTTGTCTTATTGACCTCCGCTTAGCTAGATAAATAGATGCAAAACAATACTTCATGACCCAGTGTGGTTAACTAATGATTAGTTTATTTAACGACGTAACGCCCATACAACAAACTTTCTTTTTGCTCGTTATCAATAACGGCAGCAGGGAGGCAATTGAAAATGGTACAGAACCCTTCGTGCGCGAGACCGACTTGCACATGGCCGGTTTTTTCTATGTGCATACATTCAACCTCTACAGTTTTATTATATGTATAGAAGATATAAATAAGCATTTATGACAGAACATTTAATCAATGACCGAACCCAAAAACAACACACTAACAAAGTAAATAGGTACCTATTACATAACACTTGCCCTTTCTGACCTTGGCCCGGTGAGAGAAGGCTTTCATTCGGTGTCGTTGACTGCGTTGCACTGTGGAAGCGACTTGACGATGCGCGTGTACCTACTACCTACATAAGTCGGGAGCTGTTACGTCTAACAGAACACATCACACCGACATGCGACACGGTAATTAATAATGTGAACTGGATTGCTTACACCTCGTAAGCTGTTAATAAAGAATAACTTGCGTGACAAATGTTTTACTACTGTTAGTAGGTACTTGTTGTAATGATTTTCTTGAATGACCTTAATGTGTTTTTAGATTGTGAAGCGAAACCACAATAGGCCTTAAATATATAATAATGTTATTTTTGTATTTTTTTATGAGATTACATACGATAGATTCACTAAATAGAACTCTGCGGCAGTAGTATTAACTATAATTATTATTTATCTACACATTTCAATTTTCTTTACCGCAGCACTATTTTTTCCTGCTGCATATCAACGATCCGCTGAAGCCCGGTACTTTTGGGTATGCAGACGACAGCACGGTCGTGGAGAGCTACACTTCCAATGCGCGGGCCAGCGGGCCGCATATAGAGTTGTTCAGAGAGGCCATGGTTGAACGGTTAAACTTGTCCCTTAAGGGGCGATGCCAACCTGGTTCAGTTTAACGCTAGTAAAACTCAGGCGTGTTTGTTCTCCGCAAAGAATAGGCCGTTTCGACTGTCTCCTTCTTTCCGAGATGCATCCGTGCAGTTAACTGACAAGCTTGAGCTGTTAGGCGTCGCTCTTTCATCGACTCTAAATTTTGGCTCATATATTGAGTCGAAGGCCCAAATAGCCTCCTAAAAGCTTGGCATCCTCTCGAAGGTGAGAAAGTACTTCACACCAAATCAGCTGCTCACTTTATACAAAGCCCAAGTTAGAGCATGTATGGAGTACTGTTCTCATCTTTGGGATGGTTCCGCCAAGTATCAACTAGAGGGACTGGAGTCGATTGAGAGGCGCGCCAAAAAGTTAATAGGCAACGTAGCTCTGGCCGAGTCTCAGCTGCAAAGCGGTGAGCACCGACGAAGGGTTGCCAGCTTGTCGGTTTTTTATCGGATACATTTCGGAGAGTGTGCTGAGGAACTGCACAACTTAGTTCTGCCTTCCCCTTTCTTCTATCGGACAACGAGACACTCGGAGAGGCGCCATCAGTACATGGTCGATATCCCCAAAATACGTACGAAGCGCTTCGAGTCCACGTTTTTTGTACCTACTGTAAAGATGTGAAACTCCTTGCCGGGGACTATATTTCCCGATAAGTACAATATGGGTCTCTTCAAATCAAGAGTAAACCGGTTCCTTCTAGGTAAGCGTGCTACATCCTAGGCTATTCCGATGCTTAACATCAGGCAGGGTGTAGTCAAACGCTAAATTATTTGTAATAAAAAAAAATAAAAAAAACTATTCTATACAGCTAAGCTATAGTTGTTCGAGCGACGATGCGGCAAAATTTGAATAGCCTACTAGCGGCAAATGTGGAAGTCCACCACCGACTATGCAGCAATCTATCATAAAATCTTGTAAAAGCAACATCATGTCACTGAATACATAATAGAACAAACTCCGTTATGATAAAGTTTATGAGATCTTTTGATGTTAAGATGAATGTAGGTCATTGGCTCCAAGCAATTTATAAGTGACATAATAGTTGAGAAACCGAACTAAATGTAGCCTCCCTTTTTATCTTGGAGATAAAGCATAACGGTGTCTCTTTCACATAAAGTCAGCTGGGCCTATGATTTTAACCATTAGGGCTTTTAAGTTTTATTTACCTATCGTGATAAATCAATTTTAGAAAAGTAGTTAGAAGTTATGATACGATTACACAATAAGCACTAATAGTACCTATAAAACCACTCATGTCAACCTACCCTCAGGTAGGTAGATATCATTTGATACAAAGGAGCATTTTGAAGATTGCCAAATCAGTATTACTAAGACAGATTGGCTGACTTTGTAGAAATTAAGTAAAAGAAATAATAGGTTATTTCTTTTAAAGTAAGGCCAACTTTATACCACTTTAAGGCTGCATTTCCACCAGAGATGTGCGAGGATGCGTAGCGAGGGATGTGTTTGTAAAGAATCAATAGAATCGCTTCATTTACCTCGCCTCGGACAGCACCGCTCTGGTGGAAACGGCTCAGCGGAGCTAGATTTTTGCGCATACAAAACAAGCGAGGGATGTGTGCAAGGGATGTGTGCGAGGGGTGTAGTGCGGTGCAGTGCTGCTGCCTAGTGAGTATTCACACGTATTTTTGATATTGTGGCGAGACAGTTTAGTTAATAGAAGAAGTGCAAGGACAACTGAGGCTTAACATGTATCGGAATGACGTGACGTGTACGCAACGAGTGGCGAGCGGTCGCCGAGTGCTGTTTAGATCCACCGAGTGACAAAGCGAGACAGTACGGGGCAGCCGAGCGCTCGGCCTAGCACTCGGTAATGTGTATATAAATACCGAGTACTCGGCCGAGGGCACTGTCTCGCCTCTCTTCTCGGTAGGTGTAATCAAGCTTTTACGACAGCAAAGTGAGACGTGAGCGGCAGGCAGGCGTTCGCGTTACTCCGCTCCCACTACACTGCACCGCCGTCGACGTGGTGCGAGGATGCGCATTTTCACAGCTCCGCTACACATCCTCGTAGGCACATTTTCACCGCAAAGCTTTGGAGGAAACCCCCACACATTTTCACAGCACAGCTAGACATCCTCGCATGACACATTTCCATCGCACATCTCTGGTGGAAACGCAGCCTTACACGCAAATAAGGAAACGAGATGCAACGTCTTGAAATAGGTAAGTCATTTGTAAGACAACCTACTGTAATGATGTGTGATTTGTAAAAAATTAAAACAAATTGAATTATTATATAGACACATGGGAGCCTGAAGCCAATCGCCGAAAGAAGTAAGTTAATATTCAATACCTACCTATTAATACATTTTAATACCTGCATATAACCTCTCATGATATTGAAGTTTTAAAATAAGTAGATATACCCATTTAACTATATTTTAAATCTAAAAATGATTTGCTGTATAAAGTTGCTCGTCTTGTGAGGATTTTCACAATAGCCGGACAAACTGAACTCCGTATAAATGTACTATAACGACGTGACGCCTCATATTCGTATACCGCGTGCACAGCGTGCATGGAGTCAACAGCGTTGAGCTAATTGTCTTTCCGAACAATGCTTGTGTACGAGCAACGCAATTGCTTCATAGTGCCACGTGCGTCGAGCTTCGCTTTGTGGATATGATGATGTGGAAAAAATAAGTATATTCCCGCAAAGCGTGTGCGTCTTCTTGAAGATACCTGTGTCTTTTTGCCTTTTCGCCCGAATTAAACTATTATTTTATTATTAGCCTTGGGCTTGGTTTTAATTTTTGCGGGATTCAACAACCATGCAATTTTATTACTTTACCGAAGGAATTCATACAAAATACCCACATATATGACAAGTAATATTATATAGCAAATCTTTTTTGGATTTCAAATATAGTTAAATCGGATACTTATTTTAAACATCAATGTCATGAGAAGTTATAAGAAAGTATTAAAACTTGTAGAATAGGTATTTCATAAATATTTTTTTTATATGATTCACTTACAGATAATAATAGTAGGTTGTTTTACAAATGACTTACCTATTTCAAGACGTTGCATCGCGTTTATACTAATTAGCGGCTATTGTAAAAAATATTAATAAAATGTATGTATAATCGCCAAATAAAATCGATATACCTACTTACAATGAAACAAAGACTGATTTGTACCATACGTAACTACTGGCTGGACCAATATGAATGAATTCTGCTTTATTGTTCCGTGTCCGCTTACCCTAAGATTACAATAAAAAAATTATACGGCAAAAACGCTAAGGTTACTTTAAAAAACATAATGTGGTTAAGTATTATTTAAATTTGTAATTTTTCGCGCAATTTTCTTTATTTTATCTTTTATCAGAACCTTCACCCGACAAAATAAAACTAACAAAATCGGTCCAACACGTGAAACCTGAAAAAAAAATCCTTCATTTGTTTGTCTGTTGAGCAGTGCAAGGCACGTCTCGACGCGTACTTCGCACTGGCGATCATTGAGTTCGTGGGGCACCCATTTGTCAAGCTTTTTTTCCTTGCCAATTTGACGCAAATGGACCAATATTGATTTGGCGCTAACGAAACGTCGAAAGCTGCTGCAAATTCTTTTTTTTTTTTTTTTTTTTTAATAATTAGTACAAAACGGTTAATGTAGGTACACATATAAAAAGTTTAGCAAGAATAATAATTCAGCCGTAGATTGTGTATCATCAGCTTCCACAATCGCCTTTGATTCGTCATTGTCGACCAGAATCTTCGGACGACCGCGAGGTTCTTTTTTCAGGTCGAAATTTCCAGAACGGAAGCGAGCAAACCAATAACAGGTGGTGCGTTGGTTTGTAGTGTTAGCTCCATAAACGTCGTTGGTGTTGCGTGCCGCTTGTGCCGTGTTGCTGCCACGGCGGTACTCATATTCCATAATTACTACTATTGGAGAAAAAAATCCATGTTTTTAAAATAAAATTAATTTTAAATTAGGATTCTTAGCCAAACAAAATTTATTTTGATTTGAAATGGCCAGTACTGCAGAACGGCAATTTCAAAGGTAAAGACCTAATATTAAGAATTGAACTGAACTGGTGTAACATGACACCTCCGTAGCGTAGCGTTATTTTGCTCGCTTTAAATCTCGGAGGTCGTGGGTTCGATCCCCACGCCGGACATTCCTGTCCGGCCTGTCTTTGTGTAAATTCTAAGATTTATTTTCGGGTCTGGTTGGTTGAGGCCCATGTTCAGCAGTGGACGTTATACAAGCTGGTGATGATGATGATGATGGGTGTAAATCGGAATACATGGTCTTGCTCTAAATATATTACAAAGTTTCCTGAGCACACAATGCGTCCACTCAATGAGTACGTGAGCAGTGAAGAAAACTTAGGCTTCCCACAAGTAGCTTACTCAGTCCTGTCCCATTAGAAATCTATTTGAACGATCTCTGTCAACTTTCTCCCCCTAGTTCTCGTATCATAGCATATGTTGATGATACGGTCATTTTAACTACTGCCACTGACTGGAAAGTGGCCAGAGAAGAAGCTGAAACAGCACTGGCTACTGTAATGGCCTGGCTGGCTGAAAACAGTCTCACTTTGAACCTGAACAAGACTAACTTTGTCCCCTTCGCCATCAGGTAATCTGCTCATCATATCATCATCATAATCAGCCCGTAAAACGTCCACTGCTGAACATGGGCCTCCTCTCGAGGGAGGGTATTTGCCGTAGTCACCACGCTAGGCAGGCTGGTTGGTGACTGCAGTACTATGTTGTACTACACAAGGAAACGCTAAGCTAGGCTTGCAAGTTGACGCCCAAAATTATATCAATTATGTGGAAGACAATTCCACCAGGTTGCATGATCTTTTGTAAGTGTGATATGGTTACTCTATTTCATAATAATTTAAGTAGTCCATTATATGAAAACTGGAGAGGTATAACATTTTTAAATTAATACAGCTCGGCGTTTTTTGAGAACGACTATTGCGCTTCAGAAATAACAGGAGTTGACGAGGAACTTATTTAAAGGTTCTATGTTATTCTTCAAACTTTTGCATCCGGTATTGTTGTAAATCCAGAAAAAAATGGTGAATATAACCGCACAACTGTCCGTAACAAAATATATGTGATATAATATGCCTTCTTCAGTACATAAAATCTTAAAACTTAGGAAAGTATAATAAAGGTGTTTTCCACCAAAATGGAACTCGCGCAAAACGAGACGAGACGAGAAGAGAATTGAAATCGCACTCGAACAACAATAAAGCTCTCGCGAGAAGCGTGTTCCTGTTGCAAAGTTAATTTATAGGTACTCTATATCGGAAGCAATACAAGTCGTTCATTTTTACACCAACAAATATTTTAATTCACGCCTCGCATATTCTCGTCAATCCACATTGTTTCCACCAAAGATGCGCCGGGACAGGATTGAAAATTTGCCATACAAATTTCAATTCTCTTCTCGCCTCGCCTCGCCTAGCCACTGTGGTGGAAAATCACCTTCAGACATTTTGCTGTTCTACTCATTAGTAATTTATCCGAGGATGCCCAAGAATCTCGTTATAAATTTATTACAAAAAAAACGAAAATGCTCTAGGTCCGCAACTACGCGTCGTATTTCATGGTTGTCTAGTCAGTCTATGTATTTACTTCAGATCATTATTATATCAAGAATCAGATAACCATCTGTCACTATTTTCAAGAAATTGTTAGACGAAGCTAAGAACCTCTTAGATATTTAAATAGAAGAAATTACGTAAATTTATTGTAAAATATATGTTAGGAGTGGATTATTCTATCATATTGGTCATTTATTTAAATGTAAGATTTATATGTAACTAGCGGCCCGCCCCGGCTTCGCACGGGTGGACTTTTATACCCTACCCCTTCCCTACCCTACCCTACCCCTACCCTACCCCTACCCTACTCCTACCCTACCCCTACCCCTACCCTACACCTACCCTACCCTACCCCTACCCTACCCTACCCCTACCCTACCCTACCCCTACCCTACCCTACCCTTACCCTACCCCTACCATACCCCTACCCTACCCCTACCCTACCCCTACCCTACCCCTACCCTACCCCTACCCTACCCCTACCCTACCCCTACCCTACCCCTACCCTACCCCTACCCTACCCCTACCCTACCCCTACCCTACCCCTACCCTACCCTACCCTACCCTACCCCTACCCAAAAGTATCCTATGTCCTTCTCCCAGTTCTTAGCTACCTCCCTACCAATTTTCAGCCAAATCGGTTCAGCCTTTCTTGAGTTATAAATAGTGTAATTAACACGACTTTCTTTTGTTTTTAAAATGTATTCTGCTATTCGGGACGGAAACAAATCCAACAAATCAAAAACCATGGCAATCGGTCCAGCCGTTCTCGAGTTATAAGTGTTGTAACAAACACGACTTTCTTTTATATATATAATAGAAATAGATAATAGATAAAAAAAACATAAAATAGGTTTAATATCATAAAACTTTAAAATTATAATTCAAAAAGAAAAAAAAACCATGGTTTTTTTTAAATACATTTTTTATAGGTATTATAAATTAAACATTTGATAATAAATGTGTCATTATTGGATTGTATATACTCTGGAGATACTACGTGTAAAATTTTAGCTATTTGCTTCAATCTATTCTGTTATACAACAAACTACAGGACGTGCTTAATTTACATCCCTTAAACGCATACCATGTACTTAGTACTTCCTCTAAATTATGACGATACAGAAGATATACTAAAACCACCGGGCAAATAATGTTTATAAGGTCAGTCAGTCGTTCATGTAGGTACCGCCACACACTAATAAGCACACATACACACACATACATAAACCTAAGTATAAAAGTGCCCATTTAACTTATAAATTCAAATTAAAAAACGCGTCTTACCTTACCTGTGCACTCTGTTAAAATTATATAATTATAATGATCTAGGACGGATGCCCCCCGCAACACAGGATTTTCCCAGCTCGGGAGTCATTGATCAAACTGTTAATTTTCGAACCTAACAGATTGTAATGACATGTATGTAAACAACTCTGTACTACGGGGTACTTCCGAAGCCAATAAATTTATTATTATTATTATTCATCACTTTCTTATTGACTAATAAACCACTTTCGTACTCTGTTCATAAACCAATCAGTCATCATATCTCAATTATCGTTCACTCATTACTGTCTTACTAAACAATTAGTATCATATCAAGTTCCGAGTTCCGTTCATAAATCATCTTAACATTTGTCACATCTTTCGTTCACAAACGAACATCTTCACTTATCTTCGGACACACCTAACTTACATTCACGCGGAGTTCAATTTGTCCAGCTATTTTAAGGACTTTATCAAAGGCTTTGAAAAAATCCACACAATAGTCGGACAAACCGTACTTTGTATATTTTGGCAAGACATGTAATCAAAAAGCCTAGCCATGTTATCCGGATGACTCGCAATGCTAGGGGCGTCGGTGATGATTTAAAATGCGGTGCAGAAAAAGGAGATGTTACAAGCAAACTTTGTCCTCTCTAATATGCGTATATGACAATATTACACACAGTCCGGAGGACATCTGCCGTCCTCTACCACCAGTAGACTAATGACCGTTGACTTTTTTCAATATCTATTATTATGTTATGCTGTACACTGTTCCAGATACGCATAATACTTGTCAATAAACTGTGCTGACCTCGATTGCATTTTTTTTGTCAAATTATGTAACTGCTGCAATAAAATAATGCTACCTAAACAAATGATAATGTCAGCTGTCGTCAACGTTATGGTTTTTCTTTTATGTTATGTACATCTGCTGTCCCTCCGTCCATCCTGTGACATTTATTTCTTCTATAAGATATAGGTTGTTAATCTTTTGTTTACTTTGTCAATAGCACATGTTAAAAAAAGTTAATAATATATTACACCAGATATAGCAGACACGTAGCAATTAAATTCAAATCTGAAATCTTTTCCTAGCACAGATGGATTCCTCTCGCTCTGAACTAATCATAACATACGACGGCGTTGACAATTCATTTTTCTCAAATCCCCTTTTTTATTGTACTTCCTGCATTTATAATTGGAGAGTCCATACATAGATAAAACCTGATTCGGACGATCGTACAGCAACAGTTGTCACGCACTTGTTTTTCTCTTTATAACTAGACGTCGGTCGGGGATGTCATCTTAAAGACATGCTCCTCCACATGCGACCTCTGCGGATGAGTCGAGCTCGTTGAAGCTCCCAAACGAGCACAGCAAATACTTTCCTGCTAATGCTATGGCTTTTGCAAGTGCTCATATTTTTTCTTGGGTATGGAAACATTTTCATAATAAATAATAATCTCGTAACGCCTCTTCCTAAGTGTGAATTCCTAGGACGCGCGCAGAGTATTTATTTTAGGCACATAAAACAGAACGTAATTGAATAATGTTTCAATTACATGATAATATCCTTTTAATGGCTGCAAGGTTGCTCAGCGGTAGAGTCCTGATTCACTTTAATAATAAAGTTAATAACTAGTATTCAAGTCAAATTTAGAAGAACAACACAACGCTTTTGACGAAATGACTTTCGTTCTCCACTTTTTAGTATCAGTCGCTACGCAAATACAGACGTGAAATAATCCTTGGACAGTAAGAAACTTATAATAACAGCCACGAATGCATAGTATTTCACCAATTCATGTAAATATTAAAGAATCATTCTAATATTCAAAATGTATGCTTTTATGTTTCATTAAAATTAAAATATTTTATGTATAATCAATTCTATATAATTCATAGTAGAACAATGATATAATTTAAATTTAGCATATACATATACAATTGCTTTAATATTTGTTGGTTATGTAGTTAATAGGCGGCCGTAGCCCAATGGCTAGGGTGTCGGACTTGTGATCTTGAGGTCGCCGGTTCGAACCCCACCTATTGCACTACCGACGTGAACCCACTCATAACACAAGCATGTTAGCTTAGCACGAGGGGTTAACTAATACTAGTAGACTGAAAAACCTTGCTAGTAATCTTCTAAAATAAATAAATAAAAAAATAATAATAATACCTACCTACACTCAATATTAAACTATTTGCTTGGTAATTTGGTAAAGCATAACACATATGAACCATGTGTAATTGCTGTGCTTATAAGAATATGTTTATATGTGACTTAAATGTCCGAAGGATATTTGAGTTTACCGCATTCGAAAATTACCTTATTAATGTCACCCAATGAAAATAAAAGATTTGAAGAATCTGATACGTTCTTGTGTAAATTTTCTTCTAAGTACATCTAAACCCACAAATATTATCTTTTTGTAGACACAAATACATTATATTATTTTTAATCGCGATATCCTACTCCAGTGGGTCGAAGTCGAAGCGTAATCGTAATCCAGCGTAGGTATAAACTATCCGCGTGCAAAATGTCAGCCAAATCCGTTCAGTCACTAGTATAAAAGAATAACAAACATTCATCCAACCATACTAGAAAACTTTCGCGTATATTATAAGGTAAAGAAGTATAAATTTGAAAATAAGAAAAACAACCATACGTTTAATAATATTAAGAATTCTAAGAAGTCCCATTGTTGTAATGTAATGTGGCCATTATTTTACTAAAATTGTACTCATAATTTTTGTCACCTGGAAGTGCCTAAAAATGTTGTCAACCCCATCCACATTCACTGAAACCGCACAATATCTAAGATATACTTACTGTGGTATAGCGCAATGTTCTTAGTCGGTAAAATAACCACACTTACTTTGGTCACCATCAGTGCTCTCACGTAGTCAGCGCGGAGTGAACGTGCCCATAATTCGTTGTTTCGCACGGAAATATAAATGTGAGTTCCATTTTTAAATTCAACTTTTTAAGTTATTTTTCTTATTTTGCATTGAGAACTTGTATACCTAAGTGTTTTGTTCTTTTTTTATACAAACTCGTTAAATGCGTATTAATTGTAAACGAAGTGTGTGCACATTAAAAATATACATTTTAGAAATATTGGTCTACTTGTGTTGTAGTAAATGTACCTTATATTTATTTTAATACAGCTGAGCGAAAATAGTATTAAATAGCAAAGCGACATTTATTTTTATGATGTGATGTGATAATGTTACCAATAGAAAAAATATGATGATTTTCATATATAATGGAAAATATAAAGATTACTTGTAACGCTAAGAACTTATATTTATATTTTTGAATGAATTTAAAATAAGTTGTATATTTAAACTTACTCTTTATTGCATAGGAAACTTACGCAACACACTTTCATCTCAGTTTATTTCAGCTTAAGTACATGTGCTTCTAATTTTGTGAAAAAAAAATGACTACATGTGCGCGGTTTCACCCGCGCATCTCCGGTTCCCGGATGAAGTAGCTTTCTTATCATGGAGGTATTTTTTGAACCGGTCCAGTAGTTTCGGAGCTAATGCAACAACAATCAAATCTTGCCGCTTTATAATATCAGTACTTACATATTTACAAAAAAATATATATTTTTAAAGTTAATTTAAAAATTTACTCTAAAGTTTAAAACTAAATGTCCAAGAACCTTAACTTCTATGGTGGTGAGTGAGTCCTTCAATCCCCAGGTCGAATAAGATATATTTTGGCTATATTTATTTAGAAATTCCCACGGTGAAACCAAGGGCAGGAAGCTAATAATCAATTAATTCTAAATTGTGACCACAGTGCTAAGTCTAGTAGATAATCGCAGGAAAACGCTAATATCTGGGACACGATTGTCATAGTCACGGTTGATAGTAGTCATAACAACGACTAATAAAAAAATATAAAAATAAAACTTCTGTATCGGAGGAACAAAACTGATCTCTACTGCAATTTGAAAATGTCACTTATCTAATTTATTGAGTTAATAAACTCAAAGCCAATTACACAGTTCCACAACAATGCAATTTTAGGTGGAATATAAGGAATATTCTTTATATCTAAACGATATAGGTGTGTGTGGCAAAACACATCGACATCGCGTCGCGTTACCTAAAACGAGTCTGTGTGAATGGGATTAGGAATAAGGGGAATCATTAGTACCTATCTAGTAAAAAAATACATATTTTTGTTTAATATTGACTAATTAATACTGCTGTAAGCGTTAGCGTAGCATAGGACGTCTACGTACTAGATGGACGGACGATCTGGTTAAGGCCGCAGGATCACGGTGGATGCAGGCCGCTTCTAACCGCAACAACTGGAGATCTATGAGGGAGGCCTTTGTCCAACAGTAGACGTCCTACGGCTGAAATGATGATGATGATGAATACTGCTGTTTCAAAAAAGAAGGATGAATTCCTCCCAAAGTCATTTTTAGGGTTCCGTGTCCGAAGAGTAAAAACGGGACCCTAATACTAAGACTTCGCTGTCTGTCTGTCTGTCACCAGGCTGTATCTCAGGAACCGCGATAGCTAGACAGTTGTAATTTTCACAGATGATGTATTTCTATTGCTGCTATAACAACAAATACTAAAAATAAAATAAATATTTAAGGGGGGCTCCCATACAACAAACTCTTTTTTTTCTCAACTTTTTTGCTTGATATCAATAACGGCAACAGGTAGACGCTTGAAAATGGTATGGAACCCTTCGTGCGCGAGCCCGACTCGCACTTGACCAGTTATTTTCATTTTTCTTTTGATATGATATTAGCGATACCTACTGAAGCGAAAAATAAAATTTTTATTAATATTTTGCCTGACTGTATGATTCTTCGAATTTGCATCACGGCAATACTATTGACTGGATTTTAAAGCGACAGTTAACAATTTCTGATAGACATATTTTTAAATAATATAACTTTATAATAATCTCATCTAAGTAATAATGCGTACCTATTTAAAGTTATTAAGCGAACATGTTTATAGCCATACCATTCATTTAAATATAAAATGCAAATTAATGATGATATTATAACGTATTTGCCATTAGCAAAAAAGGTGGCTTCTAGAAAGGTTAATTTATAATTCCGAAATATAGCAGTTACTAATATAGGTAATTAAAACAACAGCTGCACCAATAATCTAAACTAATATATAAAGCCGAAGAGTTTGTTTGTTTCTTTGCTTGAACGCGTTAATCTTAGGAACTACTGGTTCGATTTGAAAAATTCTTTTAGATTTATGATGAAGTTCTTACGGGAACGGGAGTTACGCGGGTAAAACCGCGCGCGGGAAGCTAGTAAGTTATATAAGCTTAATTACACATATAAATAATTATAAATATTTAAATATTTAAGAAGTTTTCAAAATACATAGGTACATAAAATAAATGTAATTATATTGGTCTAGATGACCCGATAGACGGTGTCCTGTCCTATCTTAACTAAAACTCTAAATTAAATCGAACTTTTAATATTAGGCGTGATGCCACTGAACTAGCCGTGATGTGCACTAAGAGCAGCACGAGTTCTGTCAATGTTATGTCAAACGCCATAAACAATAAATAAGTTTTTATCACATCTATTCAAAAATAGCTAGTTTATTCCTCGTAAACAGGGAACAAAATAGCTCATTAATCCCTTAGGGACCAAAATTGATTTGAATTTGGAATGTGGATATTGTTAATAATTTTTCAATCGGCAAAGAGGTGAATCACAAACCAAGCGGGAACAATGTATTGAATATGTGACTGGCTGAAAAACGGCATAAAGTTGATGAAAAATAAACAATGCGCGAAATTAAATGCATTGTGCTTTCGTTCGTAGTTGATCCATATTCAGATTTTAGAATTATAAAAAATGAGTGCGTCTTCCTCAAGTGAAAGTATTATTATGTCTTATGGTACTTCATTGTACGTAAATAAATTATTGTTCATAATTTGCACTTACTTATTTTCTCATAGAGGGTGTTAAAAAGTAGAGTGTCCACCTCGGGAGCAACACTATTTTATGCTCAAGTGACATACTTTTAATCCCTCGCTGCGCTCAGGATTCTAGTTAAGAATCCCTCGCTCCGCTCGGGATTCTACTCTAGAACCCTTCGCTCCGCTCTGGATTAAAAAGAACACTCTCGCCTTTAAAATAGTTGTTTGCTCCCTAGATAAACAATCTACTATTATATTGTCAAAAACGCTAAGGTTACATTAGAAAATTTAATATGGTGGTAAAGTACCTATTCTTAATTTTTATAATTATCCGCGCAAAATTTCTATTTTTTTTTTCTTTCATAATAACTTTCTCCTGACAATAACAAACACGTGTGATGCCGTGACCAAGGAAAATAGGGATTCATTTTTATATATATGTTACGGCTAATAGCCGAAGTGCGGCTGCACCTAATTGTAGCCGGCTAAAACTAGGTGCAGCCGCACTTCGGCTGTTAGCCGATTATATACACAGCATAAAAAGGTGTAGGGGTGGTTAAAAAAAATAATAACCTAAACCAATGGAGTTGAACATGGACTTATTGAGGATAATCTAAGTTTAACCGCATGTGGTCGGCTGCACCTAGTTGTATCCGGCTAAAACTAGGTGTAGCCGCTGATATTTAAAATATTTTAAACACTTGTGGATGTAATTATTAGCACAGAACATTATTAGCATATAGCTTATATGTTTAGCACTATTTACGTAGTTTAATTATTTATACAAGTGTTCATATTATGAAAATTTGATTAAAAACATATTAATTTGATATAGTTCAGGTAATACAATTCAGATGTTTCATATTATATAAATCGTTTTTATATATTACTACTAATTACTATATTACTAGTTATTTCAAATATTATATAAACATACAATTTCATGTTTTATTTCATATTTCACCCACGTAGCTCCCTATCCCGTAGGAACCTCATAATTAAATATTGCAATGTTACTCTCGGATAAGGTATCGTATGAAAGATTTCGGTCCTGTAGTTTAGGAGTTTATTCAACGCAAACTGACAATCAAATCTATTCTCTTAATATTAGTAGTGACAGGTAGTGACAGGACAACCCTTATTTTACGTGGACGAAGCCATCCACGTAAAATAAGGGTTTTATAAGCTACTAGCGACCCGTCCCGGTTTCGCACGGGTACAATACTTATGTATTATACATATAAACCATCCTCTTGAATTACTCTATGTATTAAAAAACCGCATCAAAATCTTAATTTTTTCAAAGAAGTTTAGTGACTTAATTTTATACTATGTAGTGAACTGACAATGAAAGACCCATCTAAATCAATCCTACAGCCTACTGTTTCGTATTCGTAATAAGTATTAAGTGGAATATATGGACAAACAAACAGAGACAATTCTTTACAAACAGACACTTCAGTTATATTTACTCCTATAGATAAACTCATGATTTTGCGATCACTACAAGCGGTAAATGAATATAGGGGATATTCATTATATTTAAGTCAAAGATTACAATGTCGATGCGCTTGTCTCTTGCGCAAGAGACTGAACTGCACGTAATCTTGACTCATCGCATACTTAACTACTTGCTGAGAAGAAAATGTATTTCAAGTCTTGTAAATAGTAAAGCCTATCAATCTACAAGCTAAGCTAATGGCGTGGCCTAGATTGTATTGAAATAACATTTACTAGACCTCAGAAGAATAAGGACGGATATACATCATACTTCAGAAGCATTTGGTCGTAAGTGCCAGTTGACAATAATGGCAGATACGACAAATGTTTCTGAGCTCTAGAATTATATGAATCACTAATGGTTTAGAGTTTAGATCTTACATGCTATGGAAAGGGCCGTCTTTCACCTATTAGAGGCCCTGGGCCCATTAGGATAATTGGGTTCCCATAATCATAGTAAATTAGAATATTTCCCTGCTTTACGGGGACATAATGATGAGTATGTTATATACTTTATATATGTTATAACGTAATCCACACTAAGCCTCTACGATTAGTCCTAAGAGTGGCTATCAGTTATCGATTGGTGTAGGGACTAGGTAGGGGACGCTAAACCATCGCGGGGCCCTGGGCACGTGCCCAGTGTGCCCAGTGGGAAAGAGGGGCCTGGCTATGGATGTTGTTGTATTCAATCTATGCGCGGTGAAGTAGTAAAAGCCTCCTGTCTAAATACACAAGGTGCGTCAGAAAAAAAGAAGTTGTTTTCAATTGTGGATTCTGCAATGTTTTGTAGCGTGCGTGATTTGTCACGAATATCCGTACTTTTCTTTATTACATAGTATAAAACAAAGTCGCTTCCCGCCATCTGTCTGTACCTATTACCTATGTATGCTTTGATCTTTCAAACTACGCAACGTAGTAGATAGAGTGATTCACGAGGAAGGTTTTATTGGCATTACACGGCGGGTCGCTAGTAATATTATAAATGCGAAAGTAACTATGTCTATCTTCATGTTACGTTAAACCGTTTTACTATACCGATTCAATCAGAGGCAGATTATCCATAAGGCAAACTAGGCACATGCCTAGGGGCACGCGCCACACATGTTTTAACGCCAACTACAGTGATACAATTTTTACTAGTACTTGTTAGGTATAAAATAGAGGCGCCGTTGAGACGCTTGCCTACGGCGTTCTCAACGTTTAATCCACTTCTGGATTCAATGAAATTTGGAACAGAGATATAGTAGACCTAGGGAAATACCTAGGCTACCTTTTATAACGAAAGCTATTTTAAAGTATTCCTCGCAGACGATTTTGTAGACAAAAAATGTGCTTTTAGATTAGGTATGTTGTTTATTGTTCTAATTTTTTTGTTTGTTGTTACTTACGCAAACAATATTCTATTTTGTCATGGAGATTAAGTTTTATCTGGTAATTAGACAAAATACAGTCCTGTTTTTAGTTATTCTTCTACGCCAACGTATTACGGCCGTCAAGTCTGCATCTGACGTACTACTGTGGGTCTACGGACACTTTGGGAATCACTGATCTACCGACTATAGGTACCTATATTGTGTAAGCGTATGTTCAAAAATTGGGAAATACCTAAAAATAATTGCCTATTCAATTAGGCACCTACGTACGAAATATTATTTTCGTTTTATCATATTAAGTTATAAGCTTTTGTTAAGAAATAAACAGATAGGTGCAATTTGTTTATGCGACTATCTAAATCTATAACTCACGTAGTAGATTACCAATCATTCATTTCAAAGCTTATTGCATTTATGTGTGTCAATGTACACGGGCCTAGAGGCGATCGTTTCCCAACGTGCTAACTACAACCAACCTAATTATATTGAAAGTCTTATGTAACTTGCACAATTACTAAGATTAATACAATTAAATTACCGTGTTACAGTGCATTAATGTCCCTAGTGTGCAATTTATAATTGCATTCTTTCGTGGTTTACTTGCAGTAATCTGCGTGTTTATCTCTTTGGTCGGTGGATGCATCTATGCAGTACCTATATTGCATTGTCACAGATTGCACCAATTCGGTGTAGGAAAAATATGTAATTTTTATAAAAACTATTTTATTAAAGAACTGCATCGACAGAAGACTGCATCAGTAGCTCAGAGGTTACGGTAGTTTCTAGGTTCGATTCCCACCCGGGACGTTTTGTTATATTATGTTACTAAAGTCCTTCGCGACACAGAGATGAGAGGTAGAAATTTTCTTAGTGTTCGGAAGATCGGAAGTCAAAACCATGACCTTAAAGTAGACAAACACGTTCCATCGCATAACAACTTCACTATATTACCGTATATGAATAAATTAATTGGGACATTGCTTAATCGCGACGACCGTGACCTCAGGTTGGAATTGTGCTATGATATTAAGCAAACATTTCTTTGGAAGATTGAGTGTGTCCCTTAGTAATTACTGTAGTTATAGATTACATCTAGGGCTGGATATGAGTGAGGAAATCTGGGGCTACAGCCCTGGAGCATTTACAATAGAGGGACCTCCACATTTTTTTTTGCAGTTGTACAATCTTTTTGATTTAACAAGACATAAAGGAAAATTTGGGGGGAAAAAAATTTATAAAAATTGTGGCCAAGGAGCTTCTACTCCTTTGAAGCACCGATGCCTTACCAATTTTAAATCTGGCCCTAATTATATTATTTTATCCGTAACATATTTATTTACTTTAAAGGCACTATTAAAACAAATGTTAAGTTTTATGAATCTGCTTTTAATGCACTCCGTAATTGTTTTAATTCAGTTAGAACAAAAATAGGCCAAGATATATTTATATAGAATCTGTAGAAATAACTAGAATAGAGGCAAAATATATCGTATGTAAGAAATGCATTGGTCAACGTAGGAAGACAGATAATTCAAAGTTGGAATCCGAGTACGTTCACTTGGTAGGTTATAATAACAATGCTTGATTGTTATACCCTACCAAGTGAACGTACTCGGCTGACTCGGGTGACCTATTGAAGAACGCAGCACGCAGCACTTTAAAATACGTTTTCAAATCAAATTAAGTTTCTTATTCACTGTTCTGAAAAAAAGATTTAAGTATAGAAGTATTTTATAAGTTAATTATATTTTAAATCTGCTGCTCTTAAAAAATGTTTCAAAAATGTTAAGTAACGCCACCGTTCTTACACTTCCATTTTATTATTACGATCCGTTACATAACTATCGAAAAACGTTGATATGGTTGCCTAAGAGAGTTGCCCAAGTCACTCCCAACATCAGCAAGTAGTAAGTAGGCACACACTTGAGAGACAAAGCTATCTATCGATGTAGGATGTGAGAAGTTTTGCAAGCACATTGCAACATTACGGATACCTCAAGGATTTATCTGTTATTTGTTAATGGCCTTTTAACTTAGCACAATAGTTAATGTTAAGCTATTCTTATCTTGCAGTCAATTACCTCGAAAATGTTGTAACTTCGCTGAAAATGCCTATTTAGTCCAAGGATTAGCATTTGTCATGTATTACTTTTGCTACTTCACCGGGTATAAAGGCGTGCTGAGCTCCGGCCTTGTCTAATGGTTAATAAACAAAATAAGCTACCTGTGCCGGCTTCCCCTGTGGGACTTGGATCTCGGCTCAGGGCGCTCGCTGAGGGATGGATTGAAGGATAACTTACAGGAGTTGGTGCAACTGTCGCTCTCCGTACTGATTTGTGCATGAAAACTTTAATGAGAATGTAGTCCACGACAATAGTCAATTTTTCAAATGCTGGTATAAGATAGGTCAGCAATGTAGCCTGTAGGTAGGTATGCGCAACTAGCACTCCATGCACTAAATGCGGGTGTGGGACAATAATTATCTTCGCCTTGCAACTTTAAAAAAAGGACTTGATTATTTATACTTACATTATTTTTTACCAACAGAATACCATGTCTCGTCGAGAAACCAAGCGGTACATGACGGAAGCCGATGAATACAAATGCCCGCTCTCTGAAGACACCCAGAAGATCGCGGAGGATGAACTCCGTGAGACTGAAAACGCCAGGTCTCAGGCTCTGGTGGCACTGCGGAGCTGGATGGATCAGAACCCTAAGTTCATGGCTATTAGATTAGGTATGAAGATTTATAACAATTCCTGAATATAACTTTCAAAATATTCCTTTCGTTTGTTTGCGGAACTGCAGGCTATTTGGTGGCCGTTATATTGTCTTCTAATCGCACCGTTTCTTATTTAGCATACGATTATAAATTAGGTTTAGTGGTGTTCTAATAGCCTGGAACATATCTGTAGGGAAATTATGATTTTGAAACGCGTGACTATTGTTGGACCCACTTTGCACATATTTGGTATTATGATAGGTATAGTTGCACATATTAGGTCCATGGGCACTAAAATATACCTACTTAATAATAAGCCAATATAAAAAATGAATGGTTACAGTGTATGTTTTTGGTAAAGTATTTTTTTAAATGGTCATAGAATATTTTTTATATTTATACTTACATCAAAGTAACATTTAGCTGTGAGGTGTCCAGCTTAGAGTAGACCACCCCAGGTCTTTCCATGGGTGGCGTAAGAGGCGACTAAGGGACAAACAGCTGATGGATGTTACTGCGATCACCAATCCGCCTGCCAAGCGTGGTGATTATGGCAATATCATTCAACGATCCTGGCATGTGGATCCTGTCAATTCAGCTGTCGACATAATCGGGCTGTTATAGCAATGTAACATTTTTGTTGTGTTTTTCCAGATGCTAATTTCTTGCTTCGTTTTCTCCGTGCGAAGAAATTCAGCGTGCCGATGGCTCAGGAGGCGATTGAGAGATACATCTTACTGCGTCAGTCCTGGGGCATCGCCTTCAACCAGCTCGACTACAAGCTACCCGTCATATTGGAAATACTTGAGTTGGGGTAAATACATACATCAAGCATTTAAGTTTTGACTCTCATTGACAATGAAATACAGAGTGATTTTTAAAAAACCCGTTAACATGTGTTAAATATTAGGCATCATATTAGGAGCGGCCGTAGCCCAATGGCTAGGACGTCAGACTTGCGATCATTTGGCCTCCGGTTCGATCCGCATCCATTGCGCTACCGATGTGAATCCACACGTAACGCAAGCATGTTAGCTTATAGCACGACGTTATTAGTGTGCATACCTCTGCTAGTAATCTTTAAAAAAAGTATATACAAATAGAATTTAACTGTTTGTTGGTATGGAAAAATAACTTTACTAAATGCATAAGAACATAAAACAACGATCGGTCAGTCTGCATGTGTGTCTGCTTATTCCGGCGCATCGATTGTAATGTGGCTTTCACTGGTAGATAACTAATTGTATGTGTTATAATATAGATAACATTTTATTTTGTCAGGCTGTTTGATTGCCGGGTATACCGATTTATTCCAAAATAAAAATAATAGTAGGTACTGATTTGATTTACCCCCAAGCTATCTAACAACGGTACCGATTTGGTAAATCGGTATAGTACTACCATTATAAGATAGCTAAATTATCATTTTAAGCAGACTAAGTCGCAGGTAGCAGCTAGTCAAAAATAAAAATCCTTAAGGGCTTTTACGGAAATAAAATAAATTTTGTATAAATTCCGAAATACTTAAAAAGAAAGTTTACTTTGCGTAGTTAGGTAAGTTAAGAGATATTCAACCATTTTCGGGCTTAGTCATGGACGTATCGGGCTCTTTATAGAGAAAGCGTATAATTATTTTTAATGTACCGTTTAACTATTGGTATACTGATGCAGTAAATTAAAGTTATATAACAAAACAACTGACCGTTTTCAAGCGTGCAGAAAAGGGCAAAAAAAAATTGTTGTATGGGAGCCCCCCTTAAATATTTATTTTATTTTATTTTTTGTTATAGCAGCAATAGAAATACATCATCTGTGAAAATTTTAACTGTCTTGTTATCGCGGTTCTTGAGGTACAGCCTGGTGGCAGACAGACAGACAGCGAAGTCTTAGTAATAGGGTCCCGTTTTAACCCTTCGGGTACGGAACCCTAAGATACGAAGGATTTACACAAACTTGAGACGCCGATAAGTAATATAACACCGAGAAATATTTCTGAACAGTCCTTGGCGTACACGGTTCTAAAACGTATTAACTTCCAAATTGAGTAATAGTCGCATACGTACGAGTACATACCATCAGAGCGGTATTATCCCTAGGCAAACTAGGCACGTGCCTAGGGGCAAGGTGCTAAGGGCGGAATAGACATT
This sequence comes from Nycteola revayana, assembly GCA_947037095.2. Classification (NCBI taxonomy): domain Eukaryota; kingdom Metazoa; phylum Arthropoda; class Insecta; order Lepidoptera; family Nolidae; genus Nycteola; species Nycteola revayana. The sequence continues at coordinate 10,797,550 of OX344842.1, read as the reverse complement.
GAAACAGCAACTGTTGTTGAGGTTACTACGAGTCGAAATGAAGATATGCCAGCTCCAAATTAGAGTAACTGCTATCACACATGTAGTAACACCAACTACAGTGATCATTATTTACTAGTACTAGTTATTTATAAATGCGCCGATGAGATGCTTGCCATGTTGGCGCTCTCAACGTTTAATCTTTTTTTTCAATCATGAATATCTGGATTTAGTAGCAAAATAATCGATCTGCGTTCTAAATAACCGCTTAATGGGTAGGTAATATTCTGTTTTTTTTTCAGGTACATATTTGCGAGTCCGTTCAAGGACAAGGCGGGACGCCGAGTAGTCATATACAGGCCCGGTAAATATAATTCTTAAATTTAATGCACATATCAATTTATCATCATCTTCATCAGCCCGTATAACGTAAACTGCTGAACATGGGCCTCCTCCCGAAGTAGGGGGTTTGCCACCACAGTATTATGTTGTTGATACACAAGAATACGCTGCTGCCCTTTCCCTGATATACTATTGTTATAGATGGTGTTATATCAATCAGAACCAGTAGCTTTCCGAGGCACGGAGAGTAGCCCCTCAACCAACCATACCCGGAGAGAAATCTTAGAATTTACACAAAGATTTCTTCTCCGTTGTAGGAATCGAACCCACGGCCTTCGAGATTTAAAGCACTTACTGCTACGCCACGGAGGTTGTCATTTACAAGCAATGGATGTTGTTCACATAAAGTCATTGACGTTAACTTTAAACGGAAGTTCCTATTTGTTTCCAGGCGTCTTCGATCCTTACAAATACACAAACCAAGACATGTGTCGTATCATGGCAACATGCTACGAGACGCTTCTAGAAGACGAAGAAAACCAGGTCCGAGGAGTGGTCCACTTCGCCGACGGTGCTGGTGTTAGCTTCCCACACCTCACACTATTCACACCCAAGGAAGCAGTTAGGATAGTTAAAAACGGAGAGGTAAGTTGTTTGTTAGTTTTCGCCTATTAGGGATTTATAGGGGAAGTCTCTAAAACTCTTTTGTGTTCAATGTTTTTGGTGTGCGACCCTACGTACGTCGATGCCCGTCTCTTCTTTGCGGGACTCACAGCAGGGCTAGCGTGGCGGCCGTATCCGCGGAAAATGTCAAGAAGCGCAAATTACCCTGATAAGTTGTCTGTGTTTGTGCCTTTTGGCGTCTGGCGGCCGTGGGGACTGGGAGCCAAATAAATTTATAATAACCTCGTTGCGGCCCGTTCCCCGGCCCGTTAGTGCAGCAGGTTCCCCGAGTACTGGTATTTACCAAGCAGGTAAGCATTGCAATTCAACGGGGCAATGCTGCCAGCATTCTGCGAACCTTGTCAGGTAGTATAAGATTTAGAATTCCATTTTTTATGTTAAAGATTTAGTATTAGATTTTTATGTTAGTTTTATTTTAATTTTGCTACTTTTAGTAAGTTTTAGTAAATTTTACATTACCGAATAATATTCATATATATAATATGAATATTATTCGGTAATGTAAAATTTTGAAAAACCTTATATCGAAGGTTGCGTTTGTGAATAGGTAATGTAGGACCAGGGTCGATAATTTTAGAAACCAAAAAAATATATATTAGGATGAAAACTATTGGGAAAGGACCGGATACCACCAAAATAAAGGAAAAATAAATGAGTGATAGGGGGTGAGTTTTAAGGGTAAAAATCGGTTAATCTCGATTTCCGGCAAAACTACAAGTCTTATCGAAAAAAGTTAAATGGCAGAGTTGTAGGCAAAAGATCTACAACTTTTTAATTTACACTTTTTCTCCTTAAACTCAAAATTCATGTGAAAAATGCAAAAATCTACATTTTTGGTATATTATTTTTATATTGTACAATTATTATTTTTTTCATTATATTTGTTTAAGACTTTACTTTATGTCCTTAACACACTGGATTTTTTTTAATTTAAAGCTTGTTTGACTCTATATCGAAAATGCACCCTATTTTTCGATCGTAATTTCCTCATATCTAAATATCAGATTTTTTATAAACGTCAGTGGGTTTTTATTCGTTGATATCTCTAGTTTCTGATGGTCTAAAAAGAAATATACATTATTATAGAAAATCTTTTCAGACAATGCAAAAAAAGAAATCTACAAAAAAAAATAGTAATTTAATTACGATTAAAACATTAGGTTTCATGTTACATTAATAAACAAAAAAATGCAAGTCGAAATGTACTACTATAATTTTACGATAAAAAAAAAACTAAACCAAGTGACGATCTATCATCGAACACGGTTATCCAACGTTACAAAGGAAAAATATTGCTAATACTCAAAAACCTAGCCAGATCGTATATTAGACTTATTTATAGTCTTTCATTTTTTATTTTCAGAGAACCCTTCCCATGAGGCATAAAGAAATATACGGCATCAACGTGCATCCGACCATAAAGTTTGCTCTGGATTTCGGCATGGCTCTCATATCAGAGAAAATCAGGAAGAGAGTTAAACTATACAGCGCTTTGGAGCAAGTAGAGATTGACACGAACTTGCTACCTAAGGAATATGGAGGCACCATGCCTATGAAAGAAATGATAAGTGAGTCAGCCAAGTATATAGAAAATTAAAAAGATACACAGAAATACTTTTATCTTGAACTGAAATATACTGTGTATACATATAGGTATATACACTCAAATTTGAAAGAAGAATCTCTTTCCGATTAAATAATGTGGCACGCTCCCCGAGTGCTGGTATTTATGTACTTTGCGCAATGCTGGACAATGCTGCCGGCATTCCGGGAACTTGGCCAAGAAGTATAAAGATTTAGAATAATAGTACCTACCTATTTAATAAGTTAGTTTTAATTTAAATTAGCTACTTTTAGTTGTACATGTATTTTAAATTCATTGCAGACCATTGTTGATCCCGGCTTACAGAAGTTTTAGTGATATGAGTAGTTTTTCTAATTTACAATCCTATATAAATCACCATTCCATACCTATTCCATACCTCTGCAATAAATTAACTTTTACTGTAATCGGTTCAGGGTTGCAGGGGGATCAACTATATAAACACATGAAAGCAATAAAGACTGAATTATTGTAAAACCAAACTGTTTACAGACCTTTGGAAAGAGGAACTCGCAGCGAAACGTGATATTCTTCTGCTAAACGACAAAATGGCTGTTCGTCTAGAGATGTACAGCGAAGCGGCACGAGAGGGCGCCATCTCCGCACTCAAATCTGGCGCTAACACGTGCGCAAACGCAGATGCTGTAGGTGACGCTATGAGAGGACTCACTGGCAATTTTAGGAAACTTGAAGTCGATTAATAAGGATATAAATAAGTAGATAATCGTTTATTAAATAATAGTAGATAATTAATATTAAGTACCTAATAATAAGATTTTCTGTGATTTTTTTGTATGATGTGTTAAAACTGGCGTAAAGGCAAAAGGACAAAGTAATTTTCAGTTGGTTGTACACGTTCTCATCAAATATCTCGCAAAAGATTGTAGGCCTTTGTAGGTACATGTTGTTTTTTGACTAAAATGTATTGTAACTTGTTTTCTTTGTGTGCAATAAAGTATAAAAAGACTTGTATAGTGTGACCCAAATTATTATTGACTATAGGCCCGCCCCGGCTTCGCACGGGTGGACTTTTATTTTAAACATTTTGGAATAAACATTTATATGGATTGGCTTAAACTGATCATAGTCTTGAAAATCTGGTAGCCACGATCCAACCCGAAATCGAAAATATTAGGTACAGTCTTTCCGTACCTAATTTTTTCGATTTCGGGTTGGAATGTCTTGCTGTTGCAGTGTCAGGGCTTTTATTACCTCCTGCCTCCTTGCGGGGTCCCTTCCGTGGGACCTGGAGGCGGAGGTTTTGGCCGTCGCGTACCGGCGGAGGTGTGAGGGGGCGCGTTCTTTCTACGGTGGTGGAGTGACCGGCGTGGGCCAACGAGCGGGAGGAGCTCGTTGGCATGGTGGTAGACGACCTCTCGCTGCCGATCATCATTTCAAAGATGGTCTGAAGCGAGAGGTCGTGGGAGGCAGTTGCCTCCTTCTGTAGACAAGTTTTGTCACAGAAGGAGGCCGCGGAGCGGGAGAGGGAAGAAGATCCCTCCGCCCACCCGCTCCGCAGACGGCGTGTTGGCCGTCGCCTACCGCCCTAGGCCCGGCTTCGGGGAGTGGTTCACATGGGCCCCGCTCGCTTCGAGGCTGACCCATGAGGAGTAGGGACGCCTCTTCTTCAGGCGTTCCTATTATTGAGCAAATGGGCCACTGTAAGTGCGGCCCAGGAGATCCCGCGGTGCCATACTGGCCACGGGTGCCGTCGGATTGCTTATGCGTACCCGGCCCCCAACGTCCAACGGCGAATCGAAGGAGTGTCCGGGGGGTTTTAGTGGTGTAGAGTCCTCTCCTCGTGGTATGAGTTTAGCATATCTACCACGTTATGGAGAGGGCGAGTCCCAAATAACCCACCGACAGCGCGCGAATACGCTGCAGCGGCGGTGAGAATGCTTAAATGCAAAAAAAAAATGTTTATCACCTAATATTTTATTTAGGTTCAAATTTTTAAACTCGTAATATCTTTTGAATGCAATTGCCCATTTTAATCATTTAAAATAGATAGGTTCCTACTTTACTTTATTTGGATAAGGATTTATACGAAAATATGAATAACGTGGTATTTTGAGTAGGCATGGTCTGGTTTCTGTTAATTTTTCTTTCAAAAAAGTAGTTATAGTTACATAACTACTATAGTTAGGCTAATGGTAGGTAGGCACCGCTAAGGATTTAATAGATATTTAAATTTTCTTTAATATTGTAGAGCATGTTTTGTTCATAGATTCCGCAGCGCATGCGATGAAAAAGAATTTATAGCATTTTTTTTCATACTTTGGTTTACCTACATTATCAAAGTTTCAGCAAGATATCCCTAATTGTTTCTAGTAAAAATATAGTCTATGTTACTCAGGGATAATGTGGCAATTAGAATGCCACATTATCCCTGAGTAACATAGGCTATTTTACTTGAGATACTACCTCTCGGGGAGAACCTTTAGGTATCGCGTCGAAAGAGATTACTCTTCCCCTCACCCAATCCAAGCAGGGGTGCTACAAGGCTCAGTACTTTCGCCATTCCTGTTCTCGCTTTACACAAATGACATTCCGAAACCCAATGTCTCTCTTCGCGGACGATACTACTCTAGCCGCAGTCCTGCCGCCTTTCACGACGCTCTACAATCCGCATCAAATGCCTTAGAAAGTGGAGAATCGAAGTAAATCCGACAAAGAACGCCGCGGTACTCTTCTCGAGATTCCACTGGACATTCTGCTTCAAATAAAAAAGAAAACAAAAAAATTGCATCATTCCTTGGCCTTAGTTAGTGCAGTTTTACAATGACTGAGCGCTCACGACTGAAACGGCCAGGTAAATTACCTGGCCGTTTCAGTCGTCAGCTCAGACGCTGTTTCAGTTGAGCGTCAGTTCAGACGCTCAACTGAAACAGCTGGCGCTCCGGAAACGTTCGGCTCTTTCCGCTCAACGAGTGCGACGACGACAGCCAGGCGCGTTCGGTTTACCGAACATGAACGACGCGCTGAGAGAGCACGGACGCCGTATTTGCGTGTATCGCGCTCTTTTTCATGCTCTTTCTCGAGCAAAATAAAATTTAACATATAAATTTTCAATTATTTTTTTCGACATGTTCCCACCACTATTATTGGCTGGTTTTTTTTTCCTAGCCTCTGGGAATAATAAACTTTAAGCACAAAAAAGCCAGCCTTGTTCTTATTACCTAAATAAAAAAAAAATTCCTAGCTTTAATTAAGCCTGGCGATACCTTTCCACCAAAATATTGGTGGGTTTAACATAAATACAAACACGACACCTATTTCTATTGTTTTTTTATAATGAGGATATGAAATGATAATAAATTTTATGTTTTTACACATAAATGTATTTTGAAATATATTGATTGAAAATGAAACACGTATATAGTTTATTAAATCGTTTATTAAAAATCCATTAACTACCTAAATGGTAGAAATTAATACATGATTCTCATATCATTATACACCTAAATCGGATAAAAAAATCTTTTTTTTTTAACTTGTGTTGTATTGTTATGGCACATGTTTGCATTTTAAGTCCGTTCAGATCCACTAAAAATAATTACTATTTATTGGCACTCCTTACTACAATTATACAAAACTTTCAACATGACCCTGATATGATAATAAATAAAAATCAATTTAATAAATTCCATTTAGGATAAGTGCTACATGAATTTAATTAATTTTTACTACAAGCATTTTAGTATTGTTAGAAGCCAAATCGACTTTACATTTTGGCACTAGTATAACAAATAATTGAGTTTATGAAACGATTTCGACCAACATAAATGCAGGCACATAGCGGTCTATAAAGATTTAATTATCGGAGCAAGAAATACTTATGTCACTTTATTATTGCCGTCTAGATGCTATTTAGGTACTATACGTGTAAAAGTATGTTATCTTATGAACAAGGTTTGTGTCCAATCTACAGTAAGTGTCTCAACATAGGCGTACTATACTAAGGGACATCTACATTCATTTGAACATTACTACTGCTTTTCAGTATTTTAAAAGCGAATTATTAAGATGCATTTTCACCGGGAATCATCACCTCTAATATACTAGTAAAAATATACCTAGTTTGATCGTTGTATCGATGGATGGGTCAGCTCAAGCTATTATTCACTGTAATGTAACCTTTGTTCAATAACAATTCGTCTTATTCAATATTCTTCTTAGAAACGGGTCTAAGCGTGTAGTTATGAAAATTTATCCTTATTAGAAAAAACAAAACAAAATATACTTAAAATCGTAAATAAATGCCCACTAAAGCAAATCTACGAACTATAGCGTGTTCATTACTTCAGCGCATTCCTGCCACTATACCCACGTACTAAAGTAACCCAGTCATACCATAAACGATATACACTGAACAAGACTTTTCTCTCTGGTTGCTCACGTAACCATGATCAAGGTTACTGATGTGTTCCATACGCTACGTATGGTACAACTAGTATGTAACGATGCGTGCCATCTCGTATGTCATTATCAACATTGTATTTATGCACTAAATGTTACATTACATAAGAAAGTATTCACTGAAATATTTAGTTTAACTAACAATTTAATAATTTATTTCCATTGTTGTAAAACTGTTACATTACTATATTTAAAGTAATTGTTCCCGGTGATTATACACCACGAAATGCGGATAATTACCACCATAATTCTTGCGATTAAAATTGATTACATTTAAGAGGTTATTAAGTGACAAACAGAAATTCCTGATACCTAGATGATAAGTACATCTACACACATATCCACTTGTTATTTTACCTGGAATTTCTTATTTTGTCCACCGATCATTATATATTGTCATGTTATGCACTTAACAGCTAAAATCAAAGTATTTCGAACCAAATACTTATTTATAGGACCGTACCGTACATCAAACTCTAATTCTGTAAAACAAACGTTTCAAAATCGTCTACAAAATACATTGAGCAGTCTGCAAAAAGCTAAGTGGCACAAAACACGAACATTGTACTATGATATCTTTAAGTGTGACTGTATTGTACACCCAAAAACCACATCTATATTGTCATTTACTAGTATATTAGTTGTACTATTTATTTAGTAGTATTACTAGTTACATTCATTACTCATTCAAGTAGCGGCCAGCGCTATAGAATTGTCACGTCATTGTAAAAATAGTATTAAATAATATTTTGTAGAGTGTCGACTAAAATACAATCACAATTAAAAAGCAAATAATATATTTTACCAGTCATCTTATCCGTAGTCAACTAGGCACTTTAATGTACAGAGCGATTAAATATCTTACTATGAGCGTGCAATTACTTGATTACAGTAAATCTATATGTGGTGCTCAATTCCTTTACACTATCGGTCTCTAAAAGTCAGCAATGGAACCAAGACGTTAATATGCCAATTGATTAAAATCAATCTAAGTACATGAACACAATCTACCGATTTATATTACTTAAACTTAACAGTATTATGTCAACTTCATAGATTTTTTTGTAAAACAAACTTATTCGAATTTTCTTTAATAAGAAGCGTTGTTGGTCCTTCTTCGTTAACATCGATACATCAAGTTTAGCATATTAACACACGATCAAGCTTCTATCACATTAAAAATCACGTGGTTAACTTCGCTGTCAAATAATTTTCATGAAACATTGAAAATTTAATCGGAAATGTTATTTGTAGATTTACTAACATTATAATCAAATCATTTGATAGTGAATATCGACAGTTAACAAGAGTTTTATGAGTTCATAAGTAAATTTCAACGTTGATTTTGGTCTTGTAAACTGGATGTTAGTAGGAAACACAATATAATAATATATCAAAAAAATATGAAGTCGACAAAGTATATGAAACATATTCCGCTGATATTTAAGTACACTAGTTATCTATATTGGCACAAACTTACTATACTAAAATAAATCTTATAACAAGAGTTAGAAATCCGTATTAACAATATAAACTTAATTATTTAGGAATCCTTAAGTTAAATATTATTATATTTTTAATAGATTCAATGTAAATAAAATTAAACTGTAGAAGATGTAACATTATTTTGTTACAGAATCATTTAATTCTCAGTCCAGACAATGGTAGTTGCAGGCAAACATTGCTAGTGTCCACTTGTCTGCAAACAGTGCAACGAATATAAAATAAGTACCTTTATAATGTACAAACTTTTAATCATTAAGGCAGTCACTCTTTCTAACGAATGATAAATAATAATATGACGCATTTAAAATTTACGTATCTTATAAAATTACATAGTATTTTTGGCACACACTTTGGCACGTAACAGCTGGTTGAAAACATGTAAATAAATGTATGTATTAAATAATTGGTTGACTTATTATTGTACTAATTATTTTTGTGTATTATTGCTCGTAGATAAACAGTGAACATTCTGGTATACGAGAGATTGAGATGCTCCTAAAGTGTAAGCTTTCGCGTCATAGTATCATTTTATTATTCTTGATTGCTCTTATCAAGTGAGATTCTGTGATCGAACTGACGCTGGGTTGCCTGGAAGAGATTACATTATGTGATATGGCCGCAAGTCGTACGTAAACTATAAGTTTTGTTCCACTTTTTTTTTTGTGTTATTCATTTTGATTACAGTAAAGAGTTATCTGTCCATTCAATATTTGCTACTAATTGAGGTACTGAATAAATTTTATGACATATATCATCAATTATAAATGTGTACAATTAACATAATCATCAGACAGGTTCAATGCGTAACGATGTTAATATGTATCTATAAAAAGTATATTAAATCGATACAATACACATTATAGTATTATCATCTAAATGATAAACTTCTGGAGCAATCCTATCTCTTTTATATCAGAGTGTCACGTTAGATATAATTTGTTTTGAGCGAAACATGAAAATACAATTAAATGTACAGTCGTTTATATAACTTAGTTTATAACATACTATAACATTACTTTGGTTTTCATAGCGATAAACATTACCAGATGCGATAAGTGAAATGGGAGAATTTGGCACAAGTGTTTCAATTAGAAACGTTTATTTCAAAAACTGAAATAATATTAACTAGGTACAGTCAGCAACATAATATAACGTAACACAATATGTTAACTATGCTACTAACGTCCTTTATTTATATCTAAGACTATCTCACTGTAACTACTCGATTAAAAGTCTGCAAAATCTGATTTACTGCTCTCTAGTATTATAACTTAATTATTTATTGTATCTGTGTCAAGTACAAAATTAATCGCGCATCTGGTAACAGTCACTTAATGAAAAACTATTACTCCTTTTTTATAAAAAAAATAAGTTGTGACGTATTATCCACATTATCAGCGTTATTTGTGTGGAAATTTAATGTATAGTTGTAAAGGATTTTATACACAGTCAGTCTGTTGTATCAAGGTATTAGCATGCATGAGCCTAATCTAAAGTATTTGTCTAAATACAACTGCTAATGTCATTAAATAAAAATAAATATCTTATTTTAGCGTAAACCGTATTTTAGCAGATATACCTTATTTTAGCATAGCGCATACTTATTTTTCGGCAAGTGCCGATTATCAGAAAGGTTTTTATTTAAAAAAATATCGACAGAAATGACAAAAGCAGTCGAAGTTAAATGATAAAACCAATCTAGTTTATAGTACGGTTATTTTTTTAATAATTATAAGAAATATAACCCATTACTCTCAGACCGCAATTTCAAATCCATGTGATAAAATATATATAGCACGTGATGTAAATAAATCGACATTGCCCAAGTCCTACAAGATAAATATGAATTAAAAATAATTTCTTTACAACACCCAAGGCCGGATTTAGGGGGGGCATCCAGTGCTACTGCCCCGGGGCCTCAATTCTGACGAGTTAACTCTACAACATTTCTTTTATTATTTTTTCGGTGTTGTACCTTTACGTACAAACACTTTGTAGAATCATGATTAATGTTATAGTTCTTAAATATTGTAATAACGGTTATTCATCTATACTTGTGCACTTAAATTAGGCAATCAGTATAGCAAATCGTCCTGTAAAGTAGGTATGTAGTTTTTTACACTTTAGAGGGAAACTAATTTGTGACTATGGGGCCTCTTCTCCTTTGTGGCCCCGGGGCGTCCGGACTTCTAAATCCGGCCCTGACACCACCTAAGTATAAGAAATTATTCGTTGACTATAAACGGTTTGTGTATGAAAGGCACTACCCCATAAACCTAAATATGATTCAATCAACAAATATATTGAGTATTACGTCTGTTTCTACGTCTATCGATATCGTTATATCGTTTGTACTATGTGTATAAAAACATCGTAACAAGAAAATATTATAAAACTGGGACCTTTTAAGTAAAAAAATCTGTATCCATTCATACTTTTCTGGCAGTACTATATATCAACACACAACCACAACGCATTTTAAATTCATTACAATCTTATATAAAAATTAATACTGGTCTAAGTAATGTGACGCTCCGTCGCTACTTATTTATTATACTAAAGCTATCTAGCCTCAGCGAACAAGGCTGGGACCAACAAATGGCCACGCAAGTTGACGTGTACCATCGTATTTTTAAATACCGATGATTATAAATTAAAAGATACAAAATATACTGAAAATGACTTAATTATATCTGATTTTCTAAATATGGCACATGATATTAAAAAACAAAAGTCAATGTTCACATTTTCTGCTGTAACTTCCATGGGAGTTGTTATTATTATTGTGATACAGTAATATATGTATTCATGTTGTTCATAGAAATAATAATTATAAAACTTATTACAATCGATATATAAAAAATTACCTCAACGAGCACCGGAAACATCCAACCGCCATTGTTATTTAAATAAATCCTTCTAATAGCTATATTAGTATAGTAACTGTTAAAAAAACTTAATCGGATACGAATATTATTCTATAATTTGAGATTCTATATTAATATAGCTAATTTATAGTTAAAAGTGTCGATAGAATTTGTGGTGAATTAAAGATTATATTGCGTTTTTTAAGGGTTTGAGGGATTGGACTAACTGTAGGTTAAAAGATTTAGGATCCCTTGGAAGTCAAACCACATACTTATTAATCATTTGACGTTAGTATTATTGAAATTATAGTCTACCGGTCATTTCATTTGGAGAAAACGAATAAACGAGGAATATTTGTAAAAGAAATACGATAGCATTAACACTTCATATTTCTATTACATACTGAACATAAGTTAACTACAAATTTCAAAGGTATTATTTAGGCTCCTTTTTCTTATATAAGTACTTCCATCATCGTTAAGTAAATTTTAACAAATGGCTTGCTTTTAACCGTTATCTCCAAATAAGTTACCTACAAGGGTATATTAAAATAATCTTATCCTTATACAGTAATTTCGCAACTTTCGTATTTTTTCACCTTATAGTTGCTGAGAAGGAAAGGCGTAGGAACTAGTTCGACGCCGCGCCGCCGAAGGCGACGGTTCAGTGTAACGCTCGAGTCATGCGCTATCACTGTTACTGTGGACAAACAATTTTAATGAGATTAAATAAAATGAAATTGAAACGTTTCTCAAAGTCAAATACAATTATAATAGGCTAGTTGACACATATGGAATTTTGTTACAATGATGTTTATTTCTAAAAGTATTTGTCATATGGAACCTAATTCTATAATATAAGTTAATAAAACTCGAAGATGGCATGGATGGATGGATGGAAAAAAAATATTTTCAAATTACAACTATACAAGTTGTAATTTGAAAATATTTTTTTTAGTCTATGTATTTAATCACCGAAAACGGTTGTCAGCTAATTCGTGACGTCATTGATCTTGTAAAGTCACAGTAGGTAAGCTCTTGCTCAATTCCAAGTGTTGCCAGGTTAAGGGTAGAATATGATTTGCCTTTTTTTTGGGAGTTATTTTATTTAGAGAAGCGCTACTACTATTTTAACTATCCACAGTTTAATATTAGTTAACTTTAAATAAAACATCCAGTGTGGTTTTCAGCTTAAAATAGACCCCGTTTCTTCCATGACTATCGTAAGAGGCGACTAAGGCATCTATCAACTCAAATTTATTAAGCATCACTTTAATTGACTTTATTATAATTAACCGTAATAATAACATCCCAAAAATATAATACATATATATAAGCGAAATAATGTTTTAATTAATCTTAAGTTTCGGAAATGATTTCTTTACTTCAAGGGGATAATTTATTTAAGAGTTGGTATTACTAGCGTTCCCTTCCCTGCTCGTAGTCGTTGTTTGGTCGTTGTTAATGTTATTAGTTGCGTTGTTCTTCTTTCATTTAAATTGATAAAACGTTGTTATTGTTGTTGTTATTTTTTTATATTTTGTAAATCTAATCATGGAAGACGGTTTTCAAAAAGCGGAAAGCACAAACCTTCCGAGAATAGATACATTGATGGTTGCAAAATTCTTTGCATCAAACCCGGATTTCTGTTCTGCCGAGTTGAGGAACGTTAAGACTAGTAACTATGTAAGTACAGTTTAATTTGTATTATTATTCAATCCTGTTTGTGTCCAAAATAAACTAAAAAAATATGACACTTCCCTTACTTTATTTTTCCTTTTTCTTTAAAATCCTCGTAATTGTGAACACATAGAAAAAAGTATAATCAGACTAATTGGACAATTCCATTCGAAAAATCCGCCCCTCAGACGGGTAGTCTTACTGACCGAAATATGCTCAGCATTTAAGTTTAAAGAAGTTGTTTCAAACGCAAATCAGATGTTCCATAACTACCTGTGTAATGAGTAACTAATATTATTTTGTATTATTTTACAGATCTGCAAGGGAATCGTATGGGGATGATGCCATTGGGTATGTGCAATTGAAAAGAGATGACAAGATCTGCACTATCAAATGCAAAATTTGTCCAGAGCATAAAGTGCGCACTAAGCAATATAATGTTACTGTAGAAGTAGATGAAGAAGAAGAAGAGGTCACAAGTGCCCTGTGCCAAGATTGTCCTGCATCCACAGGAGGCTGCAAACATGCAGTAACGTTTTTAATGTGGTTGCACCGCCGCAGTGAAGAACCTTCCTGTACCTCAATAGAATGTTATTGGAAAAAGTCAAATCTGTCCAAAGTTGGCACATCTTTAAAAATAATTACTGCCAAAGAAATGTGCAAACGTAAAATAAGGCAACCTGTAGAAGATAATAGTCTATTAAAAGATTTCTTAGACGAGTGTAAAGGCGGGTACAGACTGCTGCAACGCAACATGCAATGCAACACGAAACGAGCATTGCATCAGTGTAGACGCGGGGCGCGCACAACGTGCGCACGAACCGCGCATGTACCTACTCACATCTGTTTCCGAGATGCGCGCGAACGGATCGCTCAGTCTGCAAAAGAACACGCAAAGGAATGGATCGTGACGACCAATTGCGGGCTCTGATGATAGTCAGTGCTTCAAAGAATCAAAGGCAAACCATCGACTTTTGTATGTCTCCGAGGCACCTGAAAAAATAAAATAATAATCATGAAAAAAATTAAATAAAAAACATAATTCAGTCAGTTTTAAACATAGTTGTTTTTAAGTAAACTTGACTAATAATAATTAATAATATTTAATAATTAATTTGTGATTTCAATCCATTAAAATATTGTAGTTGTTGTCAAAGTTGTCATTTTGTAGAGAAAAAAGCCAATTTCAATATTAGTCGGCTATGCCAATTTACATTTCAATACACAAACATTTTTGCGGTTTCCAACCTACGATTGTACTAAGAATAAAGTATATGAATAAATAATAAATAGTAAATTATTATTATTTATTTACCTTTTCCTGTTCCTTTCGATTTCTTTTCCTTCGCTTTTTCACGACGGTAGGATGATAAAATACTAATCATTTTACTGTAACATTTTTCTTGTGTTGTTTCCATCAAATTAGCAATTTCCATCCATGCATCCTCTTTAAAATGTTTTTTATAAAAATTCTCATGTTGTGGATTCCACAAAATTTCCTTTGATCTGTACACTTCAATTAATTGAAGCACTTTTTCTTCACTCCACGTAAATGTAACCGCCTCCTCCGCCGCAGTAGCGTCGTCTTGTTCCATGTTCGCGCGCGTCTAGCCGTACACACCACACAACCTGTCCACACTGACGCTCCGCGCATACTGCGCGCCTCTTTGTGTTCGGGGAAAAAACCGACAAATTTCGGGTCGCTACGCGCAAGAGTTGCAACAATCTGTTCGTGCGCGTAGTAGACGCGGTTCGTGCGCGCAAGGCGTCTACACTATGGGAATTCTGTTACTTTACATGATACATTGCAGCAATGTGGACGTCAAATTCTTGCATTGCATGTTGCATTACATGTTACATTGCACCAATGTGTACCCGGCTTAAGAAGAAGAAAATAGAAAGCTGTCAATTTGTTAAACACTCTGAAGACTATGAAGATAACAAATTAAAGTTATCTTTACATTACCTGACATATAGGTGTAAAGATCCAATTTATGAAGACTTTCTGGGTAAAATAAAGGCATTTTTCACAGATGATAATCTTTCATATGCCGAAGTGCAAACAAGGAACCAAAACCAAAACTCTGTTTGGTATGAGCTTCGATATGGAAGAATCACAGCCTCCAGATGTTATGAGGTTAGTCGGTGCAATACCTGATGGATCATTAATTGCTACAATTTTTGGTGCAAGATCAGTACAAACACCAGCCATGAAACGTGGTCAGAAGTTAGAGGCTAAAGTTAAAAAAGTAGTTGAAGAAAAATTAAAAATTAAATTTTCAAAATGTGGTCTCTTTATATCTAAGGAATATCCCATGATTGCTGGATCACCAGATGGAATAAATAAAAAGGGCCTTATAGAAATAAAATGCCCATCCACAATAAAGAGTTACAAAAACTATGTAATGGATGGCAAATTGTCAAAAAGCTGCTATGCTCAAGTGCAAATGCAAATGTATTGTACCAAAATACACAAAACATATTTTTGTGTAGCAAGTCATGACTAAAAAAGTGACAATAACTAGTGTTAAATATAATGATAATTATGTTAAACAACTTCTTGCTAAATGCATAATATTTTGGAAACTAAATTTATTTCCCAAATTGTATGAAAGTGTGGTTTAAATAAAAAAATGTTTTACTTGTATTTTGTTCTTTACTTTTGTGTGGCCTTAAGTTAGTATTAAAACTTTTACAAAAATCATATTTACAGTAATAATTGCTAATATATGTTACCTTATGCATCTAAAACTAATGGGAAAATAAAATCACTGACTATGTAGGTATATATTCAAATTATATTATTTAATAAGAGAATCTTGGAGATTGATAAGAGCACAAGCTGTAATTACACACAAATCTAATAAACATAATAAATTTAAATTCACAACTGAATGTGGCTTTAAAAGTGAGAACTCCCGAATTCTTCGAATTACTCTTTCCACATGAATTCGGAGGCTGGCTATTTCTTTTGTTTGTTTTACTTCAGACTTAGTTAATTTTGAACCAACATCAACACTTGGTGGTCTTAAAAGTGTAAAACCTCTTTGTTTCAAATACTTTTCAATATGTTTGAAACCTCTATCTGCTAATACACAAGATCTTGGTTCCAAGCTATCGAGAAATTTACTGTGTTCAAGTAAATTAACATCACTAACTCTGCCTCCATACCCAGCAGACACAAAGCTAACTAAACCATCTGGTGTACATGCTATAAGATATTTATAGGTATTGGCTTTTTTATATTCAGACCAGGTCAGAGCTTGATGAATTGCTTTCTTGGGTTTTTGAATCTCAATTTCTAAGCAATCTATTATGCAATTTACTTTATTATATTTATAGCGAAACGCCATGGGTAGATTCCGTTTAATTGAATTTCTAGTAAAAGTTATAATAAAAGGTGAAAGTACACTAACAATTGAAGGTATTTTATTGAAAAATATTTTACTAGCCTGAGACAGTGATATTCCAAAATCATCAGCTAGTTGAGAAAAGGTCCTATTTAAACGAATTTTCATTAAACATATTAAAATATATTTCTCAGGTATCTTAGTGTGTTTTGAGATTAGGTTGATTATAAAATAAAGTTCAGTTGGTATCCCAATGTACAATCTTGGCTTAAGTTTTATTTTAGATAGAGTACTCTGTAAATTAATTTGCTTCTCTTTCATGATTTTTTCTTGTAAAATATCAACAGTAGATTGACTTGATGGTTTAGATGGAGAAGAATCCATAGAGGATCCTCCTTGAGATGGTGTATAATATGATACATCACTATCATCTGCGGTAAAGAATGACAACTTCCTTTTTGAAAGTGAATTACCAGATACAGATGGCTTAATTCTTCTTCCTTCTAATGGCTTAATAGGAGATGTTGCAATAGATTGGTAGACAACATTTTTGATTGGTGAAGACACAGCATCTTTGACAGGTGTTCAAAACTGTACCTTTTTACTTCTGAAGTTTTTTCTTATACACCGTGAAATTTTAATGGTTGTTTTCCCGAAGCAGAACAACTTGCCGTCGGTAGTACTATCGAAGCATTTTTTTTTTTTAGACATGTTTTGGATTTAAAATTATTAAAAAAAATATTAGACAACTCGAAAGCGTGATAAACAGTAGTAACACTAGACGGAGTGAACGGACCTTGTAGGTACTACTCGAATCGCACGCGCTGCTGACAAAGTAAAGAACGATCCATAAACGTTCAAAGCAAAATAAGAGCTCAATGGTAGTTATACGGCATAAAATAGCCTGCACGCAAGAATCACAAACGAGCCGACTTCTTTTGTAATTCGCCGCGCGGCGCCGACGCCGGAACGCCCCGCGCTCTCCTTCGACTCCCTCCTTCCTTAGTTGTCCCGTGAACGTCGGAAGCGCAGCACGCGTTATCTTATTACTTTATTAGTACCTATTATGGATCGACATTACAGTTTTAGTAATTTAGAGTACGTCGCTATGGTGCAACTGTACGCTAGGGCTAATTATAATTCCCATACTGCCTGGCATCTTTACGCCGAGCTGCAACACTTGGCGTCACTCCGTCTTCGCGGAGTTCTGAACCCTCAAGTCATACAGGACCGGACGATCGTAGCGGCGACGGCTACTCGATCATGGGCAGTTCCAAGTGCCAGCACATGCACAGGGCAGAGGTCGATCAGCCGTTCTTTCGCCAGAGCTCGACGAGGAGATTATCGAGTACTTCGAACGCGATCCTCGCCGAAGTACGCGAATGGCGGCACCTAAGTTTGGCGTAAGCCAATACTACGTCTGGAAACAACTCAACTCAGAAGGACTGCATCCATATCATTTCCGCGGAGTTCGTTTAATTTTTCATTTTTGTTAAATACGCCTTAAATACTTTATTAGGTATCTAATTCAGAAAATTATTGTTCTTAGATAATAAACTTGTTTTAAGTTACGTTTTCTGTAAGTTATAGCTAAAAAGGTATCGGATAAAGCTTATTATTATGATTGGGTACTGTGTTACATTACCTAAGGTGTAGGTATCAGCTGATAGACTAACAACCGGGTCAACGAACGCGCGACCGATCGACGCGAGCGCTAGGTATCGCGAGGTATTACTATCGGTTCGATGTCACTTTCGAGTTCGATTTTTCACGATGGTTAATCGGCCATTTTTGGTTTATAATATTTAGTTTTTGTATAAATTGAATGTTTAACTAAGACCAAACCTTTTCGCTGCGGGAAAACAACCATTTAAATTTCAGCGTGTATATGCTTGTGTTACTTTGTCAGCATAATGATGTACTGCTTGACATGATACATGTTGAAATGTTGGCAAAACTTGTGTTGCCTGGTCACAGAACTCACTGTTATGTTGTACCACTTGCACTGCCTTGTTGAGGAACTTATGTTGAAGAGACAAGGAACAGGAGGGTACTGTGTTCTCCTTATCAATATTTTTTCGTAATGGTGATGTTGGCATTTCAATAGCAAATTCTTCATTTTTTTGAACCAATACTGCTCTTTTCTTCATAGGATGTTGCAACTCATCAGGAGTTGAAGAAACTTTTCGTTTACCGCCACTAATACATTCAAACTTAGAAGGCATGCAACCTGGTTTCATTCGAATCCTTTTAACTGAGCCCATTATTTTGTACCGCATCTAATTTTCCAAGTCATTTTGTAACTGAAAAGTAAACAATTATCGGTAAGTAATTATGCTCAATTACTTAGTAGATACATAAAAAAACAGAGAAAAACACTAAATTCAATAAGTTGTTAAATTATTACTTACATCAAAATGATCTTCGCACAATAAAAATTGAGTTTCCGTGGATAAAGTAAGTGGATCTCTTTTAGCCAGTTTCAACCACTTGTTTCTAATGTTTTTTTCCGGGCACTTTAATCCACAATTTATCAGGGGTTTTTAACGATGTATTCTTGCATTCTCGTACGATACAATAGTGATAATTACTATATTTACTGCTTAATTTGCCAAAATTCATGGTTTTATTTATATAACTTAATCCGCGAAACTTTACAGCAGGAATGACGTCATGACATTGACAGTTTATAGACTAAGATGGCTGACACGGTTTTCATCTGTATATGTCATTTCAATTATTAAAATATTTTTTTTAAACTTTCTAGCCCACAAAAAAATACCATATTTTTTTGTTAGCATAGTCAAACCATTATTAACCATATAAAAGCAATTCCAAAAAAGTGTCAACTAGCCTATTATAAAAAAAATAACTAAAAAACCTATATAGGCGAAAGGTCATTCATTCACTCACTCAGTTCTCACGAAATCTCAAACACTAGGCTACTAGGCCTAGGCACTAGGCTCAAGTGCTAAGAGCCTTAAATGTTGCATGGGGTTCCTTTTAGAATATAGGTGCTCACTAAGACAGGATTTTGAAAAATTGAATCACTAAGAAGGTAAAAAGGTGTGTCAATTTTTGTATGAAATTTCTATACCTTTAATAGTAGGGTTTTCAAATTACATTCTACAAAATACTTTTTTAAATAAATTAAAATGTAGTTAATTATTTTTCTGAACATCTCTTACAAAGGGATAAAAAAAAATGTATGGAAACGATTTCTTTTTAAAGCTTTCGACTCCGTCCGAAACGATAAGATTCCTACGGGAACGGGAGTTACGCGGGTGAAATGAGGCGAGCAGCTAGTTACTTTATATATAATCGATTAGATAAATATGTACACATAAAAAAAACAGCTTACCAATATTGTTGTATTTACATGTGATAGTCTTATAAGGTTTTATAAAAAAATATTAAAATATACAAGCGCACAGTGTTTGATTTGACCTTAGTTGCGGTCGTCCTCGTTTTATGTATTTTTTCTAGAGATACATTTCAAACAAAACTCCTATTAAAACACCCCTGATTTTATCTATTAAAGTTTAAGAGAAATTTAGAAAATGGAGAAAAATCCAAAAAACCTTAGAAACACATTAACTCGTTTTCTGATGTTGTTTTTTTTGCTGAATTTTCATTTGCTGAGCATCACTATATCCACTTAACTTTAAATAATTCCGCTTATCAAAAAGACCAAGTACGTTCTGTGCCTAGGCGATAATTTGCTAATAAATATCAAGTTGCAAATAGGTACGTGGGAGGACGGCTAAGAATATAATACTTCCTCCCCGCACGTTGGGAAAAAACGCGTGGCGTAAAAGTCGACAAAACCCAGCACGCTTGATGGTAGGATTTAATTATCCGCCTGGCTAGCAACCACCCTCACATGTAAGGCCTGCGCCAAACAGTTTTACTGTGTTTCGTAGTGAGTATGTGAGAGCCAGAGCCCGAAAGGGTGTCACTTGAATTGCGTGTTCCATCTAGGACCCTGTCTGTGCTAACCATCAGGCAAGACTAGGGTCAAACGCAATCAAGAAAATAATAAAAAAAAAAAAAAAAGGTACATCCTTGCAGGACGTTCACAGTATGTTTTGTACCAAAACATCTTCGTTTGGTATGTCGTAATATAGAGTTTTATTTATTTATTATAGTTTTATTTATTACGAAATTATAACACAACCCCAAGATGAGGATACATAAGACTTTTTGAAATCGTAACCATCTAATATTATTTAAAAAAACTATATATTTTACTTACTTCTTGAAACCCCTATTTTCCATAGAAATTTAAAAAAACATAGAAACGCAGTATCTCCGAGATCTCGCAAGATAAAAAATCATATTTTCTACTTTCAAAGGGTACGTTGTTATACTATATTTTGTTGGTAAAAAACAATGCTACCATTGCGTAGGTAATTTAATGAAGATTTTTTTTTAAATTCACTAAATAATTATTTTTTCGGTTTCTGGAACAGTTCGAGACTTGAAATTTTGACATATAAATACTTTTTAAACAGACAATAGATGAATATTTTTAACAAAGGGAAGTTCTACTTTTTTAGGGAAATATAAATAAAAACATTTTTTATGAAGTTCACTGAACTTATAAATAAATATATAAATAAAATCGATGTCTTCGAAAGTAAGTTAAATATCATCGCGGTGATTTTTAGTATGCTTTATCATGGTTAAACCTTTAAGAATCGAAAATAAAACGAGGACGACCGCAACTAAGGTCAAATCCCACACTGTGCAGCGCGGGCTGGGTTTGGGTCTGAATAGAACGCGTTGCGAGATCCCCTTGGGAGGACGACAGGACTCTATCCTTACTTCCTCACGACTCTACGTTTGCAAAGAACCATCCGATGCCCCCTTAGACCCGAAGTCCGAGAGGCCCGCGAACTGTAAAGTAGAGCGACAGTTACACAAAACCCCCTAAAATACTAAAAGTCATAATGCCTCAATCTCATAGCCAGCGACCGCCCTGAGCCGAGGTTCAAGCCCCACAGCGCCCTCTTGCGCAAGTTGCTTAGTTTGCAGTTTTTAAACCATTTATTATGGCTGGACCTCTGCTCGCCTTTATGCCCGGTGAAGTTGCACAAGCCTCGTGGCTAACTACGTAAGTCGCGCCGAAAAAAAAATCTATCCTTACGCCTACGAGTGTTTCTCTTTCTACATACGTTGTGACATCCGTAGAAGAAATACTTTAAGGAACTCCGGGATTATTAATTTTGTCATTTAGTCTTTTGATTTATTATTTTTATACAATTGTTTTACACGTATATACTTATAACACTCTGTTTCATCTAAGATGCTATAGCTAACACATTCCAGAAAGCGAACATGTCATGTGTAAATAATGCTTAAAAAATAAACCCCAATTATCAATTAAATACGTCTGACTTTCGATTAACAAAAATCCATTGATTAATCATGCTTTTGGATACTCATATCAGTTATATTTTAGCCGTGTGGTATTCCGGTATAGAAGAGGCCACCATTGAATCCATTAGACCCGGTGCTATAGAGTCCTAGAGGCGACAGTAAATGCATCCTTACTAATATTATAAATGTGAAAGTAACTCTGTCTGTCTGTCTGTTACGCAATGACGCCTTAACTACTGAAGCGATTTAAATGAAATTTGGTACAGATATAGTCTAGAGCCTGAGAAAGAACATAGGCTATATTTTATTATGAATTTCCCACGGGAACGGGAGTTACGCGGGTGAAACCGCGCGCGGGAAGCTTGTTAGATAATAAATTACCTGTCCTAGGCGCCCTCGGCAGTGTAAAGGTGTCCTTGGGTCAGACCCAGTATTGGTTGCGCCGTAGCATGGGGTTTGCAGGCGCGACTCCAGGTGCTCGAATAGGGTAAGCGGACTCACTCGCCTCGTAGCTGCTCCAGTCCTCCGCCTGCAATGAACCGTACTATCGACTTGGTTACTCTGGTAGCTAGATTACTAGTTAAAGTATTGTCTATTATTATATTATATATATATATATATATATATATATATATATATATTTATTGCTAATAGGAAAACCTCAGTTAACAAAGAACTTCGCGTAACCCGAAGTCCAACAGGCAATGGAAACGGTAAGTAGAGCGACAGTTGCACAAAATTCCTCCTAAATTCTTAAGTCATCATTGCTCAATCCCCCCCGAAACCGCCCTGAGCCGAGTCCTACAGGTGGCGCCCTCCTGCGCAGGTTAGTTTGTACTTTCTAAACTATTTATTAAGGCCGGAGCTCTGTTCGACGTTACATCCGGTGAAGAAACAAAAGCCCTCTACATATGTCCATGCGAAAAGAAAATAAAATAGGAAAATCTAATAATCCGTGCTCCTAATTAAGTAAATATGACTCACGTCAGTATGGTCGTCGGTTCCATACGGGTACCTCGCGTTGAGGTCGGGCAGGCCCGCGTCAGCTAACGGGGTCACTTTACACGCCACGCTTCCAGCAGATGGCAGTGGTGTGCTGGCGCCCGTGTGTACAGACTGATCTGATGACACGTAGCTGTGAAAAAAAGCAAGTTCTATCATAGATACACTATTTCAATAGATCGCTTGGTATTTGCTCAGTAATAGCTATGGCCTTTTTTACACGATATGTTGTAGTATCTATATAGTAACCAATGGCATAGTTTAGTACATTAAAATATTAAATAAAGCCTATATTTTAAAGTTATACGAGATTATAATTAAAGAAAACTAATTGGGCGTCGTTGCCGAGGAAGGCCTTGAAAACGCTGGCGTGACGATCTAGAAGCATTCAGGACAGATTGGCGGAAAAAGCCGCACAAAAGGAAGAGTGGAAGATTATGGGGGGTCTCCCCCATAATCTTCCACTCTTCCTTTTGTTTCCTTTACCCAGGAGTGGGATAATATAGGTAAAAAAAAAATGGATGTCTAAATTTGACACTTTCGGCCGTTGAAGGCATGACATTTTTCGAAGGCCCAACGAGTATCTTCATTTATTCTTCTGCATAGAGTGTACGTAAAAATACTGAAGACCTATAATAGATATTATTTCTATCAAACTTACCGTTTAATAGGTGGCGTTCCTTGTGAAGGCGAAGGCATCAAATGATCTGGCGGTCTGGGCAACGGTATAGGAGCTACCGCTCCCTGACTCTGGCCATGTATTTTAACCAATACATTTTGGTCTCTCATTAAATATCGTCGACATTTGATTAAGCCAAATATAAATATAATGGCTAAGAGAATGCCGGATATAGCCATTAGTATCATCATGTAGTATGAAGCTGCTTCCCCATTCGCGACCTAAAAGAAATTAATGTATTTAAATCAAGTTTTTTTTTTTCGGTTTATTGAACGGTGAAGTAGCCACGGGGCTACTTCACCGGGCATAAAGGCGAGCAGAGCTCGAGCCTTAATAAATGGTTTAAAAACTACAAACTAAGCAACCTGCGCAAAAGAGCGCCCCCTATGGGGCTTGGACCTCTGCTCAGGGCGGTCGCTGGCGATGAGATTGAGGGATTATGACTTTTAATCCCTTAGAATCCCTTAGATTACGACTTGTAAATGAATTATGTATGCAATTCTTATGATAAATAAAGTTATTCTTAAACCTAGTATTTTAGGGGAGTTTTGTGCACCTGTTGCTCTACTTTACAGTTCGCGGGCCTCTCGGACTTCGGGTCTACGAGGCCATCGGGTATTTAAATCAAGTCAAAGCTTTAGGTACTCGTAAAGTATTCGAGAACAGTACTTCCAGCATTTACTTAGAAATGACATATCTCGCTGTCTTGGTCTCTATTGCTATGGCAATAGAAATAATCATAGTGACGGGTGACACTCGTAAGTAATCTCATAGTACCAAGTATATATCTTTGCATACGAATGTAAGTCAATCTCGGCGCTTTAAATTATACTAAATAAAATATGATACAACATATTATTTGTGGCTAAAAACGAGTTATTTGCGTTAGATTAAGCTTGCCTTGCTGTACAATAGTCTAAATTAGAAGGACAAATTTAAATTTACACAACAAATTAAATATTATCAAAGTAGGTAAGGTAGGTAGGTAGTAAATTTGGATTTTTGCAACGAATAAACACAGAAACTACTGGACTGATTTCAAAAATTCTTTTACCATTAGGAAACTACTTTATACAGGAGTAACATGGGATATATTTCAAGATGATGTCCCCACCGGAAAGTTAGTTAATAATATTAAGGTAAAATAAAATTTAATTTTAAAGCAAATCAATTACTGGCCTGAAACACTATCCTACAAGGTTCGAAATATTGCACTTACCGGAACTCCCTCATGGCTTTCTGGATCATTAGGACCTGGAAGATTCTTTTTATGTCTATTTCCTATAAATATCTTTACATCGCCGACCGCCGGTTGAAAGATTGTAGCCGCTAACAAAAATCTAAAACTGTCTTCGAACCCATTTAAATCCCTAACTTTTGTCTTCGTTACAAAGTAAATAACACCCGCTTTGACATCTTCGTGGGTGAAATATGCTATTTCTCTTTCCCTAGCGCTCGTCCTCTCCCCAGAACTTCTGATAATCTTTTTGAGAGTTCCGTATCTTGGTTTCCTGAGTAACGTATAAACTGGGTCACTAGCCGTGAGCTTTGCAAGTCCTGTAGCATCCATATTATGTAAAGTAATTTTCGTCTTTTCTCCTTCTGCTCTTAAGTTACCTAGTGTCATTAATGGTTGCACTATAACTTCGATCGTAAACGGTCGAGTAGCATTACTGTTGTGTACGTAAGCTATTAATTCGAAACTATCATTCGCCGTAGTCATATCATTCTGCATATATATGACTACTTTTTCCATCAAATCTTTGTGTGAAAAGTAAGATACGGGATTTCTTCCTACATAAATCATTCCATGTAACGGTTGCCTTGTAATATTGTACAGCACTTTAGACGTCTTAGCATTCGTTTCAACATAGATTTGATCTGTTGTTACTGTCGCCACATTGGAACCTTGTTGCAGGTATATGGGATGAGAAGAAGTAGCATTTAATATGACAGGTATAACATCTATGGTAAAAACTGTGTAGGTCGGCTTGAACTGACCATCCCACACTCTGAAATAAAACGTAGCAGTTTGTAAGATACCAGAATGTTCATATATCACTCTACCATTGTTAATATCGTCTTGAGTGAACTTGTTTATAGAGTGAGCTTCGTCTACGGTGTGATTTTTGTCAGACATAACCATTCTACCTTGGGTGGGCCCGCTGATTATATCGTATAATATCCCTGATGGTCCTGTATCTGCGTCTTCAGTTGACAAATCATTTTTAGTGATAGTGTAATTTTCTCCTTGTACTACTTGTATCTGAGGCGTGTCCGTCAGTAATCGAAACGGCTGGTCGTTGACGGGAACTATTTCTATTGGTATAGTCACGTTACAAAGTAGTACATAGTCGGGCAGTAAGAATAAGGCCATATCGATTTTATCTTGCACCGTGTCTGAATCATCATGTTCGTAGTTAACGACACCAGTTTCTATCTGTGACTGAGTTAATGACGTCATGAATGGTTTTAGTTGACCGTGGGAAGGCTGAGACCATTGCGCCTCGATCTGAGGCTGCCTCAATCCTGCTTGAGTCTCTAAATATGTTATAACGTTACTTACATTCACTTTAATGGCTACTTTATCACCTTCTTTGACCTTGGTTTGGGGAATATAGACGTATTTAGCTAGTCCTCCAGACGATACAGATATCTCAATGTTGAAGAGTTGGTCTGGGAGTGGTTTAGCCAGTGGTGCTTCAACGGTAAAAACAAACGAATCGTTGGTGTACAGATCAGAAAAGGGGTGCGTGTGTTCATAGAATACCGCAGAATCGTTCAAATCTTTTTGAGTGAATTGCTTTATAGATCTATGGTGGCTTTCTCCATTAAGCATAATAAGCCTGCCTAATGTGGGTGCTCTATCGATTTTGTATACGATTGTTCTAGTAGCATCGGAGCATTTGGACATGAGCACGAGGTTGTTGAGAGGTTCCCTCATAAGGGGAAACACGCGTAACTTTAGTTTTTTCGTAAGTTTTAACGATACGGATTTTGTTGTGATGAGAAAGGTAATTGTGGATAGTTCGTGTAGGCCGTCGGTGACATTAAATATCATTTTGCCTTTTGTTCCATCTGAAATAATAATACAAGTTTATAATTTAATTATTAAGCCAAAATAAATATTGTATATTAGCGGTCGAAAAGGCTCGATCCTTGCAGCCCTAAATTTAAAGCTTGCGAGTCATTTTTAAAGGCGGACTCACAAAACAGTAGTTCTAAAATTGCTCACTAAAAAAGGGCTTGAGGCTTATTTAGGCCTAGGCTTTCGAAAAGGCTCGAGCCTTGTAGCCCTAAATTTAAAGCTTGCGAGTCTTTTTTAAAGGCGGACTCACAAAACAGTAGTTCTAAAATTGTTCACTAAAAAAGGACTTGAGGCTTTTTTAGGCCTAGGCTTTTTTTAAAGCCTTTTTAGAAGACTGGCGTCGTTATTAGATTTAATATATAATAAACTGTAATAACATAACAAAACTTTCATTTATAATTCATTGCGTTACTATTAACCTGATCCTCAAAAGATGCTTAAGAGTTTTTTTTAAAGCTAGAACTCTAATTACGACGCCAGTCTTCTAAAAAGGCTTTAAAAAAGCCTAGGCCTAAATAAGCCTCAAGCCCTTTTTTAGTGAGCATTTTTAGAACTACTGTTTTGTGTGTCCGCCTTTAAAAAAGACTCCCAAGCTGTAAATTTAGGGCTACAAGGCTCGAGCCTTTTCGACCGCTAGCAAAAGCCATAAATACAATTAGCCTCGAGCGCTTAAGAGTTATTTAGTCTTTTAGCCTTCTAGCCATCGCTATAAAGCGGCGAGTCTTAAAAAAGGGCTAAAAGGCTCGAGCTTTTTCGATCGCTATTGTATATTGTAGTGAAACAAGAACAAATTGGAAATTAATCACTATTGGTAACTTAACTTGGCGTAGGACGACGAATGAACCAAATTTATCTGTAATTACAATGTTACTCACTTTTATGCACAAAGACTACTCGTCCTTCATCAATGTCTGCTTGTGTGAAGTGGTTCACAGGCACTTCAAGTTTGCCCTTCATAGCAATGTACCCGGATACGATGTCCACTACACGAACGGTCACATTTTCTGGTGGTGTATCGATGTCATTCACATCTGGAACAGAAATAACACATTTTATTTCATAACTTTTTGCAAACTGCATATCCTCGCGTTGGACTACTTTCTTTTTTTTTCATATTTTCAGCTCAATGCTGTGCAAATTTCACTTAAACCCGTTCAGTATGCATTAAAAAGTTTTTATACGTCATGATTGTTTTATCGTTGCTTATGATTGGCATTTTTCATCAGTAGGTATATAAGAACGTAACACATTTCTATTTTTTATTAAAGACATGCTTTTTACCATGAAAGTTTCTCTAGAGCAATGAGCAATGAGCAATGAGCACTAGAGCCTTGCAGTAGAACAAAATCTAGGTTATACGAATGGTCGCCACTAACATAGGTTGGAAGTCATTTAAATCTGTTATTATAAATTACATTGATATTCGTAAATAAATTATTGATAATTTATTTCGCTGAATATTAGTAACGACAAAAAATTGCGGTTTATATTGCATTGAAGTAAATTTCAATTTATATTAAGTTTAACTTATATTTATATTTTAAAATATATTTACTGAACCGCAATTTATATTATAACCGCAGTATTTATATTGAGATCATTAATTTATTACATTTTTAAACAGTCTGTCCGGTGTGCGGATAGTTTGTTTATATTATTTAATGAATTAATATTGGTTAATAATCTTGATCGAACACTTACCGAAGTGCAGTAGTAGATTTTATAACATTATTATAACGATTTTATAACCAAGTAGTAGTACTACTACTACCGAGTAAGTGTCAGTTGCTAATAAGGTATAATTTTATCTGTCAAGAAATATTTTCTTTGTATATGTTGTAAAGGGCAATAAATGAATTTGCTTCAAATGATTTTCAACCTTATAAGCTATAGTCATTTACGCAGTATTGCAGTATATCACACTAAAAGTCAATAAGATACATACACAGCTCCTTAGTGGTGAACGTAAAAGTGCCTCCCTCCCACACACAGAGGCCCGTGTTAGCCGCGACTATGGGCGGCTCATCGTTCACGGGCACTATGGTTATGTGCACGATAAATGGCTCACTCTCCTTGCCTGCTTCGGTCATTGCGATCACTTTGAGTGAGTCGGAAGCCTCTTCTGAGCCATCGTTCACATACTGAAAATATGATATGTATGATTAAATTATATTTTCAATATTTTATTTAAAACTTGTTTCCCGCGCGTTGTTTCACCCGCATAAATCTCATCCCCGTGACAACTTTGACAACTAAACGTAGCCTATATTACTCCTATATGCTATAACGTAGCTTAGTAATGGTGAAAGGTTTGAAATCGGTGAGTAGTTTCGGAGCCTATTCAATACAAACAAACAAATAATGAAATTGTTCCTCTTTATTATTTTAGTTTATTTTTAGTGCATCTGCATTTTTCATTATATATTCATTAATTTTATCAAAATCAAAATACTTGAATCATATTTTACACAGAGGAATAGTATTTACCCATAAAACATTAAAATGTATAGGTTAGTAGGTTTAGTTTCAATATTTAGGCAAGTATATTATGACTTTGCACTAAATATTGTCAAGACATGGTAGTCCTACGCACAATAATGATTAATGAGCTTGTGTACTTTTAAAAAATTAATATTAAACACAACATACCTGTATGTTACCTGAATTTAGTTTCAAAACAGGTAACAAATTTAACTCTTGATCAGCTGTCACAATTTTTCCAAACTTCGGTTTCTCCACAACTTTGTAAGCGACGACCCTCCCTCTGTAATACTCTGTTACAGTTCTAAATAAATCCGGTTTTACACTGACAGCTTCGCCTTCGACCACCATCAAACTAGCCGCAGACACATAAAAATGTTCGGGTATAATGATAACGTTAATTTCTAAGTCCCGAAGCCACACGATGCCATTCGTAACGTCTACTCGGATTCTGTCTCTAGTTCTGTTGACCCCTGATTGGACATAGACCAATCTATTGGAATTGATAATCGATTGATCGAATACTTTTACGTGTACTGGCTCTTCGTTGTAATTCTCAAGCTCGAGAGATCCAGGCGTGGTAGTGATCTCGAGCCAGCCGTGATAAGGGCCGTCGGTAACTTGGTATACTATGTTCGAAGGCTCGATTTGTGGGTGCATCACCTGGAGAATGATAAAATTGCATTAAGAATTTAAATTATTTAACAAAGCGTAGAGCTTATGTCGGTATTACAAGTTTATTGACATTTTTTTTAAACAATACCCGCATTAGGTAATTTCTTCCGTGTAGCGGGGAACTTTAAAAACACATAATTTACGGACACAAAGCTCACTCAGACTCAGAACAACTATTCAATGTTCACACAAATAATTGAAAATCAGGTCTCAGAAGCCTCTATCGTAACTACTAAGTCACCCGTGCAGTCATAATTATTTTCTATGTAATAAAACATCGTGATTGACTTATTGTTTAGTTGAAACTATAATCAGTTATAAATTGATAAAAAAGTGAGTGTAAAATTAGACTTCTATGATAAAGAATATACTTAATTTCTAAAATTGCCTTCATACATAAAGCTAAGTTTACAATTAACAATTTGTATTAAATTAATGCCATACCTCTAAAATATCCTTAGTAATATTAACACTAGTCGACTCTTCGACAATAAGTGGTTTGTTGGTGTTGACTTTCAGAGGCTCCCAGTAGCTGGACGGGAATATTTTTATCAAGTACACGCCTTCGCCCCACGTTTCTAGACACATAACCTTAAACCTGTAACAAAGATGACATGTTTTGCTAAATACCATG
Organism: Nycteola revayana; assembly: GCA_947037095.2. NCBI lineage: Eukaryota > Metazoa > Arthropoda > Insecta > Lepidoptera > Nolidae > Nycteola > Nycteola revayana. The sequence goes on along the minus strand of OX344842.1, from coordinate 10,767,179 downwards.
CACACATTACGAGAATAGCGCAAATAATATACGCTTGGTTCAGACTTACTATTTAATTTTATCACTATCAAGTTCAAAGTAAAAAAACAAAGTTTAAATGAATACACAATGTGTTTATAGGCGTTTTAACATTATAATAATATGTGGTATCCAATTATTAACCGAAGCGGGTACAGCAACATAATTATAAAGTAGTATTGTATTAGATAGGAAGCCCTTTTAAATGAATTAAGATACGAATATTTTGGAGTGATCACACTATAAAAAGTAGTTTGCAGATTCAAGAAATGGGGCGTAACACCCATACCAGTCGCTGTACTGATATATCGCCTTCTACTATCCCGGACCACTTATGGTCATTCCTTTTACTTCTTTTTTAACTATGGAGCATGTACCATATTGATTCTGTTGTTGGTTGACTGACATTAGCTGCCAGTAAGGCATTAAGTCCAATATGAGCTAAAGTTAAAAATTATAATAATGACGCTTACCTGAATTGATCACTTGGTGTTTTCGGTTCCCTGTGCCTATAAGCCACTCTGCCGGCCGCTACATCCAGCTGTGTGAAGGTGTAAGCGCCCTGACCCTCCCCTACTTCTATTGAGCCGTGTTTTGGTTCCACTGTAACTTCATATCGGATATCTTCTTCCAAACAATTCATGTTTGTGTCCACCTAGTAGAAGAATAAAATTTTATGAAATTATTTAAATACTTAACGAAAAAGTTTACCTGCTGTTTAACCCGTATCTTAGGTGCCCCTAACGGCTTAACCATTCAGCCACGGCGGAACTCAACCGGTCGTCGAAATTTACCAATCTCTTTTATAACACGTCTCTAATGGCTTGATTACACCTACCGAGTAGTGGCCGTGAACGTAACTCGACCTAGACAGTGCTGTAGCCGAGTGAGTGTTTCCACGTATTTTTGATATTGTGGCGAGACAGTTTAGTTAATAGAAGAAGTGCAAGGACAACTGAGGCTTAACATGGATCGTAATGACATGACGTGTACGCACCGAGTGGCGAGCGGTCGCCGAGTGCTGTTTAGATCCACCGAGTGACAAAGCGAGACAGTACGGGGAAGCGGGGGGTGGGTCCTCGGCCTAGTAAATAGAACGGGGTCCGAGAGACTGTCTCGTTCTATTGCTAGGCCGAGCGCTCGGCCTAACACTCGGTTATGTGTTTTTAAATACCGAGTGCTCGACCGAGGGCACTGTCTCGCCACTCTACTCGGTAGGTGTAATCAAGCCTTAAGAGGAACGAAGATGCCATCTATCGATAATGATAAACATGCACGACACTACGGGTTGAATCCTGCTGGTGGTCTAGTTTTATTAATCTCAATTTTAATGTTTATGAAATTATATATTGCAATGTGACAACTTATTTTTCTGAGGAGCAAAACCTTATAACTATACAGACAATACAGTGTACGCACCTGCATATCTCTGGCAGTAATAACAACCGCTTTTCCATTTTCCACTATAGACCCATTAGTGGGGTACATCCTTATAAACGGTGGGGAAGCTTGAATCTCTAAGTTACCATTGACATCAAACAACCCGTCCGATATCCAAAAAGCTATCTTTCCATACTCTTTACCCTGATGTCTGAACAATACCAAGTTCTTATTGATATCGTCTTGAGAAAACTGGGCTATTTGTTCTGAAGGATTATCTGCTCTGAATATTCCCCCATTTGGAGGGTCTTTTATATATCTCTGCACCGTATAAATAATATCCGAAGGTTTTGTATCTAAATCTGCATCAGTGTAACTCAAATCTCTAGCTGTGATCAATCTCGCCCCGCCGTGTACTATATGGAACACATTATCATTCGCTCTAACGGGGCTATTATCGTTCTTCAATATTATGTCGATGTGGAACACTCCTACGTATTGGAAATCTTCAGGTTCTGGACTCAGCGCCATAAAATGAAACGAGTCGTGCCGACTTTCGGAGTCATCATGAGCATAATATACTTTATCAGAATTTAATTCTGCGAGTGTAAAATACGTGGTGTTATCTCTCACCACTTTTAAGTTATCATTGATAACTTCAATTTTGCCGTGTCTAGGTAAATGCGTAATGTTAAATATGAGATTAGTAACAGCGTCCGTACGGAAATTGAGATGAGTAGCTGGGATGACCATTCGAGATCCTTCTGTCACTTGTAGTCTTTCTAACGTCGTGTGCACTCTGCCTTCAGAACGATCGGACACAAGAGTACCAGGAGTATGTCTTATGGTCATGACACCAGTGATATTCTCGCACTCTGACGCCCCTACTATGAATGTAAACTCATCTTGAATATGCGAGTATGCTCTTCTGTGCAACCGGTACCATAGTTGGTCTGTATCGATATTTTGTTGAGTGAAAGTACTATGCATTTGTAAATGATGTTTGCCGGAAGATAGGTGGAGAATACCGTATTTAGGTGGCCTTATAATCGTGTAGACTACTCGGTCATTTAGCAAAGCAAGGGGTCTGGTGTTAAATTGAAGATGTTGTGATGATATGAAAGCCTCTCTAGTGTTGTTTAGTACAAGTTCTTCGTTCACCGATTGATATAGTTCGAGTTTTATAAACGTCAGTCGAAAGTCGTAAAGTGTGTTCGTTCGTATTGTGCCCACTGATGCCTTGAACTGTTGACAGAGAAAATTATATTATTTACTTGCAGAACTTGTGTCCCGAAAGGTTTCACACGTGGCTTTCTGTCAATCGTTGACAGTTATTTCAAACCTAGTTCTATGAACCTTCTGTTGATAGTAATAATCACAACAAAAAATAACTACCGAAATTGATCCATTAATTAGTTCACGCGTGATGCGATGAACAAGGGAAAAGGGGTATTCTTAAACAGGGTTGATACGACAGAGGGGCTTTCCTTTAAAGTGCCTATACTAGGTACCATTTCCAAGCTCTGTACCAATTAAATAGGAGCAGTAGTTTAGTCGCAAATGGTTTTTTAAGTTTTTGCGCCGTTTGCACACGATGTATCTTTCCTTACGATGCGTTGTTGCCGCTCTGACGCAAATCATTGCAAAACTTCCCGCACCGGCGCGCGCGCGACGTTGCCGCTTTGCTAGGTCAGTGAAATTTATTTACAAAGGGTGGTTACGTTTTACTCTGATTTGTAAGCTATTTAGTTTGTTTGAAAGAAAAAAAATCTCAATTTGGTTGCTTTTTATTTTATAGCGTATCGGATTAATAAAAATCACGTATAGTAAACGTAGCGTTATTTAATGCCCCTCTGTCGTATCAACCTTGTATATATATAAATCAAAAGTATATTTAACCAAAGTTGTTAGTCGACGAAGTATATGAAAATAAACCCACCTTAAATTCGTCGTGAGTAGGGTTGCCAAGTAAGTGCATGTACCGCACTCGTCCAAACGTCACCATTTCACTGGTAAAAGAGTCCACAGTTTGCCAAGTGCCGTCCAGTACCCGAAGTCGTTCTACCACGCCGAATTGTGGCGGCTTTACTATATCGTATCTGGGAAAAAACGCAAATATTGAAATTATTATGAATAGGCGTGCAGACTAAAAAAATATAATTAATCCGTCAGTTAGATTACTAAAAAATATTGAGAAATTATAAGTCTAGCCAAACATTTCCTTTTTGGCCACGTGATCAAACTTTCGTATATTTATTTAACTATACGAAATTTCTTTTTCTTTATGCCTATTGTGAGTATTATAAATTAAACTTTGAATATTTTGACGTAAGAAGTATTATACTGTTATTATATATTAGTCGAGGATGAGGTAACAGTAACCGTAGTACACGGCGGAAGACTTCGTTTTATAATATGTAGTCATGTAGTTATTAGCAGCGCTCCGCGGTTTTGCTCCAGTGGGTGGGTCGTAGGATCATATATGGTAATCCATACAGTCGCTTTTGCGTGAACGTAACAAACATCCATCCATCCATCCACACATACTCCAAAACTTTCAGAATTTTTTTTGTAGATACACATATTTTTTTACTTACTTCACTTGTACATTCGTCTCATCCGCGTTGGTGGTGAAAGTCAGGTTGTTAGCAGTAATGATAGCGAATGAGTTGTGAACTAGTTGTAAGCCCGTGTTATTCACTAAACGGACTTGAAGCGGTACTACCGATATGCGCAGTATACCCGGACCACTGGTTTCTATGCCATCTGACACCTGGGAAATTGAACGGTTTAAACATTTGAATATTAAGACACAAAGAAGATAAGCGCGCTCGACTAGCACCCACCGTCTTACTTGACAAATGCGGCAAAAAATTGTACCCTGAAATCGGTTGTACCTGAGCGAGTCATGCTCGATGCAAGTAATATAATATGTTGAAAGTTTTTATTAAATTTTGTTTATAATCGGAACTAGCGACACGGCTCCGTACGGGTACAATGCTGATGTATTATACATATAAAGCTTCCTCTTAAATCCCTCTATCTATTAAAAAAACGCATCAAAATCCGTTGCGTAGGTTTCAAGATTTAAGCATACATAGGGATATAGGGACAGAGAAAGCGACTTTGTTTTATACTATGTAGTGATAACATGCCAGGTATCGTAGTAAACTGCGTAAAAATAACACTACAGCCTGTTTACGTCCACTGCTGTGGCTTGTAGCAGCACATTTATTAAACTGCTGCTGCCCATCCACTAGCCGTATATCCTTTAGTCGCCTCTCACGACATCCATGGGAAGACATGGGGTGGTCTTCTCTAAGCCGGATACCGTATTCCTACAATATAGATATAAATATCATTAGAACACTTACTTGTAAAGTCAATCTAAGCGAAGTTTTGTTCAGTTGCTTGTCACCGGCAGTGCCGTGAACATACGTTATAACACCCGCGTCGATGTCCTGTTGTGTGAAAGAGTCCACTGGCTGTCCAGACATTTCTATGTGCCCACTGAAAGATAATTTCAAGTTAATCTATTTCTATACAATTTGGTTGTATGATCTATAATCATCCAAATTTGACGAATTTAACTACAGAAGTTTGTTGGAAGGGCATTCCTATTTAAGTTAAACATTGCCCTACTATGCTCCCCCCCCTCATCCCGTGTGGCGTTTATACTCAAGAGTTTCAAATTGCAACCCCCACCCAATCCCTTGTAACTTGCAAGAAATTAGGGAGGAAATTTGTATGGACATTTGTCGCCTTCGAAACTGAACACTCACGTCATAAACGCTTCTAGCTGACTGGAAACCATTTTTGAGGATCATGAGCATCCCCCTGGACTCAGACTTGGGACTAGAAGACCACAACACCAGTACACGGAATAACCCACGGCGGATAGCTATGGTACCATATAAATAATCAAAATATATCTCACCTATTAACTTCATTCTTGCCATGAAGAATGGTGTACAGTAAGTCTTCGGGAGAAGTGTCCGGGTCTTCAGCTTTTAAAATATCTGAAGTGATAGCTTTGCGCGTTCCCTATAATTATCGAAAATCCATATATATTCTTAGAATATACCTATTCATTAATAAAATATTAGTTTATATTTTAATACAAAAAAAAAAATCATATATATTATTTGAGATGATATGGCTTTTAACGTGACATGATATTCTTACAAATAGAGATGTTAGTATTTGGTCATAATTCTCCTTTTTGACCATGTGTTCAAAGTGAAAAAGAAGTACAACTGTACTTCGTCACGCTTTAAAAAGTTTATGATAAAATGAATTAAGTCATTATCCAGTAAAGTTATTGGTTTATTTTGAATAACAAATAAATTATGTCACTATTGCAAGGGGTTAATGTCGGTAGAAAATAAGAATGACCGCAATAAGTAAAATATAAGTGGTGATTATTAAATCAATGACATTCAGGTTAAACTAAATAAAAATACTTACACTACACATCTATAGGTTAATCAGGTGGTTCAGCAGTCGAAGTAAACGCATGCAACTATAAAACGCAAATAAAAAAGCACAATTTTAGCAAACAGCAAATAAGTTAATGGGTTTAAATAATATTTTAAAAGCTAAAGTCAAATTGTTATGACATACTAGAATCTATTTTTATACTACCATAAAAATAGAGACTTCTTTGAATTTCAAAGAGTCGTATTAATTTATGAGAAAAATAAAACGAAAAAATTCCATACGAGAAAAATCAACAGTTTTTTTGTGTGTTTAATGTATTGGCAATTGTTAAACAATATCTGTGACATTTGCCAATACATTAAACACTCGAACGCTGAAAATAAATCAAAATCATATTAAAAAAAGCTTTCTACATACACTTATCTACATAATTATTATCTTTTTAGTTATTCATGCTTCATTCGCGGTCCATGCGAACCTAAACTGTTACATCAATTGTAATTAAATGCTATGTGTATGTGCACCATAGGCGTAGCTATCGCCGTATTAACGATTCGGTGTGTACTATTAGTTGAGTTTATTATGTGCAGTTATTAAAATTTAGTTGAGCGAGAGACCGATTCCGAGACTCGATTTAATTAAACTTTTTTGTTAGTTTACGATAGAATTTTTAAACTTTGGTCAATATGTATAAATAACAATAATTAGGTGTAATAATAGGAGTCTAGTTGTTCACAAAAGAGTCTATATCGAATTTGTTTTGTTAGTTATTATTTTTAATTGATATAAGTAAGTAAATTGTCTGAAAATGCAGTTTACAGACAGAAATTTATTATTCCTATACTTATGACTTATTAATAATAAAACATAATCCAAATCGACAAGACATACATTTTTACAATATTATTTCGACTAACTGAAACAAGCAATTTCTGTAGTCATACCTGAGTCAATCTTAAGACTTTGCCAGGTAGTAAGTTCAAAACTGGCGGGTCGTTGACCGGCGTGATGTTGACGTGTAGAACAAAAGTGTTCCTGCCCTGAAGGTAGCTGGGGAGTGTGAACTTTGTCTCGGGAATCAGTTCCATGTCCAGAACTATGGCATCCTGATGATTTTCTGATCCATCGTGGACGTATCGAACCTGGATATTACATTTGAAGTAAAAAAAATATGCTTTTTTTGTAATAACCGTTATAGATACCATTTTTTTGTATCAATTTTAGTGAAAATTTTTTGGATACGACAAAGAAGTAACGTATTCAAATCAAATAAATTTAAAAACCAAACTATTTTTCTTATTAATGTCATATTTCTTCCAACTAACAAAGACGAATACAAAGTAAATTCAATTTCACATTATGTGTATTTACCGATTATTTTTACAAATTAATTTTACCATTTATACTATATAATGTAAGCACATTATATAGACAGTTGACATTAAAAAGGAGTATAGATCATAACTAACCTTGTCTCTAGACAAATCAAGTAAAGTAAAAAACTGCTTTGACTTTGTCTCTCCTTCGATAAAATTCGTGTATTGTTGCGAGTTTCTTTGTAGCGATAGGTCGATGGCTATTCTGCCGTGTTGGGGAGATTGTGCCACATGTAACACAACACCTGAAGGTCGCACTCCATACTTGTGATGATCGAGTACCACATCTATGTTTTGAGTGGTGATCACAGAGACCCCACCTTCTTGCACCGTCAGCGGGTAGAGGGCGACCAATTCCAGCTCACTGCTTTTCGAAAATACCTGTAACGCAATTATTGCAAACTTATTTTCGTTCTTAATCCGGCAAAGAATCATATCTACCTAATGTTAAGTGGCATAGGGGTCCAAATACAAAGACAGTGCCAATACAGTAGATATATAGCACTAGCCACTCTTATCCTGACGGCCCTCACGCCTCACGCACAAGAACACAACATCAATTAATAATGTTATTTTGCTGTGGTATTATGTAAGGACAGCCTCCGTAGCGTAGCGGTGTTTGGCTCGCTTTAAATCTCGGAGGTCGTGGGTTCGATCCCCACGCCGGACAGAAAATATTTGTGGATTTCTTTCCGGGTCTGGTTGGTTGAGGGTCTACCCTCCGTGCCTCGGAAAGCACGTTAAGCCGTTGGTCCCGATTGTTATAACATCATCTATAATAATCGTATAACAAGGAACGGGCAGCAGCGTTTCCTTGTGTGGTACTACATGATACTGCGGTCACCAACCCGCCTGCCAAGCGTGGTGACTATGGCAACTACCCTCTCTCGGGAGGAGGCCCATGTTCAGCAGTGGACGTTATACGGGCTGATGATGATTATGTAAGGAAGAGTTCCAAATAAAGCAAAACATTGAGCGTACTAACGTCATGCTAGCTAACTAACTCAACAGTGCAATTAATTAATGATGTGAGCTTGTATGTAGTTAAAGCTGTCACCTTATGAAACCCAACATGAGGTTAAATATATTGCTGCACTTGGACCTCATTGCCACTTTAACATGAATTCGTTTGCCTGCTCTTATTATGAAAAAGAGGAATTTTTAATTTTTCTTACATTAAAGAGAACAAATCTATACTGCGTCTATGCAAATAAGGTGAAAAGCTTTGCGTGATAAACGACATATTGTAATGATTATTTACAAACACCTGTACTACTTATTATAATTGAGTGTCTTGTTGATGTTTTAACGATCAAGATTCAAGATATTAGACTACGTCTAAAACCTTGTCTAATAATTTAATAAATATTCTTTTTCTACCATTAAGTTTTTATCTCAGACCAAATGATTTGTTCAGTAGTGTGGGTAAAAATGTTGCTATGAGTTTTCACAGTACTCCAATGTTATAAAAATAACTATAGTTGAACTTTGATTTGTACACCATTTGATGACACAATTGGGATTTTTTGTTAACAAAATTCACGCTGCGATAGAATGACATATCAACTGACAAGGTAAATCCTAGTGTTGGTACGCGTGAGTGCGTAAGCTGTATATGTACGCCAAGGCCGAGTTTTTACCGGCTTCAGTGTGTCATTCGCAGTGCTCCGTCTTTACTTTTTACTTGATCTGAGGTTTTTGCCTAAAATTATTATTACCTTACCTTGTATTTTTCAGCGTAATCAGGATTGATGCATAAATCCGAATCGCATTTACACGTAAAGTGATCGACACCGTGTTGTTCGCACACCGCTTGTGTCACGCAAGGCGGGTTACCCGGACTGGCGTGACAGGGGTACCACCACACGCATTTGGGACTCACACCGTATGTCACTAAAGCATTTGGGAGACCGTATACTTTCTCGTCCACTTCTATTGGTTTTATGCATCCCTGTAATGAGAGAATAACGGCTAAGAAAAATCGAGGCCTTATGACTTATTGCGCCGACTTCAGGGCAGGATGATGAGGATGATGATATACGCCTATAGTATTCTTTCTTTTATACTAATATTAAAAAGCGGTAACGTTTGTGAATTTTTTTTAAGGTCTTAGTATCTACTGAACCAATTTTGCAAATTCAAAACATTTCACCAATAGAAAGCACATTTTTTGTGAGTTTCATTTTAAGTCAAGGTATTTTGTATGGTTCTGTCAAAATTTAAATTTATTTCTCAGATAATTTTTATTTGACGCTTGAAAAATCGCCCTTCATTAGTAGCGGTAGTTCGTTTCTTACGATCTCAGGTTTTCTTTGAGGCTCCTTGTAAAATATGTTGATTTAAAACGTTATGTGGTTAGATTGGAGTCTCTCAAATCGTTTTAGATAATATCTGATTAATTAATTGCAATAAAATATTTAATTGTAAAAGCACATACAATAATTGTAAATGTTGGCCGATGCTCAGTTAAGAAAATAGTTCTGCGGAAGCATAGATAGTGACAGACCACGCCTCTTCCTTGCTCCACCCAATTAGAGACAATACATATTTGTGTGAGTGCAGTAAGTGCATGCGTGTATTACGACGAACACAACTAAAATTCGCTTCCTATTGGTCAAAACGCATGCATACGGTGATCGAGTCGAGAGCCGTGCTATGAGATTATCGCCTTAAAGGTGAGCATGCGGAAGTTTGGTCGATAGTTCGCTCAAGAATCTATTCGCTCTGTTTTTTACTCATAACACACCAACGGAAAATGGTGGTCACAGTAGTATCTAAAAATCAGGCCCGGTAAAGCTAGTTTTCGAAATGCTATTGTGACTACTTTCGGATGTTTTTTTTAATGCACAGCAAATGTTTAATACCACATTTTTACTATTTCTGTTATTGTACATAAGACAAAAATGGGCCCCGACAGTGTCAAAGGTCAAACATACATAAACTTACCATAATACTCGAATCAGCTGCTTTTATTCCTTTGGTGAAAGCTCTCTGTTGTTTGTCACTCTCTATGCCTCCAAGATAGAAAGAGTCAGATAGATCCAAGTATCGGGTACCACCGCTTTCAATACGCGTATGCATTGCTATGTTGTCAATGGTTAACTGAAAATGGATAAAAAAAAAAACATTATTTTTATTTCCTTATTAAATGAATGTTGTTTCAATAATTACAGTTCGTAGTTTATTTTATAATAAGAACTAGCGACCCGCCCCGGCTCCGCACGGGTGCAATGCTGATGTATCATACATATAAACCTTCCTATTGAATTTTAAAATTGAATTCCTATCTATTAAAAAAAACCGCATCAAAATCTGTTGCGTAGTTTTAAAGATTTAAGCATACATAGGGATATAGAAACAGAGAAAGCGACTTTGTTTTATACTATGTAATGATGATAGAAAAAATAGATGAGAGGTTATGTACATTTATAACAACACTTTGTTTTTACTTTTAAAGCTGTTGACTTCGTAATGACTTTTAGACGAGTTTTGTGTAATAATTGTTCTACTTTACAGTTCGCGGGCAGGTCGGGGGGCGAGGAGGGGTACTTCGCTCTTTTAAAGTATTTCGCAAAAAATGTATTGTAAAATAAAAATTCGCAAAAATAGAATGAATAATGCAAAGAAATTGCAGAAGCAAATATAGTTAGCGGGCAAAGCACACTTTTATATCAGAAACTAGCTAAATAGAATTCGCAAAATCAGTTCATTCGATCCAAGGATTACATACGTCCCAAGTAATTCACAAACGTTAACTCCTTATAATATTAGTATGATTTACGATTTTTATTGCATTATATACATAATTATTAAATAATTCAAAACTAAAGCTCAACCTTATTTATTTACTTTAAACAGGAAATAGAAAATTCAGCACAGCCTGTCCATAAACTAAAATAACATCAGCGATTTCTTCAATAGGGTTAAGCATAGATACATTATTTATTTTGCCAGTTAAGTTATTTTGCAATGTAATGAATACTGTAATACGGAATACTGTAATTGAGTTTTAGTTAAGTTTTTTCCTACAGAAGTCCAATATAAGAAGTCCACCAATTCCAATATAAGAAGTCCACCAATTCCAATATAAGAAGTTCTGCCAATGCTAAACATTTTATAACAATCGAATGTCAGGTTACAGGAAGCGGTGTATACCTGTGTTTATACATATTACTGCAGACGCTAAAAAATACAAAAAATCGCATAAAGCTTAAAATCTAAATGAATTTTAGGAATATGTACCTTTATAAATAAAGTTATAATCACAATTTAAACAATATTATACTAAATTATAATTGTAATACTAAGACGCTAGGCATATGCAGTCAATCTATCAACATAACATCAACAAAATGTAAAAAACTATCTAAAAAATTAAAATTAAAAATTCATTTACATCTACAAAAATGTAATTTATAAATGTTTGATTACCTCAATCATGGACGGATAGAAAGACAGGTGCATCTTATGCCACTGGCCATCGCTGACCCTAACTGTATGGACTATCTGTCCTCGTGCCATCTTTACACGGACCACCCCTTCCAGAATCTCTACAGCAAGAAAGTCAGAGCCACGGCCGCCGCCAGCGTTGTACAACACTATTGCGTTTTGGGCGATTGTCTTGAATTCTATCTGCCACCTAAAAGAGAAACGTATAATAAATAGGTATGCTAGGTATATTATATTAAAAAAAAAACAAAAGAAAATAAAAACATAGTTTTATAAACGATACGGTTCTTAAGTAACAACCGACTAATAAAATAAATACAACAGAATTCAGAAATGCAACTTTTTTTTAAATTTGGTTTAAACGGAAAAACACTCCCAAATTCAACCACGTTAGATTATTCCAGTCCTAATCCCGTACAATTGCGTGATTGTTTATCGTGATTGTTCAAGCATCAATACGTACATATTTTCACATTTATAATTTTAGTAGTATTCATATAGTTTGACCGAAAAACCGTTGCCGTCTTAAGATAGCGCGAGGCGAGACGGGGGATAGTATCGGCTGCTGCATTCTTACCGTCAACGCCCCCCGCTTCCCGCACTTTCCTAAGACGTGGTACGGCGTCGGTCAAACTATAAGATTCATACTTTTTCATTTTAAACATGGGCATTTAACGTCGAAAATTATTCGAAAATTATTCTCATCTCTTCAACTTTTTGGTGTGCTATTTTACGTCTGTACTTACTTTCCGCCCGCTCTAGAGTTTATCCTTGGTAGTATAAGGTAAGCACCCTCATCAACAAAACTGATATCGGAATTAATATCAGCATCAAACTCTGGAGCACAGTTCCAAGTGACACCCTCAACACGCACTGAACCGGAGCGGCTGCGAGCTTTCTCTATGATTTTCACACCGTTGTAGTACACCTATATAAAATAAGAAAGCTGTGAGAATAACAAATAAACAGTTACAGACCTAAAGTGTTCTTTTTATTGCAGTATTTTAATTGATTTGCTTGATTTTGTATCTGATCTCTTAGTCAAATTATAAGAGTTAATCATATTTACAGTTTCTATTATCAGGGGAAATATTTCAATGAAAATAGAAGTGAACTCGTGAGAACAAAGAAAATACTGTTCCTACTGTTCCGATCAAAATAAGCTTGCTTCTTTATATAGAAGTGCACGTTCGATATTGTATACGGATTTATTCAGTTAGGCTAATAATTAATAGGTACCTACATATACATATCTATCTGCACGAAATCATTTCACTGGTGGATAACCACCACTGTTAAGTCAATCTGTGTGTTTAAAGTACTTTTTAGTCCGTATTGTTGTTTACACTAAGACAATATTGAAAAATAAATCTAATCTAATTATAATATTTGAAACTCACGTCTTCCATACAGCCACGGAAGTTCTCCATGTGCCCTAAGAATAACTCTGAAAAGTCGCCTTGACCACCGAGAAATATACCAAAATGAATGTTCAGCTCGAAAAACCGTCCCGGTAGTTTTTTCTTCACTATTGTTTCATCCACCTAAATAAAAAACAAAATACAAAAATATTTTATTGAAATGATTTAAAGGAATAAAGTATCATATAAATAGATCTGAATCAGACTGTAGATAAAATCTAAAACAATCATGATAAATATAAATAACTAATTGCCCCGCGTGGTTTCACCGGCGTTGATCCCGTTCCCTTGGAAACTTTAAAATAAAATATAGCCTATGAGACTCACAAAAAACATGACTTTCAGTTGATAAAATAATTTAAAAAATCAGTTCAGTAGATCCAGAGATTATCCCAATGTCACAAACTCACAAACTTTACCTCTTTATAATATTAGTATAGATTAGAATAGATATAAACTTGACATGGTTGCATCATTTTTTTACAGAACTGCTTAAGTTCCAGTATTAGATCAGGCCCTTGATATTATATAAGACCAGAGTACTTATCGAGACAAATCAAACAATCCCAAACTCGACAGGGATGTATTGTTTTATTACAGACTTAAAAAAAAGAAAATAATAAAAACACACTTAATAGTGTGTTATTGTGACTCCCAGTACTTCTACTTTGTGTTAGATATCCTATCAAACATGGTCGAATCTTGTGGTCATGCTAATTGCTTATTGTCATGGCAGCTGTCTTAGTTGGTAAGTGACGAAGGAACTATATTTTTAAGGATGGGTGTACACATAGAAGTTCTTTGGTCTTTGTAATATATGTGACTGGCTGGTTGGCTGTATACAGAGAGCCGTGGCCATTTTTCGAACATAGAACACTCACGACGTTCTCTTGTTTATTTATAGAAATAAAAGACAGTGTGCTTTTAACTGTTGACTGTTTAATTACAATCCCTTTTCATATATAATATTGGCGACGAAGATTCTGGAAGAAAGTGAAAAATGTCGACGTTAATTTCGTTTGCGAGTTCTTTCATCGTTTGATCATAGTATTCAAACGTGGGAAACTTACAAAAATAAGTTAATACAATGGTTTATAGCCAACAATATTTATGATTCGACTGATGATAACAGGATTAAGCGAAGAGCGGTTTCATCTAAGTGTCAGTTCTCTAATTATAAATGCACGGAGTGCAATATAAAAGGGCATTTGAGAAAAATGTGCAAAAGTGTAAATTTTGTAAATAGCTCAAATGTAAGCGAGGACGACGGCGATGACGGTGAGTTATATTATTTCACTCCAACGTAGTCTCTGCGCTAGGTCAAGATATCAGATTTGAGTTTGATTGTGGTGCCGGCTTGTCTGCTATTTCTGATGTAACATATAAAAAATGTTTTGAACACGTGCCATTGTCAAAAGTAAACTAAAGGTTAATGTCCTATAAAGGAGCTCCTATAAAATGTGGCGATTTGGGTTTCCGTCCTACAATAGTGCGTGATAATGGCACTGCGTTCTCATAATAATATAATGATTTTTCAAAATTTTGTTCTCAAATGGAATTAGACACGTTACATCTCCAGCATACAATCCCGCAAGTAATGGTTAGGCAGAGAGCTACGTAAAAATAGTAAAAAAAAAGGAATTCATTCGAGTATTCTTAGTAGTAGTGATGCTAAAACTTGTAAAAATATGATAAGGAAATATTTATTTGACTATCGAAACTCGGTTCATTCTACAACTGGGGTTTCACCTGCTCAACTAGTATATATGGACGTAATTTAGATCTAGGTTGGATCTTTTAACACTAACGTCATCGTCCACTACATTAGCTGATAATGTGAGGAAAAATCAGTTTTTACAGAGTAAACATTACGGAGGAGGAAACAAACAGGTTTTTAGTGTAGGAGAACTGATTTTATATAAAAAATATATGAACAATAAGAAATTTGTGTGGAGCAAAGGCATCGTTTCCAAAAGGACAGGTTCCGTTGTTGATTTAGTGCGTAACTATTTATCGGATGTGTTTACAAAGAAGCACAAAAATCAAATTGTCCGGTTCAATGGTCATTCTAATAACTAATAACTCATGTAATGTTAACATAGAAGATTTTGTTACCCCGGAAGTAACAACAGTCGCATTAGATGCTCAAACCTCTAATGCGTCGGAGGAGGAAGTGATGGCAGATTAATGTCACGACAATATTTCGAATGACCACAATATACAGATGACTTCCACAAGAACATCACCTAATAAATTTACTGAAAGAGTTCTTCGCCAAAAACCTAGAGTAAATTATAAACCATTTCTGTAAAAAGCATGTACTTAGTTTTACTTTCTATGTTTTATTAGTATAATATATAGTTGTGAACTAGAGAGAGAAATGTAATATATGTGACTGGCTGGTTGGGTGTATACAGAGAGCCTTGTACATTTTTCAAACATAGAGCACTCACAACATTCTCTTGTTTATTTATAGGAATAAAAGACAGTGTGCTTATGTATAACCTTTGACTGTTTAATTACAATCCCTTTTCATATATTATAGTCTGCAATTCTTTATTTTACAATCACATTTTCTCCTCTGTGAACTAAACTGCATACAAACATATCCTGGCAGCAAGGATACCATAGAATAAATATTAAAGCGTGCGAAACAACTATAAAAAAGTTAAAGAAGAAAAACAACAGAGATCCATCCATCCAAACAGGATACCTTGCTCTTGGTAAATGTATAGATTAAACAATTACTACCAGCAATAAACTTATGTACAACTTCCATTACATTTCCTTGTAGGCCTTACTACTAATATCTACTGGATTTTAAATGGTATGTATGTCCAAATACTTTTGCAGATTTACAACACTGCTTTCACCTTCCAGCCCAAGGACTGAAGATGGATGATGACTATGTTGCACCTTTCTAATGACTTGGTAAGTATTTAGAGCAATATTAAACCCATAATTACCTTCATAGTCAGGTTAGCTTCTCGGCGAACAATGTTGACATGATGCCATTGAGTGTCATTGAGTGGTATTCCTTTAGGAGATGACAGTTCACTCTCACCGGCACCCAAGTTGATGTGTAGTTTTAATCTACCACTTTCTAGCCGAATCTAGAAAAAAAAAAAAAAATAGCTAACAAATTCAAATGATTATTGTTTAAATGCTGTTTTAACTATTTCTATCTCCAGATGTTACTATAAAAAATAAAAATAAGCTTTAAGAATCACTAGTATCTTGTAAAGTTAATTTGACAGTGATTTGTAAAATTTATTTAGAAATATATAGAAACAAAATCTATGGAACTTACCATACAATAATCAGTTTTGCCAGCAGCTAGGAGAAGTAGGGCATCAGAGAGGTGAGTGCGGAATCTAAAACTTATATCAGTGACACCTTTAGCTTCTTGTAGTGGATATGAGATGTAACTGGCTCCATAGAAGGAAGCTGAAACCAAAAAGAATTTTTATTTTCAAAATGCATAACGCAGATGCGTGTGTTGCTATAGGACTCTTCAAAAACATAATTCACTCTAAACAACTATCTGTGGCCCAGACATCAACCTTCGGACCCAGAGAATGAGGTCTCAAAGTCCACAAATGTTACCACCGAGCCATGAATGCAGTCAAATGTTAAAAAGCCCAACTGCTCCCTTTCTAGAGATATGCATGTTCCGATTTTTACATAAAATAACTGTAAATAGCCTACACATTAGTATTTTACCCAAATAGATTAATGGGAGTTAAAAAAAACCATTTAGCGTTCCTACTTTGCTTCCTAAAAAACAGGGTTTCTGAAAATCTCTCACTAAAGTAAGGCAAATGATATTATTATTATATTCTTTATTGCACACACAGTAAAACAAGTAACAATACATTTTTGACAAAGAAACAACATGTACAAAGGTGAGCTTAATTCAATTATGAATTATCTTCCAGCAAACCTTCCAAGGACAGAGATATATAATAAAAAGATAGCTAGTGCACAACAAAAACTAGTTTACCGATCTGATAAAATGTTTGTATAATAATAATTGGTTTATTCAATGTTGTTAAAGGCGTTGCGGCTTGTAACATGTTATATCAATTATAACACTATGTATGTTGTATTTCATACTCTAGTTTGATGGTATTAGGGAATAAATTTCTTTAATACTACATAAAGCTAAGACTGATAAGCTAATATTAAGACACCATCTGCAATAATGTTTAGTTAAAGATTTATTGATTCTTTATAGAATTGGAATAATATACGCAAATACACAGGCTTAGGTCTGAGACTAAGGGAGTTTAAGGGACTATAGTTATGTTAAATTTAATTTAACTTTTTCTTTAAACTCAGTAACTGCAATAGTTGATTCTACATCCAACCCATTACGTAATTATCCTCAATTACATAATGATATGACTTTGACTTAAATAAGAATGTCTTCATTACTGTTGGTTTATTGGAATAAATTTCCAATGTTATTGTAGTTGTCGTGGCACATACATAACACAGGCCAACAAAGATTTTGATTTTTTTTATACCTATATAAAGGTATTTCTTTAGGCATCTAAAGGTTAATTCAGAGAATAATAATAATAATAATAATAATAATAATAATATCTAGGGACAATGTCACACAGATCATCCTAGCCCCAAACTAAGCAAAGCTTGTACTATGGGTACCAGGCGACGATATACATACTTATATAGATAGATAAATACTTAAATACATAGAAAACATCCATGACTCAGAAACAAATATTCGTGATATGATGGGTTATTATTCTTTATTGCACACATAGAAACACAAAAAGATACAAACATTATGTAGAAAAACAATAGCAGATAGGTTATTGTTTAACTATGAAAAATATTCTGTCAAATGTAATTTTTGAGATATTTCATAATAAATCCTATTATAAAAGTGGCATTTAAGGCTTTAATTAAACATAGGTAAATAAACAAATTAGACTAGATTAGGTATTAGTAAAATTGTACAATGACCATTTTCATAAATAACTTTTCTGAATTCCAATTAACATGTATGATTTTGTAGCTGTACTTAAAGTTCCTATGAGAAAATATTCTATACAAAATATGACTGATATGAAATGTATGAGATAAATATAGTTAAACGTAATTTTTTATATTTTTGTAATAGGAAATCATAGAAACACTTAGCAGGCGGGTTGGTGACTGCAGTATTACATTATACCACACAAGGAAGTTCTACTGCCAGTTCCTTGATATACAATTATTAAAGATATTATAACAATCAGGACTAACGGCTTAACATGAATACAAAGGTACAGAGGGTAGTCCCTCAACCAACCAGACTCAGAAAGAAACCTTAGAAATTACACAATGATTTCCTGTCCAGCATGAGGATCAAACCCATAACCTCCAAGATTTAAAGCAAGCCAAATATCGCTATGCTATGGAGGTTGTCTCATAAATATAGAAATCACAAAACAAGTTCAATTTTGTTGACCTGTGTAAAATGGCAGGCATATGCAAGTAGCAACATCATGTTTTTGTTATGTCCCATTCCATCCCTGCATTGATATTGTCCCTTATTCACTGTACATCCTTTGCTGTAGTTAGCATTACTATTTTCTCCAGAAACAATATTTCATAAACTAAGGTTATTGACTGTCATAGTTCATTGACATTGCATAGTAAACTTTACAATTACTTATGTTTATTCTAAAAAGAAAGATGAGTCCATTACAGTACAAGAACACATTTATATTCTGTTTATTACACTTACCTTTATCGTAGGCCAGTCCCACGGAAATAAAAGTTAAAATTAGAATAAGCTCCATTTCTGAAGACGACAATAGAACTTATTTAACGAGGAAACACATTGGTGCGTTGGCAATCACATATATTATGTATAATAATTATATGAAAAAGAGATGGTAATATTAATTGGTCTTAAAAATTTGCGAGACATTTCACTAATCAACAACACGTCAGGCGTGGCGTCCGTCACAAGCTGCACATGAAGACTTACAAAACGTACACTATTTAACTAACTCTACATTTATTCTGTAGCTCCAAAGACTTCTAGAGCTATCATAACTTCTGTCCTAAACAAAGTGTTTTGTTTCCATTGTATTATTTTTAGGTAAGCAGCTCATAAAAAATAATTTCCTAATGTTATAATAAGACTAGTCAAGTCAAGTCAAGAGTTTTCATTCGTTCATAGAATTGTACATAGGGATGTCGATCTGAGATCGATTAATCGAAGAATCGATTTTTGGAGCCAAAAAGATCGATTTTTTAAATCGATATGTAGTACTGAATCGATTCAGTGAATCGATATTTCACCCTTAAAAATCGACATTCGATTTTATGACAGACTGTTGTTTTTAAAAAGTTTAGAAATTAAGCATTGGGAACTATAAGCTACACTATCTATTTTCTTAACTTTGTAAACCAATACATAAAAAAATAAATGTCTTATTTTATACCTGATCTGATCTTTTGATATGGTAATAAAAATATTTTTTATCATCGAATCACCTGATTTTACTGATAAGAGATCGTTAAATTATAATATGTGTCATGTTTTTAATAAAATAGATTTATTTACAAAAAATAATTTAATTTAACATTATAAACAAAAACTTGAAGAAAAGATCGATTTTTCAGAAATCGATCTTTTTGGCCTCGATTTTTTTGTGGATCGATTCATTAGGTCTCGATTCGAATCGATTTAAAAATCGATCTTTTTTGGAAAGAATCGACATCCCTAAATTGTACATACATTTGTATTGTACATGTCTACATGAAGTAGTGGTGTCAGATTCTGTGCGATATATATATCGATATTTCTAAAATACTCGATTAAGTGTAACGAAATTAAATAAATAATTATGGGTAATTTGAAAACCAAAAGTTTTTGCCGATAGTTTCAAATGATTTATTACAGAACATACAATTTATTAATTAAAAAGGCCGCTGAATGATAAATAAAAAAATCTATACTAATATTATAAAGCTGAAGAGTGTGTTAGTTGGTTGGCTTGAACAACACGTTAATCCCACGAACTACTGATCGGATTTAAAAATGTCAGTGTTAGATGGACCATTTATTGAGGAAGGCTATAGGCTACATATTATTACGCTAATACCAATAACAGCAGGGCGCACCATTGAAGTTTTTCCTTTTGAAAGCTTCCGGATTATTTTAGTTCGGAAGCTCGCAAAGCAGTAGTCAGTATTCTAAAAACCTTCATAGTACTTATTTTCCGTAATAGTTCTGTAGACGAATGGTTGGTGGCGTTCCTAAACAGAAAATGAAGATCTTTGCTGGGCGATACAGGTTAGTTGAAATTATAGGTGCTAGATGGCGCTGCTCGTCTTCTTGCGGCTGCTGTAGATGTCGCTCACGGAATGTACCACCACTTGTGTTGTTGTTCTCAGCTCTCCGTCCAGTTCGTCCACGCGCTTTACATACGCTCAGTCGAATATAAGGTCTTCTAAACTGACTCAACAAAATTATCACTTGATAATAAGGTTAGAATTTACACCACGTGTATACGACCGATTTTATCTTACGCAAGCACAGTATTAGCTCATACCGCGTCTAGCAGTTTGTACCGCTTACAAACTGTTCAAAGTATATGCACTCGACGGGCCATCGGGGCACCGTGGTTTATTCGCAATCGCAACTAACATGCTGACCTCATTTTGCCTACCATCAAGCAGTGGATGAAAGAGGCTTTGCAACGCTTCTTCGAATCCGTGGCTGTACACCCAAACCCGTTTTTAGTTACAGCTTCCGACTATAAAACTCTGCCCACAAAGCGTTATAAGCACCGCCGGCCTTTGGGCGACTCGGACGATGCGATAATAACTTACAAAATAGCAGTACAGAGCCTACAAGAAACAAGCATCACTCTATACAACCCATTGGATTAGAGTGCGCTCGCGAACGCAACTTCTTCGCCCTCTCAATCCTTAGTTTACGAGTCCTTAGTCCGAGTGACCCAAAAACTGTAAAGTAGAGCAACAGTAGCACAAAACTCCCCTAAAAAAACTAAAAGTCATAATCCAAGTCTAGTCAATTATACTTTAGCTCAGGTGAAAGATAGTGAAATAAATGTAATAGGCTTGCTGAAACACATATTTATTTATTTTAAACAATGGGTGTATAAGATTCAAAAGTTAAATTTAAAAATTTATTACAATTTTTAAATTTAACTTTTACGTTATCCTACTATTTTATCTACTGAAATTAATTTTGATCTATAATTTTTTTTTATCACGTCTATTCAAAAAGAGCTAGTTTATTCCTCGTGAACAGGGACCAAAATAGCTATACCTGGCTTGGGTCGATGCTCGTAGGCGCAAGGCAAAGGACATACACGCAAAGAAGATAATTTTTAATAAGGCTGCCAAGTCCTGCAAAAAGGCTCTACAGAAGGCTCGCTTTGACCATATTAGCCGAATATGGAACAAACTGGCTTCGTACCCCGCGGGTAGTAAAGCGTTTTGGTCCCTAGCTAAATCAGTCGAAGCAAACTTCTGCCGCCCCTCACTGCCTCCACTGCAGAAGCCTAATGGAACACTAGCTCACACTGCTGAAGAGAAAGCCAACTTGTTTGCTTCTCTGTTTGCGGAATCTTCACGACTAGATGCTGGAAGCGCGATTCCTCCTAACGTTCCAGGAAGCGAGATAGTCATGAATGACATTCACATTCGCCAAAATAGGAGTTCGCAAAACGCTTCGTAATCTTGACGTGAATAGGTGAATAGATATACCATCAGGCCAGTGGCCCTGATGGTATATCTGCTATCATGTTGAGGACATGTGCACCCGAGTTGACTCCTGTCTTAACACGCCTCTTTCACCTCTCTCTAGAGACTGGACTGGTGCCGAAGTCTTGGAAGCTAGCAAATGTGCAACCCATGCCCAAAAAAGGTAGTCGGGCTGACCCTTCAAACTACAGGCCTATCTCCATCACCTCCATACTCTGCAAGAGCATGGAGCGTGTTATCAACACCAGACTTTTAGCGTACCTAGAAACTAACAACCTTCTCAGCGATCGACAATACGGTTTCCGCCGAAACCGGTCCACTGGGGATCTTCTAGCGTACGCTACCTACATCTGGAGTGAGACCATCGAGAGACACGTGGAAGCGCTTGCCGTTTCTCTGGACATCTCGAAGGCCTTCGACAGGGTTTGGCACAATAGCCTAATTGGCAAGCTTCCTGCATACGGTCTACCTGCTGCATTTTGTGCTTGGATTTCGGATTTCCTGCGGGATCGGTCATTACGAGTAGTCGTTGACGGCTGCTCATCTGAACAAATGGCTGTCAATGCCGGTGTTCCCCAGGGGTCTGTACTCACTGCGACGCATTTCCTGCTGCATATCAACGATCTGCTGAAGCCCGGTACCTTTGGGTATGCAGACGACAGCACGGTCGTGGAGAGCTACACTTCCAATGCGCGGGCCAGTGGGCCGGATATAGAGTTGCTCAGAGAGGCCATGGTTGAACGCTTAAACTTGTCCCTTAAGGCAGTCTCCGATTGGGGCGATGCCAACCTGGTTCAGTTTAACGCTAGTAAAACCCAGGCGTGTTTGTTCTCCGCAAAGAAGAGGCCGTTTCGACTGTCTCTTTCTTTCCGAGATGTATCCGTGCAGTTAACTGACAAGCTTGAGCTGTTAGGCGTTGCTCTTACATCGACTCCAAATTTTGGCTCATATATTGAGTCGAAGGCCCAAATAGCCTCTAAAAAGCTTGGCATCCTCTCGAAGGTGAGAAAGTACTTCACACCAAATCAGCTGCTCACATTATACAAAGCCCAAGTTAGAGCATGTATGGAGTACTGTTCTCATCTTTGGGATGGTTCCGCCAAGTATCAACTAGCGGCACTGGAGTCGATTGAGAGGCGCGCCAAAAAGTTAATAGGCAACGTAGGCGAGTCTCAGCTGCAAAGCCTTGCGCACCGACGAAGGGTTGCCAGTTTGTCGGTTTTTATCGGATACATTTCGGAGAGTGTGCTGAGGAACTGCACAACTTAGTTCTGCCTTCCCCTTTCTTCTATCGGACAACAAGACACTCGGAGAGGCGCCATCAGTACATGGTCGATATTCCCAAAATACGTACGAAGCGCTTCGAGTCCACATTTTTTGTACGTACTGCGAAGATGTGGAACTCCTTGCCGGGGTCTATATTTCCCGATAAGTACGATATGGGTCTCTTCAAATCAAGAGTAAACCGGTTCCTTCTAGGTAAGCGTGCTCCATCTTAGGCTATTCCGATGCTTAACATCAGGCAGGGTGTAGTCAAACGCTAACCTATTTCTAATAAAAAAAAAAAAAAGTGTTATTATGTCAGGTTTTTCATTGTACCTAAGTTGCACTTACTTATTTTCTCATAGAGGGTGATAAAAAGTAGAGTGTCCACCTCGGGAGCAACACTATTTTAAGCTCGAGTGACATACTTTTAATCCCTCGCTGCGCTCAGGATTCTAGTTAAGAATCCCTCGCTCCGCTTGGGATTCTACTCTAGAATCCTTCGCTCCGCTCTGGATTAAAATAAACACTCTCGCCTTATAAAATAGTTGTTTGCTCCCTAGATAAACAATCTACTATTAAGTACTATCTCTTTTTCTCAGGTTTTCATTCTTAACGCGAATGACAGCTACTGCGCTTTGGCTTTGTTGGTAATTGTTGGTCCGCAAGCAAATTCTATAAAATTACAACCTCTATACACTGTCATTTTGACGCTAACCAAGCTTTGATTCACTTCACTCTTTGGTTATTGATTGATTACGATTGACGATTGGTGGTTGGAGCATTTGGCAAAATAGTGGAAGAAGAGCATTTGTAAATTCAAAAATCATACTTATTATAACCAACCTGTTAATATCCAATTACATATTACTTTCGATCACATCAGTGTGATCTTAATAGGTACAGGGCGTAGTCAATTTCATAATCAAATGAAGATGAATAATTCCGCAGCTAAAGTGAGTAAAAAGTCCATTAGAAATGTATTGTTATTTATAAATAACTAGCGGCCCGCCCCGGCTTCGCACGGATGGACTAAAATTGCTCTGATCGCATCCAAACCTCACAAGATTATCAGTTAGATCAATCATAAGATTGTCTGAAAATTTCGTTGAAATCGGTCGGTTTTATAGGTATAGATTTAGTGCTAATAAATATCAAATATCTTTTTTTTCAGGTCGGCGATATATTTAAGGAGGCAGGAACGGCCTTCAATAAGTTGTCGGAGATGACTACCCTTTTGCACCCTGTGGGCGACTCTCCTCCGGGGTACGTTAATAACGTGTTTCTTTTATGCTTAACTCCTTAATAACGAACCACTAAGCCTACGGGATCAACTACATTTATTCCACTCCATTTCTGTGTGTGTTCAAAGTTAATAATTTCTTATTTATGTAGACACAATTCAAAAATATAAATCAGGTTCTTAAGATGTATATTTCAGAGGAATCCTTTTTATTAAATAATCAATTTATCATTACTTTTATAATATTTATAAGTAGCGGTGTCATTTCAGAGCAAGTTACACCCAAGCTATTCTGTTGTTTACATAGTCTGATATTTTATAATATGCCTTTTTACTAAAGTTACCTTCGACAATGACTTAAAGTTTATTAAAAAATAGTTCTCTAATATTCTTTGGGAGTTTGTTATAAAAGCAAATACATTGCCCCATAATAGAGTTGCTTATTCTATGGATACAAGTTGCAAGTAGGTAAGCGTAGTCCTCCTTATGTCTTCTATTCATATTATGAGTAGGTATTACTTTTTTTTCTGAAACTCATCTATATTCTTATACGCATATATGGGCATTTTCACTTATAAGTGTACCCTGTTAAAATTACGACATTTTTTTAAAGTTGTGTTTTTAATATGTTTAAAGATCTCAACCTGTACTTCATAGTATGACGGACTGGAGATAGTATTTTATTTTTAATAAATCGAGTGCTTTCCTTATTAAAAACGGAAAATAATTGGACTTTGTAGTGAAAAAGTGTCAGTTTGGTGACTACATAAAATTCATCCTGTTTTATTATTTTAAGTAATATGACTCAATTTTTATTTTCTTTTTCTACTGAATATTAAACAATCCATCGAAAAAATATATACTAACCTTTAATTAAAATCTCATTTCTCTAAATTGAGGTTTCAACTTCTATTTTGTGACAAGTGACGCTAAGAAGATCGATTTTTTATTAATTCCCTTGATAAAGGGCTTAGCTTTTTTAATTAATGTATTTTGTAGTGTTCAATATTGCAACAGGCTTAAACAATATTCAAACAAATATTATTTAACAATGAAACAAAAGTTAAAAAAATATTTTTTGTTCACATACAAATTGGGACAGTCACGAAAGTTACACATTGAAAAACTTTAAGCTGAGATTACATGATACAAAATAAAACATAGCGTTGGTAAATAAAAGTCTTTATTCTTTAACATTTCTATTAAAAGTATTTAAACTAATATTTTTATATCTGAGGGCGGATAGGCTGTGTTAGCCCGCGAAGTTTAAGTTTTCTTGCGTTTTTTGCAATGTATAGGTCAGTTCAGTCAGCTTCTTCTGGCGGCAATTCAGAAATTTTTCTTCCTCTATTTTTCATATTCCTGAGGGCGTTCTAATTTCAGTTTTTCCCTATATCGTTTCGTTCTTTCCGCGCCACTTAGTGGCATAGTGAGATTTATTAAAAAAAAAATACCTGAAAATAAAATATTGCACATTGTAGCTATGTAATCCTAGCTTTTTGTGTCAGTTTGGTGACATTTGTAGTCAGTCCTATATGTGACGGAATAAAAATGTCACCAAACTGACGTCACATTCGCGGGTAAATATTAAAGAAAAATGTTTTCTAATCACAATTAAATATTAAGTAAGAATATAACATGTGAAAATATTTGTAAGTTTTATCTGATTCGGTTGAAACAGTTGTAGGTTGTAAAACGTTCTATATTAACAAGGAAATAACGTCACTAACCTGACATAAAAACTGGAGACAGCTGCCGACACAAACAATAACAACCTTTTACTCGAGACACAGCCGCAATTTTTTTTTTGAAAAAAATTGCCGTGATCTTCTTCACTTAATGATGCCATTTAAATTATTATGAGTTCCTTTAGTAATTATTTTGAACAACTGGAACCGTCACTAAACTGACATGTCCGACCGGTATCAATTTAGAACATTTTTTGAAAACATATTGTGGCCTTTGTTATTATAGTTTAAATTGTATAAATTTAATTTATGTGACGACAAAGATATACACTATGAACACAACAAAACTTTTAAATGTATTCATAGTAGTATTTTAGTAATTTTGGTCAATTCAATGTTGGCAAGGGGTGGGACATGCCAAAAACAGTTACTATGAATATTTGAAATACGCATAAATGAATAATTAATACGTGTTTTACCTGGATTTCAGATGAATTCATCAATTTAATTAATAATTTACTTTTTTATTCCATAAATTAAACCATATGCCCATGATTAATTTTGCTATAAAATTTTGAATAAGTGGGACAGTCTTAAAATCGCGGGTACACTTAAAAGTGAAAATGCCCATATAACAAATTTTCATTTATATATTGCAAAGCTTAAGAAGAATTTTCATTTCTTAGAACTTCTATCTGAACCAGCTGTTGCAAGTTTTATGTATGACTTTAACAGTGTGTTTCTGTAGCACAAATATGGTATAAATGTCTGCACAGTTTACCCATGGAGGAATTCCATAGGACTTAATACTATAAAAATAATTAAAATATACTGGTCTGGTCTATATCAGTGAACCTGTTTGATATTAGGGGTTGAAAATTTGTAAAGTATGGTTTATTTCTCAATTTGAATGTTAAATAAATCTTAAATGAGAAAGTTTGATAAGATAGAAAAAAAAAATTGTAATGGTTGTGGTTTCCAAACTATGGCATTCATAATTACTAAACCTTACTTTTTATACAATATATTTTTTTATGGACATTATTTAGTTAAAATACTTTGGCTTTTTAACCAAGCAAAACAATTAATGTTTGATTTTGAAGTATAAATCTAAGTTCTTGTAAATACCTTTATTAAAAAAGATTTATGCTACACTAGAAAGTATGTTCTGAATTCTATAATCCCAATTGCTAAATGGGTTTAAAAAGAGAGCATTTTGTCCTCACAGTGCCCTTAACAACTGTTTTTATTTTCATTTGTAAGATAACAATTTAATTGCGTAGGTATGTAGTTTGTAATAAGACACTTTCGACCTGCAAAAGCTGGATGATATTCTCTTATTTTGTGACAAACTGGCTCCTTACAGATTCTACTAATATATTCACAACCATTTTTTGAGGCGATAAGAGAATTGGTTGGTATATGAACAAATAAACATTCTTTTTCCTGCTTTTTAAATATTCACATAATTAAAATTAAAACTTCATGTTATTATTATATTATCACTTTTGTAGTTAACATGTGAATTTGTTCCCCAACACGAAGTCATTATTCCGGGAACACTGAATGCACATGGTCGAACACTGAATGCTCTGGAGCATAAGATTGGATGTGCCTTTATATTTGTCAGTAACATTCTTCGTATGTGCCTTTATCATAAAGGACAGTAGTACATCCGTCTTTATGCTTCTGAGGTCTAGATATATTAATATATACCTATAAAGACGAGTATATGTTATGACTTATTTGATCAGTGTATATTTTATTTTGTTGTTTGAACATTTCAAGAATACAGTTTTACATTTTTTGCAGTCTTGTTTAGTCATTCAAGAGTTTGAGAAAGCAAGAATTTAAGCAGGTGTTAATTACTATTGAGTAAACGTTTTTGAGCTGAAAGTCTATGTTGTGTTATTTGAAGTCATATATGTTCGGGAGATCCAATAGTCTGGTCCGGCGGCAGGAATTGCAGCCATTATTTTGTTTAAACATACAACACATGTTCATTCCGATCGTATAGTCTTTTTCAATTTTTAACTATCTTAAGTTGTAAATATGCATTTACTAACAAAACTACGTCTTCAATATACTAGGGATGTAAATAAACAAGATTTGCTAACAAAAGTTTTTATAACTTTTAAACTTATTTAAACATGTACTGTTTTATAAAAGTAACTTATGCGTCTTATGAATTAATAAAGTATAAATACAACACAATCATGTCTCACTCTGACCCACCCTTTAGACTTATACTGTCTCGCCCACGCACCCTTAGCTACCCTATGACCTTGTCTGGCTAGGGGTTGAAAATGTAGGCATCTATCAATATTTTTTTCCAGGTGCGCTTTGTGGATTAGAATTTATTTTAAAAATTTTGTTCTTTAAGAGCACCTGTGACTTATCAGCCTAGTGGAATTTATTTGTTGTTCAGGAAAATAAAAGATATCCATAAAATCACTACAAAGTTCATTATTTTACAAATAAGTACAATGTAAATCGAATTATTCCTCGTATGGCCCACTGAGTTCTGTCCCACCAAAATAATTCGCTGTTTTTACTAGTTTGTATTGTCCCCTACTGTCCCTAAATTTATATTTGTATTTTTTTCGCCTGGTTTGTACCGATTCGCTTTCCTGCTACGGCGTAGTCTTCATAAGTATAAATTAATTTATAGTTTTAGTACAATGAACAAAAAAAGGTTTATGAAAACTTTAGTTAAATATATTAAATCACTGTTACAAGAGTACATTAATAAGGCGGCAGGTTGGGGAGAGGCCGTTTTAGTGGGTAAGCCCTATTCACGACGCGAGTAGCGCTTCGCGTATACATTTTGGGAGGGAGAATCCTACATACCCTTCGCTGACCAGCGAGAGTGAGGGGATGCGTAATGCATTATATCCCGGTCCAAAAAAATATATGTATATATTTAGTATGTTTTTAAAGTAATTTGGTATTGCTATTTGTTACTTTTTAAGATTTCTAATTTTTTATAATATACATAGGTACATGTAGCTAATGTAGTTTATATGTGCCTACATTTTGTATAAACATAATGTTGACATACTCTTGAATACTTCTTGATGCCTAGAATACGTTTCATTTTAGTCACGACATACACTCGCAGCAATTTAATAATAAAATAAATGCGACAAATTCAAATGTAATAATATGTCGTAATTAAACCACTAAATAAGTAATTAACGAAGTTTTAATACTTTAAAATAAGTGTATTTGCATACAAATGTTATGTTGTTTTGTGTATTCTTAAAAACTCAAAAGTCCAACACAACTGTGACATTTGAAACTAAAACCTTCAATTCAATTAATTTATTGCTTTCTTCGTGAGTTTACAATAGGTGTTATAGGTAGTATTATAATGTTGCCAACATAAACCCGATTAGGGCACAGCAACAGTAGATTATAATTTTATAATAGTTACATAATTTTATAGATTTCGTCATTTTCTTATTTCTAATTCTAATTAAATTTTGAGTCATGTCAGCAATAAGTAATAATTATGTTAACGTGAAAAAAAAAATACAATTATATAAATTCAAACAAGACAATCCACTAAAATACTTTACAATATACACATTTATCGATAATTTATGGCATTCCGTTTATAATATCATTGTTGGGAGTCGGTCGTAATTGATTTAGACACCTTTTTAAAAAAAAGTCATTAAATTATAATAGAATTTCTGTTTTAAATATTTTTGCAGTTCTTTTTTAAATAAGTTTTATATTTTTTATGGTTTTCGGTATATTGTTATATACTTATGTATTTTACTTTAAGGCTTTAAGGGTGAGATAGTGAATAAAATGTACCTAATGTAAATTAGTAACCACAAACTCTCCGATATTGCACATTTTTTTAATTATTAAAAAATATTATAATGTTACTACAGGTAAAATAATATTCCCC
This sequence comes from Nycteola revayana, assembly GCA_947037095.2. Classification (NCBI taxonomy): domain Eukaryota; kingdom Metazoa; phylum Arthropoda; class Insecta; order Lepidoptera; family Nolidae; genus Nycteola; species Nycteola revayana. Next base: position 10,737,222 of record OX344842.1, on the reverse strand, counting down.
TGATGTGGGATTGATACTCTTAAACATAATAGGTAATATACATACAAGTTTGTTGTTTGTTGCGAAGCACCTACCACATCATCTCTGCACCTCCCTAAGCTCGACTGGCACATAATGCCTATGGGAATAGATCCACCTTGGGATATTTTATTCTGTGCTAAGTTTATATAAATTAATAGCCATAAAAGATCAGTATTTATTTTCAGTTATGTTATACATTGTTACAGCTCACATTAAAAAAGTCAACACATTAGTGGTGTTTGTTATTCCTTCGCTTCAGTTTTTTAACTTAATTTTCTGTGATTGAGTGATTGAGTGATTGAAAAGTATTAAAAAGTATGTATTTAAAATGTTGACCGGGGATGTAAGGTACCACCATGTAAATTTCATTTAAATCGGTGCAACGGTTTCGGAAATTAGCCCGTATAAACAGACAAATAGACAGAGAAACAAAAAAAAAACTGGATAAGATCTATTTTACTCATAACATCCCCCTGACTCGGTTTTAACGTTTTTAGGGTTCCGTAGCCAAATGGCAAAAAACGGAACCCTTATAGATTCGTCATGTCTGTCTGTCTGTCTGTCTGTCTGTCTGTCTGTCCGTCCGTATGTCACAGCCACTTTTTTCCGAAACTATAAGAACTATAATGTTGAAACTTGGCAAGTAGATGTATGTTGTGAACCGCATTAAGATTTTCACACAAAAATAGAAAAAATACAATAAATTTTGGGGTTCCCCATACATAGAACTGAAACTCGAAAAAAAATTTTTCGTCGAACCCATACGTGTGGGGTATCTATGAATAGGTCTTCAAAAATGATGTTGAGGTTTCTAATGTAATTTTTTTCTAAACTGAATAGTTTGCGCGAGAGACACTTCCAAAGTGGTAAAATGTGTGTCCCCCCCCCTGTAACTTCTAAAATAAGAGAATGATAAATCTAAAAAATATATATAATGTACATTACCATGCAAACTTTCACCGAAAATTGGTTTGAACGAGATCTTGTAAGTAGTTTTTTTTTAATACGTCAAAAATCGTAAACCGCAATTTAGCTTTCATTCAATGAACTCGAATATAAAAATATAAAATAACATTTCATTTCATAAACATACGCTTTTTTATTTATTCTTGATATCAAAAATAGGTACGCACTTGTAACTGAAACGGAACCCTTCGTGCGCGAGTCCGACTCGCACTTGGCCGGTTTTTCTATATACAGACATTGGACCTCTACAGTTTTATTGTATGTAGGTATATAAATCTATAGATGTTACATATTGTATACGTTTCTTGAATGTTACTACTTATATGTTGTTGATAAATGCAAAGTTGGTGGGAGATATAACGTGATCTATGTTTCTGTAATATTCTATATATTCTTTAATTTTTATTTTTTTTTATTTTCTGAGCGGGTTTAATTGGTCTATTTTTGTTTCATTTTTAACCGTCATAGTTGCTTTTTTATAACTCTAACATTGATATACGGCGGCTTGGCGATTTAAGTCTCGGTGCTCATGGGTTCGATCTCCACACCGGACTAGCCATATTTGTGTAAGTTCTAAGAGCTACTACTACCATGCTACGGAAATCACATTAATCCGTTGGTCCCGTATTTTTATAACATAATCTATTACATGCGTAATATAATATTGCGGTCTCCAACTCCAAGTAAAAATGGCAAAACCCATCCTCGGGAGCGGGTCTGTGTTCAACAGTGGATGTTATACGGCCTGATGATGACTCTTACTTTTTGGGCATAATAACGGAGCTTCTCGTGAAAAGTGACGAAAGTTGTAGGCACTTCGCCTACAACTTTCGTCACTTTTCACGAGAAGCCTCTAGATGAAAAGCTAGGGAAATGGAACAACATCAATTTACAGTCCAAAGTCTAATCCCCAGAGAACGTTTGTGGAACCAAGTTCATCATCAACAATAATTGCCTACCAAGTGGCTTTAACTACGGTTTTCCACTAAACTGTTAAATACAGTATTATACTGTTTTGCACTACGTGATACTTTTTACTGTTGAACAAACCACCTTTAGCTTGGTAAATTTAATAAGCACGAAAATAATGTATATATAATATGTTTAAAATTGTAGACCCAATGAAAGTTTCGTTATAAAAATTAAATCAATGTGGGCCCGCTGGAGAGCATACTCCCCAGCTGGCCCACCAGGATAATTCCGTTACTGAAGGCTTTTCAGATGCGTCTTTGACACCATAAATATGAATATTAAATGTATAAAAGTCTACTACAGTCAATTTGTTATTTAATTAAGTCTATACCAATTTACGAACAGTTTTAAATTTCCTTCCGGAACACTAAAAAAGCACCTGATGAAATAGTTATAGCAAAGTCTTCCTTCTTTGGAACCATTATTTTTATGAAGACTACGACATGTTCGTAGAATTGGAGTAAAATAAAACACAAAATAAAGTTTCAATAAGTATATATAGTTTTTGTAAACATAAAATGAAAATTAAAAATATCAAAGAATAGTTAAAAATAAAGTACAATGTTAGAAATTATTGTAAAGATGAATATAATTAAGAAAATATTTTAATTAGAAACAGAAACTAGAAGAACATTTAGAGCCATTAGAATTTTACTTCTACTTGATATAAGTGATAAAAAAAAAATGTAAATTACAGACATTAAATAAGCGTACGTAAATCTCGCTTAAATCATAATAAGTAGATAAGCTGAATAAATTCTTAAGGTACCTACGTTTTATCATTACAAAACAATTCATGAGCTTTGGCATATTTATCAGTACGGCTATCTGCATACATTTAGAAATTCTTTAAACATTCTGGTTACATTACAACTACAGTTAACAACCTGTATGTTAATGTTTTACTATACCGTTTCAAATTATTTCGACAAAATTTCCGCTCTTATCCGTAAAACTTCCAAAGTATCATCTTGATTTGAAATGGCCTTAACTAGTATTGAAAATGGTAAATTTTTACTTTCTAGTGATGCTCTAACGCTGCTGTTTTTATAAGCGACCGCGAATGCTTGCACTACAGAATTGAAAGCACACGTATTTCGTAATATCAAATTATCAATATTCGACCGACTTATATTTCCATTTGGTAATAGCGCAACATATTATTTGTTATGTTTTGGCTTTACAGTTTCTATTAAAGGCCTTTTTTTTCATTAAGGCTTTTATTGTGCCAGTTTTCTTCATAAACTGGACTGTACTGAAATTCTGATTCTTTTTTAAAACTAGCGTCATGTTTTTTTATGTTAATTGAATTTCGTTCTTTCTTTAGATGCGGGTTTTCTTTATTATTAGAATTTTCTTTATTACTGGTAGAAGAACACTGCGCCGATTTTATTTCACCTGAAATATAATCAGTATGCTTTATGATAAACTCATCTACACGTCTTTTTGAAATAGCTTTCGATGTTACTGCTACTTGGTGAATAACCATTTGTTTTTTTATAGAATTGCACCATTAAATTTGTCCAAAGGGTAAGCCTGTACAGAAGTTTTATGAAAGTATCAATAAAACTCGGAAAATAATACACATTTTCCCCATTGAACCCAGCCTAATACATACTCGGTGTCAGGGAGTTCATCCGCTTCAATTATAGACTGTTCAACATTTGCTGTTTCCATTTCAGTGTCCAAATCACTTATATATTTTAAGGTTTGTAGAGCATCAATTTTTTTTTTCTTTTCACACTTCACATTTATTTTTTTTATTTTTGTCTGTGCAGCGATCATATCTGTTCACAGATACTATTACTATATTTCGTATTAGTTCTTTTTCTACTGAGTAATACCTACAAATTTTTAAATGTAACAAGAATCTGATATAAAATTATTTTACTCGTTTGTCTACCAATTTAAAACATTGGAGTCTATATAAAATATACACTTTACAAAATGAGACGTATCCAATCGCATGAAGCACGCAGGAACAATTTTTGTTTATTCCTCAAGTAGCTTAAAACAGTGCCTGATATATTCTTTTGTAGATTCAAAAGTTGTGAAAGCGTTCACACACGCCCCAATTAATGCACTAGAGCCATCTGTAATTACTTGATTCGGTTTTATCATAGTATTGATCCAGGTTTTTAGCCACATGTATATATATTGTCCATTGTCTGAATTTCTCAGCTGTGTTAATGGAACGGATGTTTTTTATAATTTAAGTACCGCTACGTACAAAAATAAATGTTTTGCAGTTTGTGGACGAGGAGGGTCCATAGGTAATTTTTTTTAAACAGTGGTCATGTAGCATCCTTGGCTCCCGTGAATACGTATTATAAAACTTTTGTTGTACTTGGGTCCAGTAGTAGACGAAGAATGGATGCAGTGAAATATTTCTTACGGCATTGTTAAAATGCGGTGTACAAGACATAATCATAAAACATTTTTGTGATAATAATTCAAATTAGGTCTACTAGTAGTTAGGCACAAAAGGTGGTTCTTGCGTTTCGTCGTCAGTGATAGTAGAATGTACCAATTTATGTCTAATAACAATAGGATATTGATTTTCTAGTTGAGCGGCTAATTTTTCTTTCTTGAACTTCGTTATTCTAATTTATTTGAAAGGATCATGTAACAGTTGGAAATCTACATTTATCATTGTGCAATGAACAGCCACACTATCCTCTTTTTTCTCGGTTTGAACTGCAATTTTACCATCACATGTTTCACAATATCCCTTTATTATTACCGATTGTCGCTCGCTGAATTCGTTTTAAATACCCATGAGCACCGATTTGACGTTTTTTTCCAAATGTGTTCTCTCATAATGTTGGTCCATTTGTCTTTTGGCATTCTCTGCCTATTACGAGCGAGAACCGTTGGCTTTTTCTTGTCATTTTGAACTCCAGGGTAAATTATCGGTTGGAGTTCTGCCCACTCTTTAGTAGATAAAATAAAAGAAACCAAATTTTCACCACTATCACTGTCTGTCTCATCAGTACCCTTAACGTCGTCGCCAGTACACATACTGCTACTATTTCCATTATCACTACAATTGTTTTCACTGTTATTATGGTCTCTAACAAAAAAATAAGAAAAAGTCCGTTTAGCCGAAAAATACAACGCATAAGGCGACGAAAAATATAAGTAGAACATCTGCATCATTTTCTACTTATATTTTTGTACACTGCACTGCATGACTTTGGTATTTCTGAAACTTACAAAAAATGGTCCTGATATTGAAGGAAAACACTTTTTTGTTCTTCCAAACATACAGAAAGTTTATTTCCTCGCTTCATATTAATGAATAAAACACGACTAGCTACTAGTCAAAATTAAATATTAATAATGATTTATTCATAAAAATGTGGGTAGTCGACTATGTTTTCAGTTGTTTTGTTAGTATTTTTTATACAGACTATAAAAACGTCTGCTTAAAATAAATGAACGACACGGTTGTTGACTAAATAATTACAGGAAAATAATTGAAATAAAACCAACCAGTTAAATAATCTCAATAACTTATGAAATGGTTACATATCACGGCAACGCCTTGATATAAAACTTCGCCCACTGACTCCTAAGAGGACTTTGCCATAACCATTTTAGCAGGCGCCTTTCTAATGTTCCGGAAGGAAATTTAAAAATGATCGTAAGTTGGTTTAGACTTAATTAAATAACAAAGTGACTGTAGTAGACTTGTATACATTTAATATACATATTTATGGTGTCATAAACGCATCTGAAAAGCCTTCAGTAACAGAATTATCCTGGTGGGCCAGCTGGGGAGTATGTTCTCCAGCGGGCCCACATTGATTTAATTTTTATAACGAAACTTTCATTGGGTCTACAATTACCTATATACATATTATATACATTATTTTCGTGTTTATTAAATTTACCAAGCTTAAGGTGGTCCTGCCCCGGAGCAGCACGTAAATAAAGTATACAAAATACTGTTTTGACCGTTAAAATGTACTATATATTGAACTGAGAAGATGATCCAATTTTTTTAATGAATTTTGACATTTGAAAAAATGACAAATATTCAAAACATCAAGTGTGACATATACAATATCCTTCTTAGAATTAAATATATTATTTTCTTGTAAAAAAAGGCGGCAACCCTAGACACAACGGAGTCTTAAAAGTAAGAAGGAACGATATACGGGTTGTCTAACTTTCTTACCATATTTTTTATCACAAGCATTTATTTGAATAAGAGCAGAGGTCGAAGTCCAGGCCCGTTCTGGGCGCCCCCTTGGGCATATTGCTTTGTTTGTACTATTAAAACCATTTTGTAAGAGCTCTGTTTGTCTTTATGCCCGGTTAAGTAGCAGACACCTCGTCTCTAACTACATAATATGTCCGTCCGAGAAATAAAGCATTTATATTGCCTTACCTAGTATTGACATATAAATCTTAAATGTTTATTTTTGTATGGAATTTACTAAAAAAGTACTTTTTTTAGGGGTAAATGGACCGATGAAGAAATTGAAATGCTTCGAGGCTGCGTTCATCGTTTTGCTGTGGATCTACATAAACTCAGCCAACACATAAAAACTAGAACTGTGTATGTATTTAGATTCAATTATATTAATACACGCCTGTAAAAATACCTAGTATTTAGTCAGGCCCAGTTTATTACATTTATGTTTTAGTTATGAGTGCAATAAGGGAATTCCCACCTATCTTCCAATCTTTCTTGTGTTTTGTTTCACACGCTATCAATAGTACTTATCATTCATCTTTCTGCTGCATTTACTAACTACGCGCTTTCGTTCATAGGGGTCCGCCGAACGGAACACTAAATAGTCTAAAATAAAATTAATACTGTAGATTTTTTTTATTAATCGAGATTCCAAATCTTGTTTATAAATTAATATCTAATTTTACGGCAACGCATGTTGCGGAATTTGTTTTGACGACATCAGTATATTTTTGGTTATAAAAATCGTATAGCAATAGAGTGTGCGTAGTAATAGATAATGGCCGTGTAACATTATTTTACTCTGATACTTTGGTGACACTTTTTTACGACATAACCAGCGAAACAGGCATGGGTGACGTGGCAGTCCCAGTACATACCGTATTTCGTAGAAAACGACCATTCTGCGCATGTCCGTTTTGAAATAATCCCTCCCCCTTCCCTTCTCAACCGGCTCCTTCCCTTTATTCCATTCGGCCCGGTGAAAGCATCACGTGCCGCTTACTCCCAGCACTAAAGCAGCCATGATCCGTCGTGGTGCCTTCCATCCACCTTCAAGTAAGTGTCTAGAATATATTATAGTAATTTATGGTGACGTGCGTGTAATTTTTTTCGAAAAAATCCTAAGCAACATTTTTTTCTCTTTGGAAAAGCAAGCGTGATTTTTTTTTCTATCAAGTGACTCCAGAACAATTCACGCGACTCTAACCCCGGATCTTAATATTAATTGATATTGTAAAAAATCACAAAATTTGGGCGAGGTCGCAGCAGTATTGATTATGCGGATGCGAGGGGTGAGGGAAACCTAGGGAAGTGTAAAGCGCGTGTGCAAATCTAGGTATTACAATATTGATTTAGTGCTCTGTCTCTCTTGCTCTTCATAATATGAGGAAGGGGAAGGCGGGTAAAATACACCGCTATTGATGTCTATAATACTATCTTTCTCTCGCGGTTTCACTTCCCCCTCGTTCCCACGGGAACCTTAGGTACACTTTTACAGGATTAAAAGCAACCTATGCGCTGGTTGTATTTTATTACATTCGAATTTTTGAGTCATAGGTATATTAGAGATTTTTTTTCCGGGGGGAAATGCAAATATGTCAAACCTGGGTCTCCATTTTTCAATGGACTGGGTTGCGATTCTGGTTATTTACTGTTGTCTGTGATAACGAGAAAACAATAAAAATGGTGCATTAACGAAAGTACACTTTACGTAATTATCTGCCAGAACGCCAAATGCCTATATACCGTATCGACACTATTGCGATTCCTTTGAGGGTTTGTTAAAATAGCAAAAACGAAGTTCTATCGATGATTTGCCATGGCTTACTAGACAGCTACTGCGACTTCGCTCATGCAATTTGTTTTTCGTCTGTTTCTATATTTGCAGCTCGTTGTCAAAATTGGTCTATTTTAAACGTTATAGTCTCCATATTGCGATGCCACTAAAGCGAATGTCTATAAATTAAAAGTTCTTTTGTTACTCGCCAAATTAAAATGTTTTGTAAATACTAACCAAAATCCGCGACATCCTCCGACTTAATAAAAAAAATCTAAATGTATTTTCAGCACTTGTATATTATATTTCAATCAATTCCATAAAAAAATAATCATTTGTTTTTCCAAAGAAATTACCATCGAAGGGGGAAGCTAGATTTAGATCCAAACAGTAGGGGCACGGGATACCGGGTTTCTACTCGTGGCTTTTTACCACTCGGTACGCTCATCAAGGCATCAGTCTTGAACAGTTTGTTACTGATAGACAACCAAGTAGTGCACCCTTTGTTATTTTCTTAATAGTATCACTTGACCCGTTATGGTCATTTTATCAAGACTGGTGCCTGCATCAACGTCGTGGTGGTTTACAGATACTCAAAATCTTCGCATTTAATTCTACTTATAAATTAAAACAACTACTTAAGTACGCCGGTTATTTTCTAAGATATTTTGTCGTATATAACATTAACACTTCGTGTGTGAATCCGACTCGCTATTTGCCCTTTTTTTAGCACTACGGTGTCTCCACACATTGTCTCCAAATTTAACATATTCAATACTTTTACTGTTACCGTTGCCAACTGGTAGTGGTTTATTAGATTAGGGTTTTTTCATTTTAGGCTTATCATACTTATTGTTGTTATTTATTTAAATTGTTAATTAAATAAATACTTTTACTATACTGAATATATTTTTAAGTATCACCTACAGAAATATCGAGTGTAATGCGGATTTGGTAAAATTAAATAACCTAAATGTTTTTGGAATTTATACATCAGACTCATACCTGTTTGGTAAGAGTTCAATGTTGAAAAAACCTCGAGCGCGTCAGATATAGTAGGTAGTAGTCTAGTCAACAAGTAAAAAATAGTGATAAAGCTCCTAAAAATATGAATGATATTTACACCATAATTTATTCAAATTTTTTAATTGATATTTAATACTATAAAAAAAATATTTTCTGTGGGTACTCACTTGAGTTGGTGCGCGCATGCCGTAGCGGCCGAGCCGGAGTCCTATTTTCTGCGTTTCGTTATTCTTCTGTGTCGGACTTTTTTATTGGAAATTTCTTCCTTTTTAAGATGATTATTTTAAAAATTCTTAAATATGAATAGTTTCGGAGTTATTGATAAACTATGAAATCCTTTTTTTTTTGCAACTTAATTTGTTAATAACTTTTGTATTTTTTTGCGTGCTAATTATTCCTTCAAATACATTTTTCTAGACGTCATTCCGAATCCAATGAGGTATCACTCATATTTTTAGGAGCTTCATCACTATTTTTTACCAATTTGAACTTGTTGACTAGACTATAGATGTCCCACATATTTCAGAGTACTAGTGGTCGCCCAGTGGTTGAAAAATCTGTACATAAAGGTACGTTTATGTACAGAAATGTTTGCTTCACGTAAGTTTAAATATTCACATAGAATAGACGATATTGTTAATATACCGTCGTGTATAAACAGTATTATCGCGGAGGTCGCAACTTTTATAAGATAGGAAATGTACTAAAAATTGAGCCGGTCTAATATTCCGAGGGGCTGTTAAATAGAATACCTACCATAATGCAGAAGGTTTCCAGCCGACTGTATATAAATGATGAATAGTCGTCAACATTAGTACGCATGAACGAGCATTCGTTTTTTCTATACTTACTAATATTATAAAGAGGAATGATTTGATTGTTTGTTTGCATTAAGTAGACTCCGTAATTAATGGACCGCTTCAAAAAATCATCATTAGAAGGCTACATTATCCATGAGTAACAAAGGCTTTAATTAATTATGAACGCGCTTGAACGAGAATTACATGGGTGAAACCGCGCGTGGGGATCTAGTTAATTATAATTTGAACAAATTAAAGATTTGAGATAGAACTATTTTTTATCAAGATAGATGTATGGTGGGGTTACTCTTCACCCCTAATCTGATGTGCTAGAGTAAATCCGAAAATCCTCATTAGAGCAGTCGTTCTATAAATAATTTCAAAAACTGTTTTGTTAAGTTATAAAGCCAACATTTATGTCCACGTCATATGTGATGTAATAATTAATTAGTCGTGCAGATAACTTGAAACAGTTGTAATTTTATTTTATTGTTTTAGTAAAACTTACAGCTAACAACAATTGTGACAGGCATAAAGTAGCGAAAAACGGCCAATGACAAGTCTTCACCAAAAAAAAAGTGGTAGACAGTGTTAAGTTAGGTTAACGATAGAAAGTAGATGAATACGAATATAGCACGGTAGTACCAATACACGCTGAAATTTAAATGGTTGTTTTCCCGCAGCGAAAAGTCTTAGTTAAACATTCAATTTATACAAAAACTAAATATTATAAACCAAAAATGGCCGATTAACAATCGTGAAAAACCGAACTCGAAAGTGACATCGAACCGATAGTAATACCTCGCGATACCTACCTAGCGCTCGCGTCGATCGGTCGCGCGTTCGTTGACCCGGGTGTTAGTCAATCAGCTGATACCTACACGTTAGGTAATGTAACACAGTACCCAATCATAATAATAAGCTTTATCCAATACTTTTTTAGCTATAACTTACAGAAAACGTAACCTAAAACAAGTTTATTATCTAAGAACAATAATTTTCTGAATTGGATACCTAATAAAGTATTTAAGGCGTATTTAACAAAACGGAAAAATTAAATGAACTCCGCGGAAATGATATGGATGCAGTCCTTCTGAGTTGAGTAGTTTCCACATTTATTGTAGTAGTTGTAGTATTTACACGTTTATTGGCTTACGCCAAACTTAGCTGCCGCCATTCGCGTACTTCGGCAAGGATCGCGTTCGAAGTACTCGATGATCTCCTCGTCAAGCTTTGGCGAAACAACGGCCGATCGACCTCTGCCCTGTTCATGTGCTGGCACTTGGAACTGCCCATGATCGAGTAGCCGTCGCCGCTACGATCGTCCGGTCCTGTATGACTTGAGGGTTCAGAACTCCGCGAAGACGGAGTGACGCCAAGTGCTGCAGCTCGGCGTAAAGACGCCAGGCAGTATGGGAATTATAATTAGCCCTAGCGTACAGTTGCACCATAGCGACGTACTCTAAATTACTAAAACTGTAATGTCGATCCATAATACTAATAAAGTAATAAGATAACGCGTGCTGCGCTTCCGACGTTCACGGGACAACTAAGGAAGGAGGGAGTCGAAGAAGGAGAGCGCGGGGCGCTCCGGCGTCGGCGCCGCGCGGCGAATTACAAAAGAAGCCGGCTCGTTTGTGATTCTTGCGTGCAGACTATTTTATGCCGTATAACTACCATTGAGCTCTTATTTTGCTTTGAACGTTTATGGATCGTTCTTTACTTTGTCAGCAGCGCGTGCGATTCGAGTAGTACCTACAAGGTCCGTTCACTCCGTCTAGTGTTACTACTGTTTGTCACGCTTTCGAGTTGTCTTATATTTTTTTTAATAATTTTAAATCCAAAACATGTCTAAAAAAAAAAAATATGTTTCGATAGTACTACCGACGACAAATTGTTCTGCTTCGGGAAAACAACCGTTAAAATTTCACGGTACCTTTGCATACAAAGACTAAATATAAGCATATACATGCTACTCGACATCGAACAAGTTTTCACACATATCTGGTTTAGTTTTCTTACACTCACTGTTGTCAAACAATCGTCTTAATCTAACGAGGAATTAAGTTTGCCTATATTTAGTTCGGGTCTTTGGAACATCAAAAAGATGTGGTTTTCGTAAAAATAAAGATAGAGCACGTAATCCTATTTTGGCAACAAACCCAGGAATGTCTATTGAACCATTAATGATGGCAAACAAAATTGTTAAGTCTGCAATGTCATTTACCTTTGCTATATATTTAAGGAAACGTTTCTTTTTCTCTTCAAATAATAAAATTGAATTAAAAAGACAGCCAATAATGTAAAATTAGCTGCGCCCGCTTTACGTTAAGAACACACGAAGCGGTTTGCACCCGCGCCCGCCGTTTGTAGCTTATATATGTTAATTGTACTATCATGACGGTATTCTCAGGTAATAACACGGTAATAAGTAGCAATCAACAACAATAAGCCTCTCGCGAGAAGCGTGTTTCTGTTGCAAAGTTAATTTATACTCTATATTGGAAGTAATACGGTTCATTTTTACACAAACAAATATTTCAATTCACGCCTCGTCTCGCCACACTGGTTCCACCAAATATGCGCTGGGAGAGGATTGAAAATTTGCCATACAAATTTCAATTCTCTCCTCGCCTCGTCTCGTCTCGCCACTCTAGTGGAAACCAGCATAAGACGCCCCGAGGCCGATGATGCTTACGACCCATTTCCTAATTACCTTTTCCTATCCTGCACCACAATATCGTCGTGTCATCCAACGAAAATTGTCTTGTGGTGTAACACAAGTGCGGTGGCGCTAGCGCCACCGCGACTTGTTAAAAAGAACTATCCAAGGACATTGTCGCGTACGCTATAATATATAATAAATTAGCCGAATTATCCGAACCGTCAGAAAAGAGTGCGCCCGCTAACGCGACGCTTCCCACATCACCTTCCCGACCTGTATATTGCCTTGCCAACAACCTTCCATTGCCTAAGTCCGAGAGGCCCGCGTACTGTAAAGTAGAGTGACAATTGCACAAAAAAACCCCTAAAAATTTAAAGTAATAATTCCTCAATCTACGGCCGCCAAGGCCCCTGAGCTGAGTTCGAAGTCCCGGCGTAGGGGGAAACTTCCCACAGGGGTTGCCCACTGGCGAATTTTGCTTAGTTTGTAGATTTTAAACTATTTATTTATGCTGGAGCTCTGCGCACCTTTATACGCGGTGAACTAGTAAAAGCTTCCATAAGGTCCGTCCGGGAAACGTTTTACGGGATGATTATGGTAGGTGCATAAGTTTGGCATTGTGGGTGCTCTTTTATATTTGTACGCGGTATTAATCGCCATTTTAGATATTGCAATATAATTACAGATTTTCACTGTCGGTTGTGATTGTGAATATGTTGCTGACTGTACAGGTCCCGTATGTACTCGGTACATCGCGTTCAATCGATAAAACTAGAACCTATAACATTCCTAGATATTTCACATGCGCGGGAAATGCACCTGCGCTGTGTGCTCCTCTTTAATAAGGTCTGCACCCGCCCCAGATACGGACTTCAGTATTCGCCATAACGTTGTCAAAGCGACTTATATTTATTAGCTGTTGTTCTGTGTCAGTTTTGCCTTATAAATTTAAAGTGCCTTTGTTGAAGCTTATGATATGGTAAGTTCTAGATTATTAGTTAATATTATTATTACGGGTGACCTGGCATCGTAACTTATTTATTTATTTAGGTATATAGTAATTTATTAAAAATAGGAAAACGTCAGTCAGTAGTCAGTGTTTGATTAAAATCAATATCACAAAATGTTAATCTAAATCCAATTAAAACAACTTAAGATTAGATGGATCACCACTTAAAAGTTTATCATAGTTAATGCAGTTTGCAGTTATTTAAATGATTAATTTCGTAATCTAAATGATTTGTTAGAAGCATATTAATAATAAAATAAATTATTTGTGCTGTCGGTGAAAATAAAATGGCGGCTATCCGAACCCTGAAATATTGATCTGAGACCTAGGTAACCTAGACATCACACATGCGCACTAGATGCAGTTGCGCCGTGACCTGCGCCGTTTCAACAAACAACCGACCCGGCGCGGCGCCATTACCAGCGTTGTAATGCTACTCTGCCACATTGGTTCATAGCGTAATGTTTTTTTCAACCTTTTGCCTCAAACTATCTCTTTATCCAATTAATCAGAATCCGTTTAGTTGTTTTTGACTGAATAACGCAGTTTATAAACGTTATCCGTTATATACCTCGTAGTTTCCAAAACTCAAAGCTCGGAAACATAAAAACACTCACATCAACTGCACAATTTGGGAATTGGATGGCACTCATCGTAATCCGTTCAGTGATAACTAACTAAATTTTTTCTGATTTTAAAATTAAAATTAAACTCTTTCTTAAACTTAAAAACTGTATGCATCGGGATTATAAACAATTTCTTTTACATAATAATATTTATACAAATAATTTTATTCTCAATGCATTATGTCTTTGCGCATTCAAAATTATATATAATAGATTAAAGTGGGTATTTAAAAAAATACAGATAGGAATAGTTATATTTATTAACGTAAATTGTGAGAATATTCTATTGTATTTCTGTACACAATTTTAGAACATTTAAATATGTAGGTTAGAAATCGAGGTAATAAGGAGTCAGAAATAGGCTGGAAGGGAGGGGAGGGGGTAGGTAGAGGTAAGGTTCAGTAATAGGAAGGATATGGAAACGAAAGATGCTGTAGAACGAATATGGAGATGCATAGGCTTTATGCGTAGTGCATGTAAGGAGTATTTGAATGTGTGTAATAGAAGTTTGTTTAGTTGACATTAGGTTTAGTTATGAATGTTGACGACTGCGTAAACATACATAGACCTTCTTAGGGTGCGACAAGGACGAAGACAGAATCAGAGATAAGCATAGCAATAGGAACAGGGATGTGGTATAGAGACAGGAGGTGGCGATAAAGCAAGTATATTAATCTACTAGATTTTTTTGTGTTAATATTTTACCCTGCCATCAATTCTACCTAGTAATTTTGGACGTCCTTTATGCTTTTGTACCGTAATAACACTTATACAATCTGTAAAAACTATATTATGTAACGAATGTAATAGATTTTTAGACTACAGAAAGAAATGAAATGAGAATACTTTTTAGGCGCAACAGTCGCACTTCAGGTATTTAACGTAGAAATTATCGGAAAGTGGCATTTCTTATCTGTTATATTTAAAGATTGTTTATTTTTGCGGAAGTAAGTGGCAATAACAGAGCTATGTTAAGTCATCATTAGGTCAAAAATATGAAAAAAGCCTTGTGAATATCTGTAATCTAAATTTTATACTATTATCATTGTATTGAAATGCATTGTTCTGCTGATGCTATTACCTTCAAGGCTTATTAACAATAGACTCGTTGTTGATTATTATATTCCTAAATAAAAAAATATTTTTAGTATAACAGTTAAAAATGCCATATTCCGACATATTTATCAAAAAATACTTAAAGTGCGAACGTTGCGTCTTAAGTTAATAATTTCAATTTGTTATGCTGCCACAATCACGGATTGGAAAATGAACGACGGATAGACAGCGTTGCAATAATCTTATACATTATTGCGTCTATCCATACTAGCCTACTCTTTTGTAGCCTAGCGGTTTAACCAAAGTAAATCTAAAACATTTCTAATCCGTAGTGTTATAACTAAATCATCTATGACAATTGTCTTTGGCATTAAGTCCACCATTTTACAAAATTGTGCAAAGAGTTTTAAATAAAAAAAAATATTGTATAATAATATCTAACTTACTAATCGAAAACCCTATCTATGTCTACAAATTTATACTTACGAAAATAGTGGCAGCATTTTATAACAAATTTACATAATTATTTTAAGGTCCCTGTGGCAAAAACTATGGCAAACTAAGCTGAGTTTGTACTGTCCCAAATATTAATAAAACAAATATATACAAAATGTTTATCCCCTTATCATTAAATCACCGACTATAGTGTTAATAGAATGTGTAGCGTATTAACTTTGTGTTTAAAGATTGAAATTCGAGTGAATTAAGTCATAGAAGGAAAAAAAATGTATTTGAGCGATAGGGATGTATATATTATGTAAAACGCAAACATTTACTCGTAATTTCACATCTTTATACTAACCAAAAAGTATTACTGCATTATCTTTTGTTATGAGATTATGTGCCAGTAATAATTGCATATGAACACTATTTAATACGTAATACATTACTTAATGTCAATTGGTCTCAAATTTCCTATTTTTTTATTAATTAAAACTTAAATAAAGATAAACAAGTTTGGTTGGGGTCAGTGGAAGTTTGTCTCGCTAAATGGAGGATTATCTCCAAATAGCTTTGAGGGAACTCTATGCCGCCATTTTGAGATTAGTGTGACATCTTAAGGGAAGAGATTTCTCAATTCTTCCCGTCCTATAAAATTGTTAAAAAAGTCGAGAATACATTCTATCAATAGACAAATTAAACGGTTGGTCTCACTCACGAGTACGTGTTTATCATGTCACCGTTCTTTTTGATATTCATTGCTTCAATGTGATTCTCAATTAAAAGAAATTAATAATTACAAAAAGAGATTTGCTTATTTAATCTGTTACTGCAAATCATCGATTAGTTATTGATTAGCAATTGTGAAATTAGGTGATGACATTGGTAAAATCCGGGGCATTACTGACAACAATGGGACATACGAACATCAACTTTTGTTTTGTAATAAAAAATCTATTCAGCTTAAAATATAGCTTCATAGTTTATATCTGAAATATGGGTAATATGAACAAAGATGTTTGTAACAAAAAAAAAAGAAAAACAAAAAAAAAAAAATAGCAAAAAAAAACAAAAAAGGTAAAAAAAAGCAAACAAAAAACAAAAAAAAAACAAACAAAAAACAAAAAAAAAACAATCAAAAAAAAGTAAACAAAAAAAATCAAACCAAAAAAAAAACAATTAATAAAGCACAACACAAATGAAAAATACTGCTAAAGAAGATACAGCACAAAAAAAGAGAAAAACAAAAAAAGAAAAGCAAATTAAAAAAATATTGTGCAAACAAATTGTAATGTTCATACTAACCATCAGCCATAGTTTGTCACAAGACTAAAATAAATGTAATTAAAATATTTATTAATATGTATTAGATTAATTTATTAGTTAAAATGTAACACTTTCAACAAATTTTGTACTGCTAAGAAGAACATCATCGGATTCAAGCAAGAAAAAGTATAACGATTTTCGTTATAAACTTCTCAAACAAAGAATATACACTCGAAGCCAAAAAATCGAGTGTATTGTTATCAACATTTTGCTACGGAAGACCATACAGTTCACTTTCACTGTATCGAATTGCCCATCGACTGACGAAACGAAGAACAACACACAGTCAAAAACTACATGAAGATTAATCAATATATCAATAATTTAAATATGCTAACATGCAAATATTTTTTAAACGAAGAACAACAGACAGACAAGTACTACAAGAAGATTAGTTAATATATCAATAATATAATTTACATTGCAATTTGTAAACATTATTGTTATAAAGTAACTTTACTGACTGGAGTAAGCATGGTAATTTTATTCATAATTAGAGAGAACATAATAATATGACTCTTTCAACATCCAAGCTATTTTCTTGCTACGATCCAAGCATCTCAGATATTTAAATAGATAATCGAATATAAAGGAAATAGTTCGAATTTGAAAGGGTTGTTCAATAATAGACATAGGAATTAAAATGTTGTCTATTTAGTGTTTTTGCGGCTTGGGAGAAATTGCAATATGCATTTAATATTTATTGCGAATTGTTATAAGCCTTCGATTAAGTTTACTATGCTAATCTTGTCCGAAAAGTACTTTACTATAATATCAAGACCAAGGCTTATTTCGAAGTTCTGATATCTTACTTGAGTCGAATAAAGAATTCAGAAGGACGAAATTCAATAGTAACTTCTCAATTGAAAACAATCTGCGGGAGCACCAGTCGATCATTCTGCAGGTCTATTCTCGGCCCATTTTTGCTTCTGTTTTACATAAATGACTTAACTTATTATACAAGAGATGGTATCGTTAGCAAATTATTTATGCAGCTAACTATGCAATCTCAAAAACTGTTCATTGGTATATCTCGCACCTTACTGCAAAAAGGTGACTACCAATGTACAATTCAAAGAGGCTGAGTTAGAACCTGTTGAAAATATTGGAATATTTAATATAAAAACTGCTACTTAATTGAAATCGATTTAAAAACTTGGTCCTTGGTCTTGGTAGTCTCTAAGAGACTAAGACTAAGTAATTATTGATGCAAATAGAAACATATAATATTTAAGGTTTTAAACTAAGGTAAAGTTAGTATAATGTTACTGATACTTATACAAGTGCATATAAAATGTATAAATATGTTACTAGGTTATACCAGATCGTATAATTCGAAGGCCACATGGGAATGATGATGGGGACATAGACAAGGACGGGATTAGGGACAAGACAAAGACGGCATTAAGGAAAAGACAAGGGTTGACAAAGGGAAGGAAATTAATAGAGAAAATGAGTGAAGACGAGGAGTAAATGGATTAGGAGTGGTTAACAGATATATGACAGTGATAATGAAACATGGCGAGCGGGAGGGGGAGGGGAAGCATGAGACATTATTAGATAGCATTAAGTTAGATATAAAGAATTTTGTGTAGAAACGAGAAGGGAAATAAGAAGGGTACTGTGGAGGACCAGTTACAATGACAGGGATAGTGACAGCTATACTGTTAGGGTAAGCATTTGAAGATACAACACAAAAACTATTAAACTTACTGAAAATAAAATATTAAACTTATTTAACAAGGAAACCTTTTATAGAAAATGTATATGCATTCAAATATAGAGGTATTATTTTTTCATAATATCTTACTAATAAAAAATCATGATTGATGCAACTTTGGTGTAAAATTATATTACATTCTAATAACCATATAACGCAAAAATAATTAACGGATTGTGATGAAATTGAGATAAACCTAGACTAACGGATATGCTGACAATTACACTTGAAGCCTTTTGTGCAGAGAGCCACTCCAATTACGCCGGTCGGATATGAATGTTGTTCGTTAACTTGTCAAGGCAATCGCTTTGATTGCGAATATAATCCATGTAAATCATCAAATTTACAATTTTGATACCTAAATAATACAACAATAGCCGTTATTTTATTTTTGGTCCAGATTAAACAAGAAAACTCATTAGAAATAAATATTTAAAGAAACTTTTCAATTAAATAGCCTTTAGATTAGAAAAAAAATATTTAAAATAAATTGATACTTATTTGAAGTACTGACATAACATGACTTCGTAGGCTTTTATTCTTTTTTTTCGGATGGACATAATATGTAGTATTCTTCTAGGCTTTTGCTACTTTACCGGGCATAAGAATTTGTAAGTGATTCACTGATAACTATGGCAGTTATTTTATACCACTTAGTTTTAAAAAGTCGAAAGTTTGCAATGAGGGCTAAATTGCTCACAAAACCTTTCCTCTTGAAAGGGACATTATTTTTTTCGGACAGATATTAAGTAGCCAGGAGGCTTTTGCTACTTCATCGAGAATAAAGGCGAGTGCAGCTCCAGTCTAAAATTAAAAAATACAGGCTTAAAATAGTGTTGCTCCCGAGTTGGACACTCTACTTTTTATCACCCTCTATGAGAAAAAAAGTAAGTGCAACTTATGAACAAGAATTTATTTACGTACAATGAAGAACCATAAAACATAACAATACTTTCACCTGAGGAAGACGCACTCATCTTCTATCTATATATATAAAAGAAAGTCGTGTTAGTTACACTATTTATAACTCAAGAACGGCTGAACCGATTTGGCTGAAAATTGGTAGGGAGGTAGCTAAGAACTGGGAGAAGGACATAGGATACTTTTGGGTAGGGTAGGGTAGGGTAGGGTAGGGTAGGGTAGGGTAGGGTAGGGTAGGGTAGGGTAGGGTAGGGTAGGGTAGGGTAGGGTAGGGTAGGGTAGGGTAGGGTAGGGTAGGGTAGGGTAGGGTAGGGTAGGGTAGGGTAGGGTAGGGTAGGGTAGGGTAGGGTAGGGTAGGGTAGGGTAGGGTAGGGTAGGGTAGGGTAGGGTAGGGTAGGGTAGGGTAGGGTAGGGTAGGGTAGGGTAGGGTAGGGTAGGGTAGGGTAGGGTAGGGTAGGGTAGGGTAGGGTAGGGTAGGGTAGGGTAGGGTAGGGTAGGGTAGGGTAGGGTAGGGTAGGGTAGGGTAGGGTAGGGTAGGGTAGGGTAGGGTAGGGTAGGGTAGGGTAGGGTAGGGTAGGGTAGGGTAGGGTAGGGTAGGGTAGGGTAGGGTAGGGTAGGGTAGGGTAGGGTAGGGTAGGGTAGGGTAGGGTAGGGTAGGGTAGGGTAGGGTAGGGTAGGGTAGGGTAGGGTAGGGTAGGGTAGGGTAGGGTAGGGTAGGGTAGGGTAGGGTAGGGTAGGGTAGGGTAGGGTAGGGTAGGGTAGGGTAGGGTAGGGTAGGGTAGGGTAGGGTAGGGTAGGGTAGGGTAGGGTAGGGTAGGGTAGGGTAGGGTAGGGTAGGGTAGGGTAGGGTAGGGTAGGGTAGGGTAGGGTAGGGTAGGGTAGGGTAGGGTAGGGTAGGGTAGGGTAGGGTAGGGTAGGGTAGGGTAGGGTAGGGTAGGGTAGGGTAGGGTAGGGGTAGGGGTAGGGGTAGGGGTAGGGGTAGGGGTAGGGGTAGGGCAGGGGTAGGGTATAAATGTCCACCCGTGCGAAGCCGGGGCGGGCCGCTAGTTTTTTATAATTCTAAAATCTGAATATGAATCAACTACGAACGAAAGCAGAATGCATTTAATTTCGCGCGTTGTTTATTTTTCATCAATTTTTTTTTAATTTGGCGCTTTCGCATTTTTTCCCCCAGTCACATATTCAGTATATTGTTCCCGCATGGTTTGTGATTCACCTCTTTGCTGATTGAAAAATTATTAACAATATCCACATTCTAAATTCAAATAAATTTTGGTCCCTGTTTACGAGAAATAAACTAGCTCTTTTTGAATAGATGTGATAAAAAATATATTTCTTTACTTGGACAAATAAAAAAGAGAGCATTGTTTTCTTCGCATATTTAGTTCAATTTTACCGCGTGATAAAGTGCACCAGTCAAACTTTCTCCCGTTTCCATTACTGTCCCAACATCTTTTCTTGCCAGACGAGGAACGCAATATCGCCGGCTCATCCAATGAGTTCTCCTCTACATTTCGCGTGTTGTGCCGCCGCGCAGTTTTGAACCTTAAGGATAAAATTGATACGTAAAACTGTATTGCGTGCGACCTCAAGAGAAGAATAAACTTTTTCTAAATCCGTCATGTCGAGGTTCGTCTCCTTGTTACTTCGTTATAGAACTATTGCATATTGGTATATAATCTGAAAACCTATATTTTCTGGAGCCAAAAGGTAAAGGTCGATTTATATTAGAAAAAATCAGAAAATTTTAAACTGGACTTTAAGAAAGTTTGCGTGTTAAAACTCCTTAATTTTAAGCAGTTATTATTTAACCCACAAAGTGAGGAAAAATTCTGACATTTCGAATTTTTAGATAAAGATATTGAATTAATCCACTCGGTTTATTTAATTTCACAACCCAATGGCACAAAAATATTGACTTGTTTTTATGGGATTAGCTATACGCAATACGATAGTGAAATTGTCAACCCCTTATTTCCTTTACCTTGGCAAAGTTAATTGACAAAGTTAACTGTTATGCAGCCATCTGAACCAGCTAAGAAGCCATCTGAACCAGCACATCAACAAATGTACGAATATTATTGGTACTGAGCGTAAAAAGAAAGCGTTATTTTTAATCCATTTGCCAACAAACATTCATTCAAACCTTAAAATTCATTAACTATATTACGATCTAAGATTAAACCAAAATAGCGGAAGATACGGCATGTCCTTATATTCGTTAACTGAAAACGGCCATGATGCACAACTACTGCACATTCAAACCGCTGTGATTATTTGTCACATTGTACGGTATGAAAAGACAGAGACCAACCGATTTGTTTTGACTATAGCGTGAGCGGGACAAACGCGCATTGCTACTGCTGGAAATAGCCAACTTGCGAGGACCACAGATAAAAAAATCCCCACTTAAGGCGACTATAGCTATCAATGACCTTGGCCGTCAGGGCGGGGCTTAGGCGCTATACCCGCGCGCACACCACTCCCCGCGCTGATCAAAGAATAGGCAGAAGCGCAGAAGTGCGCGCTATTAGGTCAGTATTATTGCCTACACGCTAAAGAATCTCAGAGACTCAGATATGCAAGGCCGCCCGGTATTATCTACACTAATATTATAAAGAGGAAAGATTTGTACCTATTTTTGTATGTTTGTAATGAATAGGCTCAAAAAGTACTGGGCCGATTTAAAAAATTCTTTCACCAATAGAATGCTACATTTTTCCAATTTGACATAGGCTACATTTCATTTTGAAAAAAATTAGGGATCCTTGGTAAAATTTGAACAATGTAACCGAAGGTGTAGAAAAATGAGTCTTAAAATGTCTTTCGTCGAATGCGCTGCCGAAACTATTAGCGATAGAACAAAATAATGTACAACAATATTGAAGAACATCATAATGTCTACAAAAAACTCCGCAGTAGCATATGTCCAACTATTGTAGTTATGTCACTACAACAACTTTTTTCATTGTAAACATTAATGAAAATGCTAACCAAATTCAAACCATGCTATTTATGTGTTTATATTAATCCTTATCCAAATAATCTTCTTCTTCTATATATATAAAAGAAAGTCGTGTTTGTTACAACACTTATAACTCGAGAACGGCTGGACCGATTGCCATGGTTTTTGATTTGTTGGATTTGTTTCCGTTCCGAATAGCAGAAAACATTTTAAAAACAAAAGAAAGTCGTGTTAGTTACACTATTTATAACTCAAGAACGGCTGAACCGATTTGGCTGCTTTAGGGGTAGGGTAGGGGCAGGGGTAGGATAGGGGTAGGGTAGGGTAGGGGTAGGGGTAGGGTAGGGCAGGGGTAGGGTATAAAAGTCCACCCGTGCGAAGCCGGGGCGGGCCGCTAGTCTATATATATAAAACAAAGACGGGTTTGTTACAACACTTATAACTCGAGATCGGCTGGATCAATTTTCATGGTTTTTGTTTCGTTGGATTTGTCTCCGCCCTGAATAGCAGAATACATTTTAAAAACAAAAGAAAGTCGTGTTAGTTACACTAAAAAAGTCACGAAACGGTACGATTATTTATTAAAATTGACTACATAAGAAGTACTTATATAATACAAAATCATTTTTATTTATTTATTTACTTTATGTACACACATAACATGAAAAAGAAAAATATTAAAATACAAGAAACATGAAAAAGAAAAATATTTTAATACAAGAAACATAGTACAAAGGTACCTACTGCTTATTTCTAATGAAATTTCTTCCAGCAGATCATTCGTCTATTTCCGAAATCGACTCTCGAAAATCGATTTGTGTTGCATAATAATAATAATATGATAAACAGCACTACAACGGTAAAATTGTCAAAATTTTCTGTACTACAAAACCGAAGCGATATACGATAACATCGCTTATTTAAATATTCATCACTTGTTAAAACAAAACCTCTCATCAACCGCTCCAAGTAAAAGCCGCAATGTAATACGAATGTTTTGTTCTTCTCAAATTTAGTATTACCAGGTATTACTGAGGGTATTATAATTGCTAAGAATTGCTAAGAATAATTGTTTTTTAAATTAATTACGCATAATATCACAAACTAACTTACTGATGGAAGGACACGTTTACTTTATTTTTTATATAATTTTAGTACATTGCTAATACATCGTTAGTAAAACCAAACAAAAGAAGAAAAAACGCATTTCATCATTACCATCACCATCAGTTCCAACGGTTTGTTTACAAAATGAACTAAAATACTCGTACAGTCACCGGCACCAATATCTGACACATAGTAAAGCCTGCATAAATATCTGATACGACTGTAGCAGATGTTAATGCAGGTGACTGTAACTATATCAAATTTTAAGATTTCACGCAACTTCTCGCAAATCCCGGTAGATTTAGTAGGTAGTTGTAGGAACTCTGTGTGATGTCCTGACGAAAAAGTACACCTGATGTGGACATTTGCAATCTCTCTCTGGGTAGGTATAGTGGGGTAGGTAAATTAGGCAGGTACTTACATTTATGCGCATTTTCAGAGCCTTTTTAGCCGCATTTTTCTTTGATGCAGATTTTCTTGGCATTTTTACCTAATTACAATATCTAAAAATATAATCATCATCATCAGTCACCAAGGTCTCCATGAGCCCTTTCAAATGAGTCCCAACACGATGGTTCTACGTAGTACCGTCACTAAGATCCTATACCGACCTTCGGAGTCCACCATCAGGTAAGTAACATCATCAGTCACCAAGGTCTTCATGAGCCTTCTAAATGAGTCCAAACACGATGGTTCTACGTAGTACCGTCACTGAGATCCTATACCCACCTTCGGAGTCCACCATCAGGTAATTGACATCATCAATCACCAAGGTCTCCATGAGCCCTTTCAAATGAGTCCCAACACGATGGTACTACGTAGTACCGTCACTAAGATCCTATACCGACCTTCGGAGTCCACCATCAGGTAAGTGACATCATCAGTCACCAAGGTCTCCATGAGCCCTTTCAAATGAGTCCCAACACGATGGTTCTACGTAGTACCGTCACTAAGATCCTATACCGACCTTCGGAGTCCACCATCAGGTAAGTGACATCATCAGTCACCAAGGTCTGCATGAGCCTTCTAAATGAGTCCAAACACGATGGTTCTACGTAGTACCGTCACTGAGATCCTATACCCACCTTCGGAGTCCACCATCAGGTAAGTGACATCATCAATCACCAAGGTCTCCATGAGCCTTCTAAATGAGTCCAAACACGATGGTTCTACGTAGTACCGTCACTGAAATCCTATACCCATCTTCGGAGTTCACCATCAAGTAGGTGATATCATCAGTCACCAAGGTCTCCATGAGCCCTTTCAAATGAGTCCAAACACGATGGTTCTACATTGTACCGTCACTGAGACCCTATACTCACCTTCGGATCCACCATCAGGTAAGTGACATCATCAGTCACCAAGGTCTCCATGAGCCCTTTCAAATAAGTCCCAACACGATGGTTCTACATTGTACCGTCACTGAGACCCTATACCCACCTTCGGATCCACCATCAGGTAAGTGACATCATCAGTCTCCAAGGTCTCCATGAGCCCTTTCAAATGAGTCCCAACACGATGGTTCTACGTAGTACCGTCACTAAGATCCTATACTGACCTTCGGAGTCCACCATCAGGTAGGTGACATCATCCATCAGTCATATAAGTCTCCATCCTTAATCGAACGAAATTCTCAAGATAGCTATAACAAAAACGATAAAAAATAAGCACCATGAAAATAATTTATTTAGTGGATAGGTAGTTAGGTACCTACTTGGTACAAATAGTTTTGGAGAGCTCGGCCCCGCTTCACTTTACATTTATTCTTGTATTTAGGCATAGTCGGGCTTATTCTATGATCGGTTCAAAAAACAAAACGTAATTACAATCTACTTTATATATATTTACAACCTTTATTTCTATTCTTTTTTTACGAAATATTTATATTTGTACTATTTACAATATGATTTCATTCAAAAATCACTTAAAAGGTGAACTTTTTAGGTTTTATTTGAAAAAAATAACACGCGTATAGTCCACCCGTCACAAGTGTCATACAGACACTGAATGTGTACGCGTCACAGGCCTTGCGGGGGTGCTTCTCGCGGGGAACTGGTGATATTTTAGGTTTTTATTTATTATTCAAAACTTGTAAGAAAAATAAGAAATATAAACAATACAAATTGTTAAATACGTCGTTACATATTTTTTGGTAAAAAAATCATACCAAACTATTGTGCCGTTACAGAGAAAATTTACAATTTAGTTTGTAAAAGGACCTATTTACTACGATTTTTTTCCAAAATTTGGGAAAGTTTATTACAATTTTAAACAATACAATCTATTTGTGATGACCTTAACTATAACATATATTTTTTATATGGAAATCGCACAAAAGGATTCATCTACAAATTACTTTAAACATGCGGTGGTTTTGGGATTTGAGCGATATAGTCCCCTTAAGATTGTACCACATTATTTGTAAACATTACGAGAGTAACAGTTATAAATTAAATTATGCAGGATAAAAAAAACAAAAGCTACTTGGAATAAATAGGCTATTAAAACAATTGTTATCTGCAATATAAAGTTCTCTATATTTTTTGCATGAAATTATTACATAAACATATTAAACGATTTGAGGTAAGAGTGAGCTTACACAAAGTAAGTTCACTCTTACTATTAATTTTTATGATGATAATTAATCCGGATGTTAGAAGTAACATAGAACACATCGAGAAATTTTTAGTTTTGTTTTGTTTCTCTGGCTGTTTGTCTCCCTCCGAAATCTCCGAAACTGTTGCACCGATTTAAATGAAATTTTGCGGATAGTTCAAACGCCGAACGAATAACAAACACCACGCGGACAAAGTCGCGGGCATCAGCTAGTATTATATATGTATAGGGATGGTAATGAAACAGTCAAAGGTCATAAGCACACTGTCTTTTATTCATGTAAATCAACAAGAGAATGTCGTGAGTGTTATATCTTTAAAAAATGGCCAAGGCTTTCCGTATACAGTCTACCAGCTAGTCACAACTATTACATTTCTCCCTCTAGTTCATAACATCTATCACTACATAGTATAAAACAAAGTCGCTTTCTCTGTCCCTATATCCCTATGTATGCTTAAATCTTTAAAACTACGCAACGGATTTTGATGCGTTTTAATAGATAGAGGGATTCAAGAGGAAGCTTTATATGTATAATACATGCCTATTTCCCTTAGACGTGACGTGACGTCACCACGCGTGAACGACAGGACCGATTTCGACAATTCATTTTTAGGGTTCCGTAGCCAAATGGCAAAAAACGGAACCCTTATAGATTCGTCATGTCTGTCTGTCTGTCCGTCCGTATGTCACAGCCACTTTTTTCCGAAACTATAATGTTGAAACTTGGCAAATAGATGTATGTTGTGAACCGCATTAAGATTTTCACACAAAAATAGAAAAAAAAACAAAAATAAATGGGGTTCCCCATACTTAGAACAGAAACTCAAAAATTTTTTTTTCATCAAACTCATATGTATGGGATAGATATTATTACATAAACATATTTTATATATATTTTTTGTTTGATGAAAAAAAAATTATACCTATCCATAGATATGGATAGGTCTTCAAAAATGATATTGAGGTTTCTAATGTCATTTTTTTCTAAACTGAATAGTTTGCGCGAGAGACCCTTCCAAAGTGGTAAAATGGGTCCCCCCCTGTAACTTCTAAAATAAGAGAATGATAAAACTAAAAAAAATATATAATGTACATAACCATGCAAACTTCCACCGAAAATTGGTTTGAACGAGATCAAGTAAATAGTTTTTTTAATACGTCATAAACCGTAAACCGCAATTTACCTTTGATTCAATAGCACGGCACTTGCAACTAGTACGGAACCCTTCGTGCGAGAGTCCGCACTCGCACTTGACCGGTTTTTGGTTATGTTTGTCATCGTCAGGAGAAGGTTCTTATGACAGAAAATTATAAAAATAATCACATAAGATTAGTAAATTTAAGAATACTTAACCACAATATTAAATTTCCTAGCGCTTTAGATAATAGAAACTGTTTTAATATGATCGTAAGGCGTTTGACATAACACTGTCAGAATGCGTAGACGCGTAGTGCTCTTAGTGTAAATAACGATTAGTTAGTTAGTTATAAATGTTCAATTTTATATAGAGTTTTAGTTAAGATAGGACAACGTCTGACGGGCCAGCTAGTATATTATTATAATAAAAAATATAAGAAACAAAAAGATAAGTTGTTCCTAGAAAAGCAAAAGAAATAGTCGAAGCACCGACTATTGCTTTTACTTTTTGCAGTGATTTATGTAAACCATTTTTATCTATAACGTAGCCTAAATAATTATTACTATCTTTAAAATCTTCAACGACCTCTTCTTCAACGCTACCTCCGTAGCGTAGCGTTATTTGGCTCGAATTAAATCTCGGAGGTCGTGGGTTCGATCCCCACGCCGGACACTCTTTGTGTAAATTCTTAAGATTTCTCTCCGGGTCTGATTGGTTGAGGGACTACCCTCCGTGCCTCGGAAAGCACGTTAAGGCGTTGGTCCCGATTGTGAAAACATCATCTATAATAATCGTACATCAAGGAAGCAGCGTTTCCTTGTGTGGTACAACATCGCGCCTGCCAAGGTGACTATGGCAAATACCCTTCCTCGGAAGGAGGCCCATGTTCAGCAGTGGACGTTATACGGGCTGATGATGATGATGAAATCTCGCAGGTCGTGGGTTCGATCCCCATGCCGGACAAGAAATCTTTGTGTAAATTCTAAGATTTCAATCCAGGTCTGGTTGGCTGAGGGACTACCCTCCGTGCCTCGGAAAGCACGTTAACCCGATGGTCCCGCTTGTTGTAACATTTATAACAATTGTATACAAGGTCACGGGCATCAGCGTTTCCTTGTACGATGCAACACAATACTTCGGTCACCAACCTGCCTGCCAAGCTTAGTGACTATGGCAGAACTCTCCTTCGGGAGGAGGCCCGTGTTCAGCAGTAGACGTTATACGGGCTGATGATGATGATCTTAAAAATCTTACCCTTATCTTTCTGTAACGTTAGACCGGCATCCTGAAGCCGTTTTAGGACATAGTGTAACTTCTGCCTGCATATACACAGCACAGTTACAGTAGTAGTAGTGTACAGCAGTACAGTTCTATCGGGCCCCGTAATTGGTATATAATATATACCAATGGCAGGGGTACTATGCTTGTTAGATGATATATACTATATATCATCTAACAAGCATAGTACCCCTGCCATGACTGCCAGTAATTCGTCCATAGCGCGTTTAAAAATTGACGGAGCTGAGGCTAAACCTTAAACAAGGCATTTGAATCTATAAAATCCACGGTGTGTCTATATGCCAAATTTTTTTGTGATTCGCTATCTAATTGAAACTGTTTCTAAGCCATACACAAATCTAATTTTCAAAACTGTTGCCCTGAGTGTAATTAGGTAAATAACTCATGTAAGCTAAGGTTAAGGGATAGGAAAGGGATACTGTTCTATGATCAAGTGATTATTTAGACGGACAGAGTACTCAGCACAAATACAAACAGATCCAATACGTTTTAATATTGGAACGATTGGAGACGCCCCAGGTTCAAGCATATTCAACATTATTATTTAGGATATATATTAGGCGACAAAGTCATATTCAATTTTAATAAAAAATTACGTCGAAGTATCGGCGGTCCGCCGATACTTCGCCGCACGTCATCGGTAATCGAAATACTCCTAATTTAGGAGTATTTCGATTACCGATGACGTGCGGCGTGTGGACGTGCGGCGTGTGGAGCTCCAATAAAATGTTTAGGAGTCCTAAACATTTTATTGGAGCTCCTGTAAAGGACATTAACCTTTTCTTTAATTTTGACAATGTGTTCAATTTCTGTTTATATGTGATTTATATGGAAAAAGGGATAACAGTGAAACCGCCGGTAGCCGGTAATGAACTGACGTTTATTCAACACGATGACAGAACCATCGAGATCATGACACATATACATCATCCCTCCACCCTTATTACAGCTTAATACAAAAACTAAACTTAATATAAAAGAAGTACTTAACTATTTAACCTATCCTAACACATAATATTAATAAAATTTAGAGTAATCGATTCGGGGCCGATTACGTTTGGTTCTAGCCTGCTCGGCATCAGATCGTTCTGATTCAATCACTTGAGAAGTCCCGACGGAGGGCACAGACGCAGGTGAAAGTCTTGTAGTCCCACTCACGGCCGGAACCGAGTCGCCCTGCTGTGCGTTGTCTCTGACAGCCACTGACTCCAGGGGCAACTCTCCTTCCCCTACATTGTTTGAATAACCACCAGGCCATAGAACAAAAGGGCAACTATTGTGAATTTGTTTGGGTTGGGCATTTTCAGCATGAGTATCAGAACTCTTATGAACTGAAACGTGGATAATTTGATTTTTATGTCTCTTCACCTCTTCGTTATTTTGAATATCTTTAATGAGAAACGTAACTTTTCCTAGTTTTTTCGATATCAAGCCCCTCGCCCATACAAATTTGTTGTTTTTAAAATACTTCTTGAACATTACTGACTCGCCTTGGGCAAAATCTTGACGAGAAACGCCGCCATAAGCTTCACTCTGCAAGGACTGTTTCACACTGACTGAGTGTGTGAGCTGTGGGAGCGAAGGAGACGGCGACCGAGGGCTCAACAAATCTAAAGTGGTTCTGAGGCGCCGACCAAAAACTAATTCCGCAGGACTACGATTAGTCGTGCTATGTACGGAATTCCGATAATCAAACAAAAACTTAGAAAGCATGTTATTAATTTTTATATGATTGGAATGTGTGAGAAGCGCTGATTTTATGCCTTTTTTAATGATTCTCACAAAAATCTCCGCCTGTCCATTAGAAGCAGGGTTATACACTGCCGACGTTATATGAAAAATACCATTCATTTCGCAAAAACCCTTAAATTCAATTGACGTAAATGATGTTCCGTTGTCACTTACGATTGTGTGAGGCGTGCCAAAACGCGACATAAACTCGTACAACTTTGAAAGTAATGCTGTAGTTGTTATATTATTGTTCATATCATAGCATTCCACCCACTTTGAGAATGCATCAACTATTACCAAGTACATGCGATTGTTTATCGGGCCTAAGAAATCACAATGAATCCTAAAGAAAGGTTCCGGTGGGTACGGCCAGGGAGCGAGGTGACTGCGAGGAGGAGTAGGACGCAAGGCTATACATATCGGACAGTTGTTTATGAGCTTTTCAAGCGCCTCATCCACACCAGGAAACCAAAACCGCGACCGAACTTCTGCTTTACTTTTAACTATGCCTAGATGAGATGAATGAATAAAAGATAAAACTTTTTGTCTTAAACTCTCCGGAATTACGACCTTATGTCCTCTCATCAAAACACCTTTTTCAACACTAAGTTGTGAACGGCAACTAAAAAATGGTTTTAACGCAATATCATTAAGTTTTTTAGGCCAACCGCATCGGACGAAATTAATAATTTTACTTAGATTTAAATCTAATTCCGTAGCAGTTTGTAACTGCTTAAACGTTACGGGTAAGCTTCCTTCTATAATGAAGTTAACATAATCCGCGCTCTCGCCCGGGCATTTATGAGTATGCTCGCTCGGAGGCGTCGGTATCGGCCGCTCGCTCGCTCTAACGTCACAAGAACCATTGGAACAGCCCTTCTCGTGTGAAACAGGCGCAACACTCGGTACCATCGGGGCACGGGACAAGTAATCCGCACAATTGTTTGCGCTTGTAATATATTGGATTTCAAAGTTGTACGCCGCTAAAAATAAAGCGTACCTTTGAAGTCTATTAGCTGACACTTCTGGTATCCCGTTTTTCTTCCCGAAAATCGAAATTAAAGGCTTGTGATCAGACCTCAATATAAAAGGCTCCGGACGTGCATATAAATACTGATGAAACCGCTTA
Organism: Nycteola revayana; assembly: GCA_947037095.2. Lineage (NCBI taxonomy): Eukaryota > Metazoa > Arthropoda > Insecta > Lepidoptera > Nolidae > Nycteola > Nycteola revayana. Next base: position 10,705,706 of record OX344842.1, on the reverse strand, counting down.
ACACCGAAGATGATAGCTGTAGCCTCTTTCTGGATCTGAGAATAATTTTTCTCCGCCGCAGTTAACGTTCGCGAAGCATACGAGATGGGTTTCTCAATCCCATCGCTTTCGATTTGGGAAAGAATTCCTGCTAGCCCTACCGGCGAAGCATCAACAGTTAAAATTAACTTTGCCGAAGGGTTAAAATGAGCCAAAGTTTTGTCCGATGCCAATAACATTTTTATTTGTTTGAAAGACTGTTCATGCTCACTTTTCCAGTTCCATTTTACCTCCTTCCTTAACAACTCATACAACGGACTGAGAATAGATGAAGCATTAGGTACAAAGCTCCTATAATAATTAGCAAGACCTAAAAACGATTGAAGTTCGCGAACATTATTAGGAACTGGAGCTTTTACTATGGCTTCTACTTTCTCCGGAGACTTTTTAATACCGTTTTTATTTATCAAGTAGCCAAGGTAAGTTATTTCTTTTTGAAAAAATGAACATTTTTCTTTTTGTAACGTTAAACCTGCGTCTTTTAGACGTTGTAAGACTAATCTCAGACGTTCTAAATGCATTGACCTATTTGAAGCTGTTATTAGAATGTCATCGAGAAAACACAGCACACCCTCTATACCAGAGAGTACACACGTAAGCGCACGTTGAAATGCTGCAGGTGCCGAAGAAAGACCAAAAATAAGACGTGTATATGTCATCAAGCCGCGATGTGTGTTAATACATGTGATATTTTGCGGATCCTCAATAGGAAATTGATTGTACGCCATAGACATATCCAACTTTGTGAACTCTTCCCCTCCATGTAATCTCGAAAATAACTCGTCTATAGTAGGTAAAGGGTATGTCTCCACTAACAACTGTTTGTTTATCGTCTTAGAGTAGTCTGCACACAAACGAACTGTACCATTTTTTTTTATCACTGGTACGATAGGCGATGCGTATTCGGAATGCTCGATCGGCACTAAAATACCTAACGTCAACAAGCGATCGATCTCTTTATCAACCTTATCGCGCAAAGAAAACGCGACCGTACGCGCTCTCATGAAAACTGGCTTTGCGTCATCCTTTAATGGTAACTTAATTTTATATTTATTAAAACAGCCTAATCTATCACTAAAAGTTTCCGAAAACTCTGCCAACAAATTACGTAAGTCGTGGTCACCATCCCGCTGGTCAAAAAAATTTATAGAAGAAAATTCTAATCCGAATTTAGATATAAAATCACGACCGAGAAGGGGTGGACCGACGCCACTAACAACATATACATCGATATACTTTGAGCGACCCGAATACGTAACAGACAGACGCGCTATACCTAAACAAGTTATAGAACCGCCGGAGTAATTTAATAATTTTCTTTCCGTAGGCAACAACGGAACATCAAAGAAATGCAATTTGTATGTACTTTCGGAAATAACCGTCACCGCAGAACCACTATCAATTTCAAATGGCAAACGTAATCCGTTAATACAAATGATTTCGGTCATAGGAGCCCCGTTGTTACAACGAATATTAAACAACTCACCGTCGTCTCCTTCGCTCAACTCTTTCGTATTCATGTACTTAATGTTAGCATCGCACATCTTACGTAGGTGACCTTTCACCCCGCACTTAGAACACTTAAAACGCGCATACCGACACTTATTAGACAAATGGCCTGCCCGACCACACACCGAACATTTACAAGGACGAACACCACTAGATTCCGCACCGCTCCCTAACTTGAACACGGCCGCGTCGATGGCGCCGGCGGCGCCACATAGCACCCCCGCAGCAACGCCGAGCTGTGGCCCCGCAGTCGCCCCGGTGCGAGCGCAGCGCCCGCCCTCCGCCATTTCCACCGCTTCTGCGAGCGTTAGCTTCGTAGTGTCCTGAGCGAAAAGCTTCTCTCGCTCACGTCCCGATGCCATACCCGTAACAAATTTATCGAGCAACAAATCCTCTATATGTTTGAACTCGCAGTGAGCGGCTAAATCCCGCAACCTGGCCGCCCATTGCGAAGGACTTTCGTCACTCCGCTGTACCGCCGCGTAGAAATGATAACGTTCGGCGAACTGACAACGTTTCGGAGTGAGATGTTTTGTTAGGATCGAAACGATTCCGTCAAAATTCAACGTGTCCAAATCTGAGGGAAGCGCCAAGTTACTTGCCAACTTGTGTGTATTGTCGCTGAGTGAGCTCAATAAAATAGCCCGGCGTTTAATACCAGCTTTATCCGTTTCATTGTTAACATCGTTTGCCACAAAACCTTGCCGTAATTTCCTGATAAACGTTGACCAATCTTGAACAGCGTGGTCAAAATCAGGCCAATTTCTTGATGAAGACATGTTTAATTATTAATATACCAGGGTAATCCAAATCCTCGTCGCCACTGATTTATATGGAAAAAGGGATAACAGTGAAACCGCCGGTAGCCGGTAATGAACTGACGTTTATTCAACACGATGACAGAACCATCGAGATCATGACACATATACATCAATATGTTAAATCAAAAATAGCAGACACAATGGCACCACAGTCAAACTCAAATCTGATATATTTACCTAGCAAAGAGACTACGTCGGGCATGGGTCCCCCTTGCTCTGAACGAATCGTGAAATAATATAACTCACCGTCATCGCCGTCACCGACGTCCTCGCTTACATAACAATAAAATTTATAAAATATACACTTTTGCACCTTTTTCTCAAATGCCTTTCTTCACGAAGTGCTATATAACCACAATGAAAATAAAGTACCTACCTTTTGTGAATAAAAATCTAGCAGAATGACGAGTAAAATTTTGGTATAAATAGAGTAAACAAAAAAAATATGTAATACAATTGTTACCTATGTATTCTTATCACAATCGAAATAATTATAAGTCTTTCTTATAAATATAAATAATCGTACTATGTTATACATAACATTTACTTTTCTACAAATTTGTTCCTCGTTTGTCTTTGTGTTACTGACGATAAAGCGGGATCAATTTAAAGTGCGTTATGTAGTTTCACATTTCAAACGACTTATCTATTATTGCTATATAGAAAATGTGTGTGATGCCACAGATTAATAAATAGCTACTACGCAACCGATACATAATAGCCTACAAAATCTTTTTAATAAAAATATTTTTGTTATAATAATACCTACATGCTGCTCAGAACGAGCTGAAATTTACCATAAGTACGCGTACAAAGAGTCTAGACTATATTGCCCGCCGTGCGGGTCACGTTCTAACGCGTCATCGTAAGAAAACACGGGTTTTACCTATAATGACATTGCCCATTGCGTAAGAAACTACCTACTTGGAAAGGTTACAATAGTACAGCAGGAATTACCTATAAAAACAAAAGTTTTATAATACCTGACTCAAAAATCTCCACAATTTACATACTTATGGATCTACATACTTATGTTCAAAGAAATAAATGGTGAAAAAATTCGTAAATACACCTTTAAAAGACTATTCACCTTCCTTAGTCTCTCGGCAAGGAAACAAACAAAAAAAAATCTATTGTTTTGCGACTTTTACACTCACTTTCTACACAGTAATTACGTTGTTTCGGCATTTCGAAGCGTTCGACAGCCCTCTGTCGCTTGTATCCACGAAGATACGCCGCATTTAAACGCGTGGCCTTGAGCGAGAGTGATAGATATGTAGAATGCTCATGTCATCGGAAGGACTATTCTAATTTGGTGTCCAGTCTTGTGGTTGCCTTTGCTTACGAACTACAAGCTATATCGTTTAGAAGTATCATCTCCAGGAAACCTTAAAAATAAACAAACTATGACAGCAGTTGCGAATAAAACGAATAATTAAATGATTGATTATAAGAAAAAAAAAGTTTTAACAAACACTAATACAAAATCATAACCTTTATCATTTTGGTAACCTTTATCCCATTTAAAGCAATAAAATAATCTTTTTACATAACACGTCCGATTGTGTCACTCGGCCGATTGCGACTGAGTCAGACTGAATTTAATTAGGCGACGGGGACCTGATTAATGCTGTCCACGCGCTAGGCGCCAGTCATCTTCCGCTATTTTTCCGTTAAAAATCCGATGCCCTCGTAGACCCGAAGTCCGAGAGGCCCGCGAACTGTAAAGTAGAGCGCCACTTGCACAAAACTTCCATAAAATACTTAAAGTTTTAATCCCTCAATCTCATCGCCAGCGACCGCCGGAACCGGACAGAACTTCAGCCTTAATATATGGTTTAAAAACTGGTCCAAGCTGCCCACAGGGGGCGCCCTCATGCGCAGGTTGCTTAGTTTGTAGTTTTTAAACCATTTATTAAGGCTGGGGTTCTGCTCGCTTTTATGCCCGGTGAAGTAGCAAGAGGCTAAATACGTATGTCCGTCCTAAAAAAAAAAAATATTTTGGTTTAATCTAAGTTTGTTAACGCCATAGTATAAAAATCGGGCATATGCGAGTCGGGTCACATTTTACGAAAAATACACTTGAGAGCAATAAAATCGCACACGTTGACTTTTTGTTGTTAAAGCAGTTTTTTTCATGAATGTGAATACATATTAAAATAAAACTTACACTATTTGAATGTTTACTTCAGTACCTTTCTAATGATATCAAATACAGTGTAAAAAAAGTACCCATAGGGAGTTTTAGGGCACAAAACCCAACATACGGATAAAATTACCCAATTTAGCTTAAGAAAGAATAAAAATAAAACTCAAAATGCTTGATCAAATTGTTTTTTAATAAGGTGTATTCCCTCCCCTAGCCTTGATTACAGCTCTTAATCGGTTTTTCATGGACCGTATTAATTTCACCATGAAATCTTGTGGTATGGCGTTCCACTCCTCTTCAATGGCAAGTTGAAGCTCTTGGAGGCGCGTAGGAGCAGGGCTTCTTGCTCGAACTCTTCTTTTTAGCTCATCCCAGACATGCTCAATCGGATTGAGATCAGGACTACGAGCTGGCCACTCCATCGCGGTGATTCCAACGTCTTCCATGTAGTCGCAAACTGTTCTAGCGACATGCGGTCTGGCGTTGTCGTGTATTAAGAGAAAATCTTCTCCCATAAGCCACGCAAGCGGCCTCACATGTTCTTCGAGCACTTCTTCGACGTATCGTGCAGCCGTCAAACTTCTCGATCTCGGGCCGGTATTCGCCGTAGTGATGAATACAATGTCAGTTTTAGTGTCCAACATTATGCCACCCCAAAACATACACGATCCACCTCCAAAAGCCACACGTTCGCTTATGCAGCATTGTGAAAATCGCTCTGATGACCTTCTGTAGACCCTAGAGCGTCCATCATGACCATGTAAAGTCATTCTGCACTCATCAGAGAACATAACAGCCCGCCATTGGTCATACGTCCAATTTAAATGTTCCCTAGCAAATTGTAGCCGGGCTTGTCGGTGAGCTGTGGTCAATTTGGGACCATTTGCTGGGCGATGTGAAGTCATTCCTGCTTCACCTAGTCTTCTTCGAACTGTCCACCGACTTATACTGACATTGCGAACTTCTCGAAGCTGTTGTCCCAGTTGAACCGCGTTCAGTTGCCGATTTCTCAAAGACCTTGTCACAAGAAAGCGGTCATCACGCTCTGATGTTGTGCGTCGCCGGCCAGATCCTGGTCGCCGAATGTAGCCACCGGTCTCTTGGAACCTCTGGTATACACGACGAACAGAGTAGCGGCTCAAATTTAGCCGTCGAGCAACTTCACTTTGGTTATGGCCTGCTTCGAGCAAGGCAATAACTTGAGCGGCTTCTGCGGGCGTGGTATCCATATTTTTCCAGTAAATCCGTATGCTTCCAGTAGAGATGTTATCACGTTGACCTTCGGTATGCAACTGATTAAAAGTTCCAATAAACCGACCTTTTTATACCTGCGGCTAAGGGTGCAAGTAGTGACAACGCAAACGCGTGAATTTGGGGAATTCGGTGTACGGTCGGTTTTTGTAAGTTACGTAAAGGTCAATGATTTTAATTTTATGTTTTTGTAAAGCTAAGCTTGTATGCTTTAATTTTGTCTAATGATTTTTACTCAATATCTTTAGATTTTAGAAAACAATCAGTAATAAACCAAATTACAAGGGGTGTGCGATTTTATTGCTCTCAAGTGTAGTATGTGTATTAGATGTAGCAGAAAAAATACAGGTTTTATATAATCGACTGGAGAAGAAGATTTTATTTTACCACTTTGCCGGCATGTTTTTTTTTTAATATGTTTATGTAGAATTACAGCATTACAGTATCTACGCGAAGCAAAAGGTGGATACATAAGCAGGTAAGTCGTCGGATATGTTGAAACTATATTGTTATTGATACAATTAAACTCCTAAGTAACCGTCATTACAGGTCAAATATAAGAGTACTTTTGAAGAAAACCACATGAGTTATACAGTTTTCTCAAAACTTTTACGCATAAAAATGTAATGTTTATATACATTTGACTCTATTTTCAATCTTTTTAGGCTTAATAGCTTTGGTTTGAAAATTAGCATACATTATCTTTCCCCGGTGAAACTAGGTGATTTTGAAATAAATAACTTTGAAAATAATATAATTTATTGAGCATAACAATAAGAACGAAAGAATATATTATAGACTATTTGGCATTACTCTCGCGAAACCTGATCACTCTCTGATGTCATGTCGAAGTTGGAATTCCTAGTTGAAAACAAAACAATACCGATATTCATGCGAATGAATACCGGTATTGTGTTTACTTGATTTTCGCCATCATGCATTTTCCAGTAAGACTTAAACCAATTTCAGTGATTTTACTCCACCATGTCAAACGCCGCTTTAACGTTAGTTGTTTTTACTCTGGTACTCAGATGGGTGTGTAGGCGTTTTTTTAGGCTTATTGTTATTATAAATTATAGGTATTCATAGGATTAACTAACTTTCGTCCACCGTTCGTTCCGTTTATGTTTCTATTAGGTCTCATCTCAAATATCTAATATAGTAATCATTTTCATAGAGAACGAGACGGCTTAAAAATAGATTTTTATCCATCTGTCTCCAACATAAACATATATGGAAGAGTTAATCTATGCCCTAAACTCGTAAGTTCCGCGTAGAAACATTTCCAGTCGCTTTTTTCTGTTTGTGAATTTCCTCAATCGCATATGTTCACAGTCGTTAATTTTTCTAAATATTTTTTTTGCCAGAGCAGTTAACATGGAAGATGTTAACTGTTCTGGAAAAAAAAAATTGTTGCCGTTTTACTACTGTTCAGCTTGCATATTTGTGGTGGGTTGATGGTTAGGTAAAAAGTTTTTCACTATATTTTTCTCTTGATGTCAATAGGAATAAGCATAACAATTTAATTGGTCATAAATATTTTTTTTTTGATTTTTTATTGCCCTTACATATATTATGTTTCTTTGTTTGTTAGTTATTATTTAAATCCAGAAAATATTAAATAAAAAGTGAAAAATATAGTACGGAGATTCAAACTTTCAAAACGCGAAACCATTGTGTGACGTAAAATGGTGAAGTTTAAACGGCTCAAATGTATTCAAAAAATTTGCTGTTTTTCAATCCGTTAATATTTTTTTCTATGTTATAAATATGTGTATGATTAATATAAGAAAAAAAAATCATAAATATTCCCTATTTTCATTACAATGCTTCAAGTAGGAAAAGTTCCTTTGTAATAAGATTTTAGTAATTTTCAGTATTTATAAAGAAAAAGGTTTTTTACGATCATTATTTCGGTGTATTTTCTTCTATATTTTATTATGAATTTCCCACGGGAACGGGAGTTACGCGGGTGAAACCGCGCGCGGGAAGCTAGTATTCAATAAATCTATTGCAATCTCAATAAATATATTACTTCGACATCCCTGTTCGTATTTCGTTAAGCTTATCATATTAACTATATACATTTATTTTATTTATTTATTATATTATCATTTATCAGAACGCAAATATGTTTTGAACGGATCTCATTAATTATAAATCAAAACCCATACATACATACATAAGCTTACGCCTGTTTCCCAGCGGGGTAGGCAGATGCAATCGACCTCCACTTGCTACGATCCCTGCACACATCCCAAAATCCATAGTGGACAAAATAATGTGTATTCCATGATGTTTCGACAGTACATAATATTTTAACTTTAATTAACTCAACTCAAATATTTTAATGCATTCCACGTGTAGGTATTACATAAGGTGTTACAGATGATATCAATTTTTTAGATCCAACATGGACCCTGTCGGGCACAGCAAAAATGGAAGAGAGGAAGTAGGGCCAGCCATTTTAATCATTAATTATTATTATTATATTTATATATATTTTTTTTTAATTCTATTGTGTTTATTTTTATTAACATTAACTTAGAAACTAGTTTTTTAAAGATATTTAGTATATTATATTTTTAGATATTTATTATTTATATTTTCTATATATATTTACTTATGCTCTATGTTTATTACATGTACATTCAAAATTTATAATTAATTATTTGTTTTATCATTGAAGTATTCATTTATAGAGTAATAACATTTATTTAATAGGAAATCTTTTAATTTATTAATAAACTTATTTATATTAGCCTCATTTTTTATAATTTTTGGTAATTTATTGTAGATTTTTTTAGTTATATTGCTCTATTTTTTAATGTTTAATCTAATGCACCTTCAATGTCGAAGAATAAACAATTAACACACACATCATAGTGTTGTAAAAATCCAAAAAAAAAAAACACAATTGAGTAGTAAACAAGTTAACAAAATAAGGCGATTAATACCGCACGGCACCGCGCACCGCCGCGGCAGGCGCCGAAACGGATCCCACGTCGCAATGGCCCCGCGGTCGGGAAGTCCGCGGTATACGTGTGTTAGTCATTATCGGATTCACTAGAGGCCAATGATGGATGTCATGAGATCCGCCCCACCGCCCAATCGCCTAAAAGCTTTAGCTAAGTTTTCTATTTAATTAGTAAAAAAAGCTGCATTTTTGAGGATAGATAAAATTAATATTATAACAATTAAATCATTATCACAAGTCAGAAACGCAAATATAGTAGCTACTTACATCAAAACACGTAACCGATTCAATAGATGGTCGTTTGGTTGGGTATACATTAAATAAAACAACGGACGCACTAAACAAAACAAAAACCTCTAACATAAAATAATAACAACCAATTGCGCGGGCAAATGCAAATGGTGGACAACACAAAGCGGGCAAATGCAAATGGTGGACAACACAAAGGCGAACCGTCCCCTATCCGCCGCACCGCGCACCGGCTGCATCTTCCGAATGTTCTCGATTGTTGCCGGATCATGTCGCCTAACACTCGTAACGCCCGCGCGACGAACGACGTAACCGTAACCTTGTTTGGACGGCGTGCATGAAGCATGAACGTTGAATTTTATGTGCACATCAGATTGTTGAGTTTTGTTTTCTAGGAATTGGTCTAATATACGAATATCGTAAAATTTCTATTCGAATATTTGAAACAGTTGATTATTCGAATAATTTGAATATTCGAAAATTCGAATGCAAACCCTACTAATTGCCGGTTACCGGTAGGTTAACGAATTTTTTTAATATTGTTCTTCGAATTACTTATTTAAATGTTTTAATATAAAAAACAGGCTATAAATAAATAGTGTATGGTGTAGATTAATTTTACTTTAAGTCAGTAATAAAAAAGATAAGATAACTATGTCATAGGCATCTTCCATTTACATATCACGCCCAATTTTTTTCAAGACGGTAACAGTAAGTCACTTAGTATTAAGAGCGAAAGCTCATTTACTCACTCATCACGAAATCTGAGAAAACACAGGTGCTGAGTGAGACATGTGTCTCAAATTTTGCATAGCGGTTCCTCTTAGAATATAGGTGCTCACTTAGACGGGATAAAAACTGTTACTTTGACACCGTGTTCAATAGTAATTATTTGAAAGTAAAATGGCTGAGATATGGTGTTTAGAGATTTGGATGAATAACCTACCAAGGAAATTTTTGAGATAGAGAAGTTTAATTTGTGAATTTAATTCATCTATACATATAATACCCCCCTCGGTAGGAGGCCCATGTTCAGCTGTGGACGATATACGGGCTGATGATGACATAATTAATAAATACCAGGCGTAGCATTAAAAGTCTCGCTTAAAGTTTTGGATGTCGTCCGTTCGATCACCATACGGGCAAGAAAGAAATCTTTGTGTAAATTCTAAGATTTCTTTCCGGTTCTGGTCGGTTGGGGGACTTCCCTCCGTGCCTTTGAAAGCACGTTAAGCCATTGGTCCCGATTGTTATAATATCATCTTCTACTTACGTATACCAAGGAACATAACAGACAGCAGCAGTTTACTGTACAAATAACATAATACTGCTGCCACCAAGCCGCTTGCCAAGAGTGGGAAAATATTGGCAGGACAATTCCTTGTGCCCATGTTGAGCAGTGGCCGCTATACGGGCTGAAGAAATAAAACTGGTGGAAGTCCAATCTATATATATAAAAGAAAGTCGTGTTTGTTACAACACTTATAACTCGAGAACGGCTGGACCGATTGCCATGGTTTTTGATTTGTTGGATTTGTTTCCTTCCCGAATAGCAGAATACATTTTAAAAACAAAAGAAAGTCGTGTTAGTTACACTATTTATAACTCAAGAACGGCTGAACCGATTTGCCTGAAAATTGGTAGGGAGGTAGCTAAGAACTGGGAGAAGGACATAGGATAGGGTAGGGTAGGGTAGGGTAGGGTAGGTTAGGGGTAGGGTAGGGGTAGGGTAGGGGTAGGGTAGGGGTAGGTTAGGGGTAGGGTAGGGGTAGGGTAGGGGTAGGGTAGGGTAGGGGTAGGGTAGGGTAGGGGTAGAGTAGGGGTAGGGTAGGGGTAAGGGTAGGGGTAGGGTAGGGTAGGGGTAGGGTAGGGCAGGGGTAGGGTATAAAAGTCCACCCGTGCGAAGCCGGGGCGGGCCGCTAGTTATGTATATTGAAGACTAGCTTTCCACGCGTGGATTAACCAGCGTAATTCCCGTTACCGTGGGAACTTCATAATAAAATAATAGCCTATAGCCTTCCTTGTTAAATGGGCTATCGAATGAAAGATTTTTTAATTTGGACCAGAAGTTCCTGAGATTAACGCTTTCAAGCAAACAAACAAACTTTAGCTTTAGCTTTATCTACACTAATATTATAAAGAGGAAAGATTTGTACCTATTTTTGTATGTTTGTATGTTTGTAATGAATAGGCTCAAAAAGTACTGGGCCGATTTAAAAAAATCTTTCACCATTCGAAAGCTACATTATCCACGAGTAGCATAGGCTAAATTTTATTTTGGAAAAAAATAGGGTTCCGTAAGATATTTGGGTTTTTCTGACACAAGGTGTAAAAAATCAACCAGAAAAGTTACTTATTTTGCGTACGAACCATAAAATGTTCTAATTAATTATAGATCTTATAAATATCTACAAAAAAGTCCGCGACACACTATACCTATCTATGTCGAGTGAGGCACAACGACCATTTTTTTATTTAGAAATCTTGAATTTTTTTTGGACTACATTTAAACGCGTTTATTTTACTCATGCTATTAATCCTTATCAAAATAAATTATTATTATTATTTCATCACTAAGAACAGTTTATGTAGATAATATTTGGTATTTTAATGATTAAAATTGGACGTTTGGTTTTGAAGTTATGGCGAAATTAAAATATTACGATTTCTGCTGCACGGCCCGTTGCGAAGTATAATAATTTTCGTGCGATTTTTTTTAGATTTCGTTCTTAAAACTACACCTACGCAAAAGTTCTTCTCAGAGCTAATCAACAGTTCTTCTCAGAGCTCAACAACAGTTCTTTACAGAGCTTTGAAAATGCCTAAAATGCCTAATCCCTAAAATGCCTATTAATTACATCATTAATTATATTTTCATCATTAACAACTTTAACATCCACAGAAAGACAATCTGTGCAGCCTGCGGATAATGACTGCGTTGTCGATGTTTATGTCGGTGTCTGTGAATTGATCTGGGAATCATTTTGCTGACCGTGTCTTTCCTGGGTAGGCTTTTTGCAGCGGTAACCGACATCCGCACGGAGCCGCGGGCGACCGCTATCACTACATCACTACATATTATAAACAAAGTCCCCTGCCGCGTCTGTCTGTCTGTTCGCGATAAACTCAAAAACTACTACATCGATTTTCATGCGGATGTTACCACTCGATAGAACGATTCTTCCGGAAGGTTTACGTATATGATTTGTTTAGTTTATGTGTACATTTGACTAATATATATTGATATTTGTCAGAGGTGTCGGAAAAAATTAAGCCATTTGGGAGCTTTCAACGAAAACGCTGCCTAAACCCTATGAGATATAACAAAACAATGTATGGTGGCAAATATTCTTCTCTTTTAGATCTACAAAAAAGTCTGCGATAGCATATTATGTCTATCTTTCAAGGTTAACTTGCTATATCCATTATATCTTAGAAAAATGATGATTTCTAATGCGGTAATTGTAAAGCTAATCAGACGGATTCAGTATTTATCCTTATCATTTTAAATGAGTTAATATTCTTAAGCATTTCATGCAGATTATTTTACCGCTACACTATATACTTTTAATGAATAACTTAGAAGTTATCGCAAAATAACAGCGCGTGTTTTAGGTAGGCCTAATGCGATTATGCGCGCTCGATCCTTAAGAATTATAGGGCAAATTTTTTGTTTTGTGTTCGTTGTAAATAATATGATGGATAGATACTTGAATACCTATTTATTTAGTGTTTGTTGTATTGTTAGTCCTGAAGAGTATAGGTATTTCATACGATAAAAGTATATCCACCTACTTATTTCACTGAGTTTTAGCAGGTACCTATATTAATTTGTTTCTGTTTGTTTTGACCAAATTTCGCCCGTTTCTTAGAGGTTTAAAGACATTATGTAGTATAATTATCAGTATTGTACCCGTGCGAAGCCGGGGCGGGCCGCTAGTCCATTATATCTTAGAAAAATGATAATTTCTAATGCGGTAATTGTAAAGCTAATCAGACGGATTCAGTATTTATCCTTATCATTTTAAATGAGTTAATATTCTTAAGCATTTCATGCAGATTATTTTACCCCTACACTATATACTTTTAATGAATAACTTAGAAGTTATCGCAAAATAACAGCGCGTGTTTTAGGTAGGCCTAATGCGATTATGCGCGCTCGATCCTTAAGAATTATAGGGCAAATTTTTTGTTTTGTGTTCGTTGTAACTATGATGGATAGATACTTGAATACCTATTTATTTAGTGTTTGTTGTATTGTTAGTCCTGAAGAGTATAGGTATTTCATACGATAAAAGTATACCCACCTATTTATTTCACTGAGTTTTAGTAGGTCATCATCATCATCAGCACGTTTATCGTCCACTGCTGAACATGGGCCTCCTCCCGAGGGAGGGTATTGCCATAGTCACCACGTTTGGCAGGCGGGTTGGTAACCGCAGAATTATGTTGTAACACACAAGGAAACGCTGCTGCCCCTTCCTTGATATACGATTATTATAGATGATGTTATAACAATCGGGACCAACGGCTTAACGTGCTTTCTGAGGCACGGAGGGAAGTCCCTCAACCAACCAGACCCGGAAAGAAATCTTAGAATTTACACAAAGATTTCATGTCCGGTGTGGGGATCAAACCCACGACCTCCGAGATTTAAAGCAAGCCAATTACCGCTACGCTACGGAGGTTGGCCGAATGCGATTATGCGCGCTCGATCCTTAAGAATTATAGGGCAAATTTTTTGTTTTGTGTTCGTTGTAACTATGATGGATAGATACTTGAATACCTATTTATTTAGTGTTTGTTGTATTGTTAGTCCTGAAGAGTATAGGTATTTCATACGATAAAAGTATACCCACCTACTTATTTCACTGAGTTTTAGTAGGTACCTATATTAATTTGTTTCTGTTTGTTTTGACCAAATTTCGCCCGTTTGTTAGAGGTTTAAAGACATTATGTAGTATAATTATCAGTATTGTACCCGTGCGAAGCCGGGGCGGGTCGCTAGTATATTAGTATAGATATAATGTTTTTTCTTAATAACTATCTGTCTCTGTCAGAACTTTCACTTCTTTTCTGCTCCTGATCCTCCAATTTTATTGTGTGTTCCATGTCCCCCACTTCTTGGGTACATTCTTCTCTTTCCATTTTCATTGGAAAGATATCATCAGTCTCTCATTAATGTCAACGTGTATTTTATCTTGCTAATGTTCAATCCCCTCCTCAATCATTTTGGTATCTTTAAAACATATTCTGATGGCTTAACATTACAAGAATCGTCAAAAAGTCTTCGCTTCACATTGTCTGCTGGATTTACTGAAATGGGAACAACTGATAACATTTACTCTGCTGTTTTTGTTAGCCGGTTTTAATGTTTCATTCTTCCCCTTAATTGTCCTTATCTTAGTTTCAGTCTCATATGTATTTATATTTTACTGTACTTTGTCTTTTATTTTTCTTTTTTGCGTCAAATAGTTTGTTCTCATTTGCATTTATTTTATCAGTTGCTATTATATTAGTTTTTTTTAGAATGTTTTTCAGTTCCATTTTCCATCTCTTTATTTTTATTGACATCTGTTTCCTGGTTTTTACTTCTACTTGACTTCAGCATGAATTTCAGACTTTATTAATATTTCAGTCTTTTCCTTAATTATATCATTTTACTTTATGACGTTCATCTTTGTAATTTCAGTCTCTTTAGTTAATGTAGTGTCAGTCTCATCTTCAAGTTTACTCTGCTTTTCGTCACTTTTTAGTCTATTTTGTCTTTGGTTGTTATTTGGTACGTCAATGTTTATTTTGTTCTCATTAACGTTTATTTTATCAGTGTCTGTAATCTTTACCATTTTTGGACTAGATAATTTCTCTGTTTCGCTTGTTACGATATCCTTGTCTTTACTTGTTTTGACACATGTTTTTCGTTTTTTGGTTACTTCATTCTGATCTTCCTTTTCAACAGTACCTCCATTTTCTTTTGTTTAGTTTTTTATTTTGTTTTACAACCCTTTTTATTAATTTAGCTTCTTTGACTAGTTCTCTGTTTTTTTCCGCTCCAGATTATCTGCAATAGCTTTTTCTTTTTCGTCTTGTTTATTTTTTTCCAATTCGAGCCATTTTTCGCTGGTCATAAGGTAGATACTAGAATGTTTAGATAAGATTTTACCTTTACGCTTAGGCGTCAGTGCTTTGTAAAGGAAATCATAAATTTTTGCCGGAGATGCTGTTTTGTAAAGGCTGTCGGTGCTGTCTAGATCTCCAATAATTTGATCCAACTTTTTCAGGTTTTCTTGTATTTCTTCATTTTTTTCTGTTTCTACTGCCTCTATATATATTTTATCGAAGTCATTAATCTCTCTGTTCTCTGTTTGTGTGTTATTTCTATAACAATTTCTGTGTCAATAGTTTCAACATATATATTTTCTGAGTCATCAATCATAGCTTTCTCCATGTTTGTTACGTTTTCGTTCTTTCCAATGTCTTTCGGGTTGTCAGCCGATATTTTTTGGTCTTTCTGGTTTGTTTCCATTTCCATATTTGCTTCATCACCTGGTACTATGAAGAAAGGTAGGTTATCGATTGACAGCTATTCGTCGTCAATTCGAATTCCTCTTTGATGATTTTCTGGAATAATGTCATTTTCTTCTTTGTACAATTTGTACAAGTTCTCCAAAGCCAAAAAAATTATCGTCTTCAACGGTTGCTTCGTTCTGGACAGCAGAAAAGACTGGGATCAGATATCCCACAAGGACTTGGAAATCTGTCATTGTCAACTTCTTGTCATGGCATGGTGCAAGCCCTAAACCCATTTATAATCCCTTCTTGTTTTATGTTTGGCACTACTGTGGTTAAGACCCGTCCGAAATCTACTTTGGTAAGTTGCTTCGAAAAGTTGCTTCGTCGCCATTCTAGCAGAGCTTTTTTCCATTCGTTTTTTATAGGTTTGAATGCGCTGCCACGTCAGCCGGTTGCAGTATTCTCGTCACGTTTGGGTATAACGCCACTAACACTATACCCAACTCTTTGCATTCCTCACTTAGTTCGTAGTTGATGTGGCTTTTATGCCCATCAACTCACAGAATCACGGGGAATGTAACATTCTCTTTTACAAGGTGAGAGTACAGAATTTGCGTCACATATCGGAAAAATATTCCCTCCACCCGTTGTCAGATAAAGCAATCCCCCAGGGTAAGAGAACTGAACGTCGGATATCTTCGCGCATCCGACTTTCCCACTAGCCGAAAACAAGAAAAAAGCCAAAACTTTCCCTGTTTGGGACAAAGTTGAAAGCCGGTCTGATTACCATTAAAAATCCTGGACGGAACACAGTGTATATGTTTGACGATTTACAAGTGCCTGTAATTGGTTTACGTACATAAAAATGTTTTTTTTTTCAATTTGCTTGAACCAGTTTCTAACATTCTCCTCCGAAACGTTAGCACTTGCTGAGGTTACTGCTTCGGCAGTTCTTTCTGTGATTTCTGGGTGTCTCTTCAAAAAAAGTTTATACCACCCTTCCCCAGGTCTGTTGTCTTTAAATTTACTAACTCTTGGTGTTTTTTGCATGAACTGTTCCACACTGTGTAAAACATCTTCTTTTCTTTTAGGAAACCCTTTCTTACTGGACGTGATTATTTCAGTTTCTGTAAGTATTGTTGGTGGCCCAGGTCTGGTTTTGATGAGGTCGCTACTGATTCTGAACTGCAATGTTGCTCTTGGTATTCCGAATTTACGAGCTGCTTCCCTCTTGGGCATTCCATCTTTAATGGCTGTGACTGCTGCCGTCAGATCTTTTTCGGTATATTTTTTTTCATATGTTTTTTCCAGATGGTGGTTTCGGCATGATTGTATCTGTAATGTTAACAATTATGTTAGCTATCTAACTAGGTATATACAAAAAATCTAAAAGAAATTCTATACTTTATACCTACTGAGGTATTACTAAAATAGGTATAGGCATTTCACGTTATCTACTCGTACATATAAGTACAATTTGACAACAGATAAAGAACGAAAAACAAAGTAAGAGAGTTTTACGTAAGTAAATGTTAATTTACTACCGTGTTCTCTTAAGTAATATGAAAAGGAATAGGTAAAACTAGGCCGGTATTTATTGGAAAATAGTCAAAGTACAGTCAATAAAATATAATTTGACTGTAGGTACCTACACCTTAGAAAACTAAAACGTTCACTATACCAAATTAAAATAAAACCCTAAAAGTTTTTTTTTTGTTAAAATCGTTAATTATCCTAGGTGTTAATAATTCAAAACTATTTTATGAAATTTAAAATCTCTTTGAAAACTAGGTAATGATTGGCTCCATGAAAAACAGTCATTGGCAACGGCCAATCGCTTCAAAAGAAGAATGATTGGCCCTGCCAGGATTTAGATACAGAGAGAGTTTAACGGTTTTGGAAGTAATTTTAAAAATAGCTCGTATAACTCAGTGCAAGTAAAGTCCAAAATCGTATGGGCAATTTATAAAACAGTATTTTATTAATAATTGGCCGTCATGCCAAACAATCAGCCTTCCATATTAATCCTAAGTTCAGTGATTGTCCCCTTATTTTTCTTACTTTTAGGTTAGGTAGCGGGTTTTAATTTATTGAAATAGGTACGAAATTAAACAAACTATTAGAAAAAAAACATTAGCTTACCTTACCAACGTTTAATACAACAAGAAACATGGGATCGAACTTACCCAGTCATCACAGATTTTACTAAGAAACTGAGCACGTCAACGTGATCGGCGACACAACAACAAAAATAGTTTTATCTCAGTGTTGCTATTAAAGGAATTAAAAAACTACTTGACAGTGTTGCCAAGTATTTCGTGGTAGATTTATTAATTAATTTGATTGATGTTTTTTCTTATGGTAATCCTTAATATTTTGCTTTAAAGTGCAAGGCGCCAATAATTGGGGGAGGGCCAACAATACTATCTGTTACCCTATTTGAATTTGTTTGCTCTGTGGTCAGCGTTTCCACAGCGGAAGCATTTTCCCAATAAATCTTTAAATGAAGTTAACCTTTTGTATTGTCTTATTTTTCTGTAATGAATATATTTCCTTGTTTATTTCTTGAGCTTAGTAATCAAAAAGTGTTATCTTATCAGCTCTTCAATTGTTGTAGCGAGGTGTACTAATTCTCTAAAACTTTTAGTTTTGTCAACCTGAAGTATTTTTGTTCGAATATAATTAATCGAATTATCTCTAACTCCTCTAATGAATTGTAACGCCAGACAGTTGTCATTATTTTAATCCCAGAGTGCTCGATAGCCATGATCATAGGCATAGGTAAACCCGCAAGCATTAATGAACCAACCCATGTATCATTCATCTCAAATCCTGTGCCCCTTAACCGCTGTGATGTCTCCACAATTTGTGTCACATAATCCGTCATGTTTTCACTGTTTTCTAACCGTATTGAAATTAAATGACGAAGCAAAGTAATCCTCCTTAAAAATCCTGAATCGGCGAATAACGGCTTATAGTCGTCCACAACTCTATCGAAGACTTCGCATTCTTTATGTGCACATAATAACGATGAATCTATCGTCAGAATCACTTTCGCGCGTGTTTTCACGTCCGCTATTATTGCTGCTGCAGAATAATTAAATAGCAGATTCTTCTTTTATATATTTGTCGACGCCTTCTAGTTCACTACTGGGCACATAACCTATTAAAATTTCAGAATGTTGGTTGAACAAGTAACTATTTATTGCACAGATTAAAAATCATATGTACACGTAGACAAACTATATTTATGGTTTTATAGTGAACAGTGCTGTGGGTATTATATGGATTATTTATTTTGATATCAATATCCAACAGTATTTATCACTATTTTTTCTAAGAGCCTCTGGAATTACCACGCGAGGTCCCCACATAACGCAACTGAGTTCTTCGTAAAGTTCATTTTTAAGATTAAATTTCTCGGTTATCAGTAATACATAAACGTTCAGTAACTGCACCCGGACTCCATATTTTCTTACCGTGTTGATATTCACGCAATCATACTTCTATGCCCGTCGTTCTATTTTTTTACTGTATAAAATTTTCCCCATGTGGTTTAAGCATATGGATCCTGGTCCTTAATTCAGAAACAGTATCTACTTCCATCGTCAACCTAACATTATCAATATCTAATAATAAACCTACTTTTCTTCCAACCCTTCCTTATCCGAAAATGGTTCATTCTCTTCTGGTGACGTTTCGCCGCCGTTTAACGCCACGTCGACATGATACGCTCTCCTCCTTTCTGACCTTTCGTCTCGTGTTCAAATCTGTTCTTCGAGCATACACGTCGTGCCACCCGCATGCATAGCAATATTTTTTTTCTTCCGCTACCGCCTTCATACCTTGAATGACCCACCGACCTGCCGTTGTGCCTATAACGGACCCTGTTGTCACCGGATTACGTCAGCGCATGGAAAGTGCTCGAGTCTCCCCCGACGCGGCACTAACGCCCACTGCGTTTCTATCCACCCCTGTTGCATCCCGCTCTGCCAGCCTCCAGTGCACCAGTGTAATTTCGCTTCTGCAAATAAGAGTTGACGTACCACGACACTTTTGAGTCCACAATCCAATTGATCCCGCATATTTTCAAGCACAGCGCCGAACTTGCAATATCTTGACAACTTTTTAAGCTCCGCCACGTATTGCACGGCTGATTCACCCGCCATTTGCCACATATGTTTAAAATAGTACCGTTCTGCCATGAAAGATCGCTTGGGTTCCAAGAGATTTCCCATAATGTGGAGCATGGTCATCGTAAGTTTTGCAGCTAGGTTTATCCGCGCTGGATAAATTACCAAGCAATTCGTTAGCCTCACTGTATTTTCTTCTTTACTGCATTCGCTTGAAAGTACATCTCTAACTGTTCGATTTGAAACGTCCAATTACCCGTGTTAATATAAAACTCGCACAACTTACTGAACGGATTGAATTTGGCACGCAGATAGTTACTATGAACACAAGATTCAACGGATGTCTAAAGTATGTATCAATCAATCAACCTGCAGGGTTCACTGCTAGACACAGGCCTAGTCATCAAATGAGACAAAATATCCATGTATTCTTAGCTAATTAAAAAGTTCAGTTATGAATGTGAATTAAAGGCATTATACCTATTGAGAAATAATCGATATTTACTATACCAAAATTGCTTGTCGGTGTTCCTTCTCGATGAGTATTGGCTAAGCACGATTCCTTAAATCATTCTTGGCCAATACTCATCGTTATAACTGCCTAATGTTGCTTGCGAGTACGCTGGTATTGAGTTTATCAAAGCTAAATCTTTATGGGAATTATACATGAGTCTCTTCGCTAGAAAAGCCATCCTGCTATCACCTTGTTCGAATTTTTGTACTGTTTTTAGGCTTTTTTTTTGTAGAGATGTTTTGATTCCTATGTGTATTGGGGATTTTAGTAGTCGTTCTGTACGTAGGTTTTCTTTTTTTGGGGTCTGGGGCACTGAAAGATGACGAGCTCAGTTCAGATTAAGGTAGGTAAAATACACATAAACCCTTTAATTTTGTTATTTAACAGTGGAATTATTAATGTCAACAATATTTTAATTGTTTCAAGTTCCAGAACTAGGATTTTGATTTTGGTATTAATCAGTATGAGCTAAAAACTAAACCTCCTCCTCACTCGTTTCTTCAATGCTGAAGTTCGTGACCCTTTCACTTGGTCAGCTGTTTTTTGCTTATAGAATGTACCTCTCTAAGTTGGAAGGATCCCGTCGTGCTATGTGTCCAAAATTCTGGAGTATCGCCCGTAGCACTTGTGAGGTTAAGCGGTCTTTAATATTAGGTTCCTCCAGTATTGAAATATTTGTGCGTCGGGCTGTCCAACTTATACGCAACATTCGACGCCAACACCACATCTCAAATGCATCTCATTTTCTCTGCTGAATAACCTTCCAGGTTTCTTCTGTGATCCATGGTTTACGAGTTTCAGCTTTATTATATACATTTAGCATCAAAATCGACCACGTCATAGCGCGTGGAAGGTACGTTTATTTACCAAAAAATCAAGCTTTGTTACATAAGAATTTAATGCACACGTGGTCGCCTCAGTCCCTATAAGCAGATTTAGCGGTGATACCTGAGTAGGCCTATGCTTTGTTACATTTATTACTAGTTGTAGTTTCCACAACGTGACGGCCTAAGATGAGCCCTTGTGGTTAGTTTCGACCCGGATCATATTCAAGACCGTGCGCATGTACCTCTCCACCTGTCCTGTCCTTGGCATGATGCATTTGCGGGGTCACGTAATGAAGGCCGCAACCCGTGTCATTTATCCACTTGACAAATATATTTGATTCAAACATGCGGCCTTTATCACAAACGATAAGTCTTGGTTCATCAAACTCGTAAAGAAAGTGTAGGTCCCCAGCCTATCTATTTGAACATCGACCAAAGGCAGGGGGTATCTATCTTTAACCGTGATGCGGTTGAGTGCACAAAAATCATCGCAAAGCCGGTCCGACCCGTCACGTTTCTTTACCAAGATGATTGGACTGGCATACTCAGAGTTCCGACGTTTAGTCGGATAATACCCTTTTCTAACAAATCCTCAGTTATCTCTCAAACCTTTTACTTTTCCTGGTAAGATAACTTGTAGGGTCTATACACCACCGGAGTTGAACTTGTTAACGTTATTTGCATTTCGCCCGTAAGTACAGTCGTAATCGCGGTACCGATAATTAAATACTCTGAGTATTCATTAATCACTCCTAGTAATGCCTCACGATCCTCACCTTGCAATGGTGTTTGTATATCCGTCTTCGTACCTAACTGCGAGACCGCATTGACACGAATAGGTTCCGAGTGAGAAAGGTACTGTCGATCCCTATTACGAACGAACGTCACACCGTCACGATTTAGCACATCCGTACCAATAATGATAGGAGTCACCATTAATGAGGCTTCTACCACAACGAGATCAGTTTCGATCGCCATACTTTCAACATTAAACATTCACAGTTATGTAGGAGGTAGCCACAATCTCTTTCTCACCGATGCCTCTGAGAGTGAAACGATGAAGTTTGGGCTGGCAAGGAAGATGCTTCAGAACGTCTGAAGACACTAGTGAAACATTAAGTGCTCCACTATCTATAAGCACGTCCATTGACAATCCGCAAATCACTGCCGTCGTAATGTCGCTTTTTCGTGAGTAACTAGAACGATCCGCACAAAAATTAACGCTACGCTCATTAGTAGACTACGAACAATTCTTTGCGAAACACTTTTCCTCTATGACCCGATTTCTTGCAAAAATTACATACAACGGTACTGTTCGTAAGTTTACTGGAGGCATTCATGTTCGAATCGTTTGTCTTCTAAGTGCATTCGCGTAGCAAGTGACCACGTTGACCACAGTTGAAACAGTTCACTTCCGGATGAACGCTTGACTTCGACGGGTTGCCACGTTTTGGCGGGTGCAACATTTTCGAACGGCTCTTGTTTCTGACGGTTCGGCTTCGAAACGACACGAGGTTGTCCGGAGTTAAATCAGCGTTAGCGGCCGCTGCGCGCACTTGAGCGTTATCAATGCCTCTTATAACAATTAACGTCTAAGCAGATTATCGTTTAAGCCACGGACGATTCGTAATCGAAGTAGGGTACGACGAGCATATTCGGCATAAGTAGAGTACATATCCGATGTGTTATTCATCGCGTCATAGAGTATGTTCACATAGTCAAGTTTAGCAGGGCACAGAGGTTTGAACTCGCGTTTAAAGTTAGACCATGTCCTATCGTTAGACACCCATTCACTTATGCATACTTTCGCGTCTCCCTTCAAACAATTTGCTACGCGCAAGACACCGACAAGACACTCATGATCCGACCAACCGTTTGTTTCCCTGGCGCGATCCACCTCCTCACACCTTGCGTCAAGGATATTTCATTGCAACCCCATTGATACTTTCTTCTTCTCTTCCCACAAAGTACATTGTATTTCAATTTATGTGGTATTGTGGCCCCAGCGCCACGCAAATGGGTTTAGCTTATACCAAGTATAGAGATTTTGTGTTCAAACATTTCTTTCTCAATTATATCCAGTTTACCCGGATATTGTACCAGAGCCCTCTGACATTCCATATCCCCATGCGATATTCTCGCCGTAGTTTCAAATTATTTTTACCAACAGTGGCCCTTACCCTTCGTTAGCCTGTTGATCCGACGATGAAGGGTCTTCGGTAGTCCATTTCAAACCAGTTGGCCCGGTAATCTACTGGCGCCGGGTGATAGCGGGCGCGGGTTGCATGATAAATCAACTTCCTTTAGAGATCTATTCATGTTTTGGTAAAGGGGTTTTCTTGGAAAAATAGTGATAGTGGTTTTCCGTTTGTCTACTATACCAGAGTTTTCGATGTTATTTAGACTTCCTGGCTACTGCTGCCACTTCTGTAATTGGTCCCGTACAGGTATTTGGGTAAAAACCACCGCCGCCCGAGGCTCGGCGTTGACCTCTATATGACAAGCTAAGGTCTTTCCTTGTCTACCCTCCTCTTTTGTCATCAAAAAATTAACAATAATTTTAATATATATATCACGTCACATTTTTAAGATATTTACTTGTAAACTTAATACCTTTATTAGGTTTATATTATTATAATATCAAAAAAAGTAATACAGCACACAAAAAGTTCCTTTGATATCCTATTGCAAAGATATTAAAGATTTTGTTGGAATTATATTTGTTTTATACATATTAATAGAGTAATTTTGTATGGAGTTTTAAATGATGTCACTCGAATGTTCATATTTTTCCATAAGTACATTACAACAACACAATCATAAATGCTAATTGGAATTCGGGATGGTTTCTTACGAAAACAGTTGAGAATTATATAATTTTAGTAAAAGATAAATTCGTTTATTTACCTATGTCTAAAAGAAGCTTAATTGCCACTTATGTAATACAAATTCCCAAACATCTCGAAAATTTGAAGCCACCATTCTCTGAAATTGCATATGAATATATTTCTTTTTATGCACCGTGGAAAACTATGGTTGTAATTTTTTGCATCCTTTGTATGCGGGACTTTGTCGTATCCAAAATGGCACATCTTGTTTAATCAGTATTGTATTGGAACCTAGATTTAACCTTTGTTCCTCCCCGCGGAAACTGCACCTGCGCCGTGAGTTGTTTTGTATCTACGCACACTTCCGTAGATTAGTGTTTGCCACAACGTCACTGAAGTATGATGATGTAAGCGATTAATTTTATTTAATGTCGTGTATATTGTCTTCATTGCCTTATCCATTTTGCCTTCGCTGAATTTAACATTATGGTAAGTTATTAAAATAACTGTTAAGTGGTAATAGGTAGCTTAGTTAACATTAGTATCGTTTATGTTTAGTTTCTATCGGTTTGTGCTTTTTCTTGATTTTGCTGAAATGGGATAATTCTGAGATTTTTCGGTCGAGCGTTGACGTTCTAAAGTATCAAGATCATAAATTATAATATTTGAGATTATTTGTTACAAGTAGTTTTATCTCAAAATACTTAGGCACAACTCTTAATTATAAAAGTCGCAATCAATCCAAATAATGTTGTATCCATGGGCCATTCATTTGAAATCTGTGTGAATTTCATAAACTAAAGGGTTTATAATCATGCCTTCTAAATGGCTATTCTTGGGGGATAATGCTGTTCGCGTCCGTGGGCTTTAGCTCTAGTCACCCACACGTGTCCCCTGGGTAGCGCCAAATGAACAGCACATCTGGTGGTAGGTTTCGACCGCGGTTTGTCACCACCCTCAAGGCAAAGCCATGCCGCCAAGTGATTTTTGTCGCGTTCCGGCATGTTGCCTTGAGTAGCCATCGTGGAAGGGGAGTCTGGGCAGTTGTGTGGTATTGCGAACCGGTTCCGGTGCTGCGTGGTGTCTGTGCTGGGTGACTGTTCGCGGAGGGTAGCGGGATCCTAAGCACGGTCTTCCGCTGGCCGACCGCAGGTAGTAGGGGGCCCAATTAGTAGGAAAGCCACCTATGAAAGGCTGCCCCGCCAACTAGCGAAAAATCCCAGGATGCGTCACCGTGCCGGTTGGCGACCGGATGCGAGGGCCCGGTGAACATCTCTGGGGGGGTTAGGGCGTCCCCGCGCGCTCCAGATCAGTCTCCCGTCGGTGCAGCATTACGAATGTATTGCGTGGTACTCGCTCTTGCCATACCTCGCCCAACTGTCCCTTTCCTGCTTGTCTGTTCGACATCAAAAATAAATGAAATTGAGTAAAAATAAGAAAATGGTAAAACAGCGGTTGCACTCCCTCGCACTAAAAGTGCACCTCTCTAACATCCGAGGTCTGCACTCCAATCTCATCCCGGTCCATCACCACCTTGAGACCGAAAAACCACATCTGCTGTTCGTCACGGAGACGCAAATCAGATGTCCAGCTGACGCAGCATACTTGCGCTACCCAGGGTACACCCTGGAGCACAATTTTAAGCCACGCGCTGGCACCTGCGTGTATGCTCGCGATGACATCTGTTTTCGACGTCTCCGTAACATTGAGGATTCCAGTTTCTCCGTATTATGGGTTCTGGTGGACACTGGCTTGGAGCAGATACTCTATGCCAGTGTCTATCGGTCGCACACCGACAACATGGAGACAACCAGGTTGTTTCAGTACCTTTCGGACTCGGCTGAATTAGCTCAGCTCAGGTACCCATCGGCGCAGCTAGTTTTTCTGGGGGACTTCAATGCCCACCACCAGGAATGGCTGTACCCATACCAGAACACCGACCATGCTGGAAGATTAGCGTATGCATCTGCACTGACGCTTGGTCTCTCCCAACTGGTAACTGGGCCGACACGGGTGCCTGACATTGATGGCCATACGGCCAATTGCTTAGACCTTCTGCTGACAACCGATCCAGACCGATATCAAGTCGCGGTTTCCTCACCGATAGGTAGCTCCGACCACTGTCTGGTGAAATCTGTGTCTGTCTACTCGCCACCCGATCCCGATCTCAAGGGGACTAGGCGAGTATGGCGATACAAGTCAGCAGATTGGGGTGAGATGCGGCATTTCTTCGCATCTTACCCTTGGCTGCGCTTATGCTTCTCTTCAGACGACCCGACTCGCTGCGCGGAGGCTGTTTCTGAGGTGATATGTCAGGCTATGGAATATTTCATTCCATTTTCTGACATCTCACTCCAAGACAAAGCCCGTCCATGGTTCAACGCTGAGTGTGATAGTGCTGAAGCACATAAGCACTCTGCTTACCAAGCGTGGGCGGATGCTCGAGCCCGCAAAGCGCCAAATATTCGGAAACTGAAGAAAGCTTACAATAGTGCTGCCAAGTCTTGCAAACGTGCCCTACGCAAGGCCCGCTTTGACCATATTGGCCGCATTGGAGCCAGACTAGCATCTTACCCATCTGGGAGTAAAGCTTTTTGGTCTCTTGCCAAATCGGTCGAAGCCAATTTCTGTCGGTCCTCTTTGCCGCCACTGCAGAAGCCGAACGGTTCATTAGCTCACACCGCCAAAGAGAAAGCAGACTTGTTTGCGTCTCTATTTGCGAAGAATTCACAACTAGATGCTGCTGGTAAAAGTCCACCCAGGCCACCACATTGTACTTCCACTATTCCTGAGGTGCACATTCGGCAAAAAGTGGTACTTAAATTTCTCAGCACTCTAGATGTGAATAAGGCTAGTGGGCCTGACGGCATTCCTGCCATTGTCTTGCGGTCATGTGCGCCTGAGTTGTCTCCTGTTTTGACTCGCCTCTATCGTTTATCCCTGAAGACTGGTCTAGTTCCAGCATCCTGGAAGATTGCCAACGTTCAACCGATCCCCAAGAAAGGTAGTCGTGCCGACCCTGCCAACTACCGACCAATCGCAATCACCTCCATACTCTGTAAGGTTATGGAGCGTGTTTTAAACAACCGTCTCCTGGCATACCTGGAAGACAACGACCTCCTCAGTGACCGTCAATTCGGATTCCGTCGAGGCCGGTCTACTGGGGATCTTCTTGTATATGCTACTCACTTATGGAGCGAAGCCATTGAGAGACACGGTGAGGCTCTTGCCGTGTCTCTTGATATCTCTAAGGCTTTTGACAGGGTTTGGCACGCAAGTCTCATTGGTAAGCTTCCGGTTTACGGTATTGCTCCCGTACTTTGCACCTGGATTCAGGATTTCTTGAGGGGAAGGTCGATTCGAGTTGTCATTGATGGCGCCTCGTCCGATCTTCTTGGTATTAATGCCGGTGTCCCTCAGGGATCTGTTCTCTCCGCGACTCTTTTTTTGCTGCACATAAACGACCTGCTAGTTACTCCCAGTATCTTTGGGTATGCAGACGACAGCACAGTCTCGGTGAGATACTTGTCTGATGCGAAGTCGGGGTCAATGGTCCAGTCGTTCAGGGAGTCGATGATTGAGGGGGTGAACTTGATCTTGGAGGCTGTTTCCTTATGGGGTGATGCCAACCTGGTTGGGTTTAACCCCTCAAAAACCGGGCATGTCTTTTTTCGGCGAAACGGAGTCCATTCCAACTGACTCCGACTTTCCGGAATGTCTCCGTTCCGATCAGCGACCATCTTGAGCTCCTAGGGCTTGACCTCTCTTCTAATCTAAACTTCGGACACTACATCGAGTCCATTGCAAACACTGCAGCCAAAAAACTTGGCATTCTCTCCAAGGTGAGGCGGTACTTCACATCGGAGCAGCTCTTAAGTCTTTACAGAGCTCAAGTTCGCTCCTCAATGGAATACTGTTCTCATCTTTGGGATGGGTCTGCTGGATATCAGCTGGATGCTCTGGACTCATTGGAGCGCCGAGCGAAGAGAGTCATAGGCAATAACTCACTGGTGGAGGCAAGTCTTCAGAGCCTCGAACATCGTAGACGAGTGGCCTGCCTATCAGTTTTTTATCGGTTGCATTTCGGGGAGTGTGCGGAGGTTCTACATAACCTGATACCCTCTTCACCCTTCCATCACCGGACGACTAGGCGCGGCGAGCGGTTTCACCCTTTTGTTGTAGACATTCCTTCAATACGCACGAAGCGATTTGCTTCTTCTTTCATAATGCGGACGGCTAAGGAGTGGAATTCTCTGCCGGCGTCAGTTTTTCCGGAACGCTATAATCTGGATTTCTTTAAGGCTAAAGTGAACAGACACTTTCTAGGCAAGCGTGTATCATCTTAGGCCTTATCTTCGCCTTCCATCAAGCGAGATTAAGGTCAAACGTGAGCCTATATGCAGTAAAAAAAAAAAAAAAAAGATAAAAATAAACAATATTTGGTTAATATTTTCACGTTCAAAATGTTAAGATGTGGATCGGATTTCCTTTAAATTACTTTTAATTCGTTGTTTTAATTACATGTAACGACGCCCTGGGGAATACTCCCCACTCTGACACTAGAATATTACCTAGGTCTAGGCATTGCACATGCGCACTAAGTGCGGTTATGCCTCGATACGTGACGTATGCTTTAATTTGACCTGTACGAGTATTTTGTACCAACCAGTTACCGTAACTAAATAGAAATCTGTATGCTATGAATCCCTTTATTAGAAATTTCACTAACTTACACCCATAAGGCTTCAAGACCGAATGGGTTTATCAATGGGGAATATGCATGTTTACGATTCTACTAGTTATTACATTACCAAAATAAAAATATAACACATCTTAAATATAAACTAACAAAAACAAAACCTACAAACTATGATTATCGGGCGATTTAAACGCGGAATATTTTAACGTCTGATTACTCACGATAGATATCAACGACGAAGTGTTTGGTTTTGGTTTGCTTTACAAAGTTACTAAAAGTTAAAAAGTGCGCGATAAAATAAACGTATTAATATGGAGAAGAACAGAAAACCGTATTAAGGCGATAAACACACGGCACCGCGCACCGCCTCGGTAGGCGGTGAAGCGGATCTCATGTCGCATTGGTTTCTATTAAATCCGTAGATGCCTAACACACGAGAAAGCACCGCTCGACCGCGCGGCCGGGCGGTGTACATGTGTCTCGCCTAATATGATTTCGTTCCTATGTGCCAAAATAATATAAAATGTGCACATGACAAAGTATATTTAAAGTATATTCCGAAAGATGCAGATATAAGGAAAAAGTGGTGTAAGGCGATAAGCAGGGAAATGTATTGTGCTCGAGCTGTTTATATTGTTATGAAGATCACTTTAAGTAAGGACATAAAACAGCGATAAAATAAATATAAGAATCATTTTTACGTAGTTATCTGCACTAATTTTGTTTATAAACCTCGACGAAAACATAGTTTACGTTTACGTTTACGTTTACGTTTAAAATATAGTTAACTATATATATAAAAGAAAGTCGTGTTTGTTACAACACTTATAACTCGAGAACGGCTGGACCGATTGCCATGGTTTTTGATTTGTTGGATTTGTTTCCGTCCCGAATAGCAGAATACATTTTAAAAACAAAAGAAAGTCGTGTTAGTTACACTATTTATAACTCAAGAACGGCTGAACCGATTTGGCTGAAAATTGGTAGGGAGGTAGCTAAGAACTGGGAGAAGGACATAGGATACTTTTGCGTAGGGGTAGGGTAGGGTAGGGTAGGGTAGGGTAGGGGTAGGGTAGGGTAGGGTAGGGTAGGGGTAGGGTAGGGTAGGGTAGGGTAGGGTAGGGGTAGGGTAGCGTAGGGGTAGGGTAGGGGTAGGGTAGGGGTAGGGTAGGGGTAGGGTAGGGGTAGGGTAGGGTAGGGGTAGGGTAGGGGTAGGGTAGGGGTAGGGTAGGGTAGTGGTAGGGTAGGGTAGGGGTAGGGTAGGGGTAGGGTAGGGGTAGGGTAGGGGTAGGGTAGGGTAGGGTAGGGGTAGGGTAGGAGTAGGGTAGGGGTAGGGTAGGGTAGGGGTAGGGTAGGGGTAGGGTAGGGGTAGGGGTAGGGTAAGGTTAGGGTAGGGCAGGGGTAGGGTAGGGTTAGGGTAGGGCAGAGGTAGGGTATAAAAGTCCACCCGTGCGAAGCCGGGGCGGGCCGCTAGTCTTATATATATACAACAAAGACGGGTTTGTTACAACACTTATAACTCAAGATCGGCTGGATCAATTTTCATGGTTTTTGTTTCGTTGGATTTGTCTACGCCCTGAATAGCAGAATACATTTTAAAAACAAAAGAAAGTCGTGTTAGTTACACTATTTATAACTCAAGAACAGCTGAACCGATTTGGCTGAAAATTGGTAGGGAGGTAGCTAAGAACTGGGAGAAGGACATAGGATACTTTTGGGTAGGGGTAGGGTAGGATAGGGTAGGGTAGGGGTAGGGTAGGGGTAGGGTAGGGTAGGGGTATGGTAGGGGTAGGGTAGGGGTAGGGTAGGGTAGGGGTAGGGGTAGGGTAGGGTGGGGGTAGGGGTAGGGTAGGGGTAGGGTAGGGGTAGGGTAGGGCAGGGATAGGGTATAAAAGTCCACCCGTGCGAAGCCGGGGCGGGCCGCTAGTTGAGAATATATTAAGGAACTTGACTTTTATACCCTACCTCTGCCCTACCCTAACCCTACCCTACCCCTACCCTACCCCTGCCCTACCCTAACCTTACCCTACCCCTACCCTACCCCTACCCCTACCCCTACCCTACCCTACCCCTACCCTACTCCTACCCTACCCCTACCCTACCCTACCCTACCCCTACCCTACCCCTACCCTACCCCTACCCTACCCCTACCCTACCCTACCACTACCCTACCCTACCCCTACCCTACCCCTACCCTACCCCTACCCTACCCCTACCCTACCCCTACGCTACCCTACCCCTACCCTACCCTACCCTACCCTACCCTACCCCTACGCTACCCTACCCCTACCCTACCCCTACCCTACCCTACCCTAACCCTACGCAAAAGTATCCTATGTCCTTCTCCCAGTTCTTAGCTACCTCCCTACCAATTTTCAGCCAAATCGGTTCAGCCGTTCTTGAGTTATAAATAGTGTAACTAACACGACTTTCTTTTGTTTTTAAAATGTATTCTGCTATTCGGGACGGAAACAAATCCAACAAATCAAAAACCATGGCAATCGGTCCAGCCGTTCTCGAGTTATAAGTGTTGTAACAAACACGACTTTCTTTTATATATATAGATATACATACGTTACCGAAAAAAGTATTAACTATGAATTTCAAATTGAAAGAAATATGAAATGAATGAAGTTCAGCAGATGACAAATCTGAATTGGATGCGAAATACGTGCTCATCATAAACACTTCTATTTTAAGAATATTATCTGATTGAGCTTTGACATAACCGGTTTCAGTCATTGTGTTAAGTCTTTCTTCATCAGGATTCCCATCACACAAAACTAATAACCTTTATATGAAACAGTGCGAATAATCACCACAAACCATACAAACATCTCGAAAATTCGAAGCCACAAACAACCTTTTGACAGAAGACGTCGAGTGTAAATTGGTATTTTTAATAAGCCACTTTTTGATGATTAAAATTCACTATTAAATTATGATAAATTTCGAAAGTATACATATTTTTGTATTTAGCAATAAAGATTAATTATAAAAATATTGTGGCCATTTCGGAGTGGCCATGTGCATATTTCTTATTGACTACTTAGGCAATTCTTAATTTTAGGTTCGTTTATTCGTGTAAGTTTAGAAGAGTTTTAGATAGTCCGATGTTAAATCCGTGTTATATTTCTCATCCGAGTCGTAAGTTATCAAATGATACGTCATGCGTCACTGAGTTCTCGTGACAAGTGATATATTAGTTAGTTTTTTGTTTAGGAGTTAATACTTCGTTTTCTATCATCTCACAGGCTCTTGAGAATATTCAGATTCAGATATTCCTTAGTATAATAGGACTTTTACGATCAAACGATCGAGTCCTATGTCAGACTTAAATTAAAATAAATATATATAAACCCGCAGTATTTTCTTGGATTCCTTCTTTTTAAACGTGGCTTTACTTGTTAAATTGTGTGTATTTAGTCTTGCCGTAATGTTGCCTATTGTCCGTAATATTTATTACTATTACAGTGTGTAAGTTTAATTAATTAATATTAAATCATTAAAAATATAAAGGTTATTCGAAGAGGTCTCCATTGGCTGCAATACAGTCCTTTATACGTTGAGGCCAATTACTAATTGAATCATGCACTCTTTCCATGGGAAAATTCTTCACTGCCAATCGTTTGGATTGTTTTAGGCACCTAAAATTATCATGGCGTTTAAAGCAAGCCATACTTTGTAAAACTGACCATAAATCATAATCCAGCGGATTAAGATTGGGACTGGATGACGGCCAGTCTTCAGCTCCGATGAGGTCCGCAACGTTCGCTTCTAACCAAGATTGAGTGGACCGAGCTTTATGACCCGGCGCTAAGTTTTGCTGAAAGGGCCTTCTTGGTTTTGAACATGATGTTGTAAAGAGGCTTAACTACTCTCTCGAGAATGGTATCTTGATACACGTGTGCCGATGTTTTGTTACCTTTTTCACAAAAATATGGCTCAGTCACCCCTTTATAGCTAACACCCCACCAAACCATCACTGAAGTCGGATAATGCCCACGTTGTACTCTATTGACTAATTGCGAAGCTTCTTTAGAGGTTTGAGCATAAATAAACACGGTCATATTGTTAAAATATTGCTCGATGGTATAAAAAATCTCATCCGTAGATAAAAAAATTCTGTGACCTCTTTTTGCGTAACAAATTACCAGTGACTCATATAGGCCGCAAGCCCTAAATCATCTTTAAAAATACGCCACATGGTTCTAGAAAATAATATATTTTGTTTTCGGACAGGATTTCTTCCAATTCTTTCCCTTACTGCTTTGATCGCCTTTTTTGTACGAACACTTCGTGGACGGCCAGATCCTTTTCTGTCACAAACTGAGGAGTTTCATTGTACATGATATGTACAATGAAACTCCTCATCCTCCATCATAACACGATGTACAACAATTTGAGAGTTTTAAAAATTTTATTTGGCTACTTTGTGTAATGGAATCACAGCGATTCGGTTCTCTTTATCACCCCACTCCATTTTAATATCACAAATTATTTGACAATGTAATGGCACGAAAATGAGAAAAAACAATGAACAATCATATAAAATGACAAGATATCATCATAGATGATCATATAGAATGACAGATCCCAAAATTCAAATGTAATATTTTGTTTATTTTTAATTGTATCATTATTTATGGCCAAACTAAGCATATTTGATAATATGTTAGGGTTTCGATTATTAGTGTGAGACACTATAGTATTCGATGTATTAAGTTACTTACTGAGGGTATCCTTTCGTTGTGGTCTAATTTGTTTCTCAGCATTGTCGAGTGTTATTGTCGTCCATTAAGCGCAATGTCTAACTATCTATCCAGGAACTACGTAGTTAGAATGCATTACAATGGCCACATGCCCGTACACCCAGCGGGCTTTTGAGGACACACCATTTTAACCATTTTAATAATAACACAATTTAAACTTAGAACTATCCTTGGTAATGGGCATGCGCGGAAAATGACTAGGTACGAGGGAGCGTATTTATGTTCGCATATTTTTTTCAGATTCTTCAATTAATTGATTTATACCCTCATAAAAAATGTTTTCAAAATACTCCAAAACTGCTTTCTTAACTTCACCATCGGTGTTATTTTTTTTTACCCCGTACCTCTTTTTTCATTGTTGGTAACAGGTAATAATTACTCGGGTCCAGGTATGGGCTGTAGCGTAGGTGGTTCAAAATATCGAATCCCACCTTATGCAAGGCAGCCAACATACGCGGCTCTTGTTGGCGGACGCGTCGTCGAGCAATTTATGAATTTTCTTCGTATTTCTCTTTAATGGCTTCTCATAGTCGCGTAAAAGCGTAGTATTCTCCGGTTATAGAAATACCTTTATCTTTATAGTCGATCAATTATCATCATTTCAGCCGTAGGACGTCCACTGCTGGACAGGCCTCCCTCATATGGGCGATCAATTATATTCCTTCCAAATCCAGAATGACCGTTGCCATGAGTTACCTAGGTGACCGTGTCACCTTTAAGATTTTCTCGGGAGATGCTGTGCCCTTTTTATGGCACTTTTTGTGCCACTGACGGAGTCTTGTTTCGACTCCGGTTCATAATGATGAACCCAAGTTTTGTCTCCAGTAACAATTTGACTCAATACTACATACTTATCTTCATTGCGGAGGTCAAAAACTGCACGTGATCACTCTACGCGCTGTTGTTTTTGCGGTGGCGTGACCATTCTCAGCACCCATCTTGCGATGTCCTTAGTCAAGTTGATCGTGTAGGATTTAAAAAGTGATTGTATCGGATACTCCCTCTATTTCTGCGAGAAGAAGAAACACTTCTTCAGTCAAGCATCGTCCAGTACAATTTTTTCGACTTTTTGGATAAGAACTGGTGTGGTCACCTCGATGCTCCTGTCCGGCACCTGGTCTACTACAAGGTGCCACTTAGACACCATGGCTTTTCCTAGACAGGACTCACCGTAAATCGGAGACATTTATTTTTTTGTTTGGTTTTTTCGACTATCACTTTTCACTCCCGATTAGGTTGCTTGGTTGACGATAACTCAAAAACGAATTGTCTAATAACAATGAAACCTCGTATTTATACTAATAATGAGTCACTGAACACGTCACGATCCTAACGAACCTAATCACCCCCCCTCCAACCCTCTCGGCACCTAATACCGGACGGACTTCATCTCGAACCCCGAGCACTGGATGACTTAAATATTTTATATCTATCACAAGATATACTTTTTAAACATTCTGTCAGCACAGGCTTCAGGTGCCCACTCCTGGCACACGGAGTACTGTATCCAGTCTTCGTCTTGTTCATCTAAACACACCGAGTAGTTTGGCCTGATTTAGTGGATTTCTTTGTTTTTTTCTCTTTTTTCTTTTATTTATCGTCTTCTATGGGTTTAACAACTTTAACTGGTTTTCTTTCTTTTCTCTTTCCAGTTTTAGAGAATGTTTACAACAACTTTGCATAGAAGTTCTTTGATATAATACTTTTTGGTATATTGTAGCGTGTCGTGCCTTCTCGCAAAGCGAGTTCTCAAAACTTAAATTATAACCATTGTTAATTATTTTCATCCCATTTCCCTTTCTTTCCTTTCATTAGTTTCCCTAAAAGTTCTGATATCTGAAACATCGTAGTCACAATAAGAACTATGGTAAATGTAAATAATAATAAACTTAATCCTGCAAAAATCAAATATATCGAAGTATGCCGTACCTGACGTAACTACGCACGTCACTTCAAGTAATATACATCAATATTTTATTGATATAAACGAGGGGCCTATATCATAAACCAAAAAAGAACTGTAATTTTTACATACATCGATTTTACTACCAGGAATTAGCAACGATAAAAAAATCATGGTGCAATTTCAGTTCATGAATTTAGAAGATATCTAGAAGAAGAATCTATTTTCCGAAAACGCTATTTGCTATTTTGTGTTTTCACAGGCCCTGTCTGGCTCGATGGCCTTTTGAGTTCGTCATACAAAAGAGATTTCATTAGTGACGTCTAGCCTATTAGAGATATCTTGCCCACCCTAATTAATATGAGTTCTTGCGATTTTACTCATGCATAAGAACATTCAATAATGGATTTTTGTTCATGATAGGCCACACTTTGACGCAAGGCTTTATAAAATATATAAACAATTTAGAGTTTTGTTGATGTAAGGTTGTCATTAAAAAGAAACTCGGTAGAGTTTTGTAGCCTTATTTACGATTCAAATTTGTCGAATGTCGTTAAAAAAACCCTAAAATCAAAGTATATTTAATTATATAATTTTTCACAACATCATTTTCATGACTTTGAATGTCATAGTGTTGGGGCCCTGCTGCAGATACACGCGAGGAGATCATCGAATGCGCCACTTTATCGAACTTACTACAATCCACGATGCCCAATCAGACAGTTAAGAAAAATTCCACGAGTAAATTACAAACAATTCTTTAATCAATTTAATATTCGTGTTGTAAGAGTGTAAAGATAAATGTAAATAAAGATGTGTTAAAGTTAGTTAGGTAGTAAGTTTAGTTAACGGATAGTTGTAACCCAAATTTTAAAAAGGATTAGTATCCCTTTTTTAATAATAATAAATTATAAAATTTATTCATAGTTATTTCTTACATTTAATACATTCATTTTCCAATAGTATAACTTAAATTTATTTTTAAAACCTTCATTCCAAACTATGCTATATCTAAATACTTTTTATATGGTCTTTATTAGGTATACCATACATTAGAACAAACTCCTAAAAATCTAATTTGAAGATTGCAGCTAGTCTGATAGACAGTTACTCAACTACTGTGTACTTCTGTATAGAGGAGATTGTTTTAATAAAGTATTTCCATATAACTTAAATAATACATACTATAAACATAAATTTTAAGGAAAATTTTCTGTGTCTGACAGTTTGACCTAGGTATTCGGTTACCTAAATATACAGTATTATATAAAAAAAATAATACTGTATATTATTTTTTTTATAACATAGACTATGGAAACTGAATAACTTAGCTTTATAGAAATAAGGCACGTATTTAAACAATATTTTTACGTTTAAGCGACACACGCCTGAGTGGGCTAATATGGGCCTCTAATAGGCCAAGATTAGCATGCTCAGGGCATCGCTATGAAAAATATTACTGTAGGGAAAGGTGGTCACCATTTGGACGTGGGGAACATTCGTGCAGTTAGTATTACAGAAAATCTAAACGGCACACAAATACGCCTTTGCTTGTGTGCATAGACATACCGGCCGCCATGTTGCTAGTGGAGTGTCGCGCCAGTTGCACCACGGTGTATCAGCTGACAAGACAAAAGGTGTTTTCTCGCGCGGTCAGTAAATTTTTTACCTAAGTTTAATTCACAATTGTAAGTAGAATTGTTATGTTTTTGATGAAAGGGTGATGATTCATTAATGTTAATATTGTTTATTTTTGACCTTTAACTGTTTAACTTCTCAAACTAAATTAGAATTTGTTTATAGTTGTATTTTTATTTAGTGCAAGGCATGGGGTGAATTCGTACAGCCAAACAGGGGGCACATTCGTACGCGTACAAATGCTCTCCTTTAGATTTAATTAACTACCAGAACATCAAAATGGGATTTTTATGAAAGATTTTTAAGTAACAAAAACACAATTACATATTTTTCCTTCTGTAAAGTATTTAAAGCAGAGTCAAAAACTTAAAGATGGATCTAACAAAGATAGCCCTTTACGAATATTTCATTCTAAGTTCAGGAGTCTACAAGTCTTCTCCTCTTAAGAAGAGCTTAAAAAAAGCCAACACGCTTAAATGACTACGTATGAACGGAGTGCATATCTTTCCATAATACCAACTCTTTAACCTTTGGACATAATAGTTTCGGCCTTTTTTGTAACAAACTACAGTGTATTTGTTACATTTAGTCACATAAACTATACAAATTCGACCATTAGTCATAAAATAAAAAAAATAAATGTAAAAAGCGTACGAAGGGTAACCACTTTCCCCAACTATATTTTAATAAAAAAAGTGGACGTGATCACTGGCACGGACTACAGGCACTGGATCACCGCATTGGGACAGGGGCCCAACGCGGTTCCGGCACAACTAGCTCGCAAGACTTCTCCGCCAATGACTCTCACCATCTTCTCTGAGAAAGCGTTCCTAAATGTAAATTATGATGAATAATATATATGAAATAATTAATAATGTCAAATCTTTTGGGTCAAAAATTACGGGTTTGGGGATTTGTTGAGTTTCCCCGTCAAAACTTTAAGCAATTAATTGTCATAACTGTCTTTTACGTAACTATAATGTTTTATTATTGTATTGATTGCCGAACTTTCCAGATCAAGTGAAGTATAGTAAAGTCATACCTTTGTTTAAATCTAGATTAAAAGATGACCCTGCAAATTTAGACCTATCTCCATTTTACCAGCAATTAGCATATAATCAATTTTATTAAAATTCACTAAAAAAAAATAGTTTAGGCCACAATATTCTTAAATGCCGTGGGGCGTTGGCATAGAATGGTACCACCCCCCATATCTACCAGTGGGTGTCGTAAAAGGCGACTAAGACAAATTCCTGGGAACGGGACAGCAGCGTTTTCTGTGGTTCTCAAATCCAAAAAGGACTGTACTGCGCTCGCCATCCCTCATGCCAAGCGTGGCGAGTGGCAAACACACCCCTCATGGTGACACACACCAGCATCAGGCCCCTGGTCCCCGGCCGCCCCGCTAGTCCTGGCCATGGTACCAGCCATGGTAACGGCGGGGCAGGGGGAGCTAACAATCTCCGGAAGAGATCCGGGTACCCACACGACAACTGGCCCTGGTAACACACAACACACGCACTCTGAGTACAGACGAGAAGATCGTAGAGCTGGAAGAAGAATTGGACAAGTTGCGCTGGGATATAGTGGGTTTATTAAGCTAGCTTCCCACGGTCCGTGATATCGCGGACGGACGCGGACCAGCTCGCACGACACACCGTGGGAAGGGTCTCGTCCGTGGTAGCGCAGAACGTCTGTTCTGCGCTAGTGCGCTCTGTGTAGCGGTGCGCCGGTATCCGTCGCGAGGCGGTAACTTCAAAGGTGCGGTGCGACTGGATCGAAGCGCGTACGACGCGGTCCGAACTCGTCCGTGGTTGTACAGATAGATTATATATTTGGGTACACATACCTTAAACGACTTTTGTTGTATAAGCCGCGCCAATAAAGAAACGAATCTAAAATGGCGTCCATGAATGTCACTGACAGATGGTAGGATCAGCAAATAAAAAGAAAGATAGAAAGAAAGTTTGTTTATTGTATATGTAGGTAAAATACAATTGTTAGTTTTATGTGTTGAAATGTGTACGTATACAAAAAAATACATAATCTTTCATAAAAATTAGAACTGTTTATTTGCTTACTTTTCTTTAACATTTTTAACCTTAACCACTCGCAATTAAGTCGTGATTTTCCGTTAGCTTTCTTTACGGATATTTTTTTTGCATGCGGTACGCGCCGTGTGTGACTAAGACATCAACAGTTTAGAGTGAGAGCGCATGATCGCCGCTGCCATTTTAGATTCGTTTCTTTATTGGCGCAGGTTATATACTGATATCCACCAGCGACGTGGTTTCTTTTTACTTTTACTAGATCGCAAAATTTGGTAATAATTGTTAATTAATACCACAGCCGCAGCTGCAGCGACGATACGTTGTCTTTCACTTTGCATTTTGAAATGAAGCTATCAAAAAATCTACACAGACCGACACGCACCCTTGAAAGAGCCCTGTCAGTGTGCGTTGCCGTCCGTGGTCGTCGGCTGTGCGTGATGATCCGCAGCATCACGCACCGTGGGAACCCAGCTTCAGAAGTCCGGAGAGCGGGACAGGACACGATTACGCTGAATTCCGGCATCTTGTTCTTCTACCGGGAGGGCAAACAGCGGGCCCAAGGTGGTGTAGGGATTATCATCCGCAAGTCCCTCATTAAAAATTTGGTGACCGTCGACAGTGCGTCTAGCAGAGTACCGTACCTTATACTCAGAATATGAGGCTTACGCACGCGACCTCGACACTCTCAGGCGAAGACGTGGAGGCTATGTATGACGATATTAGTACAGCCATACATAGCTCCAAGACCCACTACACCGCTGTTATGGGGGATTTCAACGGTAAACTGGGCATGCATTGCTGGGGTTGCATGATTGGTGTTGGCTGATTTCCTGGAGAAAGAGGGTCTCTTTATATGAATTCTTTCTTTCAGAAACCACCTCATAGGAAATGGACCTGGATGAGCCCTGATGGTTCCACGAAAAACGAGATTGACTTCATCATAACAACCAAAAGACAGATATTAAATGATGTCTCTGTGATTCACATGGTTAAAACCGGAAGTGATCATCGAATACTTAGAGGCACTTTAAATATTAATGTCAAATTGGAACGATCCTTTCTGATGAAGTCTACACTCCGACCTTCAAATGCACACATCCAAAACCTTTTAGATTAAACTACTAAGTAATCGCTTCGAATGTCTAGATAGCTGCAAATCTGTGGACGATCTCAGCAGCGAGCTGGTTTACACTGTGCATACGGTGGGGTTTAAATATTTCAAATCCCACCCTAGAAGTAGACCTCAGATACTATCCACTAATCCCGGGACATCATGGCTGAACGACGTACGATGATGCTTCAGACTCCAGACGATGCGGAGTCATTTAGGCAGCTCAATAGACATATCTTAACGTCATTACGACACGATATTCGGTCCTATAATAGAAAATGTATTAAGGAGACAATAGGATGAAACCAGTTGACAAAGCTGAAGAAGGAAGAAGGGGCAGTGACGTCCACTAAGCCAGAGGTTTTACGGGTGATAGAGAGGTTCTATAGTCAACTGTATGCCTCAATAATCTAGCCAGCTAACAGCTTTGCCGAAGACCTCAGAGCAAAGCTGACCTGACAGTATACCGAAGATCTCCCGGACATCAGCCTGAACGAGATAAAGATGGCCCTTAAAAAGCTTAAAACAAACAACAAGAGTAAACCGGTTTCTTCTAGGTAAGCGTGCTCCATCTAGGCTATGCCGATGCTTAACATCAGGCAGGGTGTAGACAAACGCTAATCAATTTTTAATTTTAAAAAAAAAAGGCGCCGGCTGATTACGGAACCACATCTGAACTTCTGAATGCGGGTAGGACACCGATACGTAAAGTCATTCAAAAACTCTTGAACTCCGTCTTACTCGAGAGACAAACGCCAGAATCATGGAGTGGTAGTTCTGTTCTTCAAAAAAGGTGACAAAATCATGTTGGAGAATTATAGACCCATCACATTGCTGAGCCATGTTTAAAAGCGGCTCTTGAGAGTGGTTACAAATCGTTTCGAACACAGGCTCGATGACTTCCAGCTTTCCGAACAAGCCTCCTTCCGAAAAAGCTTTAGTACCATATACCATATACATACGCTGCCGCAGATTATACAGAAGACCGAGGAGTACAATCAGCCCTATGCTTGGCGTTTGTGGACTATCAAAAAGCCTTAGATTCGGTCGAAATTTGAGCGGTTCTAAGGTTTCTTCAGTGGTGTCGTATCAACTTCATTCTCGAAGTTGTGACCGAATACATATATCTAGTCAAACGATCCAACTAGGTAGGACCAACTTTGAGAAAGAGGTCAATCGTCGAATCGGACTCGGCTGGGCAGCGTTTGGGAAGCTTAGGGAGATCTTATCGCCCAAAATACCTCAGTGCCTGAAGACAAAAGTCTTCAATCAATGTGT
Organism: Nycteola revayana; assembly: GCA_947037095.2. Lineage (NCBI taxonomy): Eukaryota > Metazoa > Arthropoda > Insecta > Lepidoptera > Nolidae > Nycteola > Nycteola revayana. Next base: position 10,664,444 of record OX344842.1, on the reverse strand, counting down.
GTTACCAGTGATGACATATGAAGCTGAGACGTGGTCGCTTACTGTGTGTCTCATAAGAAAGCTCAAAGTCGCTCAGCGAGCTATGGGAAGAGCTATGCTCGGCATTTTGCTCGAATCAGAAATGAAAAGATCCGCAGGAGAACGAAGGTCGCTGACATAGCTCAAAGGATTAGTAAGCTGAAGTGGCAATGGGCAGAACATATAGCTCGAAGAACTGACTGAACTGACGGCCGATGGAGCAGAAAGTTTCTCGAGTAGAGACCACGAACTGGTAAGCGCAGCGTAGGACGACCTCATAAAGGTTGCAGGGAGTCAGTGGTTGCAGGCCGCTAGCGATCGTTCCCGCTGGAAATCAATGGGGGAGGCCTATGTTCAGCAGTGGACTACAACAGGCAGATGATGATGAATCTCAAAAAGACTAAAAAAAAATATACTTACCTTCTTTATCTGTTTATATTTCTGAAGCGGCCGTAGTCCAATGTCTAGGGCGGCGAACTTGTGATCTCGTGGTCGCCGGTTCGATACCTACAAATCGTACTGCCGACATGAACCCACTCGTAACACAATAATTTTAGCTTAACACGAGTAGTTAACAAGAATACTAGAAGACAGCAAAACTATGCTATTAATCTTTATAAAACAAAACTGAATAGTATAATAGTATAGTTTATGTAGTTAACAACTGACAATTAATCAAAAAAAAAATGACTACCCACTTCTTATTACTTTAAAAACATGAATACCCTCATCGAAAATTAAAGAATATTGGACTTTATGCCGTATTGTTTTGATAGGGTAAAAAAAAACATTACTGCTCTGATTGCGGCCTTAAATGGGTTTCAACAATCAATATCTGTGTTTTTGGAATAACAAATTAAATTGCACGCTGATTCTCCATAACATATACACGATTTGCCTTTTAAAATATTCAAAACAGTAGTTAATAACGCTGTAATGAAAAAGGCTTACTACACGGTAAATGATAACATAGACTATTTGGTTCCTTGGTGATACACGGACAAGCTCTCAATAAGGACTCATCTGACTAAATATCTTCCTATTAACATTGCAATATAATTATAATAGATAAACCTTGTTAGAGTTAAGTTACAAGCTATACATTATCAAGGTATTTTCTTGTATATTAGGTTGGGGAAAAAGTCTTTTTGCATTATCTCACGAGCTCACTAAAAGAAACCTTATGAACCGTGTACTCATTTGTGTTTTTTTATTACGACGTAATGAAACCGAACGGTCATGAAAAGTGGATCACGTACGACAAAAACGTGCGAAAAAGGTCGTGGTAAAAGGCCGGTCAGGCTTCACAGACTATGGCGAAACCCGGGTTAACTCGCAACAAGGTGATGCTGTGTGTGTGGTGGGATTGGAAGGGCATTATTAATTATGAGATGTTACCACCACGCAGGGCCATCGATTCTGTACTCTACTGCGAACAACTGATGAGATTAAAGCAAGAAGTTGAGAGAAATCGGCCGGAATTAATCAACATGGGTTTTTCATCATGATAACTCTAGACCGCACACATATTTAGCCACTCAGCAAAAATTAAGAGAGTTTGGCTGGGAGGTGTTAATGCATCCGCCGTATAGTCCTGACCTTGCACCTTCATACTTTCACCTATTTCAGTCTCTTCAGAATTTTTTAGGCAGTGTCAGGTTAACATCACGAGAGGACTGCCAAAGCCACTTTTAGCGCGTGGCGCGGTATTTTAATCAGAAGTCTCAATTTTTTTATAGCAATGCCTACAAGATGGCAAAAACTATAGTAAAAAGTGTTTGAATTTTCATAAAAAATGCGAATAAACTTTTTCCCCAATCTTATTACAAATGGATTCGTCATGCTCCCTATGTTCGTCATTGCTTGCGGGGGCAATGTGAGTCGGGTCGCTGATGGTGTATTTGTATTTATTAATATTGTTGTTCTTAGTAATATATATAATATTATATATAATAGTAATTTTAAGGTTCTTGTATGGCTAGTTCCGGTATATTATAATGTACGTGGATGTACCCTCCGTTTTTATATGCAAGAGATTTGTTTTTAATTGAATAATCGAAATTGTATTTAAATTTAGTCTACCTACTTTGACAAAACGGTCTAGGTCTAGTTTGCCATAATCATCAATGTATATACCAATATATTTCATAATGAAATAACTGCATGAAATAATTGTAGGACAGACAGACGGACGAATTATAAAAGTAATTTCAAGTCATAGTCTAATATTCTTTATGTGTTTGTGTATGTAGACTCATTTAAAATGTTTTAAATAATGTTCTTATGATGCGGCCTTTTTTTTACTAACACCAGTTTTGAACGTGGCAACTGGCATAAAACTCAGAGGAATCCTTTATAAATGATTTTCATACAAATATTAATGAAGCAGTATTATTTCTGAGCAACTCACTCCTAGGTAGATTTGTCATTTATATAATCAGAAATTATATAATTAGCTTTTTTACATCGTTTATCTTTGACATACTGTTTAAACTTGTTAATAGAAAGATCTCATACATAATTAGGAAGTTTGTTATAGAAGCGTATACATTGCCTCATGAAAGTAGCTAATAGCAATGTATAAAAAATTTGCAATTCATTGTTTTATATATTGCTATTAGCTACTTAAGTGTTGCGTTGTAATTTTTAGTCTTTAACATAATGACAAGTGTATGTATGTTAATATCCAAGTGCTGAATAAAGTTCATTATTTGATTTTTATTTCATTATAACCACAACGTTTTCGTTCATTGTCTGCCCGTAGTACTACAAGTGGTTAAAAACATTCTCGTAGACTCAGCGATCCAGTTGTACTACTGGGAGCTCTCTTTACCACACTCGGTTCAGTCTAAATTCTTCAGGTGTGGCCTTTATGCGGAGGCTAAAACAATATTGCAATACTTTATAAATTGACAACTCACTGTAACACCTGTCACTTTGTCAACTGCGAAGAACTTTAATTTTGCTGTCCGAATTTTCTAAATGTGTAAGTTAAGTGGTTGACTTAACCGGTTGAAATAAATTAGGTATTTATAGTAAATCATAATATTTTATTTATACTAGTATCATAGAAGTAATTTATTTAATACGAATACGACGTTCTACACTTCCAACAAAACGAAATAAATATGGATGCAGCTAAAAGTAATATTCCTTTATTTACACCTAAAAAATATTTGCGGATTATATAGCGTTGTGAATGGGGCGAAGTGTCCACGAAAGGAGCCAGATGGGCTTGCTTGGGGTCAAATAAATGTCAAACGAATAAAAATCGCAATATTGTGATAGCCTCTCCACAAAGGCCACACCTGAAGAAGAACCTAGTGTAACATGGGTAAAAGAACTTCCTCTAGATCGCTTGTTCGATTTTTACTGTATGTATACTACTGGTAGTACCTAATGCAATTAGTAGCTACGGGCACTAAACGAAAAGTTTTACTCTACCATCCCCATAATCCAGAAATGACTCTACCTTTCATACCGAATCAAAACTCTTCTTAGAAATTTGCTCAAATTATATAAATACCGAAATATTACCACAACATGTAACAAGGCACCAAGGCTTTGAAACCATTGAAACTATAATATACTCGGCAGCAAATACAGCGGCTAAATAGTCGCTGTGTAGTTTTGCTATTTGAAACAACAATAGTTACTAATAAAACACGAAATATATCTCCGTGGCAAAAAAGGTTAAACAAGAGAACTGAGAACTGTATTAGACAAGATATAACTGGAATGATATAGTACATGAGAGGAAGTAGAAGTTATAGACTTATTACACAAGTAAACATAATTTAGAGTAAATATAGAATACATTCCCAACATGAAAAACCTAACTTTAGTATGAACACTTCTTAGACACCCTTAAATAAAAACTTAATATAGCCTCAAGTAGATTACAAAGATATTTGAATACATATACTACAAACACATACACTCTTTTATAGAAACATTAGAGTCGGTACCAGAATTCATCACACAAGGCTTAACATACATGATACCAAATGATTCTACCAGCTAAATATAGACCTATGACATGTTCGCAGACCCACAATAAAATACTGTCATTTAGCATAGCAGAACTCATATATTTATCTACAATCCAAATATTATCTGAAGACCAAAAAAATATCTTGGTTAGTAAACAGTTTAAGTGAAAAGTGTTTTTTTAAGCGTTTGACATGGTGAGTTTGTGAAAAGTACATAGTTGTTGTAATTATAAGAAACGGTGTGATTTTTGGGCATCGGTTATTCGTGTCGGCTATTCCACTTTTCCCACTTGGCCATCCCACCTGGGTGGAAAGAGTGGAAAAAATAATCCACATTTCCCTCCCAGGTGGGATAGGTGGAAAAGAAGGATTTGAATTGTTTCTCTTATCCCACCTGGGAGATTATTGACGCCACTCTTCCCACCCAGGTGGGATAAGAATAACGATTCTGGTCCACTCTTCCTACTCCAGGGATATAATAATACACTATTATCGTGCCGTTAGCTTATGCCCTGCTTCCCAATAAAAAGAAAGAAACGTATATTATTTTACTTGACCTGCTAAAAAAACGAAAAAAAAGGCGAAACAATTAAAACTGACAAAAAATTACGACAAGAGAAAGATCGTAGCTTTAACGGCAGCATTACCATTGCTACCGAAAGACAAAATAAACGATGGATGGGAATATATATATAATCACAAATTATCGAAGAACTAGGCATGGAATCATTTACAAAATATAAGTGTAATTGTCGACCATGGCTCGCTATTTATTCAGGAACTACGCAGTTAACGCGCATAAGAGTGGCCATATTCCTGCACATCCATTGGGCTATTTAATTTATAGGACCCGCTTACAAACTGTTCAAACTCGACGGGCCACCGGGGTACCATGGTTCATTCGTAATCGCAACTTCCATTTTGACCTCCAACTGCCTTCCATCAATCAGTGGATTGTTGCAGCATCTGACTAGAGGCCTTTACCCACTAAGGGTCGTAACATCATCGGCCTCGGGGCGTCCTAGATGACCCTGACGACGAGATCACACCCTACCAACCGGCAGTATCGAATCTGCAAGAACCTAGCACCACTACACAGAGACCACTCTATCCGACCCGCCGGAGAAGAGTGCGCTACCGAACGCGAAACGTTTCCCCTCACCCTTCTGACCCTTCGCTTGCAAAGAACCTTCCAATGCCCTCGTAGAGCGACAGTTGCAAAAAAACCCCCGGGGGCCGCCCTGAGTTGATTTCCAAGTCCCACAGGAGACGCCCTTGCGCAGGTTGATTAGTTTGTAGTTTTAAACCATTTATCTAGGCTGGAGCTCCGCTCGACTTTATGCTCGGTGTAGAAACAAAAGCCTCTGAGCTAACTACATTTATGTCCGTCCGAAGCTTACGGGCTTTTTATGTTACACCCTCTTCAATCGATATACAGTTGGAACCTAGAACTTTCCTAGGTATTTGCCATGCGCGGGAAATGTACTTACGCCGTGAGATGCGCCGTAACTAAGGACTCCACCCACCACGGATGTGTCCTTTAGTGTTCGATTCGGCGTCACCAGAGTAGTTAGTAAACAGTTTTAGTGCAAAAGTGTTTTGTTTTCAAGTGTTTGACATGGTGAGTGTTTAAGTTAGTTGGTTGTGATTATAAGTAGCAGTTTGCATTCGGGCGTCAGTTAATCGTGTTATTTTAGAAGCCTTTTCAATTGTACTATTTGGGGCGCGTATCTTTTGTGAGTAAGATTTTACTCTACCATTTTAAGCTGGAAACTAGGATAGGGTCCAGTCGTCCTCGCAAGGCGAGGCTTGCGATACGTTCTAAGCTTTAGACCCAATCCCAGCCCGCGCTGGTTGATCTTAATATATTTATAATATAATAAGCGACTATCACATGCCATAACAACATTGGAAAATTTTATTTAATAACATAATTGTTGAAATGTAAACTAATTTATTAGTCAAGATTGTTTTTTCTTCTTTGTTTTTATTATCGTTGTATTTTACTTATAATAAGTACGAACGATTCGTCTACATTATCAATAAACGTTTTCATTATCATTTTCATTTGTCACATCAAGACACCACAATGTTAAAGTTATCACAGCTTATTAAAATAAACCTCTTGTTTTGGTCTATTTGGCAGTGTCGAGTGTTATTGTCGACCATGTCTTACTATTTATTCAGGAAGTACGCAGTTACGAACTGCGCGCATAAGACCATAGCGGGCTTTTTAGTTTACGCCCTCTTTAATCCATATCTTGCGCGGACTTGCGCCGTGAGATGCGCTGTCAGATGCGCCGCAACTGGGTACTCCACCCACCTCGAATGTTGGTGTGCCCTTTAGTGATCGATTCGACGTCACCGGAGTTGTTAGTAAACAGTTAAGTGAAAAGTGGTTTTTTGAAGTGTTTGACATGGTGAGTTTATGAAAAGTAGTTGTTTTAATTATATTAGGTGACGGTTTCTTTTTTGGACATCGGTTATTTTTGTCAGTAGAAGATGTTGGTTGGTGGTGATTATATTAGTACACCAATTATTTTAGTAGACCTACTATCATTGTCTCTGCACCATTTAAAGTTTGACTGGTAGAGAATGCCTCTGGCATTAAGTCCGCTCATGTACAGATTTGTTTTTGTACTAAAAAAATATATATTAAAAGTGCATACTGTTACTTATAAATAACTAAATAAATTATAAGTAACAGTATTGCATTATTGCACAGCATTTGGGACGTCAGTTAATCGTGTTATTTTAGAAGCTTTTGGGGCGCGTATCCTTTTGTGAGTAAGATTTCGGTATTCGGTTAATTTAGTAGTGACTGTACAATAAGACGCCACAATGTTAAAATTATTACACCTTATTAAGATAAACCTCTCGTTTTCGTCTATTCAGCAGTGTCGACCATATCTTACTATTCATTCAGGAACTACGCAGTTAACGCGAATAAGAGTGGCCATAGTGGGCTTTTTAGTTCACCCACTCTTGAATCGATATAAAGTTGGAACCTATAACCATCGTAGGTACTTGCCATGCGTGGGAAATGGACATGCGCCGTGAGATGCGCTGTCAGATGCACCGCAACTGGGTACTCCACCCACCTTGAATGTGACCTTTAGTGTTCGATTGGACGTACCCGGAGTTGTTAGTAATAAGTTAATTGAAAAGTGTATTATTTTTTTAAGCGTTTGAGATGGTGAGTTTGTGAAAAATAGTTGTTGTAATTATAGGTGACGGTATCTTTTTTGGGCATCGGTTTCGGCAGTGTCTTATACGGGTTTTTATTTCAAATCACGTCGTATTAGACACGGCATGCTTCATTTGTTTACGGGCTTTGTTTGACACTTTAGTTTCGTTTCTTGGTCAAGATTTAAAACCTCATAATTATTTGATTTTTCCTCTAGTTATTATTTAATTTCTTTGAATAAAAACCGTTTTAGAGAATTGGTTTTTTCAAACTTTTGCCATGTTGATTGTTTGAAAGTTGGTTGGTTGTGATTATATTAGTACAACAAAAATTAATTGCAATTATTTTAGTGTCTGTGGCTGCCTGTTGAAGTAACAAAAGCCTCCTGGCTAACTACATATATATCCGGCCAAAAAATAAAAAGTCAAATGATTTGGCGTGCGGGCGATATTGGATTTTTTTTCATGCTCTATGAGTTCAAACCTTATTACGATTGTAACTCGGGAAAACGTGTTCTAATAATAAATTACATTATGTTTTCTTTTAAGCTTTCCACCTTGGTTTTTCTTGATAATTCGAAGTTTAACACTATATAATTATATAATAACTATCTCATTTCTATTCCAGAACCCAAATCCGCACCACCCTGAAGAAGAATGCGTTCGAGGATGCAGGTATACCTGTCCGGCAGGTAAGCAGCTTAACGGCGAACTGTCATGGGCCCCCGGCTCCTCAGGTAGCGGTAGCACCTCTGAGCGTCATCGATACACAATCGGTTTTAGGAAAAAACGCGGAGGTTCAAACATTCACTAACTATCAAAACGCACCCTTTTTATTTTATAGTGGTAATGTTTAAATTTGTTTTTGTTAGTGAAGTTTGAATGTTTTTATTGCTTCAAGCACCTTATTGGCTGCATGGCCTAGATTTTTTAATATTTTTTTTATACATTTTGTAACATCGACGCGACGCACAAAATTAGGAATTTACCAGAGATAGTTTATTAGTCGCGTTTCAGGCTGTGGTAATTACGATCGGTATTTTAAGTAATATAATTTAATTCAAATTAGTTATAGGATTAATTATATTTGGTACAATATATATATATTATACTTATAACATTCAAAAGAAATATAAGGGACGATTAACATTTTAAAAGACATTTCTTCTAAATCAATAATCGGCATCAAAATTTAATTGTACAATTGGTTAACTACTCTTGGGATGATAACGACGCTTTTCGGTAGTAAATGTACATGAACAAATCAGATGCACAAACCCCTCCTAAAATATTTACAATCACCATTTTGCTATTCCGCAACCGACCGGCCTGAGGCGAGGTCTTAGCTCCACAGGGGGCACCCTCTTGCACAGAAGAGAGAAGTTGCACTTTGTCATTTTTAAACCATTTGTTAAGTCTGGAACCCTGCTCGGTTTTATGCCCAGTGAAGTAGCTAAAACCTCGTGGCTAAGTCCATTAATATGTCCGTCTGAGAAAAGCCATTGCGACTTTTAATCGATTTGGTATATTTTCCTGATATTTATAAATCGACAATTCATCACAAAAAGCAAAGAGTTGTAAGGCGTTGCGGTTGATTAAAAAATAGACTTAAGTTACAAATGAATCGGTATTATTTAGATTTAGATTTAATAGTAGGTGATTTTTTTGATTGTATTGTAGTTTTAGAAAGTAGATGTAGATCAAGTAATTTGAATATATTGTCTATAATAGGGCAACATCTGCAACTTTTAAAAATAACTTACTAACTTAAAATTATTATTACGCCATGATTTGATATCAGTTGCCTATTGCAGATAATTATTATATTCATTCATACTATAGTGTTTTATACAAGGCGGTTTAAAATAAACATATGAGAAGTATTGGTTTAAAAGTATAGACTATGGTGAAATTAATAATAGTTTTCTAAATTTTTTATTTGTTATGTGATAATTTTTGTGATTTCAAAAAGTGATGTTGTTAAAACCAATATTTACTTGTATGTTTGTCAAAGTAAATAATGCTCATTAAGGCACCCTATTGGAAGAAGCGAAGGAGTTAAAGTAGATTAATGATTAATAAATGAATCGGTTCTCTTAATATGGGCCTTAAGTCTCTCAAAGTTTCAACAAATAAGTGAACAAAATAATTCATACGTCTGAATATTAATACGTTTACACTTTATTGCATCGTTATATTAAAACGATCAAAAAGTTGATTGGAAAATAATTACTTAAAATCATATTTTAATGTGCAATTAAGCAAAATTTTTCGCTATAAGCAATCCCCATTGAATTTGATTAAGATGTAAAATAAATACTTCAATAGAACGTGGCGAGATGTTTTAATATAATTATATTCTGAATAAGCAGGTTTATTATAAATGTATTATTCAACCTATATAAACAATCATATATATTTGAAGTCGGTGAATAAACTGATTAAAATTTAGGTATACACACATAAAAGAAAAACATACAGTGTAACGTCCGTTCTCATTTTTTGTGTTGCTAATAAATACTCTTTGAAATAGTTATAGATTAAACAATAAACGCCTTAGTAACGAAATTTTGTTCACTAATTTAAAGTAATCTTTGCGTATTTTATAGTAGAAATAGTTTCCAATCAGTCAATTTGGTCAAACCCCTTCATTGAGACGTTAATTAAAATTGTTAAAATATATAATTGAATTTCGTTCGACTATCTATATAATTACTTTAAACTTAATAATTTCCAAATGCCTAATCAGATTGTTGGGACATATATCTCTTTAATCAATTCCTATCGAAATATTTAGGGACATCTGTACCAAAGATACTCAATCTGAAACTGATTTATATCTCAAATATTTATGTTGTTTCGTAATCATTTCAGGTAACACTTAACATGCTGAATGCCTCAGAGAATGAGGTGGATGTGGAAGGCCTTAGCGGTGACGTGAAGCTGGAGTTCGAGGCGGAAACGGATACGGTCACCGCCTGAAACTTATTTATTTTTACTTAAGTTCATTTTGATGTCTAGGCTAAGGGGACAATCGAACTGTTGCCAGGAGTACATTCACGACCTGCTCATTCATAACTACAAAACTTTCACCGCTAATATTATTTGTACTAAACTATCAGTAATCATTCGGTCCCTGATAGCTTTTTTTACGTAACTATTTGTTGAACTTTTTGCTGGTTATAATTCAATATTAGTTATATCTGATTATATTTCGAAATTCGATTTATTTTTTCTATAGTTATTTAATTCAACAAGGTAGTAAATGTACTCATTCTTAGTAATAGGGCCACTAGTGTCTTTACATAAGAGCACGTATCGGATATCAGTAACACCCTCGTACGAAAAGAAACATGGCAGCCGCAAATTCTATTTCGATGCGTGTCTCGTCACCTCATAGATATAAGCAATATATTTTACTGATAGTATAAGTTCTTTTTAATTTCTATTGTCACTATTTCTCCTATACTGTCATCTTGAGTTCATCTAAGTAGCGCGTTTTATTTAAGTGGCGAATCACTTTGTTAATTTATCTCTATAGTTCGGTTGTATAATTTTATAGAGTGTCATTTCCCATCTGCGTTTAGTTACATTTTATTTTTATTTGAGGTTAGATGGTATAGTTTTAAGAAAATAGATGTAAGAGTTGCAATATCGTGGACCATGTTTGTAAGTCTTAATAGAAAAGCACCATCTGGCTAATGATCGGTTGAGTTCTTCGGGACAAGACCACTAAGATGAAGGAAAGTCCAATGATATCGCAACATGGCAGTTCGAGTGTCCCACCATTTTGTTTCATTCTGTAATATATACAGCAGTCCACAGATGTACTTTGGCATTAGGTAAAGTTATGTTAATAATTATCCGGCATTTATTATCATTTCTTTTACTTTTACACATTTAAAGAAATTATTTGTAAATTACGTAGTGTTTAGATTCTGAAAATTTTTAATTGTAGAATTATTTTTTGTAACGGCGTTTAGTTTCTTTGGGTGTATTTAATTAATTTGGGTGTTAAGTATGTTAATATGTTTTGGGTGTATTTAGTTAGGTACATCAGTGGACAGAGGATTGCTCGATGCAGGGCTATAGCGACCTCCTCATTTACAGTAGTGTTATAGTTGTTGTTAGATAGACAATACCTCGGTTTGTCTTCCATCACCCGGTCGCTTAGACTTGCGTCGACCAACGTTATTTTTATGCAATTTTAAAATTGTTTTAAATTTATCATCGCTCACCCTTCTGAATAAGCTGATTGCATTGTAACTTGTAACCTTTTTATTGATTTAATATATATATATGTTATTATTTTTGAATGTTGTTTTTTTTTCTTTAACTGTATATTTATTTCTTATATTGCGAAATCCTAAAATCAGGGCCCTAAATGGTTTTGACTTTAAAATGTAGCAATAAGTTTTAATTGTTTCAATTCTTTTATTTTTTACATTTACGTTAATATTATTTTTATTTTTTACAATATTAGTTTTTTAGGTTAACTTCATTTTTTTGATTAGCATATTTTAATTTGTATTAGAATAGGATAAACACTGCCAACTAGTTACCGTGCAATGTTTTGTGATGGCGCCTCCATCAGAACATCAACCATTAACAGTTAGTTTGCCTTATAGGGTGATGTCGTTGATAAATTAATATAGTTTATATATATAAATATTTATGATATTGTTACCTTGTTAGGCTATGCCTTACATCCGGACGTAGAGCTTATTTTTGTTGGTGTGCCCAGATTGTCCTAGTTGTTGGTTGTGGAACAGGTTTTAGATGGCATTTAAAGACTGATTATAAGCAATTATGTCCGGATCTGAGGTATTGATATTTTTGCTATTTATAAAAAATTAACGAAGTTATTGTTAATGAAATAAGCGCTAATTTTGTAGGTCACCATAGTGCATAGTAAAGATAGTAGTACGAATGAGATTTGCAATGCCTGTGATAAACGGGCGTTGATTGTACCGCGAAGATCTTGATTAATTAAACTCGCGGAGGTCAAGGTTTTAGCCCGCGGTAGACTACGACTTCGGTGACCTGCATCTGCCTTTACGATACCTCATTTACAACATTACTTTATTTTGATACGACGTTTACTTAGAGTCGCCTGAGTTAATGGAAGGATTAGCAAAGTAGTTGTCACCTTTTTGAGAATAGCTTAGTTCGGAGTTGTCAGCTCGAACTTCTCGTTACTGGTCTTGTAGCTCGATTATTTATCAATAATGGCAAGATCGCTCCCCCGGAGTAGGGCGGTGGACTCGTTTTGCGGATATCATGTGTTTGTCCCGCTCATTCCAATGTGTCCGGGTTTGTGAGTGATGCCGATTGGCTACGAAGAGATTGATTCTAATTGGAGCTTCATGTGTCTTAATACCATCCAAGGGTTATATTGAGAGATAGTAACGAGTTGACTTGTACGATCTAACGATACTTTTAATGAGATTTCGGAGATTCATAGGCTTAACTTAAACGTATAATAAGTAAATTGTCAGAAAAAAGCAATAACGTTAACAATATACCTCAAATCATTAAAATAATGCCTCCATAGATTGCCTTAATTATTAGTTTAGTTAAAAATACTGCCATTTTATTAAATTAGTGAGTAGAAAATATTTATCTTTGGATTGTTACTTATTAATTAGAACTGGTTAAAAAGTACCGTTCCAAGTGCAAATAGAATTATTTTTTGTTCGGTATAGATTTACAAATTTATGGCACTGTGCATTATATTTTTATATATATATTATAATATTTTTTTTGTAATAATATAGACGTGATATAGTTATCACGTCTTTTTTATTACAATAAATTTTTCTACATTTTTTTCCCATTATACATTTTACATTTTACAAATGGGGAATTTTATTATATTATTTATCACGGTACAATATCTCATGTTATATATGAATTTCATATATAACATGAGATACTGTAACATTATAGAAGTAAATATCGTAAGCATTTCATATTATTTTGTGAATATATTTACGCTGTATTTGTTATGAATAGTAAGTAAAGTTTGAATTTCGCATTGTAAATAGCGGTAGGTGGCTCGTATTTCCTTATAGATATATAAATTAGTACATAAGTTAGGTTCATAAGATAGGTTAATAAGTTAGATTAATTGTAAATAAATGTAAATATAATATTGTGTTTTATTGTCCATTTAAAATAAAAATTTGAATAGGATATAGTAAGATGGCACGATATATTAATAAAAATAGATTTAGTGAAGTTGTCAAGTCACTTTAATATATATTTAGTAGTAGCAGGTATACGTACTAGAAACGTGAATCAAATTAAATAATCCAGAATGAATTTTTTTTTGTACAAATTGAAATAAAAAATTGCATTGAAAGATCGGACAATATGTGAAGACGAAGAAGATAAACATGACAACATTCTGTTTAAAACCAAAAGTTTAGTTATCAAATGTATTATTATATTCACACACTTTTGTGTGTGTTTGTGTGAATATAGTAACAATTATATTTGTGTTTGAAACATAACACAAAATATCTTAAGTAACAAAACTTGTGTATTATAGTTAAAAAAGGGATATTTTAAACATAACAGCTAGATAAGGCAACTAGAAATACCTTGTGACTACTAGTAGTGGTATTCATTTTAGAAGGATAATTTTTTTGACCCATCGTTACGTAATCATTTGGTCTAGAAATAGCAATTGTATAATATTAATAACAATAATTAACAAACTTAATATATCGGAAATGGAATCTATACGGAAGGAGATTAATGTATATACAGGGTGTCCCAAAAGATTACGTAGCTGGTAAGGGGGGTGATAGGGATGGTCACAAGGGTCACCAAAAAAACATAAAAAATTCCCTCTGGGTGTTTAAAAAAATAAATGGCATTTTTTAAAAGACTAAAAATTTTACACCTTGTGCTAACTGTACCTACAAATATGGCTGTATTTAATAAAAAATGCTGTTATGTAATCTTCAATAACAACAAGGTCATCAACATCAAAAATAACAAGGTGTAAAATTTTAAGTTTTAAAAAAAATGCCATTTTTTTTAAATACCCAGAGCGGATTTTTTTTTTATTTTTCTATTGACCATTGTGTCCACCCCTGTCACCCCCTTTCCCAGCTACTTAACCTTTTGGGACACCCTGTATATTTATATATACATTAATAATATAAAATAATATCCATACATTGACGTGGTAAAACGCCACGGAGCCTTTTTTCCTGTCGTCGTAGAGCTCACCATGCTCCACCTGCTACGAAAACCATGCAGCTTATAGCTGGGTAAGTATAGGAGAGGAAGTGATCATATATATAGATAGACAACACAAGTTTTTAAACCAATCTGAGATGAATTTGTTATTAGGTAAAATTCGACTTCGGCTTGGTTTTACCCCAATGAATATATCCTCCAGAAGAGATCAACTTTTGATGTTGTAACACACATCAGAAGGTGTATACTGCTGCTGCTGCACGTTACCTGGTATTATGCTTATTATAGATGATGTTACCAACGATCGGGACCAACGGTTAACGTGCTTTCCGAGGCGCGAAGGGTAGCCCCATAAATATTCAGACCCGAAAATAAATCCGGCATTTCGTTAACGTTCCAATTTTTATCATTCACTAATTGAAACTCATTATGGGTCACACTGATGGTGTCCTTCTGCTAAAACTTATAATAAGACGATCGGACACGACTACGATGTAAGATCTAGGCTAACCTAACCTAACCTAACACTACTCAACAATCACTACTCTCTATTACTAAAATGAACTGCCACTAAAATCATCACAGCGTCTTAGGCTGGATAGGTACTCCAGCCTTAGACGCTTGATACTGTTACGTCTTTTACCGGATTACCGCGGATCTATCTATGCTGTGGTTGCTTAAATGGGGGCAGTGAACCCTTTATTTAAGTTATTTTATCTTAATCTTCTTCGGGGCCATTCCATTTATTTAGCAGTCGGTATCCGATAAATTAGTGCTCAATATTAATTTAATCGTATTTATAGGAAACCTACACACTGATTGCCCTCTCTCTCTATCATTTGGGTTTCTACAGGACATGTACCTACCTAAAAGCTACGGCGCATCGTGCAATGCAACTGCGCAAATGCAATGACCTAGATTCGTTGGCGTATGTTCCTCCACTCTTCTAACTTGTACAATCTAGATAGGCTATAGTGGAGAGAGCACTAAATCAATACTATCCGGGTCCGACAAGTGACAATTCAGCGCGCTCTGAAATCATTCCGTTTCTTGCAGTGGCAACAGTATCCGTGCTGTGCCAGGTTATTATTTTAATCTATAACCAAATTAAAGACACAGCATCAGTGCTACTCAAGCATCCAGTATGGGGTCCGCAACGCGGATGCGTTGTTTAATGGAGTGTAAAAAGTTCAAGATGGAAGAGCAATTACTTAAACGCGCCATGAAACGATCCGATGAGCGTTATGGCATTTATGATAATTATGTCGGTGTGGCGTCGCAACATCAGAAGAACGAGATTCAACTCGAAGAATCTGACGATGGAAAGTGGCGTTATCGCCCTTACCATAAGAAGAACCCGGTGTCCCGCACCAACAAACAACTCGACGCTTCCTCCCGCACCCCCGCGCAACCTCGAGTTGGACAGCGGCTTCGGTTACCTTCTGCAGCGAGTCAATTCAAACCAAAAGAAAAAAACTTTAATGTGGACCAGGCCAATCCGCGTTAATTCTGCGCTAGAATACTCTTCGTATCCTTGTGACTTCTTCTTTATAGGCTCTTCATGCTAATTTTATCTCAGGTAGTGTTAATGTGCAGTTAAGTAGATCTATTAATAGGTACTATTGCTTTGTAATGTATCGAGTCTTGTCAGGTTAGAATCCGCCGCGTGAAGTCACTTTTCAATATTTCTAAAAGATGTGAGTCACTGTCATATGTATACTATATATATATATATATATATATATATATATATATCAGCTGAAATGTAGTTTTATTTTACCCCTAAATAATAGATATTAACAATTTAATAAAATCATAACATGAACTAGATACTTTATAATGCTATCATTTTCTTCATGTTAAAATACACCAAATTTCACAATAAATTTCTTATAAATTCTACTTAACTAATATTAGTAGGCATAGCGGAAAAGTTTCGTATTGGTGCTTTAAATAAAATGCGTAATTTATTGCACTACACCAATACAAAACTTCATTACACAACATAACACCCACATCCTCATCCACCCACAGCCTCCACATGAACTTTGATCCAGCACCTAGTATTGTCATATAAGCCTAGTAAGATGTCAAGTTCAACAAGTAACTTCCCCGTTTGCCCTGTTCTGGACTCCAGAGTTCCGCCCAGACAATTCTTGAAACGTGATTTTAGTTCTATCTAGTGTCAACTATTAAAACTAAACATGGCTTCACGTAAAATTACATATACCTACCGATACGATTTATGCTGAAATCTTATCAAATGATCAAAAGTTGAACATGGTTTTGTCACCATATCTATTAAATTATCCTTTATTCTTCTATAATTTTGTTAATATAACTGATAATGGATAAGCGATGCTTTATCCATCTATTTATGGACAGTATTTACCTGAAAAATAATTATGTTTAAATCATTCTCGTAGTAGAACTATAAAATATGACGTGTGAAGTGACTCACGACGTATCGGATCGGTATCTATAATGTAATTCTGCAGGTTAGCATCAGTGCCATCTGTCCGATTTTAACAGTACAACCAGCTACATGAGTTGAGGTATTAGTTTCATTATAATATAAAAGTCGATCCGACACCGATGCGACCCTGTGAACAAGTCGACCACTACACGATTATATCGGACACTCTAAAAATTGATAAGGAGGCGTCCATGATTTCATTACCATCCTATTCTCTCGGATAAGTCATATGTGTAAAAAACATGTTTTGTTAAATCAAGTCTAAGAAGCTACCAGACAATTTTTAACATTTTCTTGGGGATAAAAATATTGACCGAGTCTCTAATGATAGTCTTAACAACAAAAAATTTCTTTTTTTTTTAAATTATTAATGTTTTTCTTTAAAAATTAATTTAGCGCTTACAGCCGTACATGTTTATTAAACATATGTAGTTCTTTGTTGGTTTGAGTATGCGATTACCAATGACGTCACTGTCTATTACTTAGTATTATGCTGTTTAACAATACCTGATTATGTACATCACGTTACAAATGTTGTCAATAATTTAGTATCTTTAAAGTTTAGTTTTAATAAATGATTACATACTATTCGTTCCACATCAGTGTGAATTTTAGAATCGGATTGTTGTCGCAGAAATTACTATTTTAGTCTTATTTTAGTAAAGTTCTCCGACAACGAACACATAACGTAACTCCATAGTTACGTTATGTGTTGTGTGTAAAAATTGTTAAGGGGGCGTCCATACGCCCCCTTAACAATTTTTAATATGTCCGATATAATCGTATAGTTGTCGACATGCTCACAGGGTCGTATCGGTGACGCATCGGCTATCACGACATCTTTCATATTAAAATGAAACTACTATCTCAACTCATGTAGCTGGTTGTACTGTTAAAATCGGACAGATGGCACTGATGCTAACCTGCAGAATTACAATATAGGTACCGATCCGATACGTCGTGCGTCACTGGTACACGTCATATTTTATAGCACAACTACGAGAATGATTTAAACATAATTATTTTCAAGTGAATCTGTCTTAAAATAGGTGGATAAAGCATCGGTTATCCATTATCAGTTAGATTAACAAAATTATACATATAATAAAGGATACTTTTATATAATAATATAACTCGAAGTAGCTGACGATGGAAAGTGGCGTTATCGCCCTTACCATAAGTAGAACCCGGTGTCCCGCACCAACAAACAACTCGACGCTTCCTCCCGCACCCCCGCGAAGAAGAAGAAGAAGCTACCAGACAATTTTTAACATTTTCTTGCAAATTTCAGCAACAAATTTCTAAATTTAACGCTTACAGCCGTACATGTTTATTAAACATATGTAGTTCTTTGTTGGCATGAGGTCGCGGGGAGTCGGTGGATGCAGGCCGCTAGCGATCGTTCCCGCTGGAAATCGATAGGGGAGGCCTATGTTCAGCAGTGGACTACAACAGGCTGATGATGATGATGAATACTATGATCAAACGATGAAAGAACTCCAAACGAAAATTGTGTCGGATCAACCTTCACGCCATCTTTGATATTATAATGAAATAAATATCTCAACCTCAAATGGTTGCTTGTACTGTATCAATTAGATAGATGGCATTGACACCAATCTGCTGAATTACACTAGGGATACCGATCCGATACGTCGTGCATCATATTTTATGGCACTACTAACAGAATTATTTTCTACATACTTATTGTCCAGGTAAATACTGGCTTAGACATGATGGACAAAGCTAGCTTCGAAGCTTATGCTCGGTATATCCAGTGCAAAATATGTGAAAATACATATTGAAACTATGGTGTTTATGTAGTTGTCCCTTGATTGTTAACCACCTCACGTAATTAATGGATGTTCCCTTATCAATAATTAGTATGTATTATATAATACAATCATCTAATTTGCTTAGACCTTTTTGTAATTATAATAAAACTAATAGGTGGTTTATAATAATAAATAATTAATACCTCAAATAGGTGGTTTTACTGTAACAACTAGACGAATAGCACTAACACAAATTAACGTAACTATATTTATAGATACCGATCTGATTCCGACGAAAAACATAAATAAATGTTATCTATGATAAACATTTTTACAACTAAAATAAAGTTTGACTATATCCTTTCAAGTAGGGGGGGGGACTATAGTCACTACAAACGTAGAAATTGATAGACAGAGCTCCGTAGATATTTATTTTAAAGAATATCTACGAATTAAATCCTTGTATTTTGTACCTATAAATAGGAATTCCAGTTAGTCTATCAAACTCACATTCCGCGAAAGCCATATTTTTATTTATTTTTTCATACAATTCCTGCACAAGGGAAATAAATCCCCTAGTGGCGCGGGACTTTACATACAATCATTCACGGATACAGCACAACCCGGCATCTAACCTAACCTGTATCGCGCAATACAAGTTCTCAAGCCCATTCGAACATATAATATACACACCGATAAAAATAATGTTTTTTTACCAAATACGCCATGTATTTAGCCTGTACGCATTTGGGTCAATTGAAAGTCGATTGAGTCAAAAAGACAGTATTCGAGACAATTACATTGAAAAAATTGAGCAGAGGTAGGTACGAGGTTCAGTTTAGGGTAGAAATATTTTAGTCAAAAACCGTGTTTTTGAATGTAAGAAATCTAAGGTTCGTTCAGGTAAATATGAGATGGTGCTAAGTACGTCCATGTATTTATCAGAAAAAAATATAAACTTTAAATAAATACTATATTAAGTTGATGTAAGTAAACATGTCTGTATTTTTCAATTGAATTGAATTGTTGTTGTGAGAAAAATATAAGTAAGCAAGACAAATCTTTATTATATTAACTCAATCAGGTATATTGTGTTGACTTAGTTGCATAAGAAGTTTCGTTAAATACTACCTCAATCATTGTAAGTACACAGTGTATTTGAGAGAACGATTCCCTTCAAGTACGTACGGTACCTAAACCTAAGTCGTACCGTACTTCGCCGTATTTAAATACGTGGCGTATTTGACATAACTGAAAACAAGTTGAGGCAAAGTTTTCTTTTTATCAGTGCAAGTTCCGAACAGTAACAAATGGATGTCGGCCGCCGGGCACGCCACCTCGCCCGGCAAAAAAGATCTTTCTTTTCTATGCAGAAACACTACCAAACGATCCCTCCCTCTCCTCTTTGAGACTATTCCAGCAGTTTTTGGAAGACCGGGAAAACATACAAAAACGTTTGAAATACATCGCACCGATATCTTAAAATGTTTTTTTTTTTAATTTTTTGTAGGTCGGTGATAC
Organism: Nycteola revayana; assembly: GCA_947037095.2. Taxonomy (NCBI): domain Eukaryota; kingdom Metazoa; phylum Arthropoda; class Insecta; order Lepidoptera; family Nolidae; genus Nycteola; species Nycteola revayana. Next base: position 10,644,264 of record OX344842.1, on the reverse strand, counting down.
GAAGTAAAGTAGAAGAGTTTGTTTGTTTATTTGATCGCGCTAATCTCAGAAACTACTGGATCGATTTGAAAATTTCGATAGCGTTTTTAATGAGAAAGGCTATAGGCTCTACACAATTATGAAGTTTCCACTAGAACGGGAGTTACGCGGGTGAAACCGCGCGTAGGAAACTAGTACATTATGCATATCTCTTTATTCTGGCCATTATTTACCATAGAGTTTTATTATGACCTCGATATAGACTGTAATTGACAGAGAGCTTCATTGACAGTTATAAATTACCAGTCAATGATTAGACTAGAGCATATATAGCAACGTTTGTTTTATACTTTTTCTTCTTCACATGTAAAAAAAAGTGTTATTATCATCGATAAATTCGCAGAATTCATTTTCTACGCTAAAATTTTCACTTACTAAACATTCACTAAAATATCCTCAGACGGGTGTGGCGGTTACGAAGAGTTATATAGGAATCAGAGTTACAAGCTCACATCGGTATTTTCCAATACAGCAAAGGAAATTGAAACGTGTAAGCAGGAATTACAGTTCACATCACTATGTGAACTGGAATTCCAGTGCACCAGTGCAGTTAATACTGAATGCGATTGTAGTGGAATGGTTCGTGGTGTTCCTCCACAGAAAAGGAAGATCTTCTTTGCCGAGTGAGGTGGTATGCCCGGCGGCAGACGGCCATTTGTACCTGTTCGGCACTTGTATATGTTCGAATTGGCTTGCGAACCTGAATTGCGCGATAAAGGTTAGGTGAGATGCCGGGTTGTGCTGTATCCGTGAAATATTGTGTGTAAAGTCCCCCGCGACTCGGGTATTTATATCCCTAGTGCTGGAATTGTATCTATTAAAAAAACTCAGACGCGTATTCCGTCGGGATCCATTTGATGCCATTTGCTGGCTGTCGCGAAATTTGAGTTCAGTAGAAATAGAAACTGGGATTCCTATTTACACGTCTCAATTTACTTTGCTACGTCGTATGGTCCGGTAGATACAGCCGATCTGAAACGAACCCTACAATAATTTTAGTATAATACAAGGATTTAACGAGAGAATTAGTCGCACTCATGATCAAGCGGACAAGATCTCCAAATAAGAGATGGATGCAAAATACAAGTCATCGTTACAGGATGATAGAGGGGGAGGGACATCTCGATACCATACCTCAGTATTTTCAGGTAATATAACTATACTCTTACTTACTTTATGAGCACGTTGGCGTCCACTACTGAATACGGGCCTCCTCTTTAATAAATCTTGGCAAGCAAGGGTCGTTTATTCAATATCTATTTATTTAATTATTTATTTTCAAAGTGAAATATAACTAAATATTTTGTGAATATTGGAAGCTTCAAACTATTGCCGTTATGAATAGCAGTAAAAAACTACGATAGGATTAAATACCTACTTATTATATTCTGCTTTAGTATTTGTTGTTATAGTGACAACAAAAATACATCCGCACATTTTTTTCATGGTTCTATACTGACCATGTGTACAGATAGTGGATTGTTGCAATAGGCTAAAAGCAGGGTACGGAACCCAAAAAAAAGTTACGATTCTGATTATCATCAGCCCGTGCAACGTCCACTGGTGAACATGCGCCCCTTCTCCCGAGGAAGGGTTTTTGCCATAGTCAGCACGCTTGGCAGGCGGGTTGGTGACTGCAGTATTATGTAATAACACACAAGGAAACACCGTTGCCGTGCCCTGGTATACGATTGTTATAGATGTTGTTATAAAAATCGGGACTAACGGCTTAACCAATCAGACCCGGAAATAAATTAACACAAACATTTCTAGTCCGGCGTGGCCATCGAACCCACAACTTCCGAAATTTAAAGCGAGCCAAATATCGCTAAACTAAAAAAAATAGAATTTGGTTAATTTTCACTTAAATCGACTACTTTGGATTCTCTTGCACACTTTCACGGACAGCGGCGATAATTTCGGCAACGTAATTTTACGTTTACGTTTTACTGACCCAGTGGTCTCAAATTTATCCCCCACTCTGCGAATAGTCCTCTTGGTAGGACGATTATGGCGACCGTAAAATGGGCAAGTCGCGCGGTACGTTGCCCGAGCAGAACAACCATTTTGATAAAACAAATTTATTATTTGCATGTGTTGTTGAATGCTGTATCCGTTTATGGTGATTTGGCAAAACAGACTGAATAAATTAAAACTAATTTGACAGATGTAGCTTCAACAAGATGGCCGCTATCAACTGTCAAAGTTTGGAATTCTCTATTGAAAGTTATTATTAACATTCACTTGCAGATTTCGGTCAATATTCTGGAAGCCCAAAAACTGCACTGGTTAAACACCCAGTCTTTCAACTCATACGTCATAGCTGTTCTTGGAAAAAATAAATATAGGACTGCCATCAGAAAAAATATGGAAGAACCTGTTTATGGTCAGGTATGTTATTGGCACAGAAATTTGACAAGGTTTGTGTGGCAATTCACAGTAATGCCCCTGATAGAGTACAGTAAAGTAGCAAAAGCCTCGTGGATAAAAAAAACAAATTTTGGCACTTTCATGTCAACTTTAAGGACTCTGCCCACTATCCCGTAACATACCATGACCGTGCTAGGAACGTAACATCCAAAAAAATATTCTTTGTATGAAATGTATGAGACTATACACACTAGACCGTTCTGTCACCGACCGACACCGTCGCATACCATGAACGGAGTGTCAAGAATTGTCAGCGAGAATATTTTTCCGGTGGCGGAACGCTCCGTGCATGGCACGCGACGTTGCTACACCGGTGCACAGGTGGGTTATAACCGCGTACAGATACCGGCACGGTTCTGGAGCGCGCGGCGCAAGAGTGGGCGCTTTGCGCATCGTACACTTATGACATTTATTATTTATTTTTTCTAAGTTACCTACGTATTTTCTTATTGATTGTAAGAAAGATTAAACAATGATTTGTTAAATTGAGAAATGGAAATTGAGATCAAATAAGTAATTAACAAGTGTTTCTAATTTAAAACCATAACTTACTTACTCTCGAAAGCTCTTGCTGACGCGTGTACCTCACACGGAATCAGGTGAATTACTACCAAGACGACAACAGGGACCGCACGGATTTAGCACTAGGATGATACGGAGATGATATGCGGACGCTCCCGTCACTAAAATCCGGGTATGACACGCGGATGATACGGATATGATATGCGGACGCTCCGGTCACTCTAGTGGGCATAGTAGAGCGTATCGGATTACTTTCCGTGCCCGATACGTTCCTAGCACGGTCATGGTATGCTACGGAATAGTGGGCAGACACCTTTATTTATTTACTATTTATCCTTGTTTTGAACTAGTACTTTACATTTGAGCTGTACATGAGCATGACCGACATTCAACGGTCGTATATATGGCTGGCAGTTATGGAGCCGCGTCGATGTACAACTCCCCGATTGATGGGGGAGGTCACTATTGATCTTGGAACTATATGGATTCAGCCGTGTGAGTATTAACTTTTTGCTAAATTTCAACGCAATCATGTTATATGTGTATACATTATTACTAGCCCGCCCCGACCGGTAAAAGAATTATCGAAATCCGTTCAGATGTTTTTGAGTTTGTTCGAAACAAACATACAAAAATCCAAAAATACAATTTTTTCCTCTTTATAATATACTAGCGACCCGCCCCGGCTTCGCACGGGTACTATACTGATACTTATACTACAGAATGTCTTTAAACCTCTAACAAACGGGCGAAATTTGGTCAAACCAAACAGAAACAAATATAAATAAAAATAGGTACCTACTAAAACTCAGTGAAATAAATAGGTGGGTATACTTTTATCGTATGAAATACCTATATTCTTCAGGACTAACAATACAACAAACACTAAATAAATAGGTATTCAAGTATATATCCATCATAGTTACAACGAACACAAAACAAAAAATTTGCCCTATAATTCTTAAGGATCGAGCGCGCTTAATCGCATTCGGCCTACCTAAAACACGCGCTGTTATTTTGCGGTAACTTCTAAGTTATTCATTTAAAGTATATAGTGTAGGGGTAAAACTCATTTAAAATGATAAGGATAAATACTGAATCCGTCTGATTACCTTTACAATTACCGCATTCGAAATGATCATTTTGCTAAAAGATATAATGGATATAGCAAGTTAACCTTGAAAGATAGACATATGCTATCGCAGAATTTTTTGTAGATCTAAAAGAGAAAAATATTTCCGCCATACATTGTTTTGTTATATCTCATTGGGTTAGCCATTTGGGAGCTTTCAACGAAAACGCTGCCTGCGTTTTCGTTGAAAGCTCCCAAATGGCTTAATTTTTTCCGACACCTCTGACAAATATCAATATATATATTAGTCTAAGGTACACATAAACTAAACAAATCATATACGTAAACCTTCCGGAAGAATCGTTCTATCGATTGATAACAACCGCATGAAAATCCATGTAGTAGTTTTTAAGTTTATCGCGAACAGACAGACAGACAGACGCGGCCGGGGACTTTGTTTTATAATATGTAGTGATGTAGTGATAGCGGTCGCCCGCGGCTCCGTGCGGATGTCGGTTACCGCTGCAAAAAGCCTACCCAGGAAAGACACGGTCAGCAAAATGATTCCCAGGTCAATTCACAGACACCGACATAAACATCGACGACGCAGTCACTATCCGCAGGCTGCACAGATTGTCTTTCTGTGGATGTTAAAGTTGTTAATGATGAAAATATTTAAATGTAATTAATAGGCATTTTAGGCATCAGGCATTTTAGGCATTAGGCATTTTAGGCATTAGGCATTTTAGGCATTAGGCATTTTAGGCATTAGGCATTTTAGGCATTTTCAGATGTTCTAGAAAATATTAATAGCGTGTAATATTCTAGCGGGTCCATGTTGGCTCACATAAAAATTTTAATCATATTTTTTTTCTTACTACCGCTTTGTGTTCATAATTATCACTCTTCATAATTTTATTTTTCATACTTTTTTTATTCATACATTTTTATTAATATCTTCGGAACTCATAACCGTTAGTTATCATATATTTTTTATTCAGAACTTTTTTCTTCATAACATTCTATTATCATATTGCTTTATAACAAAGATTAGTTTCTGGCGCTTCGCCGGCCGCTACCGCGGCACGCTCGCTTCGCTCGCTCGGCTCGCGCGTTGTTGTGGTCACAGTTCTAACCTAACCTACTTGTCTGGTAGCATCTCGTTTCTGGTACCAATTAGATTTTCACTGGAGTCGCACGTTTACGATTATCATTGTTATGTATTCGAATGATTATGAATTTCGATTATTAGTATAAACAAAAATATGAAAACAAATAGTAGTAAAAACAAAGTGTATGATTATGTAAGAAAAGCGCACCCTATTCTAGCTCTGAAAAGAACTGTTGTTTAGGCCGGAAAAGAACTTTTGGTTAGCCCTGAAAAGAACTGTTGTTTAGCTCTGAGAAGAACTGTTGATTAGCTCTGAGAAGAACTTTTGCTTAGGTGTAGTTTTAAGAACGAAATCTAAAAAAAATCGCACGAAAATTAATAGACTTCGCAACGGGCCATGCAGCAGAAATCGTAATATTTTAATTTCGCCATAACTTCAAAACCAAACGTCCAATTTTAACCATTCAAAGACCAAATATTATCTACGTAAACTGTACTTAGTGATGAAATAATTTATTTTGAAGGAAAGCATGAGTAAAATAAATGCGTTTAAAAGTAGTCCAAAAAAATTCAAGATTTCTAAATAAAAAAATGGTTGTTGTACCTCACTCGACATAGATAGGTATAGTGTGTCCCGGACTTTTTTGTAGATATTTATAAGATCTACAATTAATTAGAACATTTTATAGTTCTATCTTTTATATTTTAGGCAGCGTACGCAAAATAAGTAACTTTTCTGTTTAATTTTTACACCTTGTGTCAGAAAAACCCAAATATCTTACGGAACCCTATTTTTTTCCAAAATAAAATTTTGCCTATGTTACTCGTGGTTAATGTAGCTTTCGAATGGTGAAAGAATTTTTGAAATCGGTCCTGTACTTTTTGAGCCTATTCATTACAACCAAACAAACAAACAAGCAAACAAACAAAGTTTTCCTCTTTATAATATTAGTGAAGATGAAGATAAGTAAATAATAAGTTTAGGTAAAGATAATCATTTACTTATGAAGCACTTCTTTTTTTACAAAAAATTAAGAATAAATGAAATCGTAAATATTTTGACTTTCAAATTGAATATAAGCACAAATCCGGGATAAATATAAGCATAACAAGTTGAATTAAAATCCTTTGATTAAACTTGTTATGATAATAATTCATTTTGAATAAATAAGGTATCTACCAAATTTTGACGTATTCAAAGAATCAAACAGACTGACGAACAAAAAATTCAATATGCAATTTCGAAAAGGGAACTCATGTGCCTTGTCTATTGGTAATGTGCCCTTTTCGAAATTGGTTATTCAATTAAATTGCATCTTTCGCTTCAGTATCGCAGAGGTTTGTGGTTCTGATATTACATGTATCGAAATAATTATTTGATTTATATATTTACGATAAAAGGATGGCTTTTTTATTATAATTTTTATAATTGTCACAGATCATCAAGCATTTCACAGGTGGACACAATTGAGTTTACCGCGAAACCCTGCAGCCGGTGTTGTAGGCTTCTTAAAAGTCGACATTGCCATTGTTTCTCATGGGGACGTGCAAATTGTTCCCATGTCTGCACGAGGAGGCATTCTGCCTACTGGATCGGAACAACAACCGGCAAATTACGTAATTACAATATACGGTGCATTTGGCTTGCACATCGCCAACGTATCTCAAGGAAATCGACGTTATAGAAAACTGCCTAGTTCCTTTGTCAAAGTTTTCTTTTGTGGCGTTTCGGTAATTTTTTCTTTTTTTATCATTCTGCTTAAGTAAAGCCTACAGATGCGTTATAGCTTACTCTTCGCTTAAATCCATGTTAGAATCTCAACAGTAAAACTGACGACATTGATTACCTAATCTGGAATTGGTAAACTTATTGGCATTTTTGATTTCGATGTTGGTCTCGATCAGCAGACCTAACGGACTTGCTAGAGATTGTAACAAATAAACCTATTTATAGTGGAATCGGTCAGATATTTAATGACCAATTTCGAAAAAGGCACAACTCCAAAAGACACTAAATAAATATAAAAAAAACATTTTGACATTTTCTGTTCTTTGCCTTTATATATTAATAATATGAATATATAAAGGCAAAGAACATGTATGGTAGGTTAATACCCAATCACAAACTTTTAAAAACAATAAACAGATGGCGTGAAAATGGCGTTATTCTATCTACTTATTTGGGCATTCTTGTGCCTCTGCTATAACTACTTTTTGTACTGTGTAGCATTTAAAGTTAATATTAAAACTAAGGAATTGAAGCTTTCTAGGCTACAACAGCAATACAAAGTCACACCAATCATCCAAAATACAGTGAACAGATATCTATTGTAGAAATGTTCCCCAATATCAATGAGGTGATAAGACTGGAAGTATGTTCAGGAGATAACTGCTTTAATAAGATCCTGGCCTGTGCTCAATTAACACTTGGAGAAATATCACATGAGGGTGAAAATGGTAAATAGGATATACAATTTATAGGTACTCATCTTTCTTTCAACAATTGATGTATGGTCAGATGCTAATGAATAGAATGAAAAGATCCTAAGCATTTTTTCAGAGTGAAACAAGAAAGGCAATTATGATTCTGTGGCAACCAAGAGATTGTATTAGTTACACAACATATCTCCATTCCACTGTAATATGATCGAGGACTCAGTCTTTCCGCTGCTGGGCCTAACATAGGCCCTATGCTTATTATAGTTGAGGGACACATAAATTATCAATACTTTAAACTTTACTAGGATTCCTCCCGACGTTTGGACCGTCACTTCTTCACATGTATGGAGCTTCTTTAACTGATACTTTGGCCGATTCTGAAGATGGACCTTATCACCGAGGAGCTTTGCTTGTGTCACTGAAGACCTTAGTGCCGTACTATCAGCAAGCATTGAAAACTACCAATGTAGAACCTGTGATGGGATTGCAACCGGTAAATAAACAATTTAAGTTATTTAATTTTGTTATTGCATATTATTTGAGCAGTTCTTTAGAGGTTTCCAAAAAGGATTTTTCTTCAATTATTACATCTAAAATTTTTTCGTTTGACTGTACATTTTTGATTTCAGTTATCATTTATCGGCGATTGGGACCGCAATTAACTAGGACCGCGGTCCCAATCGCCGGTTCCGTAAAAATTAAATAATTTTCTTCCGGCGACTGGGACCACTCATAAATGATAACTGAAATCAAAAATGTACAGTCAAACGAAAAAATTTTAGATGTAATAATTGAAGAAAAATCCTTTTTGATTTAAAAACATCATTTATTGTTATAAAAAAACAGCCTTTGACTACAGTTCTGTTATTTAAAACTTTCGTAATAAAAACATACACATAAATCATGCTAACAATAATTGACAAAAAATTCACATAAATCGTGCTTATAATAATAAATCAACAATTAACAATCAGAAAGTAATTATTTTGCCTTTAAGTTTTTATTGTCGTGTTGCAAACGAACACGAGTTTTGAGCCATCTTTGTTATTCTTTTAAGAATATATTATTTTATAGTTCTTCGCAAAAGTTTACGTCCTTTTTGTGTGACATCAATATAAACAGCTGTTCACCACGTGAAGTTGAAAGACTATTTTCATCCATTTTAATAATTCCAAAAATTGAAAAAAAAAATATTAGCTATCAGATAATCTTAACAGGTGACAATTTTTTTTGTGATATTAAAAAGTCTCATCAAAGATGAGAAAGCGCTCTAAAGTAAAAATATTTGTAACCACGTAGTTTAACCCCCTTATTGTAAATGTGTGTGCCTACTAAAATATAAATTAAAATAACTGGACCTAAACCCCGCGTAATTGCCTATTTGAGTATGTTTCGCCGGACCGCCTCATGTGGGCCGTGTTGAAACCGGTGGTAGAGTAACCCACTGAGTATGCTTCGCCGGATCTTCTCAGTTGGGGCGCATTGGATGCGGTGGTAGCATTAAAGCGCGTCCGTCGTTATATGCTCATGGTCCACCCAAATAATGACAATTGTTTTGGCATAATATAGACAGAACAAGCATTTTGCCTCCTAGCGACAATATACATTTGACGGCGCATCGCTAATATGTCGTATTTGGACGGCTACTATCAGCTGCCATCGATGACAGCTTCTACTGATTGGTGACAGTTAACGTCAGGTGTCAATGTCAGAATAAGAGTGACAGCCGTCACTCTAGCGGAGCGTCGGGTAGGTGGGAGCACGGCGGCCATGTTGAAACTTCACTGTTTGAACGGGAGCGGACCGTGCACCACGCGCTAGACGAATCGCTGATATTCTGTGTCATCCTAGTGTGAAATGCAATTATAATAGTGAATTTGATTACTAATTGACTTTAGCTAGAATAAAGAACAGTTATTTTGTGAATCAATCTTTGTTAACGCGAATTATAGTGTCTTTGTTCAAAACTCAAGTGTTAATTAAAATAACGATCCCCTGCCCAAGTATCCACGCCTGACCAACTATGACAGATTCTAATGAAGAACCATCCTGCGCTTACATCAGAAGTGGGATGTAACTCAAACAGCCCGTGTGTAGAAAATAGTGATACTAACAATAAAGAACAGTGTAACGGCAATATGTGTGCTTCTGAAAGTGATAATGAAAGTGACCGCTGGAAAATTTTATTTGAAATGCAACAACGTCAAATGTTGGAATTAATTCGTGCTATAAAAGAACCTAACTCTAATAATAATTATAAGATCACGTTTCCCGAATACGACCCAGATGCACACTATAGCGATTGCGGTTACGATAGCACATGCGTCCAGGATTGATCAACGGCTACAACGATTAGCATTTACTACTGAAATTGAGACGCGTGTTAAACTGCAGCAAGAGTTAATGGCCTTGACGTATCGCAAAAGAGGCCCACCGGTACAGGACAAAGCGAACTTGCCTAATGACGCGAAGAAACCACGAATCGATCAAACAAGACGGTGCTATAATAGTGGCAAGATGGGCCACATGTCCACTGAATGTTTTAGTAGAAGCAACCGAGACAATGTTGCTAATACACGTTCTGAGTTTTCAGGGAATAACATCCTGCACCAAATTAAGGATATAGGAGCCCCGAAGAAGCCGCCACCTACTTGCTATTACTGCAATGTAAAGGGACACATCGCGACGACCTGCCCGAAAAAAAAAAGAAGCTCAAGCAAGTGAGGAACGTGTAGAGCGTCGGGTTGATGTCTGCACCATCAAGCCAGCTACTGATCATCTTCTGACAGAAACGGGTGAGAAGTTTTCATTTTGTTTTGATTACGGTGCTGAATGATCTTTGCTTAGGGAAAGCGTAGCCAACGGATTCCCAGACAAAAGACATTAACAGGATTTGGCAATTCCAGTATTGATTGTAGTTTGCAAATTCTTGCAACGGTAGTGATACAGGGTAATGCGGTACAGTTGCTATTCCACATTGTGCCTAACTATTGTATTTCAAACGATATTACGATTGGTAGGGATTTACTATCACTAGGGTTTTCAGTTGGACTGGGTGAGAGTCAATTCATTTTAAAGAAAATTAAAATAGTATCAGTTTGTGATGTGGGTATTAGAGTAAATAATTTTAATGATATTGATACTGAATGGTCCAATAGAGCATAGAAAAATCACAAATTTCTTTGCTCGAACAAATTCAAAGTACTTTGTTGAGGGTACGCCAACGGGACATGTAACTATTGGGCAATTAAAAAAAAAGTTAATAGATCCCAATCGCACAGTTCAACGAAGACCTTACAGACTTAGTTCTGATGAACGTCATGAGGTCCGAAATAAAATTAAAGAACTTTTAGATGCCGGTATAATTCGCGAAAGTTCTTCTACATTCGAGTCCCATACTTTTGGTGAAGAAAAAAAAGATGGAACCGATCGTTTATGCATGGACTATCGAGAATTAAATTCCAATACACGACCCCAATAAGACTTGGCAGGATGAACTAGGGAATATTCAAATCGCGCCTAATAGCACCCGATCATCCGTAACAAAGTATTCCCATACAGAACTTATGTTAGGTATTCGTGCACAGTCATTAGGTATATCGAAGCTAAACTCAGAAGTTCATGGTCAACCAGAACGTCTTAACCTTGATGTTGTGCGAAATGACGCATCTGCCAATGTCCAAAGGGCAGCAGAAACCGAAATTAAACGATTTAATCAGGGCCGAGCAAAAATAAAAGCTTTTTCAAAAGGCGATTACGTTTCCCTTAAAAATAGTGAACGAAATCAAACAAAATTGTACAGAAAGTTTAAGGGTCCATTTGTTATAACGGCGGTACTAAGTAACGATCGGTACGAATTAAAAAGGTTAGGTAGTTTTCATCGAATTTATAAGTATGCCCACGAGAATTTACGCTCAGTACCTCAAGGTCATGTAGGTTTGCTTGAAATTGTTTCTAACCTTTTAAATTATGATGAGACAGAGTCGGCGCCAGTAGATGTAGATGCTAGGAATGACTTGTTACCCCCAATCGATAGTGACACCTTGACTGTATGCTCTGACACTATATCCGCCGGCTCTTCTACCATTACTGGCAGTTCGGACACTGTCAGTGCACACTCAGATCCTGAGACATGGGATGTAGATAACGAAATCGAAATATGGGATGAACAGGATATTCCGCAATCATAGGTATGTCGTCAGTATTTTTTATGTCTTGCATGAGTCTGTTGGTTATTGTAAGCACTATTCAATCCAGAATTACCTGGCTGAAAGGAGAGTGTCGTCCGGGCCACACCCAGTGGGGTTGGTTGAAGGGATGCACTCCTCCGATAAATGAAGTAATTTCCGTATAGTCTATCCTGGTCGTAGCGACAATGTCGTCCGGGCCACACCCAGTGGGGTTGGTTGAAGGGATGCATTCGTCCGGTCCAGATGTATTGTGTTGGTATCCTGGTCGAAGGGACAGTGTCATCCGGGCCAGACCCATTAGGGTTGGTTGAAGGGATATACTCGTCCGGTCCGGATGTATTGTGTTGGTATCTTGGTCGAAAGGACAGTGTCGTCCGGTCCATCCGCGATGGTCGCAAGGACACATCCGTCCGGTCCAAAATTTGTATTTGAGTGATTGGTCGAAGGGACAGTGTCGTCCGGTCCATCCGCGATGGTCGCAAGGACACACCCGTCCGGTCCAAAATTTGTATTTGAGTCATTGGTCGAAGGGACAGTGTAGTCCGGGCTACCCATTAATTACATCAGGGTTAGTCGTAAGGACACACCCGTCCGGTCCAAGTCTACATGCAATTGAATGGTGATAGCAATGTCAAAGTCAAAACTTATTCTGCTTGTCAGGTTGGACGAGCGTAAATCTGAAGTTGCATAACGTTGTTTCAGGATTGCATCCAGGTACGCCCGAGGACGGTCGCTAGTCAGGTAGGCCGTGACGGCGCATCGCTAATATGTCGCATTTGGACGGCTACTATCAGCTGCCATCGATGACAGCTTCTACTGATTGGTGACAGTTAACGTCAGGTGTAAATGTCAGATGTCAGAATAAGAGTGACAGCCGTCACTCTAGCGGAGCGTCGGGCAGGTGGGAGCACGGCGGCCATGTTGAAACTTCACTGTTTGAACGGGAGCGGATATTTGTGCACCACGCGCTAGACGAATCGCTGATATTCTGTGTCATCCTAGTGTGAAATGCAATTATAATAGTGAATTTGATTACTAATTGACTTTAGCTAGAATATAGAACAGTTATTTTGTGAATCAATCTTTGTTAACGCGAATTATAGTGTCTTTGTTCAAAACTCGAGTGTTAATTAAAATAACGATCCCCTGCCCAAGTATCCACGCCTGACCAACTATGACAGATTCTAATGAAGAACCACTCTGCGCTTACACATTAATTATAATAATTAATTTAATTATAAATAAGTAATTTGAATGGGTTTATAAATAAACAGCAAATGTAATTTAAGGTAAATAATAATTAATTTTCAAATAATGTTTGACGATTTACAAGTGCCTGTAATTAGTTTACGTAAATAAAAATGATTTTTATTTTATTTTTATTTTATTTTATTAGCTTGTTATGTTTATAAATAAGTTTATAAAAAATTGTTTTACATACCTGAAGACTATTAAATAAAGTTACTACACCACCACTCACATCACACAATTTGCAACAAACATTCAGCGCAGTATCTTACAATGATCTAATATGAGACTGTCTGATTTAAAACTTGACTATCTTAAACTGAATGAGTCAATGATATTCATATAAATAATTTAGATTTTTTTTGTTTGACTGTACCGATTTTGGCTTGAATAATAGATTTTTTTTAAGTTATCTATGAGTGGTCCCAGTCGCTGGAAGAAAAATATTTAATTTTTACAGATCAGATCCGGTGACTGAGACCGCGGTCCCAGTAACCGGAAACCTCGTTCTTTAGATAGATAACCACTAAAAGCGTCTTGTTTTGGTGTATTCTGATTATGACTACGTCTTAACTTAGTCTAACTCCTTAAACCTCAATATATTTATTTATATACTATTTCAAAATTTAAAATAATTTTGTAGGTACAGTGTATGTTATATAAAATCCTACATATCAGACAGACAACAAAAGACTATTTTTTTGAAAAAGTATATTATATTCGGTACCTATAGTGTAGATACTGATTATAAATTGTTGGTTTCCATTTTAGCGAAAGGAACAATATTGCGACATCTATCATAGCAGACTTAGCACTATAAATGAAGGTGAACCATTATCTAGATTAAAAGTCTTGTATTTGATTCTACAGGGGGTTGCTGTTTTTAGATAATGTTGATACTATTATTTTTGTAAAATTACATCCAAATAAATGCTTCGTGGTGGATCGAACCTAAGACCTCAGAGGCTTATACTACCAAGTGTCTCAGGACTTAGGTTCGATCCTCACACCGTACAAGATTTCTATCTTTTTCGTGAAAACTCTAAGATTTCTTTCAGGGTCTGGTCGGTTGAGGAACTACCCTTCGTGCGACTGAAATTACCCGCTTCCACACAACATAATACTGTGTGTCTCCAACCCGTCTGCCTAGCGTAGTGACAAAGGCAAACTACCTCCCTCGGGAAGAGCCCTATGTTCAACAGTAGATGTTATACGGGCTAACGATTAAATTCAACACAATATTTACGACTTTTAGGGGCCTAATAAAAATAAAGCATTTTTTGATACTATTAATCAAGTAAAATTTTACAAAATAAATTTTGCATCAATCTCCTTGGTTTCTAGCAAGAGGTATGGACAACGGAAGATTTTTGTATCTTTTGTCCTGTTCTGGAAGTGTCCATGTTAGACTTACAAACCTGTGGAAAATTATGTGGAATAGCCATCACTGTTGCGGAATTACCTACTGAATGTCATGGATATGAAGGTAAAATAATCTTATGATTTTATTTTTAATACAACAATTTCGTTACTTCGGAAGTATTTGTAGTGAAGTGAACTGATATCTGTTATTATTTATATGCATACTTTTACATGTCTGGTCGATCATGTGTCCTCCTGACCCTTAGTTTGCAAATAACCATCCGATGCCCTCGTACACCCGAAGTTCGAAAGGCCTGCGAACTGTAAAGTACAGCGACAGTTGCACCAAACTCCCCTATATTACTAAAAGTCATAATACCTCAATCTCATCGCCAGCGACCGTCCTGGTCCAAGCCGCACAAGGGGTGCCCTCTTGCGCAGGTTGTTTTAGTTTATAGTTTTTAAACCATTTACTAAAGCTGAAGCTCTGCTAGCCTAAAACAAAAGGTCCTAGGTCTAGGACCTAGGTCATGTAAGAGATTTTTGTTAGTTACTTGTGCATTCTTCATACTGCCTTCTTAGAAAACTATTTGTGGATTCCACTAGACTAAGGTTAGTTGGTACCGCAGGGTAGCTTTATTAAAAGGCCTAAGCACGGAGACGAAGATACTTTATGGAATTCATAACTTGTTGTCCGGTATATGCACCGCTATACGGGGTGCAATTACCATGTAAGTAGCACCAGTAGGTATAATCCAATCTTACGAAAAATATCCTGTAATTTACACATTTTTTAAAATGTACATAATCGTACCATCAATATGGACCAAGATGTGAGTCTCGTGATGTACCTACTTAATGTAGTTTTCATCACGAAATTTTCTTTATTTACTCATTTAATTTTACGATTTTTTTCAGACTTCGCCATCATGATGAATGAAATTAGTAAGCAATTACTATTTGGACATATCTAAACTAATCAGAGTATAAAAAATAAAACGTATTTTTAGTGTAAATAGCTATTAAAATACAAAAATCAAAAGTGATAAGTATATAAAATATATTTAAACTTTAGTTGGTTAACAAAACAACAGCAAATGAAATCTTTTTTATACAGGTACTTACTGTATTAGGTATACCCTTTACACTTCAGTTTATTATTTTATTACTTTCTTAAAGTATTGTGTATAAATAAAATAGTTGACAAATTGGTGTGGAAATAATACCGGCCAAGTTTATTGCAGACAATGCTCTGACAGTCTTACTCTTAAATTTTATAGAACTAATTGCGGTTTTACCCGCGACACTCTGCTCCAGTGGGTAGTAGCGTGATATTTTGTAGCCTATTTGTAAATCCAGCTTAAAAACTATCCGCGTGCAAACTTTCAGCCAAATCCATTTAGTCGTTTTTGCGTGAAAGAGTAACAAACATCTATCCATCCATACTTACAAACTTTCGCGTTTATAATATAAGTAGGATATTTTCACAGAAATTTTACATACACATATAGTCACGCCACCTGTCTCGATCCTGGTATACCTCTTTTGCTTCTTCCACATTCATAAGGCTCTTAATGCATGCTATGTCAGTTATAGGTTTTTTTTATTTGGTCCTTTTATAATACGTCGCGCGTTTACAGAAATTAAACAAAAGCGAAGTGATGAAATCAAAACTCTTTTACAGAAACACGTAAACTTTATTACACGGGGTCTCTAGAAGTTATGAAATCTCGACCAGTGTACGGCTACCTTGAATTCGAATCTACTTTCCCAGTTCTTCAATTAGCGGTCAAGTTGCCTGACTTCAGATTCAGAATGTACAGAAAAAATATGGTGTATAGAATTGTCAATGAGTTGGTATGCTAGATTTGCTTCAACTTTCCGCCTTTTTTGTAGTAATTGTAGTTAAATGTCTGATAACATTCTAGCCTATTTATTTGTACCTTAAGAAATAGTCTGTTCATACCCTTTATTTTAAAATATAAAATAGTGCCTTTTTCAAAAATAGACGTATCACGAATATTTTTGAAAAAGGCAAATTCTTTTTTTATTGTCTGTTTGTTGCCTACATGATTGTCAGAAAAATAATTTTACAGGTTTTTATTTTAGTAGTAGTGTAAATAAAATCTTCATTTATTTTAAGTATACTTAAATAGTAATTGTCTAAAATAACCAAAGATCCAACTTTGCTTTGTTTGCTTTTATTCGTAGGAGTCAGTTATAACAGACGTAGAACGTCGGCTAAAGTGCACAGACTTCAACTCTCCTGCAAACTTGCTCGTCGAATTGAACAAAATAGCTGATGCAACATCCGGGAGTATACTACAATTTTTAGATATCATACAGTGCTCTCATTTGGAGGATGGATCTGCGCTTAAATTCAGCTCTGAATTGGACCAAAAGCAATTAGAGTTACAGAAGGAAGAAATGGTAATACATGAAACTAACTTTTTGGACGATTATTAAACAGTTATGGAACTGTAATGAAGACAATGGGTAACCAAAACCTATGTCGTACATTCAGCATGTACCTAGCCATGTAGCATTTAAAGCAGGATATTATGTTAGCCGTGTAGATACAATCATGTAACGTATCTGACACTGTATCAATCTATAAGTAGGTATGGCTCGTTTCACTACCAGCTACGAGCCTCCAGAGCCGCAAAAACATATGTATCGCAGATATCGCAGGGTTCATATTTTTTATTATACTCTAGAAAACTATAAAAACCTCCGGCGATTCTAGTGCAGTGAAATATTCAAAAAAGCTAATAATGTAACAATGGATATGAAGTCGGAAGAGATTGGTGGCTATTTCAAGATCCTCATTTTTACGCAGGGTTGCCAGATGGCCGGGATTTAGCGAGATGCACTAGAATTTTGGGAGATTTTTTCTTAAAAAAAAATCTCCCGAAGAATATTTAATAAATACTACGATGCTCTCACTACATAAGTGAAGGATTGCTGCGAGCTCACTGTGGTCCACACAAGCCGCTCGCAGCTATGAAAGGTTAGGCGAGTGCCCTGCCTTACGTATCTTCTCCATATTAAAAATAAATGATTTGAGCATACATTAGCTCATGTACCGTTTACAATAATCTCCTAAGTCCATTATATTATATTCAACAGGAAAATATATATAAAAAAATAACAAATAGATCCAAAGAAAACTCCACAGCAAATCTTATGCAGACCGTCACTTCTTATGTAACAGACATTTCAAGTGGCACCACAAGAGACGTCAAGCTGCTGTTAAAAGAAATGAAAACAGTGGCTGAGAATTTACGCAGACTTTTGTTTAAAGTAAATATTTTTACTATTTTAATTTGTTTTCTTAAACTACTCACAATAATTGTAGATACTTAATCTTCCATTTAGGTTTGAATTTTTAAACTAAAATATTTGAATGTTTACTAAAGGTATTCACCTCCCACCACCTATTTATTTTTTTCATTTGAATAATCAAATAGCACACTTATAAAAAGTGTTATGACGTATGTACGTACTGGTTTTTTCTTCATTTATTATTAATTAATCTTCATTTATTACTAACTAGCATCCCGCGCGCGGTTTCACCCGCGTAACTCCCGTTCCCGTGGGAAATTCCTAATAAAATATAGCCTATGTTCTTTCTCAGGCTCTCGACTATATCTGTACCAAATTTAATTTAAATCGCTTCAGTAGTTAAGGCGTGATTGCGTAACAGACAGACAGAGTTACTTTCACATTTATAATATTAGTACGGATGCAGCTAGTAAAGGCGGAAACATATTGTGAAAACGAATTACCAAAATAGGGTGTTCATAGTGTGATTCTGGTCTATAGAAAACAATACTTTTGATTCGACTCAACACGCGTCGCGTGTCGTCAGATCGCGTCGCATTGTCACAATAAGTTTTCGCCTTAAATGTTACAGATATTGGGTCCTCCATAGTTAAGAGAAAATGAATTTATCATTTAGTAGGGGAGCCCATGCGGGGATTTCGGGATTTACTAAAGCGCGGCAGATTAATATACAGGGGGATACCTTGTACCCGGTTAAGTACCTCCACAAAACATGAGGCCCATATATAAGGCCCATATATAAGGCCGCCCGTGAAGGATACAGGATCAGATTAGTAAAAAAAAATTGACCATCAGAAATTCTCGAGCGCGTCAGATTTAGGTAGGGTGAGTTAATTACATCCTAAAAAGTGTATATTCCACTAATCTGACAATTTGAGAGTGACGTAAAAAAAGGGGAGGGCAACAAAGTTGTAAAAAAAAACGTCATCTCGACATTCTCGAGCTAAGCTAAATTTTTTTTTATTTTGAAGGAAATAATTCAAGAATAATGAAAAATATATAATCTGACGATTTCCGCAAGCCGAAATAACAAAAATTCGTCGATAAAGTTAAATGCGTGCAGCTGCGTTATACCTACATTTCCTTCTCCGCGTTTCTATTCCTCTCTCACTCTTTCTCTATCTATTACTCTCTCACTCCGTCCCCACTCTGGTTTCTGTTGCCATGACTCCATCACAGCTGATCATAAAGACTCGTTCGTGGCATACTGTTTACAACGTGTTTCCAACGTTTTGGCTTTTAAAATAATGTAAAACAATGAATTTATTCAGCACTTAGGTATTTACATACACTTGTACTTGTCAGAATCACAATGTTACACAATTATTCTTATTATATTAATTAAACTAGATACTTAATTAACCGGTAGCAAATTGTAGGATATTACAGACAAAGTAGTCCGTCCGTCAGCTGGTCATTAATTTCTCTACTCATAATAAGTTTAAGTTCATATTAATTATTTTAGACTTTAATGGATCAATATAGAAAAAATTGTAAAAAAAAACATACAATTAAGTGGCACACACCTGGGGGCACCCTTAAGGGGTTAGGACCACGACCCAGTGGTACCACTGATACTGATGATTTTTTTGCTATTTTAATATTATTTGTGTGAATTAAAGTTTATAAATATTTAATATGAGTGACATTCATTTGAAATGTGTATTTTGTGGTGAAAGTACCTTACAAAAAACAATTAAATTTACGGTAGAAACATTAAAAAAATGTGTAAATATTTTGGAATATCGTCGGAGCAAGCCGGTTATCCGAAAGTCTCGAGGATCATATGATAACCTCGAATTGTCGATGGAATCATCATTAAATGATTTATATCACGCACAGTGCTATAAATTATAATTATGCTATATTTAATATTACTCGCTTATAACTTTTGAACGACTAAACCGATCGGAATCTACTAAACGGCGTTCTAAATATTTCCCTCAAAATTAGATTTCCTGTGAATTTGAACCGATTCGGACCGATAGATTTTGAGAAATGGTGAAAAATCTAAAAAAAAATAAGAAAAACATTTTTTTTGACAGTGTTTTTTTTGGAATAACTTTTAACCGGCTTTATCGATCAATTTCAAAAACTAATCCGCCTTTGAGCTTGAAAAACCACGTCGATCGCAACTAAGCTGGTCAAAAGCGGTTGATTCGTTCGAAAGATATCGTGAACGAAAGAAACCCGAAAAAGTGTTTTTTCGGGATTACTCCGAAATTTGTGGTTCGATCAATTAAAATTGCAAAATTACTTATGAGGATGATAAAACTGCGTCGAATGCCGCCAACCGCGTGAAAATTGCGTGATCCATTCAAAAGTTATTGCGGTTTGAAAATTCCAAAAATAGTGTTCTATGAAACTTCTATCAGACTTTCGAGCTGGGAGAGCTCAAATGCATAGAAATATTATTTCTTTGAACTCAGCGAGCTCAAAATATCACATAAATTATATTTTGAGCTCAAAAATGTCATAAGTACAATTTTAAGCGCCCAGGAATGGAATTAGCGGGAAGTTGCAGGGATGGCCTTTAAGGTGAACCGTTTTTCTAATTTTTTTTTGTCAGATCCGGCGAATCCCTCTATTTAATCGTCAGATTATGAGACAGTACGTTTAGAACATAAAGATGAACCATATATATCTTAATCTGACACGCTTGAGTATTTCAAAATGGCGATTTTTTTTGCACATTATGAAAATGGCCGCGAGTTTGCGTCCCATCGAAATCGTCAGATTAGTGAATGAGAGCTTTTTTTTGGTGTACTTAACACTCCCTTAGAAAATCTGACGCGCTCGATTAAATTTTTTTTTTCATTTTCAACCCTTAAATATAACCACCCGCATCATGCAAACGATCAGATTAACATACGTACATTATTAAAAATACGTAGGTCATTGATGCTATCAATATCTGACGCGCTCGAGGATGTCCATGCAACAGTTTTTTTTTACATATTTAAAAATCTATAGCCGCTTCCCCCACCGATGTAAAGGTATATATCATATAACATTTTTTTCTTCTTATCATCTAAGCTTTGCATCCCAATAGGTCTCTACGACGCTCGAGCAAATCCCCATTTAGCCTCGTCGGCTCCCTTACTAATTGATCATGTCGGTATTATGATCATTTATGCAATCATTCCATTTATATATTAGACTTGCTGATACCAATGACTTTGTCCGTGTGGTATTTGTTATTCCTTCGGTTTTATAACTATCCCACGGGAAATCATTAATTTTCTGTGATTGAAAGTAGGTATTTAAAATGTTGACTGGTCCCACCATGCGAAATTTCATTTAAATCAGTGCAACAGTTTCGGAGATTAGCCCGTACAAAAACACCTATGTATGTGTGTATGTATTTTTCTATGTACAGACATTCGATATGTATATAGATCAAGGTCTATTATTTTTAGATATCTGAAGGCTGGCCTGATATCGTGGTATGGCTTTTAAACGGCGGTACTAGAGTGGCTTATCACAAAATGTCTCTAGCAGATGTTATATACTCGATTATTCCTGAACAGAATGGAAAAAATTGTGGCCGGATACAAAGCATATATTTGAAAGTAATATTTATATATTATTTATTTTGATAACTTTATTTTGTTATTATCCATCATATCCATGTGATATATTATTATTACGGCTGATATAAGAGATAGATGTGCCATTCTCTGAGATCTCAAAATTTGGTTGACTTCAGTGTCAACTTTTTTTTGCAAGATCCAGGAACGCTAGTTCCTTATTTTAAAACTAGATTTTTCTGCTTATGTTAGTTTTTGAGGGAACACAAAATATTGACTGGTCTGTCCTTCAGACTGAAAAGATAAAAAATCTTTTTAAAGGAGGACATGGTGCGGACGGTTTACCGAGCACAAACTCTCATAGATTTTGATTTTTTTAATAACTTACGTTTACTTTATTAAGAAATAAATAATTGGCTAATTAAGTTGCTATGAATTCATTTAATAGGTGTTTTCGCGCCGGACGTGATGTTTTGGGCCCTCACAGAATGACATGAATGACACTTGTTTTTTCCCATTAGCAATACTTAACTGGTGTGCAAAGTAAATTCCAGCACATTAAATAAGTTTTTGTACCAGAAAATATAACACGAATGAAATATTTCAGCCGCTAAAATGTCCGAAACACTTAAATTATTTAACTTCGGGTTGTCACTGCATCGCTGGTAAAGTAGAACTTCTGATTTGGATGGGCCTCTACCGCCAAAATAAAGCATTTGAGTCTTGTCTCCCGATAGGATACAGATTAAAAGTCAGAGATTATGAAATGTACTTAAAAGTTCATACTTTGGTAAGTTACACTTTTGTTAATTAAATCCTTTCTGTATAAAAATATTTCTGTGATTATTTATTGTTTTTGTTTTGTTTTTTTGTCAAAAGCGGGACATAGAAAGAACGTACTTATCAGTAACCTTATATGTAATGAACGTATTTTGGTACTGGGTGACACATTTTAACTTTTTGAAAAAAATAGGGCGTATATGAAATAAATGTCTAAGTCACAGTTATGAGGTATTTCTCGAAGCGCTACCATTTTGAGACGCTCCGAATGAGGCGCTCCTTTTTTATTCCTTGGAGCGCTCCTTTCAGTAGCGCCTCCCAAAAAATATTTGTACTAGTACTACAAATTTACTGTGGTCTATAGATTCTATTCCACTTAACAACACACCATATTATTATCAAGACAGTAAATAAAGTCACCCTGTATATAAGTTTCAAATGATGTGTATACAAAATTAGCATAGACGAAATTGTCATAGGATAATATGTATTACAATAACTCTAAAGATTTGACCAGTATGTTACGTTTGATTTTTTGTTTTTTAAAAAGCAACTGTATTTTCTGAACAAAATCGGTGCGTCTGGCCTATTAGTTCCACATTTGAAAACGTGGTATTGCTGATAACATTGTAAAGTAAGATTAAGATACTCAGAATAATAGCGCGTTTAGATTAAGCATTTCCCCGTATTTTTCCTCAATCAAAAGTAAGTTTTATCGAGCAAAGTTTTAGTAGTTGGATAACAAATAATCGTAGGTACTCATTTGACAGATGACAGAATTGCGGGTATTCATATACCGAGGTAAATTCTATAAAGGAACGGGAAGTGTTTGCAAAGAACACTATTTTGTGAGAATTAATGCTTTGAATGAAGTAAGGGAAACTAAGGTATTTTTTATTTGTTTTAACAGGTAATTATTATTTCTTGTATGGTAGGTATACACCATTGGTACACTAATAATTATTAAATTAAAATCAAACAACAAAGCGAGTCTTAGATTCTATTATTAATAAATAAAAAAATTGCTAGGTATTGTATTTTCTAAAGTAAATACCTATATCCTTCTAAAGTCAAGCAGTTATTACGATTTTGTTAAATTCTATCCATATCTTTAACTATGTCTTCAGATAAAATCCAATACTGCAAATCCAGTATGGGACCAAGTTCTAAAGATACAGAATAAATTGTGCTCTTCCTACGACAGGCTGACCAGATGTCCACCAACGGTTCTTATAGAAGTTTATGACAATATTATGAGTGTATGTTTTTTTAATTATAATTAACATCTTATTTAAAAATATGATTTAAGACGCTAAAGGAGACGGTTTTACGATACCTGATCAGTGGTCAATATATATATATATATATTTTTCGTATTAGTTTAAAATTAAACCTCCGTAAAATAAAATTTCTAAAGTTTATCTTATATTTATATGTTGAACGAATGCCAAGAATTAATAACACCGGTCCCTGATGAACCTCCTCCCGAAGGAGGGTTTTGCCATAGTCTCCACGCTTGGCAGGCGGGTTGTTGACCGCAGTATTATGTTGTAACACACAAGGAAAATCTTTTGAATACGATAGTTATAGTTAGATAATGTTTATTATAACAAACGGGACCAACGATTTAACGTGCTTTCCGGCAAGTAGAGTAGTCCTTTAGCCAACCAGACCCGTAAAGAATTCTACACAAAGATTTCTTGTCCGGCGTGGGGGTCGTACCATGGAGGTTGTCTTTACCTTAAAATTAGCCACTAACTGACGAGTTATTCTCAGGACAGAAGCGAGTTGATAGGCCTCATTCAAGCGATTCCAGTTGTGAACGACAAGCAAGACTATGCATACTCACCTAAACTACAATGGTATGAAGTTTTTAAAGGTGCCGAATGCCCTGGGCAGATACTGATGTCTATACAGTTATCCATTGTAAGTAAAAATATAAATAACCTCCCATGAATCGAACATGCGAATCTTTTTAGGGTTTCGTAGTTTTAACTTTGTAACCTTAACGTTTGAAATATTACTACAATAATTCTGAAAAAAATGTGATATATCGCACACCTAGATGAAGACTCCGCTAACTCAAAAATTACGAGTTTTGAGTTAGTAGCTTTGATATATTTCTTATATACTCTAAAAACAGTTTTTCATCATTTCTGAAAAATGAGGTTTTTTTGAGTTGCCGGAGTGTTCATCTAGGGGTGCGATATATACCTAAGTAAGTAGGTACTTTCTTTTAAAACTATAGCAGACTCGGTATCGTAGATAGTTATTTTTATACTACTCGATCAACTTATGTAGTTACAGTCGTCCTAATAAAATGTATGGAGTCGACCGCAAAATGAAATTTAACTTGATTAATTTAAAAATAGGCATTTTAGATATGCATGGCTACGGAATCATTAAGAATGGGAGGAGACATATCAATTGAAAAAATACGGTTAATAATAATTAAGAAAAAACCGGCCAAGAGCGTGTCGGGCAATCACATGAAAGGGTTCATGTGAGGGCCCGACACGCTCTTGGCCGGTTTTTTATATAAATATACTTTGCAGTATAAAATAAAGGCGGAAAAATTATGCCTAACAGTTTTTAAGTTCAGAGCCTGAAAAGTTTCAACTAATTCAATGGTTTTGAATCTTTTTGATTTCGCGTCCCATTTACGGGTTTAAAAATTCTAGCGACCTCTTCGTGCCATAGACTGACAACAAAATAATTTTGAATACTACGTATATGTTTCTTAGCTAAAAGTCTCGAGAGTTTTGAATATAAGCACGATGTAAGTTGACAAAGCTCTTTGCTTACAGCCCCTATTATAACTATGCGGCACATTTGGGGGTTGTGACCCACTGATTGAGAAACACTGTTCTAATGTGATACTATCATAAAACTTACGGTGCTTACTCACCTATACATTTCAATTTTATCAGAACTGCGTGATCATTTCATCTCCTGATTCATAATTATCATCTAATGGACTTTCATAGCGGAACATAGAAATAGACAAAAGAAAGATAACTTGGTTTCTAGGACTTAGAAATGTATTCTTACTCGTCCAAACGGTCCTTCGAGAAATTAATACTTCTTATTTCATCCAATACTTATGATTGATATAACTAACGCTAGTTTTCAGTTATGCATCAGCGCTACCTAGACACAGATTTTGTATATAGAACGCACGATACATTGAAAGGAACTGCCCCCCAGTGGCATACTAGTTCATACTGTATAATATATAGAAGGCGTTGAATTAAAAAGATCCGCTAGGGGCAGCACCGGTGGAGGTTACATCACCGGTCTTCCCAGGAAAAAGGCTAATTGAATTATATGCACTGTACTTTGGTCCAGTCGTAGTGCTATGTAGTAAAACAAAGTTGAAATATAGACTCTTAATTTAAATTTGTTAAACTTTCATCAAGGACTATCAAAAAACAACTAGTTTGGTATGCCATAATATGTAATTGCACTGCCACCATCTCATCAATATATTAAGGCTAAAACAATAATATTTTATAGATACCAGAAACTGAAACGAAGAATACCGTATACACTCCCATACAAACCACTTATATTGTTTCTGAAGCAAAAGAATCCGAACCAGAGCCTATAATTGACAAAGTGGAACCAATTCCACTACATCTTGTACCAAAATTGAATACTTACAAGTGGGTACAAATTTAGATCTTGTTTTAGAATTAGACCATCAGCCACGTGGCTCGCGATCCTGGAGGCTAATCACGAAATGATATCACTGTATGTCTTCGGCACTCAGCGTTTCTCATACATGTCAAAAATATTTTAAATATACACAATGCAGTGACAATATCATAACAAATACGTTACAGTAACTTTACAGCAATGAATATATTTTTATCGAAGCCAAAGACATACATTTCAAGATTAGCCTCATATTCAAATTTGTATGCATACAAAATGTCTCTAGCCTATATTATTCCACGAAAGTGTCGTTTTCGATAGTAGAGATGAATAGAATAATTATTTTTTGTGAGTTGATCTATTACAAACATACCTTTATATATTTAATATATTGTACCTGTGTATGTCACTGAACTCCTCCTAAACGACTGGACCGATTTGAATGATTTTTAGTATGCATTTGGGTGTCGCGCCCTGGATGGTTTAGATTTACAAATCATGTATAATATATTTATATATTATTATGCTAGGACAACGTCTGACGGGTCCGCTAGTAAGTATATTTAAATAATACTAGCGGCCCGCCCCGGCTTCTCCCGGGTGGACTAAAAATGCTCCGATCGCTACCGAACCTTATAATCCGCTGGGTCAATCTAAAGATTGTTTGAAAATTTCGTTGAAATCGAACCAGCCGTTTCGGAGTCTATACGGAACATATATACATACTTTCTCTTTTATAGGTATAGATGGATAATGATAACATGCTTGTTCTTTTATAAAATTCTTGACCATTTGTATTTTCGCAGAATCGACGTTTACTGGTGGGGCCTTCGTGAGGTGAATACATCTAGAAAACCTAGTGTGGTTCTAGAAATAGATGAACTGACATTGAAATCTGATTTGGTCACAGATAAAAAGGGAAATTGTAACTTTCCTAACGGAAAAACGTCGGCGTTTTTTCAAGCAACGCTAAATGAATTACGTAATCCCCCTATAATTATACGGTAAGCATGTTCCTAGTTCAAGAGTAATCCAGACAATTATTGTCTATCTAGCTTTGTTTATAAGCTAACTTTTCTGCGTATAGTCTAGATAAATAAAGACACAAGACAAAAATATCTCAAATAAAGAAAACTATTTCGAAGTTTACTTTCCGAATTGTTATCTTAATTGCATTTAGATTTAATTATAATTTTATTGCAGATTGTATGACAGCAGCACTTTTGGAAGAACTATTTTTCTAGGCACAAACATAATCAATAATCCAAAAAAATACTTTATTAATTGGTTACCGAAAATAGAACGAGAGTCGTTGTTCAAATCTGTATCCATTCTACCATCAAATTTTATTCAAGGCAAGTATCTACTCTAAATAATATACCTTATAATATTATTATAAAAATACCTAAAGCTTAGTGTGGAGGTGTTCAGACTACCGATGTGTATAATAAAACCATTTAGTTAAAGTATTTATAACGAGTTTATAATCTATATACAGGGTGAAATTTTAATCACCAGCCAAATTTTGATATGTTAATCTTTAGTAAAAATCATTGAATACGTGTTTTTTCATTTAGTATCACTCTATACAAAAATATTGAGAAATCACGTCACAAAGGCCCGCGAAGGGGTGCGCGTGGCCGACTAGATCATAGGTAGTGCCGCTCAGGGGTAGTGGGGGCGGGGGTAACGACGTGCGCTCTCATTGATGTTCACGCGGCACGTAGTATTATTAACATTTTACTTGGTGACCATGAAAATTTTAGGTATCGTTTTTTTTTCAAAATTGGTGTTAGTGAATGATACCTAATGCCTAGAAAAAATTTGGCTGGTGACTAACATTTCACCCTGTATATACTAGCGGCCCGCCCCGGCTTCGCACGGGTGGACTTTTATACCCTACCCCTGCCCTACCCTACCCCTACCCTAACCCTACCCTACTCCTACCCTACCCCTACACTACCCCTACCCCTACCCTACCCTACCCCTACCCTACCCCTACACCTACCCTATCCCTACCCTACCCTATCCCTACCCTACCCTACCCCTACCCTACCCTACCCTACCCCTACCCTACCCCTACCCTACCCCTACCCTACCCTTACCCTACCCTAACCCTACCCTACCCCTACCCTACCCCTACCCTACCCTACCCAAACCCTACCCTACCCTACCCTACCCTACCTTACCCTACCCCTACCCAAAAGTATCCTATGTCCTTCTCCCAGTTCTTAGCTACCTCCCTACCAATTTTCAGCCAAATCGGTTCAGCCGTTCTTGAGTTATAAATAGTGTAACTAACACGACTTTCTTTTGTTTTTAAAATGTATTCTGCTATTCGGGACGGAAACAAATCCAACAAATCAAAAACCATGGCAATCGGTCCAGCCGTTCTCGAGTTATAAGTGTTGTAACAAACACGACTTTCTTTTATATATATAGAAAAGAAAGTCGTGTTAGTTACACTATTTATAACTGAAGAACGGCTGAACCGATTTGGCTGAAAATTGGTAGGGTGGTAGCTAAGAACTGGGAGAAGGACATAGGATACTTTGGGGTAAGGTAGGGGTAGGGTATGGGTAGGATAGGGGTAGGATAGGGGTAGGGTAGGGGTAGGATAGGGGTAGGGTAGGTGTAGGGTAGGGGTAGGGTAGAGGTAGGGTAGGGGTAGGGTAGGTGTAGGGTAGGGGTAGGGTAGGTGTAGGGTAGAGGTAGGAGTAGGGTAGGTGTAGTGTAGGGGTAGGGTAGGGTAGATGTAGGGTAGAGGTAGGGTAGGGTAGATGTAGGACACCGCGTAGATTTTGAGACGGTACGAAGTTTGCCGGGCCAGCTAGTTAAAAATAAAGAAGAAATTTTACAAGTCAACAAGCAAGAAAATTATTAGAATCAAGGGTCGGTTACTAGGCAACCATATCCACATGCGTGCGCAGAACATTATTGTAATAAATATCACCACACTACTAGGTAGTATAAAAGGTACAGTATTAAAGGTGTCGCAGTTATCTAGTTAAATCAGTCATTCAGTAATTAAACGCCGACATTTCATGAAATGGCTATAGCACAACTAGGCAAATCGTTAAAAATATCTTTCAATGATTTCAACCTTTTTTTTTTGTTTTCCGAGGAGAATTGCCTTACGCATCCCCTCGTTAGGGCAGCGAACACTATTGCGTGATACCTGCGCAGTAAGGGTATGTGGGACTCTCCCTCTATAGAACGCGGTGCGCTGTCGCACCTCAGAGAGGATATACCCACTAAAAAGCCCCCGGGCTTTCCTCCTTCTGCCGTTTAGTATGGGGGGGGGGCAAGAACTGGTGTCCTCCTTTGGTAATCCCCCCGGCAGAGATCTACTTAAACTCCCGTCCCGGTAAAAGGGCGAGAGTTTCCCCGCCCCCCCCTCTTGGTCCCATCGCGACTGTTAAGCACCCGCGATGGGTACCGTCCTTCTCCTACAGGGACGCCCGAACACTGAGGCGATCCCCGACCTACTCATGAATGTGACCCTATGGAGCAGAATCATGTTCTCTGTTCCCCAGGGTCACCCCTTATGGCGGCGGGTTTCGGCCCTCCGCCTCCAGTCAACGCGAGTCCTACGAAGCGGATGAGAGCTGGAATCATTTTCTCTCACCCGCTCCGCGGCCTCCTTCTGTGAAACTACTGTCTCACAGAAGGAGGCCATCGACTCCTACGATCCCTCGCTCTCGAGCATGACCCGCTGCGATGACCCTCTCCATCAGCTTCCCCAATTCATTCAAAAGAACTATTTAGCGATAAGCTCATGCATATTCGGCCGGACGGCCCTCCTTGCTCAGAACCAACCGGCCTGACTTCCAGGTCGACGGGAATTGACCTTGCCGCAGGCATGCATCGAAGAGGGCGAGCACTAAGGGTTCAAACACCTCAACTGATAGGGCCCAGGCACGTCCAGGTATCCCATCCGTACCGGGGGCAGTGACCTTGCCAGATAACTTGGCAATGGCCGCCCCAAGCTTCGCCGGAGTAACAGGCGGCACGTCGGTGCCGTCATCCTCCGTTGGCACATCGTCGTGATCGTCAGGCGCTGCCATAGGGGGCGGAACAAGAACTCCGTGTCCGGGGGTGCTCAGGGCCGCATATTACGGCTTGTATGGGCGACCCCACGGATCACGGTCCTCCAGCGTTCTCTCCCAGCCAAGTTCTTTAGCTTGCCCTATGGCAACGCGCAACTCACTCCGGCTTTCCCTATACTGGGCATAGGCCTCCTGTATGCGGACCTCGTCCCTCGGCTCCGACGCTAACAGCGGGAGTATACTCGGCGGAGGGTGGTGCACCGAACTCTTAAATGCGAATTCGAAAACCATGCCTAGACCAGGGCTGACTCCAATAGCACCTCCCTGTTCATCCGTCCGAGCGTCCACCTCGGAACCTCTCGTCCGGGCAGTGAAGCAGGGCGGGCGGTCGGAAATGCGGCGGACACGAAGATGTCGATACCAATGTAAAGATGGTCCGACAACGTCTCCTCGCCCTCTAATACTCCCCACTGGTAAACACGGCGTGCCTGGGTAGGGGACGCAAATGACACGTCCACAATCGACCCACCCTGTTGTCTCACGCACGTGTTCACCGAGCCACGGTTCAACGCCACCAGGCCCTGCTCCACCACCCAGTCCTCAAGGGTCCTTCCCCTGAGGTCGGACACTGGACAGCCCCACGCCGAGGACTTGGCGTTGAGGTCGCCCACCAGAATAATGTCGGCGCGATCCCCCATTCCAACGAACAGTCGGCCGACCTCGCCTAGGAAGCCCTCAAACTCGGCCAGCCCGCTGTTGGGGGAGAAATACACACCGCCGATGGTGAGCGACCCCAACACCGCCTGAACAAAGCCTCGCCCTCTTTCCACGTTGAAAAAGGGTGGGGTGCCAACGGAAGGTGACGACACGAAGGTCACCAAGCCGTCCAGGTCCCCGACATAACAAAGACGGTCGGGGATCATGTACGGCTTGGCGACGACGGCAATATTGCTCAACCGCTGCCCCATGGTCTGCAGTAGAAGATCCTGGGTCCTGGCGCAGCGATTGAGGTTAGCCTGGAAGAGCCTGAACACGGACCTATCTATTGACGGCCGTGTCCATCTCCTCCTCGAATGCCCGCCTCACGATGCCCTGATCCGAGGGGATCCCCGGCCTCAGCACCTTGCGCACGGGCGGCGCCTTGCCCAGCTTGGAGCCGATGCTATGATCAGCTTCTCTTCCGGCTTCCGAGGCACAAATAGCTCACATCGGCTTGGACGCAGCCCTCTCTTTTCCATGGTGGACATCACCCGGCTCCTCAATCCGGTCATCAGCTCATCGTCCGGGTGATCTCCACCTTGGACGTCCTTACCCCCTTTCTTCTTTTTTGCCGGCGCCGGTGTCCCGGGGACAGCAGCAGCAGCTGCCGTGGCCTTCTCCCTGCGGGCCATCGACTCCACCATATTATCGAGCGTCTTCTGGAGGGCCGCCAACAGACCCTTCAGCGTCGCATTCTCTTCTCTAAGGCGCTGCATCTCGTCCGATGCGTTAAGCCTTAGCGTTGAGGCCGCCAACTGGTGCAGCCCATCCGCCGACTCGTAGAGCTGCTTTTGCATGATGCCCTTCAGGTTACCCGAGACCCTGGCGACCTTCCTTACCGTGTTGGTGAAGTGGGCCGCAAGCTCTCGGTCGACACCAAGCAGCTTGGGGGCCTTGGCCTGTCCTTGGACAGGATCCCACGCTGCAGATGCGTCATTGGAGTCAGAAGCCACCAGAGTAATACTCAGGCGGTCCCGGCTCCGCTTTCGCCCAACTGGCGAACCTCCCCTAACGTTGACGTCCATTCTGTCAAGAATGAAAACGGCTTTCGCCGATAGCTGCAGAGCGTCTGATGGCAACGGGCTCACGCCCCTCACCGCGTCGCTCGCACTCGCCCTCCTCTCGTTACCTCCTTCCAACAATTTATTTTTATTTGTAGTGTTTTCCATATTGTTCCCACGATTAGGGTCGAATTAATCGGTCGACTGCGGGGTGACGCCCATTCCCGCAGCAAGGCGAATACACCCGGCAAGCGCCACGCTCGTCCGGGGTGAGTACTGTTAGAGACGGAGTTATGCCTCCGCCATCCACCTCTCGCCACGGTATTACAACTTAGGTTGCGGCATTTTTTAAAGAGGTTTGCACCCTCGCTACCCGGGCTGTTAAGCCAAGACCCCCGTTCCCCAAAACATGACTGGGTATTACGGGTTGGGAGCAAGCTCCCCGACCAGCGGTTAGGCCGGCTCCCCTAGCCCTACCGTTCTCCGCAGAAGGCGGAAAACAAAACAACAGTCCCGAGGGGCCCAAAAAGACCCCCTGAATAACAACGATGGGCCTCAAAAGAGACCCACCTGCCACTGGAGCCCAAAAGGGACTCCAGCGATGACAAATAATGAAATAAAAACCGAAAATTCATCCTATTCCAGCGGGGCCCAAAAAGACCCCGCTCTAACTTCAAAATATAATAATAAATTAATAAATAAATTAAATAAATAAATAAATTACTAAACTACTGGTGGAACGCCCAAGAAGACGCCCCGCCCGCGGACTTCCAGTCGTTGCTACGACGAGGCCCGCTTCACTTGGCCAGCTGCTAGCCGCTGAGGTCGCTGCACCATCGCACCCCCAACGATTTCAACCTAAACCAATGGAGTTTAACAGGAAGAAGCATAGTCTCGTTTAGGTCGCTGAAGTAAAAAAAAGAACTAAATTTAAATCACCTGCCTGATTTTACGTCATATAAACTCAAAAGGCTAGTTACTATAAGCCAACTAGCTAAACGTTAAGTGATGTTCAATCAACGATTGGCCTAGGCATTCAATTAATCGTCGTAGTCGGCGTTTAATTAACTGGCTAGCCTTCGGCTTCGATATAGGGATCAGCGCCCACCCTCAGTCTTGTTAAATCGTTAAAATGATAACAGCGATACCTAGAATTGATAGCAGTATACAAACGATCAATTTATAAAATAACATTGTTAGATAACGACTTTCTTTGAACGATTTCTCAGAAACTCAAGTGTTTCATGTGAATGGGGCTGAATTTTCATAGTATTGACAAACAATCATGGCATTAGGTAATGTAGACGGCGCAAGTAATTGAATAAAACATCCAGGACCAGCAATTTTACTTGATTTCTTTGCTCACTCGTGCTGTTTATGTTAATCTGATTTATAAACCTACATTAGTACTTAACCTTCTTAAGCCTATAATGTTTTAGTAGAGTATACAGTTTAAGAGTTTTTATGGATAAGAAAATATTTGTCAGTAGGTGACGAAGAGAAGTATCTTATTATATATTTATGCATGTGTGTGAGCAAATTTTACCCACTTTTAAAAAGACCAATCTAATCTAATTTACATTTGTAAGTTAACAAGCTACCGAAAAATAATTTGATGTTTATCTAATAGTAACTGATTAAATCTATGTAAGGCATAAAATATAGGTACTTAACTATCATAACATGAAATAAAATGTTGTTGGTTAGTAGGTACCAATTAAATGAATAATTTCACGAACATTAACTCAATACGCACAAGTGATTTACTATCACCTAACTAAACAAACCCAAAAGTTTTCACAGAAACTTTGTTTTAATTAAACCGATAAGTATTCAAATCAGTTATGTAGCTCAAAATATCAACCTCAACTTGTATGCGTAAAATGAAAAATTTGATTAATAAAATTAGAAAACATATTATTTTGGTGTCAACAGTGAATCAAAAGCTCTTTATGAAGAAACATACATTGAATACGATTAAAGAAAGAACAGGCCAAAGATATACCAAGAAGAGTTTCAAAGAAATAAAAATATCGTTTTGGAACCAAATATGTTGTACAAAGGAACCGAATGAAGAAGAATACGTCCTTCTGCCAATGTTAACAAAGCCAGCACTGTTTAAAGATATTGACCACTTTGGGGCTAAAGATTGGTGGACTAGATATTATTATTCATTGGAGGTAATTGGTGTTTACTATTTAAAGTAGATGAAACCTATAGTGATCATCACTGGCTTGAATATTTTATGTTTATTACTGGATTTTGATGTTAACGGGCCTTGATTTTTGGGCATATTATCCATGAGGGTAATTACATAACAATTTGACTACGACTTTGATAAAAGTGTCTTCATATCGATGTCATAGTAATTTTGTTACATAATTAGTCTTCATGAGTAGGTCAGTTGAAACGAAGCAAACCAACCTGAGCGGAAACCCTTTAGGTAATTTAAAAAAAACTAGCACGTAGTGTGGCCTCAAAATCGTCGGCTAATATGTTGAGTGACAACTACATTAGATAAAACCTCAAATACTTATCTAGTAATACCAGATTTAAAGAATTATTGACAGATGCTAAACTACAAAAATATTACTTTGTGTAACTTTTTTTTGAAACAACAAAATCTGATTTACGAGTGAAATAGAAACGCAGGTGATTTGATCAGTATTAGAATACTAATTGGACAATGCAAACAAATAAAACGACATTACTGGGGTTGTGTTGAAAATTATAAAACTGCCACCTAGAAGAACAACCAATTTATAAAAGGTTAGGAAACGGCTGCTTACAGACCTCGGACTGCCCCATTTACATAGTAGTTACGAACACTAGTATGTAGATGGCGCTAGTAGTTAAAAGTATAGCCGCGCCCTGTTATTTTAATTCAGTGTTTTTCTCACTGCTAATGTTATGCTTATACATGATATCATATCATCAGGAGTGAGCAAAAATACTGAAGTAAAATTATAAGTTTAGCTATTTGTTGAGCTATCTACTTTGTTACTTAATATTCATACACTTAATTTGTAATTTAGCACGTAGCCTACGAAAGCCTAGACGTTTTAGTTTTATTATGTTTTAGTAGTGTAGGTTAGTAGAAAGTGTGTGAGATTTTAGGGATAAGATAATACTACGCAAAATCGTAAACTTGGCAGTTTGGTGCAGCTTTTTCTTAAATAGGTATTCGCCTATTAGTATATACGCAAGATTTTGCTCATCTTGTATTCAACCCGTCGAGAATGAGGTGCAAAATTATTACACTAGCTGCAAGGTGGGTATGATATACCCTAATATAGAATTGTCGATTTTCATAACTATTCATTATAATAATTTTAAGAACGTGTATAGTTATTACTGTAATCTATAAATTTACTGAAAATGTAATCTGTAAAATAACCCAGTTCGTGTTAAGGCTACTACACACAGTGCCGGCGGCAATGCCGTCGGGTTTATGCCGAGCGGCTATGCCGCCGGCAATACAAGCCGCCGGCACAAGCCGCGCAAAGCCGCCAATCATCATTCCGGTTGTGACAGTCACATAGAACGCTAGTGAACGAACTGACGCCAGCAAGCCGCGTAACCCGCCGGCACACCCCGGGGCTATGCCGGCGGCTTGCGGCCCTGTGTATAGAATCCTTTATAAAAGTATTTATATTTCTACTAAAACAAAATAGTTTTGAGTTTCACTCACAAATCAACTATATAAAAAATTATGTCATAATATTTGAAAACATTATAGTAAATTGAAATTTTCGTCTTAAACGTTACCGTGAGCGTCCTCTTCTTTAAATCTACGTCCTGATCCGAATCACTTTTTTCACTACGCTGAGAGCAGTGATCAATATTTCAATCACTCTCTGATTTGCAAGCCGTCTTTGATTATTCTACTACAATATTTTGGAGTTTACACACCTAAAAATAAGTAAATTTGGTTATCATACCCATACAATTAAAATATAACCAAACTTACAAAATAGTTACATCGACAACGAGGTCGGGTATTATGTACCCGCTCTGTGTTTGCGCAAATGTAGTTTGCTACTGCTGCATCAAAACACTCCCTGCACCACCATATCCAGCTATTATGTTAGCGGAGTTCCAGGTATCGCACATATAAGCAATATGTAGTTTTACAAACCAGTGGGTATGAGATATCCAACCTCATCCGCGCCGGGTTAAAGAGATAAATAAAATCTACTAAATATTTGTAACTTCTATTAATTTCAGGAACATTTCAATGAAGATCTTACTGATCAAATTACTGTAAGTGTTTTTTTTAAAGGTTAAAAGATGTAAAAAGGTTACAATATACAATATTACATACGGAACCTATACAATATGTTTAATATTTTTGTTAGTTTTACAATGATGAACTAGAAGCCCAGCCAGAATTTTCCAAGTTTAAAGATTGGTGTTTAACTTTGAAGTTGTATAATGGGAAGAAAACTGAAATACCAAAAAAGGATAAAGAGTTACACTGCGGATTTTTGAAAGCTGGTATTGTCATATACCGATGGCCACCACCTGAAACTACTGTCGCTGTTAGCTATAATGGGGTTGAATTAACTCATGGGTAAAAATAACTATGCATAACTTGTCGTTTTTTTGTGTTGTAGTAATAAATATTTTGAGTAAAGGATTGATGATCCTGGATATGGTGAGAAGAACTTAGTATAACAATATTGGTAGAAATTACATTGATACATACAATTACATCAGCCGAGTTGATTGGGAAGCTAGTTTTTACGTATAGGTGATAAAAGAAAGTTGGGAAAGGATTTCTTTATTTTTCAGTTTCTTTAATGAATTCCCTAACAATGAGTCTTTAAAATTCTTGGTCCGAGTCTACATAGTTAGAGGAGTAGACCTGATAGCCAAAACATTTACCGGAAAGTTAGATCCATACGTGGTCATAAGCTGTGGAAATAAACAACACGGAGATCGCAAGAGTCATGTGAAAAATACATTGAATCCTATATTTGGAAAGTAAGTTTGCAAAGAATTTCACATGAAGTTTATTTGCCTTTAATTTGGGAGATAGACCAAGAAATAGTATTAAAGTATAAATTATTTATCATCTTCAACAAATTCATAAACCTTACAGATTAACACATATATTAGATCGATCCTTATCTTTTGTAGAATTTACTTTTATAAATATCTATTTCCTTGTTTTTAGAAATACCTTTCATAATTCTAATTGATATGTGTCCATACTAAATGTATTTACTATTTGAAGTTAGTATTTAACCAAAATTATGATTATTTTGTATTAGAATGTTCGAGTTTCGGTGCACTTTACCAGAAGATTTTCTTTTAAATATTTCTTTATATGACTATGATGCGATACCACCCGATGAGTTAATAGGTACTACGACCATTGATTTGGAAGACAGGATCTACACGAAACACAGAGCTATGGTTGGGCTACCTAATCAATATAAAATGTAAGTGGTTTGAATCAATATAATAATATGAGAAGTTTCAAAGTTGGACAAATTTTCAGCATAATTGAATTACTTGACTAATCTTCTATTGTAGTAACGGACCCAATAAATGGCGCAACTGCTATAAACCTTCAGTCATTCTAGAACAACTGTGTAGAAAAAATAATTTGCCTGAGCCAGTGTTTCCTAATTTGACAACAGTAATTTTTAACGGGGTGGAGTATAAGTCAGATTATAGTGGTAAGTGGATTGCTGTCATCGTTATCATCACCATCAGACCGTAAAACTTCCACTGCTGGACCTGGGCCTCCCTTGAAGGATGTCTTGCCATAGTCACCACGCTTGGCAATCGGGTTGGTGACCGCAATATTATATTTAGCACATATGTGTACGTTACTATTGTGCCTATTTGGTAAATGTTGCTGCCCATAACCTGGTATACCTACGATTTCATAGATGATATTATGATAATCGGAACCAACGGCTTAAATTACATCGCAAAGAACTGAGGACAGTCCCTGAACCTACCAGAGCTCAAAAGAGCTTTTGATTTCTACACTAAGACTTTTTGTCCGGGGTGAGAATCGAACCCGCGATCTCCTAGATTTATGTCGACATTTATGTCTTTACGCTACGAAGATACCGCTTGTTGTATTTATGTGTAACTTAAGAGCAATCTTATCTAAAATGTCTAAATCATCATTGTCATCATTACTAAAAAATATACACCATATTTAATTATTATTTTGTTCAGGTTGCGTTGAAGTTTTATCAATGACTTGCATTTCTTTAATCTTAAACAATAAAAAAAACAATAAGTTGGCCAAAGTATTAAAGAAGTCTCATTCATTTTATATATTTATATTTATTGGCATTTATAAATAAATAGTTAGATTAGACACAGCCAATTTAATTTTATATCTGACCTGTTTTAAGATGGTTTCAATTATTACAAGTCGGCTGCGGATCGTAAAGAAAACATTTGTCTAGATTTATTAAACAAATGGCATACAATGCCTATATGTGGTCACCATTTAGTTCCAGAGCATATAGAAAGCAGGACACTTTATAATAATGAGAAGAAAGGAGTTCAACAGGTAAGTAGAAATTAGTTACATCATTACCAAAAGAACATGATTTATTGTCTTTAATATAGACACGTAAGTATATGTGTCATTTTATTTAAATAATTTGGATCAATATTAAAATATTATTCGATTTAATAGACATGGATAAGGGGCCATCCATAAAGTATATATAGTTTATGGATGGCCCCTAATCTGGCAAGGAGAACATGTCATGATACACTATAAATTTGATTTGATTTTGCTCGCTTGTTATTTTTATATACTTTTGATACATACATAGTTATTGGTGCTTTTTTTTCCGAACGGACCTATGTGGTAAGGCATATGTTATTGGTGATCACGACGTGCATGTGCACGGAAGGTAGTGAGTTGCAAAAGTTCCTTTAAAAAAATTAAAAGTCATAATCCCTCTATCCTTCCGTCAGTGACCCTCCGTAAGCCTAGGTCATAGTCCCTCAAGGAGCATCCTTGCGCAGGCTGCTTAGTTTGTAGTATATAAACCATTTAATAAGGATGGATGGAGCCAGGCTCGCCTTTAAGTCCGATAAAGTAGCAAAAAAACCTGACTACATAAAGGTCCGTCCAACAAAAACTGTCGTGTTGCTAGAACCGTCGCACCGCATTTTTGAGAGTAAAGGAATAAAGAGTGTAGGTACTATTGTTTGGGTGTACATTAATGCATTATATTATATGCAATACAATACACAAGTGGTGGATTAAACTATGAGAGCGCCGTAAGGCAACCATCTCATCGGAGCCCCTATTTTTTAAATAAATAGCTGCGCCCCGCGGTATTACCCGCGTTACTCTGCTCCAGTGGGTCGGAGCATGTTGTTTTGTAGCCTACGTGTTAATCCAGCGTATAACCTATCCCGGTGCGAAATTTCAGTCAATTTCGTGCAGTAGTTTTGCCGTGAAAGAGTAACAAACATCCATCTATCATTTGTTCGTACTTACAAACTTCCGCGTTTATAATATAAAGTAGCATAGGAAGTATGACTAGTACTATAGTAAAGAAAGTTTAATAACTGTAGTTGGCGTTACAACATGTCGTGTTGTAGATGTTATTCTAATTTTGGAGCCGATATTTCTTTATTCTGACTTGTAGTAGCCTCAACTACAGTTGCTGTTACAGCGTCTATTCCGCCCGCGCGCTCCTTTATATCTTCGTTGGGTCACGTCACGAGTAGGTATACATTTAACTATATAACTGTTGTAAGGTTCGCAAGGATGATTTCACCAGTCATAATGTGACTTTGTTAATTAAATAGGCACATATGAAATTATGTTATAATGATGTTTATTTCTAAAAGTATTTGTCATATGGAATGTAAATATAATAATTTCTGTTCATAAAACTTTAATATGTTTGTATAAACTCAATATGAAAATTATTTCTATTGTCGATTCTTTCTTGTCTTTAACTTCCGAAAACGCTATCAGCCATTTTGTGACGTCATAAATCTTGTTAAAAAACATGAACGCGATCCTTTACTATTACACTTTCTGAGTCATGACCTCATCGATCTTGAACACAGATAATGTATTAGAACAACATGGCCGACATCGTTTACATTTCTAAATGTCTAGCCAATTTTAAAATATTTATTTTAGTGCTTTCTAGATCTTAAATAAATGCTATATTTTTTTTTTGATCTAGTAAAACCATTCTTAACCATATAAAAATAATTTCAAAAAGGTGTCAATTAGAACCTATTATTATACCTACTAGGTAATATACAAAATTGACAGTTTAGATAATATTTAGATAACTTTAGCTATGTAACATGCAGTTTGGTTTTGGACTCTGGGTTGCCAAGGTTTGTATAAAGATGTAAACTGGCTGTTGAAAATGAAGCTATGAAACTAAAGTCCTTTTTTTTTCGGACGGACATATGTAGTTAGCCAGGAGGCTTTTGCTACTTCACCGGGCATAAGGATCCAAACTAAAGTCCAAGTAATTACAGGGTAAACTAGAAATTTGGGTTGACATATTTCCTCTGACTGCTGACGTATATATACCACCTTCAGTGGACATTACTCCTAAAAAACCTGAAGAATATGAACTGAGAGTAACTATCTGGGAAGTGCAAAAACTGAAGGACAAGTTTTCAGATATATGTGTTAGAGCGTAAGTAACGTTATTAGCGTTATAACGTTATTACCTATTTAAATGTATTTTATAAACTGATTCTTTTTTATAATAAATATTATAACTGGTACTCAAGTTCATCCTACATGTTGTTCTAATTCCGAAATTTCATTGTCTGTTTTCTTAATTGTTTCCTTACTGTCATTCTATAAGTTAATTTAACTATTAAGGCAAAACAGTTTTGCAATATCCCTGCCTCCCTGAATGAGATAAAATTAACTTATTTTTTAATTTTAAATGACTGGTTTATTTATGGGTACAAATTGACTCAACTAATTTTTTTTACCCGAAATTGTTACTCCTACGGATTTGTAATCCGAATGATCACTCTTCCTAAAAATGTTATTCCTAAAGTTCAGTTATACAATTTATACAATATATAACCTAACCTAACCAAATCGAGCTATAGCGACTCTCTAAATTAATTCACTTAGTAACCTAAGTACGTATAAGTCGCGAGGAGCGTAGCACGAGTACACGAGTGTTATGAACATCGTATGTAGTATATACGATGTTTATAACACTCGTGTTATCGAAAATTGTCATTAATAATATCACTATTGTTAATTGATTTAAACTCCTACTGTTGTTTTTCATTACGTTTTTATCCCTAAACATAAGTTCCATAATATTTTTACTGATATTCATTAAGAAAATACGTATAAGTCTTACTTAGGTTACTAAGTGAATTTATTTAGAGAGTCGCTTCTAGCTCGATTTGGTTAACGAGGAGCGAAGCGACAAGCGGGTAAGTTTAGGTTGACATAATCGCAAAGTTGTTAAGTTAGTATGTGTTGTAATATTTTACTTGTTGCTGTAATAAGTTACTCAAAATGTAGATATGTAATGTTGATTATTATGAATAAAACAAAGATATGACTTTAAATAATAGTGTAAGACACGGTTTTGTTGAGAAAATATAATAGATGTTTATTGCCACTGACATTATGAAATTGATTGATTCAGAATTATGAACATAAGAAACAGAGCAGTTAGGAATTGCGATTGTTAAGAAGAACATTTTCGGAGTTACAATAATTATCGGAGTAGAAAATTTAGGTGAACTGTGGCCCACCCTTTATTTATCTACATTTCTTTCAAGTGTTATTTCTTATTTGGCAAACAGTTATCTTCTTTTATTTTTAACTTAACAATGAAGACTTTGTGTAAACCTGCTAATATAATCAGTGATAATCTACTATACCTAACTTTGAATCTAGCAGTGGGTGCATTCCAAATTAAGACATAGAATAATATTTTTCAGATGGATTTGTTTCATAGAAGAAGCGCAATACACAGATGTTAACTATGGTTTCAGACGCGGGAATGCCATCTTCAATTGGAGAATGATATTCAATTTTCTATTCAATGTGTCCCAAAAAAAGGTAACATTAACTTATTTTAATAGCTGAAGATATAATCACGATCATTAGCTCTTATACCTAATGTCCACTGCTGTGCGTGCTGGTGTGGGAACAGTCATCACGCTTATCATATTCATATTTATTTTGCACACCATATGTATAATAAGTTATTACAAAGACAAAACCAGTACAAAGTATATACCCTGTCGGGTACGGCATGTTAGAAGAGAGGGGGGAGACCGTAGAATTATGTAAGTATCCAAGCACATACAGCTGCTTTACTAGTTGTATTGGCGACACACCTTAGTATCTTAAACTGAACTATTTTAATTCGTCCTTTAAAATGCATTCATATTAAGGTGTTCTTACAGATAATTAGGAAAGAAAAAGAAGCTTTAACAGGAGTAGAAGAATGTATTGCTCCTATACTAATAATCCAGATATTAGATATCAGCGCTGACTATATAGATAAATATTTAGGTAAGTGCCGAGGACGTATTTTTCCTATGTAGATAATTAGTATGTTATATATAATAAAAAAAAATCGACTTCGTACGTGGGCAAATGCTTTTGGCCTTTTGGTCAACCCCTCTAAGTCAAAAACTCTCATTATTGGTAGCAGATACATGTATAACTCCATTGACCTTAATTTGTTTCCACCTGTTATATTTGATAATAAAATAATAGCTTTCTTCAAATGTTCAAAGAATGTAGGTGTCATCATTGATTGCTACCTTTCTTGGAGCAATCAAGTTGCAGAGGTAAGCAGGAGGGTGTACTGTTCGTTTCAGTCGCTTTAACGTCTCCAGAAATTCCTACCCTTTCAGACAAAGGTCACCCTTTCTCAATCGCTTCTACTTCCTCTCTTAGACTACGCTGACGGTTGCTTTTTAGATGCAACAGAAGAACTTTTGGACAAACTTGAACGCCTACAGAATTTATGCATCCGCTTCATTTTCAGCCTCCCAAAGTATGACCATGTGTCAGACTTTCTGATGCAGTTGAAGTGGCTGCCTATTAAACGGCGTCGGGACTGTCATATCTGTCATACTGTCATGTTTCTTCTGTTCTCTATACTTCACAATCCCAATGTCCCTACTTATCTTCGTGAACGCTTTGAATATTTAATACCTTGTGTCAAACCCTGTCTTACCACCACTTCTCTCCTTTTAAAGAACCCTCTTCACGTCTCTAGCAAATATGACCACTCTTTCACCGTCCGTGCAGTGTGGTTATGGAATTCCCTTCCACGTCCTATACGTGCTTGCCAGTCTCCTGATGCATTCAAAAGAAGAACAAAGGAGTATTTTTTGTCTCGGTAATTTATTATGTAATATGGACATATATACGTTAGTGTATGTAGTTTATTATATAATACGTCTTTACCTATGAAATTGCCGTTTTGTATGAAACAATTTAAATGATTTTTTTTAATGTATTTTTTATTTGTATTAATCGAAGTAATCACCCATGCAATCAATGCATCTTTGCCAACGCAGTGGCAGTTTATTGATGCCCTTCTTAAAGAAATCAGCTGGACGGGAGGCAACAAATTCTTCAAACGCATTTTTACTGCCTCTCGGGTATTGAATTTTTTTTCCGCCATAAGTTATCCAAATTCTGGAAAAAGTAGTAATCTGTAGGCGCAAGGTCTGGTGAGTAGGGCGGATGACGGAGAGCTTCCAACCCCAGTTCTTGCAACTTGGAGACCGTCTGCTGTGCAGTATGAGGTCGAGCGTTGTCGTGCAGGAGCAGCGGAGACGAGCGATTGACCAATGCTGGTTGGAGAGTGCCAGCTTTTCCATCATTGTGTTCAGTTCTTCACAGTACACATCTGCAGTAAAGCTCACCCCGTTTGGTAAGAAGCTGTGATGAATAACACCGGCGCTAGACCACCAAACAG
Organism: Nycteola revayana; assembly: GCA_947037095.2. Lineage (NCBI taxonomy): Eukaryota > Metazoa > Arthropoda > Insecta > Lepidoptera > Nolidae > Nycteola > Nycteola revayana. The sequence goes on along the minus strand of OX344842.1, from coordinate 10,600,776 downwards.
TGACCATCACTTTTCTAGGGGTACGTTTTCGTTTAGGGCATTGTTTAGGTGCTGAACCAGGATCCAACCTACTTGCTGAGCGCTTGCGGTTATCAAACAGAATCCATTTTTCATCGCAGGTAACAATGCGGTTCAAAATTCCTTCATTTGTGTGTCTGTTGAGCAGTGCAAGGTACCTATCGACGCGTACTTCGCACTGGCGATCATTGAGTTCGTGGGGCACCCATTCCATTTGTCAAGCTTTTTTACCTTGCCAATATTGTTTTGACGCTAACGTCGAAAGCTGCTGCTATTTCAGCCGTAGATTGTGTATCATCAGCTTCCACAATCACCTTTAATTCGGCATTGTCGACCAGTCTTCGGACGACCGCGAGGTTCATTTTTCAGATCGAAATTTCCAGAACGGAAGCGAGCAAACCAATAACAGGTGGTGCGTTGGTTTGTAGTGTTAGCTCCGTAAACGTCGTTGATGTTGCGTGCCGCTTGTGCCGCGTTGCTGCCACGACGGTACTCATATTCCATAATTACTCGAATTTTTAACATATCCATGATGAATTAATTTGAAATTAGAATTCTTAGCCAAACAAAAATTATTTTGATTTGAAATGGCCAGTACTGCAGAACAGCAATTTCATAGGTAAAGACCTAATTTAGCAGGCATATTTATTAGAATGAAATTGTATATGTAACTATTATTGTGTATGTTTATAGATATATTATGTATTTACCAATTTGGTAAAAAGTTGTTAAGTAAGTTAAGTCTTCCCTAAAGGTTTGCTGGAAGAGAATTCATAATTGAATTAAGCACGCCTTTGTACATGATGTTTCCAATTAATACAATTTATGTCATGGAACTTTCTGTGAGCAATAAAGTATAAATAAAGCACATACACATTTTAGGTACAGTATCTTTTAATTTGACATCCATGACGAAGGGATTCAATACGGGAAAGGAATGTAGATTAGAAGAAATTGATCAAAGACAAAAGATCAATTTATTTTCTACGATGTCTGTTAGAGCCTGGTGGCCAATGATTTGTACAAGGCGAGACTATGGAGTGAATGAATTGGCTGTAAGTATTTTAATAATATATTTACACCAAGTGAAAACTTCGAAAGTATACTTTTTCAAGCTTATATTTAACTAGCAATGTATCTCAATTTCAAATCATTTATCAGCAACCAATTAAACGGAATACACGTTTTGTTTCGATGAAATTGCATGTTCAGCTATGTGACGTCATTCTAAATCTAACATGGTGGAACAACCAAGATAGTGGACATGTTATTTATTTTAATAACAACCAGTATATTATCTTAATATAATATAGTTACGTTAAATATAGTAAAGTATAAAGTAGTAAAATAAAAATTAATAATAAGACTGATAAGACAAATTAAATAAATATCTCATTTCCTCAGAATCCTCCTTCCTTTCATTGAGAATTAATATTATTTTATTACTTGTAGCTGAAGTTGAGTAGGTAAATTGTTTAAGCTTAGCTAAATCATACAACGAACCAAAGTCTTTCAAATCATTCTAATTCAAATTATTTTGTTTACCAACAAATGTTTATAAAGAATCGTATTCATGGTATATATAGAGTTGAATCAACGCGTTACAGAGTTGCTGTCAACATGTTGCTGGTAACACTGCGTGTTGCAGAGTAGACCACGGCATGTTGACAAGCTCTCGCCTAACGTAGCGTAGAGTTTAGCAACAAATATTGACTTGTGTGAACGTGTTTGCAACAGTTTATAAACATGGCAGTAGTTGGGAGCAATGATAAAATGCAATGCAACTTCCTCGGGCAACATTTTAACGCAGACTGGCGTGTCGACAACCTTTAGTGATTTAAACAAAGTTTAATCAGCATTATCCCCGTTTCAACAACAATGTTTATCAACTTTTGCTCAACAAATGTTTACCATGAATACGAGGCTTTACTGTCCATGCTCACGCTGTGATTTTATTACAGGGATGTCTACATTTAGAGTTGAATCTGTTGCCTAAAGAGAAAGCATTATTAATGCCAGTTGGTGTAGGCAGGGGAGGTCCAGTACCATTGCCACAATCCAGGTAAGAAAACATTTTTTAATTTTTTACCTACTTAATTAAATTAAAATCTATTATAACACTCATTGTATAGTTAAAATGCTCAATCGTGCTATGAAAAGTTTTATAAAATTATTCATAAGCGTTCAATAATCGTATTATAACTAAGTTCACAGTATGTGACAGTAAAAGTTGTAAAGTTGCCGTTCTGATTAAAAAAACTATGGAAGACTTGTCAATAAATAAAGTGCAACTATTATATAGCCGTGTGGTTTCCGGCTTAGAATAGACCACCCCATGTTTTCCCATGGGTGTCGTAAAAGGCGACTAAGGGACATATGGCTGATGGATGGGCAGCAGCATCTATTAGCTCAAGGTTTACATCTTACTGCGATCACCAATCCGTCTGCCAAGCATGGTGATTATGGCAATATCCCTCTACGATCCTGGCTTGACAAGATCCGTTAAGAGGAGGCCCATGTTCAGCAGTGGACGTAAACGGGCTGTTGATGATGAACTATTATAGGCTTTTTTTTCTATATGTTGAAATTTGTGCCCGACTATATTATTATCTTTCTTTACGAATGTTTTGAGGTCTTAATATGGGTGAAAAAGATGTAGTTCCAGGCGATACCCTAAATCTATCCCAAGAGTCTTTCTCTGCCGTTAGAAAATGTATGATCACAGTGTGAATTAAGTTCTTAAATTAATACATCATCAACATCATCACCAGCCCCTATAAAATCCACTGCTAAACAAAGACCTCCTCCTGAGAGAGAGTATTTGCCATAGTCACCACGCTTGGCAGGCGGGTTGGTGACCGCAGTATTATGTTGTACCACACAATGAAACGTTGCTGCCCGTCCCTTAATATACGATTATTATAGATGATGTTATAAACATCGGGACCAACGGCTTAACATGCTTTCCGAGGCACGGAGGATAGTCCCTCAACCAACCAGACCCAGGAAGAATTCTTAAAAATTACACATAGATTTCCTGTCCGGCGTGGGGATTAAATCCATGTCCGATATTTACAGCGAGCCAAATGCTATGGAGGTTGTCAAAAACTCTAATACATATAAAATTGTAAACCTTTGAATGGCGAACATACCTGGACATTCAATTAATAATAATACCCTTTTCGATTTCTATAATACTCAGCTGCATCGAACTAATCCCAAGGGAACGGCAAGCCAAGCACGTAGGCGTAATCCTTTACCAAAAGCTAACTTCAGAGTGCATGTCGAAACCGTTCATGCACGGGCTTGTCTTACGCTCAGTCGACTACACTGTCTTTTAAATTCACGTAGTAAACTATCACTTAATAACAAGATGAGGATTTATACCACGTGTATATGGCCGATTTTGACGTACTCGAGCACCGTATTCGCTCATACAGCGTTTTCAAAGCAGATTCACTCGACGTGCACTGTGGTTCATTCGTAATCGCAACTTGCATTCTGATCTCCAACTGCCTTCCATCAAGCAATGGATGAAAGAGGCGTCAAAACGCTTCTTTGAATCCGCGGCTCGACACCCAAACCCGTTAGTTGTTGCAGCATCCGACAACAGGCCTATGCCCACAAAGCGTGTAAATACGGTCGGCCTCGGGGCGTCCTAGACGACCCGGACGACGAGATCACAACTTACCAACTAGCAGTACAGAGACTGCACTGAAACTAGCACCACTACACAGAGACCACTCTATCCGGCTCGCTGGAGAAGAGTGTGCCCGCGAACGCGATGCATCGCCCCTTGCCCTCCCGACCCGTAGTTTGCTGAGAACCTTCCGATGCCCTCGTAGGCCCGAAGTCCGAGAAGCCCGCGAACTGTAAAGTAGAGCGACAGTTGCAAAAACCTCCCCTTAAGAAACTAAAAGCCAGAATCCCTCAATCTTCCCGTCAGTGACCGCCCTGAGCCGAGGTCCAAGTCCCACAGGGGACGCCCTCTTGCGCAGGTTGCTTAGTTTGTAGTGTTTAAACTATTTATCTATGCTGGATCTCTGCTCGTCTTTTGCCCGGTGAAGTGGCAAAAGCCTCAGGGCTAACTACATATGCTAGTCCGAAAAAAAAACTCTGCTGCATCACCACCGTATTTCTTTATTTTAATGTAGTTGATACAGCCATGCACAGTAAGAAAATTTCTTATTTCATACAACTCTCTCATCACCCTTAGCTATTCAGTCAAGGATTCTGTCATTTTAAAATATGTAAGCCAGTGTCAAGTAGCTAGCTACTCTGGCACTAATGCGACTCACTGAGACAAGCCATGAAGATCGCCCCCATCATCTTGTACCTAACGTTGACATTTTGTGATACGTCTTCCGTCAACGTTGCGGAACGTTTCCTATGTGCTCAACGGCATGTGGCAATTCTTGCATGGAAAAGTACGGACTTTCCTAAATAAAAATAAGTTTAAGGTGTTATGTATTTAACCTTACAAAAGTTAAGTTAAATTTCGGCCATGTTTTCACATTATTAGAGGTTTATAAAAAGTAGGGACTATGCTTCTATAAGATATGAAGTCATTTTTGTGGAATTATTGGGTGTTTTAGTGCTATTGAACGTTCATGAATAATGTTTTTTAAGAACCTTCATATAACAAGATTATAAGCCGGTTATAACATATTATGAATAAGACTGTTAAGTCTACAAACACATCTGTCTCGCGAAACATACTCAAATGTATACGATCGACAGCTCTCGAGATCAACGAAGCACATATGCAGTGGACGATTTTGTTCTAGGCTCTTTTGTTGTAGTTGTTTTACCACGAAGATAGCATCGACCGTCCCCCTGCATGGTCTGAATCCACATTGGGTTTCGGGGAGTAGGCGTTCCGCTAAGGTAACCGACCCCTGCGGAACACCGCGCGAGACCGCCCTCCGGCAAGTCTCGCCGCCGAACGTCGGGCACTACCGGGTCGGGTTCCCTGCTTTGGAGGTAGTGTCCTACCAGTGCCCGGAGGTACCAGGGCACTCCATGGTGCCTGAGGTCCTCCTCAATGCACGCCCAGGGGATGGTGTTGAATGCGTTGCGGATGTCCAACAACACCGCTAATAACACCTCTCACCGGCGTGGAGCCGGCGGCCGCGTATAGGTCGGGACCGACCTCACCGAGATGTGTGGTGAGGAAAGACGCGACCACCCTCTTCATCAGCTTGCTCAACTCGTTCAAGAAAACGATTGGGCGGCAAGCCGATGGAGACTCCGCCGGTCGCCCGTCCTTATGGGGAAGGACGAGTCGACCGGCCTTCCAGGGTGCGGGAAAGCGACACTGCTGAAGGTACGCATTGAAGAGGGCGAGCACCCTGGGCTCCAGCTCCTCCATGGCGAGTGCCCAGATGCGTCCAGGCACTCCGTCCGGCCCGGGGGCGATATTTTTGATAGCCATTTATGCCACAAAGTGGGCAAGCGGTTGCGCTGGTGCATGTCCACTCTCTCGTCTTGTGTCACCAGAGAGTTCGACGGGCCAGTTTCCTGGTACGACCGGTGGTGGCCCGGAGATGCAGTGACTGACCGCAAGCCATTGTATAGATTCTGCCTTCATCACACATTGCCTTGCTGTATCGCATCCTGTACCGATACAGGCTTTCCTTGCTACGGGGATCGTCCGTGGACTTGCGTCATAGATGTGCGTTGCCTTCTGCATCACTCTTTTTAAGGTGATTTTAGTACCTTAAGGCTCGTAATAGCCTAATTACAGGTTACTTAACCGCCGCTCGTTACTCGGCGTTGACATTTTTGCGGCTGGGTATGTCTCATCCAAAGCCAACCCTCCTCCTTTTGCATCCGGGCTTGGGACTGGCATCGGTGGAGTTATATATATATATATACTAGCTGGCCCGGCAAACTTAGTACCGCCTCAAAATCTACGCGGTGTCCTACATCTACCCTACCCTACCCCTACCCTAACCCTACCCTACCCCTACCCTACCCCTACCCCTACCCTACCCCTACCCCTACCCTACCCCTACCCTACCCCTACCCTACCCCTACCCTACCCTACCCTACCCCTACCCCTACCCCTACCCCTACCCCTACCCTACCCTAACCCTACATCTACCACGTTTTATGTCGCGTCACACGGGAACGACGGGAACGGCATAAAAAGTCCTATCCTATGTCCTTCTCCCAGTTCTTAGCTACCTCCCTACCAATTTTCAGCCAAATCGGTTCAGCCGTTCTTGAGTTATAAATAGTGTAACTAACACGACTTTCTTTTATTTATATAGATATAAATAGCCGCGTAAGCTTCGTTGCGAACGGACGCACGTTCATTTGTTTTTCGAAATTGTTGTAAATTTACTAAACTAAATTCGTCATTGGTTAATAGCTTAAACTCGGTGGCTCTCGTTTCTTCTTATGTGCTTCTTACGAGGAACTCCTCCCAGTGGGCGGCGGAAGCGAGAAACCTAACAACCGAATCGACTTGATTGGTGGTGTTGTGTTGTCTTGGAGATACATTGAAAAAATACAACGGCGACGGCGGGGCTCGAACTCGGTACCACGAAACTGTAAGTCGGGGACTGGACCGCTGCGCCAGTAAGTCAGTGACGCTGCATAGTGAAAACGTCCAACACTATCTTACATAAAAAGCGACATCTATAATTAGTCTACGAAACTGACTTCCTTAAGTGATTAATACTCAGAGATAGCAGTTCCAGAGACAACACATAGATGGCGCCTATAGTCCCATCTTGTGCTGGTTGCCGGCATACAATTAACAACGCGCATTGTATTAAATGTTGCAAATGTTGTAAATCTTACGATCTCCCTTGTGCGAATATAACAGAACATCAGTATACCTCCATGAATAAGGAACAGAAAAGAAAGTGGACTTGTCACGAATGCAAAAGTAAGCTGCCAAAGCAAGGAAATCTTAATACGCCGCTACGCAACCTCAAGGATGACAATGTAAGCTGCCCTGTAAGTGAGGAACAGGACTCTGGGTCTGGATCTGGAAACATTACTCTTAGGAAAAAACAAAACGATGGTAATAAAACGTCAAAATCTAACCAGGGACCGGCTAGCCCACTACAAGGTATGGATGAGTCATTTGTTGCTGCAGTTAGCGAACGAGTTCATAAAGTGATTCTACAGGAATTGCCTGAGATGATATCTAAGGTCATGAAGGCCGAACTGTCATCTATAAAAGAAGATTTACAGGATTTTCGAAAGTCTCTTAATTTTATCAGTTCGGACTATGACGAAATGAAAACTACGGTTGAAAAAATTTCTCAGGATAATATAGCATTATCGAAGGAGAACGACTCTCTAAAATCCACCGTATCAGAACTTTCAGAGCGTCTAAACCACATAGAGCAATATATGCGCGAGGAAAACTTGGAAATACAGGGTGTACCTGAACATCAGAATGAAAATCTACTGAAACACGTTGAACAATGTTCTCGCGTGGTTGCTTACAATTTCAATGAAGATGACATAGTAAAATGCACTAGAGTAGCCAAGTTGAATAAAGAAAGCAAGGTTCCACGCACTATTATTGTTAAGTTTAGAAATGTCAGAAAGCGAGACGAATTTTACTCCTCAGTGTACAGATATAATAAAGCAAACCCAAACAACAAACTCAATACCTCATTACTTGGAATCGGCGGCGAGACAAAACCGGTGTATGTGTCAGAGCATCTATCCCCCGGCAACAAGATCTTACATGCAGCTGCACGAAAGAAAGCTAAGGAGCTAGGTTACAAGTTTGTTTGGGTTAAGAATAGTCGTATATATGTTAGAAAGTTAACAGACTCTAAGTATATACTTATAAAAAATAAGGACAGTCTTGATCTCATTTGTTAATATTGTATTTATATATTTTAGTAGCAATGCGCAGATAAATGTTAGCAAAAATGTATTTATCAATATATTACCAGAATGTCAGAGGTATTAAGACCAAAACTCTAGATATTTTTAATATGGTACTATGTTATAATTATGACATTATTTGTTTCACTGAAACATGGCTGGACGACACTGTTTCGTCTTCTGAGTTATTCGACGATAGATACTGTGTGTTACGTAGAGATCGCGATTCCAAATTTCGTGCGAGATATAAAAAGAATCACGGTGGAGGTGTGCTGGTTGCTTATTCAAAAAAAATCAAAATTCTATGTAGACGAGACTGGGAATCTGAATACTTAGAAGATCTATGGCTACAAATTAAGGTAAATGAATCTCTTACTGTCAGTTTATGTGTTGCATATTTACCTGATTATTTACCTACAAACGTATTTTGTGATTTCTTGACAAACTGTAATAATCGACTAAGTACTACGACTGGGCATTTTACTTGTATTGTGGGTGACTTTAATCTGGGTGATATAACTTGGTCTACTGAAACAGGTTGTCCTCTGGGCTGTAACTGTGAGAAGTCAAAATCTCTCCTTAATCTGTTTCAGCTTAACACGATACGTCAACTGAACGATAACTTGAACCAAAATGACCGTGTTCTAGACTTGGTTATAACTGATGCGTCAGACTTGATCACTGTTACTCAGACCACCCCCATAAGCCGTCTTGATAATCATCATCCACCGTTTGAAATATCGCTTAAAACTGGTACTACCACACTGTTAAAAAATGCATGTCTAGAAAAACTATGTTATTATAAAACCGACTTTGAGAACTGTAAACGAGAGATAGCGCTAATAGATTGGGATGGGTATGCATCGATTATGAAATGTAATGAGTTTGTGCAATTTTTTTACAATAGTATTTACACAATAATAGAGAGCAGATATCCGTCATGGTTTTCGAAAAGTCTTATAAAATTATTAGCCACAAAATATAAAGCCCACACCAGATTTAAGCGATATGGAAATCCAAGGGATTACGATACGTTTTCAATGCTCAGAACTCGGGCAAAAATATTAGCTTATGAATGTTTTAAAATATACATCGATCGAATCGAGGAAGACCTCAAGCTCAACTTAAAAGCTTTTTGGCGCTATACTAAAAGTAAACGTTTAAATAATAATATGCCCAGTCGTATGTTCTATAAAGACGAGATCGGCAGCTCAGGTGAAGATATTGTCAATCTATTTTCTGAATACTTCGCGTCAGTTTACAGTTCCAGTACTACAAGTAGTTACTACCCTGATTTTATATTGTCTAATTCATCGATAACTGACATACATATTGACAAGAAAGATCTATTAAATAAACTTCGAGATATTGATATCTCAAAAAACGGTGGTTATGATGGTATTCCCCCTATCTTTATTCGTATGTGTTCAGCTGCATTAGTGACTCCACTGCATATCATCTTTAACAAATCATTACAGGAGGGTACTTTCCCTGAGCTATGGACGATAGCGAAGGTAACTCCGATATATAAGTCGGGGGATAAATCAGATGTCTCTAACTATCGCCCTATCTGTGTTCTTAACTGTTTCGCTAAAATATTTGAAAGTTATATTTACAAACATGTATATAACTATTTTAAGCCCATGTTAAGTACAAAGCAACATGGGTTTGTCACAGGACGATCTACCAACTCCAATCTCCTTTACTACTGTAACTTTATATGTGAATCTTTTAACTTCAAAGGCCAAGTAGACTCGATCTACACTGATTTTTCAAAAGCATTTGATCGCGTGGATCATTTCGTGCTACTTGCAAAGCTTCAAAGTATAGGAATACATGGAAACTTGTACAGATGGCTCAAGTCTTACCTAGAAAATCGCACACAGCTTGTCACACTCAGTGGATACGACTCTATTCCGTATGTAGCATCATCTGGCGTTCCTCAGGGCTCTAATTTAGGTCCACTATTGTTTCTAATATTTGTCAATGATTTACTAAATAGTCTTAAAAGTGAATGTTTGGCTTTTGCCGACGACATAAAAATATTCAAACGAATATCGAATCATAATGACTGTGAACTCCTTCAAACTGACATAAACACTATCTTAAATTGGTGTAATGAAAATCACATGTCACTAAATGTAAAAAAGTGCCAGGTCATCACGTTTACTAAGAAGAAACAAAATGTTTTGAGATATATTTACCATATTGACAACGCTATAATTGATAGAGTTACAGAGGTTCGCGACCTGGGAGTGATATTCGACTCTCGTTTATCTTTTAGACCCCATTATGACTATATTTGCAATAGAGCCAATCGTTTGCTGTCATTTATTACTCCGAACCACTCGCCCATTTAAAAAACCTAGCTCCGTTATTATTGTATACTGTTCTTTAGTGAGAAGTATTCTGGAATACTGTTCTCCTGTTTGGTCTCCGATCTATAGCACACATATTGATCGTATAGAGCCAGTACAGAGACGGTTTGTAAGAACTCTATGCTCAAAATTTGGGCTAAGGCGTAAAATACCAGAGTATAATGACCGGCTTCATAAATTTTCATTGCTAACGTTGGAAAGTAGAAGATGGATGAGCGACTTGTGCACACTCCACAAAATTATAAATGGTTCATTAGATAGTTGCCTCATTGAAAATTTAAACATTAAAATACCATTGCGATCTGTTCGTATTCCACAATTGTTTAATGTACCTTCAAGTAACAATAATGTATCTCACAATAACCCACTTTACAGAATGTGTAGAGATTATAATGCTATTTGCTCACAAACAGATATATTTCATGACAAATTCAGCACATTCAAATATTTTCTACTTCAATTCAACAAAATGTAATATTAATAGTAATTAACTTATATTAATTGTACCTTTTACCCAAATTGTATTTTATTTGATTTAGATTAACTCTAGTTTAACTCTAATTTAACTTACAACGAAGTATTGTCTACTACAAGTGTTGTGTACAGCTGTAACTGGATTTCAGATTCACTCACAATGTATTAATATAGTTGTTTACTTTATATTATATAAATCTGATATCTGTAACTGTACCTTCTAAATAAAATAAAATAAAATAAATAAAATATATATGTCTTTGGCGACGAATAAGAATGCTATACATGAAGTATAACAATGGATAAAGATTAAGTAGTACTTTAATGCGTATTATAAAACCTATTGATATTCTTGATTATGGTCAGTACTTACCTACTACTATTGTGTTGGTAAAACCTTTTGTTTGACTAGTTGAATAAGTAATTTCATAATTGACCTAATAAATAATGTAAGACTTATAGCTTCAAGTAGATTTAAAATGGTGTTTTACCAATAAAATAGTTAGGTAATGCTGAACTGATGCACTCTACTTGGCTAAGGAACTCTTCTCCTGTTAAATCTTATCACCAAAAGTACCAAATATTGAAGTGGATAGAAAAGTTTGTACAAAGGTAATTTCATAGTATACACCAATTGAAGCTCGAGCTCTGCTCACCTTTACGCCCGGTGAAGTAGAATTAAAAGCCTCGAGGCTAACTATACACCGTGAAATTTTAATGGTTGTTTTCCCGAAGCAGAACAACTTGCCGTCGGTAGTACTATCGAAACATATTTTTTTTTTTTTTTTTAGACATATTTTGGATTTAAAATTAATAAAAAAAATATTAGACAACTCGAAAGCGTGATAAACAGTAGTAACACTAGACGGACCTTGTAGGTACTACTCGAATCGCACGCGCTGCTGACAAAGTAAAGAACGATCCATACGGCTATTCCACCTTTCCCACTTGGCCATCCCACCTGGGTGGAAAGAGTGGAAAAAATAATCCACATTTCCCTCCCAGGTGGGATAGGTGGGAAAAGAGGATTTAAATTGTTTCTCTTATCCCACCTGGGAGATTATTGACGCCACTCTTCCCACCTAGGTGGGATAAGAACAACGATTCTAGTCCACTCTTCCTACCCCAGGGCCCTAGCGGTTAGCATAATTCATATAATGATGATTAAATAATCAAGATAAATAAGACTAGCATTTAATTTGTCAAAATGTATTTAATTTTGATCAGAATTGATAAGTAAGGGTAGGAACGGAAATTATCGATGCATCATTTCCAGAAAAAGGTGGACATCAATTTCACCCGTTATATATTGCATCTGTGCATTTTGAATGATAATGTCACCAGTTACGTACGCTCTATCCCTCTTCTTTTTATTACAATTGTTTGTAATTGCCATATAGGGGTTTCTTTGATATGTGGAGTTTTAAAGTAGTCGCTTTAGTAAGTGAAACAAAGTTAGCTTATTGCTGGTTTTATCGTTAATAGAGTAATGCCACGCTTCGGAGCAATTGTTAGTTCGGTGTTTTTCTTCAAACACACCACTGCTCAACGTACGCATCATTTTTGAGCCAGAATTTCGAAAAATATTTTGTAAATGATTCCATGCCTAGTTCTTCGATAATTTGTGATTATATACAGGGTGTCCAAGAACCTGGCGTCCAACTGGATTCCCACGATGCCCCAAGTTCTAACAGTACTCAGAAAAATATTTTAAAAAATCCACCCCATGTACTTACAGAATTATACTGATTTAAAAAAAAAAGGGGAAATGAGCACCCTGTGACATACTTTTGAATGCTGTGACTGCTAATGCTGATAATTTCGATATTTCTTGGAGGTTTTGTAATCTAGGCTATTGCTGTGTCTAAATAGAATGTAAAAATAAAGTACTTATTGTACCATTTTAAAATAAAATATTATTTTAACTAAAGGTGATATGGAAAACTATTGAATTTCGCAAATTTGACCGACTGTAGTGTAAAAAAAATGTACCAAAATAGTATGGCAAGTGACGTCAAATTTTGACGCGTTTATTCCTCTTTTTAAAAAGGTATAATACTTACACATTAATTTGAAAAAAAAAATTTTGATAATATTTTTACTCAACAACCCAATTTTTACGATGTCTTACAGAATTCTTAGAAAGAAAAATTTACGACGAATTGAATCTAACCTCTAAAGAATTACTATTGTATGCTCATAAAAATAACAACAGGCCTCTCAAAAAACAGGTTAGACCGTAAGGGACGGTATGTGCATGCATCTCACCATAGTGATTCGTTATTACAACAGGAGGGAGCAAGACAGAAACTATCTTTGCGATTTGCTGGTTCTTCTTTATGGTACCCCATTATTCAGGTAAGAGTGAGGGAGAAAAAGGTTAGAGGTGCGAGTGAGATAGATAGTGACGCTATCTGGGATCGTGCTATTTAGGATAACAGTACGGTCAGTACGCGTCACTGCCTCCTGCCGTTACTACGCACCTCTCTCTTATTGTTACCATTGATCACGTACTACGATTTAAAGCTTTGTTTATTGGACTCGATTACTCTTTGTGCTCTGGACTTTGAAACGAACTCTTTACGACGACCTTTGCCTGTGTTTGGACAGTTTGTGTTTTGTGTGTGCTACCATGGCGACCTACACTCCGCAAGAATACGCAAATATGCACTACATTTATGGAGAATGTAGAGGTAATGGACGAGCTGCAGCGAGACTTTACAGAGAAAGGTATCCGAGGGCTACGCGATATCCCGACCATCGAGTTTTCATTAATGTGCACAGATCACTATGTGACGGGCGGTTCCCCAATCAAGTAGCTGGTGAAGGACGACCCGTAAATGACTTCATACGCGATGAAGTTTTAGAGGCGGTGTCGGCAAATCCAAGCATCTCTGTGCGAGGAATAGAAGCTGATACGGGGATACCGAAGAGCACAGCACACAGTATTCTCCAAAAAGAAGAATATCATCCGTACCACGTACAGCGAGTGCAAAGTCTTTTACCTCGAGACTATCCGAGCCGAGTCGCGTTTTGTGAAACAATCCTGCAAAAACATCGAGAAGACGAAAACTTTATCGACAAAATTTTGTGGTCAGATGAATCAACATTTAAGAAGGATGGCTACATGAACCTACACAACTTGCACGAGTGGCATGTGGAAAATCCGCACTTGATGCGAGAAGATAGATCCCAGTACCGGTTCAAAGTGAACATGTGGACCGGTATTCTCTGTGGGAATATTATTGGTCCATTTGAGATGCCCGAGAATTTGACTGGCGAATCATATTTAAATTTTCTTCAAAATGATTTGCCAAACTTACTAGAAGAGACCCCACCAGATATGTGGTTCCAACACGACGGCTGTCCAGCACATTTTCGCGTATCCGTTAGAGAGTTTTTGGACGAGCAATACCCGAACAGGTGGATTGGGCGATCAGGAACAATCCCGTGGCCAGCCCGCTCACCTGACTTAAATCCGCTGGATTTTTTTTTCTGGGGAACCAGAAGGAGCTCGTTTATGCGAAGCCCATTAATGACATCGCTGACCTTCGTGAGAAGATAACACAAGCAGTGCAGGTGATACGTCAAAAAAGTTACTCGCGAAACATAAAGCGGTCCTTTTTAAGGAGAGTGAGAGCTTGTATTGCCGCGGGTGGTCAACATTTTGAACATTTATTGTAATAAAATATCTTAAAACTAACATTCTTTGCTTTTATTCTACTGGGAACCCATCTACCTGTGTGTATTTCCTTCTTGCTCACTCTTGGAACCGAAGTAAATAATAGTAGTAACATAACAGTTTCTAAGATAAGAAAGGGTCCGACAGTTACCGTTAGTAGGTAGGCACTTCGTAAAAATTGGGTTGTTGAGTAAAAATATTATCAATTTTTTTTTTTTCAAATTAATGTGTAAGTATTATACCTTTTTAAAAAGAGGAATAAACGCGTCAAAATTTGACGTCACTTGCCATACTATTTTGGTACATTTTTTTTACACTACAGTCGGTCAAAGTTGCGAAATTCAATAGTTTTCCATATCACCTTTAGTTAAAATAATATTTTATTTTAAAATGGTACAATAAGTACTTTATTTTTACATTCTATTTAGACACAGCAATACCTTAGATTACAAAACCTCCAAGAAATATCGAAATTATCAGCATTAGCAGTCACAGCATTCAAAAGTATGTCACAGGGTGCTCATTTCCCCTTTTTTTTTTAAATCAGTATAATTCTGTAAGTACATGGGGTGGATTTTTTAAAATATTTTTCTGAGTACTGTTAGAACTTGGGGCATCGTGGGAATCCAGTTGGACGCCAGGTTCTTGGACACCCTGTATATTCCCATCCATCGTTTATTTTGTCTTTCGGTAGCAATGGTAATGCTGCTGTTAAAGCTACGATCCTTCTCTTGTCGTTATTTTTTGTCAGTTTTAATTGTTTCGCCTTTTTTTCGTTTTTTTAGCAGGTGAAGTAAAATCATATAGGTACGTTTCTTTCTTTTTATTGGGAAGCAGGGCATAAGCTAACGGCACGATATTAGTGTATTATTATATCCCTGGGGTAGGAAGAGTGGACTAGAATCGTTATTCTTATCCCACCTGGGTGGGAAAAGTGGCGTCAATAATCTCCCAGGTGGGATAAGAGAAACAATTCAAATCCTTCTTTTCCACCTATCCCACCTGGGAGGGAAATGTGGATTATTTTTTCCACTCTTTCCACCCAGGTGGGATGGCCAAGTGGGAAAAGTGGAATAGCCGGATCCATAAACGTTTAAAGCAAAATAAGAGCTCAACGCTTTCGAGTTGTCTAATTTTTTTTTTAATAATTTTAAATCCAAAACATGTCTAAAAAAAAAATAAAAAATATGTTTCGATAGTACTACCGACGGCAAGTTGTTCTGCTTCAGGAAAACAACCATTAAAATTTCACGGTGTATATGTCCGTCCGAAAAAAAAGTATATTTTCATCACTTTGAAGATATTACAGTTTAAAATTACACACTTCACATATTGAAGGATCATAGACACGGCCATTAGACAAACCTCAATAATTTAAATCGTTATTTAATTTTGCAGACAGTCGCTTAACCGTGACCGTTTTACAATAATATGTCGAAGATGGATGAAACAACTCAGCGTATTAACTTTAATATTTATCGCTATTTTTGTACTAATTATCGGTCATTGGTATGAATTTCCAGATATATTAACAAAAAACAAAAATGTAAGTTTACTCTATATGTTACCTCAAGTTATCCACATAACATCCACTGCTATAATTTTTTTTTTTTTTAATGACAACTCCCGCACTAGCGAAATAAATCCCTGTGTCGCGGGGGACTTTACAAACATTCATTACACGGACATAAAGAACACCCAGACTCAGAACAACTATTTATGGTTGACACAAATAATTGTCCCGGGTGGGAATCGAACCCAGAACACCAGGTCTCAGAGGCAACTATCGTAACCACTGAGCTACCGGTGCAGTCTACAGTCTACATATGGTTTCTAAAGGCCCCCTTTTCTTTATTCATCACTCTAGGTAGACTAGTTGGTGATTTCAGTATCAAGTTTAATATACAGAAAATGCTGCGATCCGTATTAACGTTGTTTTGATCAAGGGATATCGACGAGTAAAATATATGTTTTATGTAATCTTTTAATAAGGTTAGTTAGTTTGATATCGCTAATGGTGTCACTTAGCACAATTAGCCTTTACCTCATCGTCATTTTATTAGTTACAGTTGTATTACAGCAGCCATTATCACACATGTCATAACAATCGGAACCAAGGAATTATATGTACTAAATACACCTGGAAAGTCTCTGGAAGTTCTCTATTAGTGTAAATGCTAGCCGAAAGAGAAGTTCACCGTGACCTTTTCATAAAAAGAGTCCCAAAAACACTAATTATCATGGTTAAAGTGAACATAATTTCATGTAAATTTATGGAAAGACCAATTTTATCTGCCGGTGGAAAAGAAAATCCACTTATTTTTTGTAATGAATTCTATCAATTGAAATTAAAAAGCAATGTCGTTTTCTCTAATCCTAATTTCAAAGGGTAAAAACGGGACCCTATTACTCACACTTCGCTGTCTATCACTAGGCTGTACCTATCTCAAGAACCGTGATAGCTAGACAGTTGACATTTTCACAAATATAATATTAAATAAAATGAATATTTAAGGGGGGCTCCCATACAACAATCTTTTTGTTTTGCCTTTAATTAATAACAACAACAGGTAGGCGCTTGAAAATGAAACGGAACCATGAACGAACGGAACATGTGCGGGCCCGACTCGCACTGGGCCGGTTTTACGTTGTTTGTTTCTTGTATACAAACTTGACCCACGTAGAAAATGATTTAACACAAAGATTTTTCATCAGGCACCGGGACTGTGACTATACTATATCACTCTACAGTCATTTAAAATTCTTATTAAATTGCCATTTAGTTCGACATTATTATGATTTCCCAAAATACATTATAAACTAAATAAATTAGAAGACATTTGCGTACAGTCATAAGCATATTTTCATGATTTATTTTTGAAATATTAGTTTCGTATTAATAAATATTGCTTTTTATTTCAGGATTTTCTGCATTAGTCAGAACTTCAGCCGGGATTTACAGAATTAAAAAAATGATATTGTGAGTCCGAGCAGCTCCTAAACTTTTCAGAAGTGATCGGATTTTACATAGAAAATCAAATTCGGTACTTAATTACTTTAGATGAATACTATAACTGATATATTTATTTAAAAAATCTATGCTTAAGTCAATTCCATGTTATACTTTGATATCTTGTATTAATTTAGCAAAATATATCCCCAAAATTACACGTGACTGAAGCATATTTCTGCGAAAATGCGACGCTTAATAGTTTTAGCTTATTGAAAATAAATAAATTTACTAAACAACTTGATGGTTAGGTATTATAAAATATATTATGATACTTGGACTTATTTTGTAGATATTCATTTGAGGTAAAACATACATTAAGGTTTTAAGTTTAAGTCCCTTATTCGCGTAATATCAGATTCTCAAAATATCAGATTCTTAAAATATTAGATTATCAAAATAGCAGATTCTCAATATAACCGAAATTGGACACTCAACGTGAAAAATATTTTGCTATGAAAGTTTGCATAGCTATTTTTTTGTGTGCGTGTGTGTATTTGAAAGCATATGTGTACACTTTTAGCTTTGAAGCCACTTATCTTAATTCCTGAAGCATATTTATCGATACAAAAAATGTCACCCGACACGGAATTGTCCAAAGAAATTTATGAATATTTCCATAGCCAATGGTTGCAAAAAATAACTAAGGACATATTAAGCTGCTATAATGAAAAACATCGAACAACAAATGCGGTCGAGGGTTGGCATCTTAGAATAAATACAAAAATACCAGCGAAACCAACTCTATTCCAATTTAATAAATTATTAAAAAAGCTAAAGCCGAAATACAAAGCATTAGACTAGAAAGAAGTTCATATTATTGCTTTGGGATAAATATGATATATAAATTTTCTCTTGATTGTACTATGGCTATATTGAGAATCTGCTATTTTGATAATCTAATATTTTAAGAATTTGATATTTTGAGAATCTGATATTATGCGAATAAGGGGTTTAAGTTTTGAAGTGTTTTTTTTATTATCTAGTAAATATATTTAATTTTTGTTTCATACTATTTAATAAACTGATGAGATCTCTTATTTATTTTTTATTAATAGATATCCCTTATTCGCATAATATCAGATTCTCAAAATATCAGACTCTTAAGATATTAGATTCTCAAAATAGCAGATTCTCAATATAACCGAATTTCTGTAAATATAGTTTTGCAAATGACCAAGTTTATAAAAAAATCAGATGTTTGTCCATTTTCCGACACAATCATTAGTCAGTATCTAATTATCCAAGTAACTGTATCTCCAAAGTATGAGACAATGTAGGTACAGGTGCCAAATTTGGTTTTTGCTAGAAAGTCATGTTATTTAACGCATCACCAGTTGTCAAAAGAAATTATCGTGGTCGTATCATGGTTGCTTCTTTACTTTCGATAATCCATCTGGATCAAATGAAAGAGTCCTCAAAAATATGTCTTGGTCATTGTAACACTTTTACCTAATTAAGACTACTTATTAATTTACATCACAACTTCTAAATGCTGCATACGGTAGACCGTATGCAGCATTTAGAAGTTGTGACTGATTGGACATTTGCACTAATTGATAATTGGAGAACAGTGATAGGTACAGTGCTACAAACTTATCCTGCATCCTGAGCTACAGAGCTCCTTTAACATAGAACTAACCAAAATTGATTTACCTACTCCATTTATATTACTTCAATAGGTATACCTAAAAATAATGTCACTGGTATTTTCTTGGTATGTTTCTTCATCACCAGCCCGTATGATGACAGCTGGAAGTCTGTGAGCAGTAATTTGCATCCTTTTCCATATCCTCCCAAGGAAGGGATGTGCTTGGCAAGTGGGTCGAGCGCAGTATAATATCGTAACACACAGGGAAACGCTGCTGCCTGTTACTTGGTACAAGATTATTAGAGATAATGATTAAAGTACTTTCTGAGTTCTCCCTCTAACCAACCAGACCCGAGATCTTACTCAAAGACTTTTACAAACATATAATTCTCGGACAAAGAGCACACCCAGAGCTAGAACAAATTAACGTGGTTCACACAAATAATTTACCGGAGTTGATTCCCACCCAACAACAACTGCAACCATTGGTACAGATGTCGCGAGGAAATCCTAGCAATTTTATAAAGAAACAGGTATAACGAAGCTTAAGCTAGGTGTAAAATGGTTAATACTTAGAATTTATGTGCGTGTGGTGTGAGGTTAGTGAACATTCCCAAACAATTGTGAAAGTTGGAATCAGATTTTGTGAATCAAAATAGCAGATTCTCAATATAACCGAAATTGGACACACTCAACGTGAAAAACATTTTGCTATGAAAGATTGCATAGCTATTTTTTTTAATTTTTCCTTTCTTCTCAGAGTAATAACTGACATACTGATTCATAATATAATATACCACCTATTTGCTATTTGTAATAGTGGTATGAAAGTCGTAACCTCGGTGTCTCTAGCTGTGTGCGTTCGCCCAGCAAAAAGTATCGCCTTTTCAAGAATTCAATGATGCAGATAATTAGTGCCTTATATGATGTAATTGTGCCCGAAATTTTATATTGGTGCGTCCAACGGCTTCAGAGTTATTTAAGAAAAACGGATTCTGCTGAACGAACGTTCGCCCAGCTAAATTTTTTTTAACTGATGGGTCTAGCTGTATATTAAATATGCAAAAAGATGGCTTAAATAAGAGCATAAATGTGCCGTAAAAGCCAAATTAGTGCGTCTTCAGATTTCAGAGATATTTATTTTTTTGCTGGGCGAACGTTTTGGCGATTGCTATATATATTAGAAACGGCTGAACGCACAGTTATGATTTTTTTTATACAGAAACAGTAAATCTGTGCAGAGCTAACGAGCCATCGGTGAAGTGTACCGTCGAGCTAGAGACATCGAGGTAACGTCATTCGAACTAGAGTATCAGTACTCATATATTTGGTGCTATAGGTAATTTGAGTTTATTAAATAAAATGGATTCAAGTTCGTGTGGGGCGTCTATTTCTAGTGTTGTTTTTAAAAGCAATCAAAAAAATGATGAACCCGCCCTTCTACATGCCGGCAATTTTTGTATGAAAAATAAGTCTGGTACTACTAACTGGCGTTGTTGCAACTAGGGAATGCAATATTGGACCAAGATTGGCTATTGAAGATCTTGGCGTCTTTTTTCTGAATCAAGATTGGTCAGTTCGAGATCTTGTCGAGATTCGGGTCGAGATCTTGGTCGCGAATCAAGATTTTCGGGATTTTCAAGATTATGCAGAATAATTGAAAAAAATGCGTTTTTTTTTTGTATCAAATACAGCAAATTGATAGTAAACAGTATTTTAATATTATGTAATATAATTAAGTATATTTTTCAAATTAACAACATTGTACCAACAATAATAAATGTTTATTTTTAAAATTAACAAGAAACAATCAACATAGTGATAGTGACAATGAAATAAATGCAATAATGAGATCACAAATTATAACCTATAATTTACGTTTAATAAAGAACAAAAAGTTTAAACCTTTTGAAAATCCTTTTGAAAATGACTTCTCAAGAAACACAGTACGCTTAAAGTGTCATCACCTAATCGGCACCGTATATCAGTGGCTAAATAGCCCGCGGCTGAAAAGGCCCTTTCTGCCTCCACACTAGTAGGGACGAAAGTTAAAAGACTGTTAAAAGCGAATTTCAGGTATTGTCCTCTTCGTCTGAAAATCTCGAAATCTTGTTACAATCTTGGACTGATTTGTCAAGATCGTGACCAGGATTTCGAAATTCTAGATTGAATCTTGGAAAATCACTCAAGATCTAGGTGGAATCTTGATCTTGCAGGATCAAGATTGCATTCCCTAGTTGCAACCAACACGACTGACACACAATTACGCTCAACTGTGAAAAAGAGATAATACGCGTAGGTAAGCATACCTGTGCTCATGATTTTGAACGGAATTTGATAGATTCAATAATTGACAAATGCAAAAGTGAGGTACATGATAATTTTGAATCCATTCAAAAAATTTATGTTTTTTTTTTAACAGTGGCTGATTTGAGGATAAAGAAAGGCTTGGGCGAGAGTGATGGAATCCGTCCTCTTGGTAGGTACCGACCATTGCCCATTCAGTAGAAGTCCGCGGAGTGTTTTCAGGAGAAAGATCTCTCCTACCCATTTCACTGAAGGCGCACAGACAGCAGGCTGTCCTCCGAGCCTCGGCTTCGAGGATTAGGCAACATAGTCCTAATTTCTTTTAGAGGCCGACCCATGATGCGTAGAGTTGTATTTGTGCTCCGTGCGCCCCCAAAAGGTGCATTGAATGGACCCAGGAGAGTCCATGACTGCTAGGTCATAGGCATCGCCACGGTACCGGATGTATAATAATGTGCATTAGCTATTCCTGGGGCTCAATTAACTTGCATTTAGAGGAACATCCTGGGTTAAGTTAAGAAGATAAACTATCTTCTAGTGATATAATAAGCATATCATCGCTATAAACAGGGGAGTTCTACACATACTACATACCACCACTGTGGCCGTGGATGTCTAATGCATTTTCAACCGGGAAAAAAATGGACATTGAACGACAGCGACGAATTTCTTATAGTAGCAACAATTTTTAACGTTTTGACGAATTCAAAGCAATACGTGCACCAGTTTTTATTTAGTACAAATTGTGGTCACGGTTCACGTCGAACAAAAAAAAATTAATAAAACAATTCACACGCAAATTAATTAGTAATTCGTAATTACTAGATTTCAATATCACCGCGGAAGAGTTTAAGCAATTGGAAATGACCGAAAGAAGCCAGAAGCACAACATGAACGGTGTACTAAGTAAATCGTTACTCTTTTCAAAATAAAATTCTGAACCCACCTATAAATTTTTGACAGTGGTGACAGATCAACTTTCTTCTAGAAATGTACTTCTTCTGATTTTTAAATACTATCGACTATGTGTCACTTTTTGGTTGCGCAATCAATCTATGACGGAACACAACTGTAACGTTTGACAATTATAATAATTTGTATGGGAAAATAAAATTATCATTTTTAATATTTTCAATCTCAATTTTTCCATATTTTCTCACCGTTTAAACCTTCCCTGGACCACGGCAAACATTTCAAAACCAAAATCAGCTTAATTGGCCCAGCCGTTCTCGAGTTTTAGCGAGACTAACGTACAGCAATTGATTTTTATATATATAGACTAGCTGACCCGACAGACGTTGTACTGTCTTAGCTAAAATTCTAAATTAAATTGAACTTTTAATATAAGGCGTTATAGCATTGAACTAACCGTGATGTGCACTAAGAGTAGCACGCATTCTGTCAATGTTATGTCAAACGTCATAAGATTACAATAAAAAAGAATAAAAAAAATACTCTATACATGATCGATGATATGCCAATTATGTCACGATAAGATGGTTTACCCACTTGAACCCAGGGTGTTCCCCTAAATGCCAGTTAATGGAGCACCGGCAATAGCTAATCCATACACGGTACATCCGGTACCGTCCGATACCTATGACCTTGCTGTCATGGATTTTCTCGAAGCATTTATTTTAGGGTTCATTAAATGCAAATTTTGGGGGCGCATGGAGCACCACTACGTCTCTATAATACATATCACGGGTCAGGCTCTAAAAGAAAGTGGGGCTATGTTCCCCACTCTTCAAGGCCGGCCCTCAGGGGACAGCCTACGATTTCTGCGCCTTCGGTGAAATAGGTAGGAGAGATCTTTCTCCTGAACACGCTCCAGGCTTTTCTACAAACTGGACAAGGGTCGGTAGCAAGAGGACTGATACCATCACTCTTGCTCAACTGCCCAAACCCTCGACTAGTGTGCAGTGTGCTGCTGCGTGATGACTTATGAAATTGAGTTTTCGGCTCTCGAATCACCCTCCTTCTTTTTTTAGGTGATTTCATTATTTTGGGATTTTCCAGTTTTAACTAACTTACTTTTAAAATAAGGCGTGATAGCACTGAACTAACCGTGATATGCACTAAGAGTAGTGCGCATTCTGTCAATGTTATTTCAAACACCGTAAGATTACAATAAAAAAGATAAAAAAAATGTACTCTATCCATGATTGATGATATGCCAATGATTTTTAATACCAATGATTTTTAATACGAACTACAGCTACAGCTACTTATTATTAGTTATGAAAAAAAAAACATTTTAAAATATCAATTCGATACACTTAAAATATTTTTGTATTTTGATCCAATCTTCAAATCTGGTTCAAGCGATCTAGCCCAAAATGTTCTAAAAGAAAAGAGGGAGAGTGATCCGGAAACTCAATGTCATCACTGCGACAGCACACGGCACATTGGTGCGAGGAGTTTCCGGCTTGGGCGGTGGAGCGAGAGTGATGGGATCCGTCCTCTTGCTACCGACCATTGTCCATACAGTAGAAGTCCGCTGAGTGATTTCAGGAGAAAGATCTCTCCTGCCCATTTCACCGAAGGCGCACAGACAGCAGGCTGTCCCCGGAGCCTCGGCTTCGAGGAGTAGGGAAAATAGTCCAAATTTATTTTAGAGGCCGACCCATGATGCGTAGAGTTGAAGTTGTGCTCCGTGCGCCCCCAAAAGGTGCATTGAATGGACCCTAAAATAAAAGATTCAGGAGAGTCCATGACTGCTAGGTCAAAGGTGTCGCCACGGTACCGGATATCTATGTTTTAGCTATTTCCGGTGCTCAATTTACTGCTATTTAGAGGAACATCCTGAGTTTAAGTGGGTAAATCATCTTTTAGTGATATAATAAGCATATCATCGCTATAAACAGGGGAGTTCTGCATGCTCCGCCACTGTGGCCGTGGATGCCTAATGCATTTTCAACCCGGAAAAAAATTGACATTGAACGACAGCGACGAATTTCTTATAGTAGCAACATTTTTTTTAACGTTTTGACGAATTCAAAGCAATAACTGCAGCAGTTATTATTTTTTATTTTGTTCAAAATTTGGTCACAGTTCACGTTGAACAAAAAGAATTAATAAAACAAAAAAACAATACACACACAAATTAGAACTATAAATTCGTTATTTCATTAACGTCATCGATCATCGATAGATTAAGTTTTCTAGATTTCAATATCACCGCGGAAGAGTTTAAACAATAATTGGAAATGACCAACAGAAGCCAGAAGCACAAAATGAACGGTGTACGTTCGAAAGTATATCATTAACTCTTTTCAAAATAAAATTCTGAACCCACCTATAAATATTTGACAATGGTGACAGATCAACTTTTGTCTCGAAATGTACTTCTTCTGATTTTAAAATACTATCGACTACTATGCGTGCCAACTAAGAATAGGACCGCGCTTGCTGCCAACTTCACACGATAACTGCCAAATTAGTACTGCCAGCAAAAAAAAGTGCGAAAAAGAAATTTCATCTAATTTTTTTTTGTTCATAGATTTAATTATTGTATAAACATTATATCCATTTAATAAAATACAATTTATTGAATTTCATTAAAGGATAATTTTGGATAAATACAGGTATGAAATCAGTATTCATTAAGAAAAGTTAGCAAATAGGTACATAGCTTTTTTTTCAAATCCTACTCATTTATAATTAATTTGACGTGAAATGTATAAGAAATACCAAAAAAGCGTACATTAAATATTTAAACTAAATATAATTAAGTTTGCGCGTATTACTGAAGAAAATGGAGTCTTGACAGTCCTATTCTTATTTCGCACGCATTGTTTATGTCACTTTTTGGTTTGTCAATCAATCTATGACGGGACCAAACTGTAACATTTGACAGGTATAATCATTTGTATGGGAAAATAAAATTATCATATTTAGTATTTCCATCTCAATTTTTCCATATTTTCTCACCGTTTAAACCTTCCCTGGACCACGACAAACATTTCAAAACCAAAATCAGCTAAATTGGCCCAGCCGTTCTCGAGTTTTAGCGAGACTAACGAACAGCAATTGATTTTTATTATATAGATTAAGAAGTTCCCACGGGAACGTGGGCTTCGTGAACGAAACCGCGCGTGGGAACTAGTCAATTATAATGAACAAAGCTGTCAAGGTAATAGCATTTTTTTTTTCAAATACTTTAATATAAAAGTTATAGTATGTGCATTAATTGTAGTGCATAGAGAGAACATTTCAGAATTAATTGTAGATTTCAGATTTTAGATATTATTTTATTTTAGAGATCTAAATCAATCAGTCAGAAGACTAAAGTATAAGCTAAACATTTTTTTTACATCTTATATTAATCAACATAACAATAAAAGATATGACGAAACATATCCGGGAAAACATAGAATTATGAAACATTCCTGGTACAATAAAAACCGCCAGGAAGCCTTTAAAAAGTTTTCCCTTCAAACCGCAACACGCATGTCTATTCACGGGATGCTCGGTGCCGCCCATTCGCTACACAGTTCGCGTTGACCATAGTAACCGCGGCCGCGTCCTGTTGCATCCGAACTAAAGCACCTTCGCTTCGCGAAAAACTTATTTCAAAATCGAATTAAAGAAAACGTTGCGGCTCTGCCTGGTGACAAAAGTTGCGAATTTTTGACCGTAAGTTGAATTTATTTATCTGTGGTATTTTTGTATGTGTGATTTTTCATTTTATTTTTTAATCACAATTTTTATTATCTGTACAACTATCGTTTGAATTAATGTGTTTCAAATTACTCTTCTGTAAGTATAGTTTTTAACAAGATCTGAATAGATAGCCATTATAAATTGTAAGTTGTAATGTGTATGTGTAAATATATCAAGTTCTGGTGGATAAATAATAGTAATTTATGATCTTTATCTTTTAAACAATGTTTCTAATGCGTAGTTCATGGTATTTATATAATAATATGTACCGGCTAGCGTAAGAGGTTCTCTATGGTGTATCATCTAACTGCTTAAAAATGTGTCAATGTATATATATATGTATAATTGATTTAAACGATTATGTAAAATGAAAAATATGTTTTGTGCTCAACCGACACCAACATTCGAGCGTGGGCTTTGTGAATAAGTCATAGCGTCGCTAACAAAGTTTCATTGAAAACTGAACTCGTTCAAGTGATATTCTTAGCATATTCCATTTTTAATATATAGTAGTAGTATTCTATATTATTCTATACTTTTGTATAGCCACCAATACTACTAATATTAGGTAACACACTTTTTTCATGCAATCTGTTATTTTCCGTAACAAACAGGCACTTCCAGTGTGTGTTTGTAATGGAAAATAACAGGTTTTTACTTTTTCAGTGATATAGGTTAATACATTATAACAAAAATGCAACTTAACGAATAAAACAAAGCTTTAAGTCTATCTGTATGTGTGTCTGGGCCAATCTCGGCTAGACCGCTTTTGAAAGTAGTTTTACCCGCGCACGGTTTCACCTGCGTGGCTCGTATTCTCGTAGGAACTTGACAATATAATATAGCCTATGATATACCTGCATAATTTAGCTTACTTAAAGTGAATGCATTTTTGTAATCAGTCCAGTTGTTCCGGAGCATATTCAATGGAAAAAAAAACAATTAAATCTATATATTATATTAGTACAGTAAAGATAATTTACTTTTTATTTTATCTGTCTGTTTGTTTGTTCGTATATTCCGTACAATCTCCAAGATTGTAGTATGATTTAGACGGGACTTTCATTGTTAGATAGCTTATTAAATCGCAGCTAGTTATAAATATTAAAACATTAGTTGTGACGCGTGGCGCAATACATTTAATCTATTGTGCAACCCATCATATACCTACTAATCAGTAAAGTCAACAAGGAGCGCGTCAAGGTGGCAACAATTCTCAAACGATGCCATACCAAGTTTCAGACTTGTACCGCGTATATTGCGACCTACTGGATAATTATCCCATCTTTTAAAAAGACAACAACTGCACTAGGGAAATTAATCCCGGTGTCGTTTCGGCTTTTCACACGGACTAAAAGCACACCCAGACTCGTAACAATTTACAGGTCGACAATGTTTTCGTTGCACACAAAGAAATACATATATCTGAAATTTCAGAGTATGATTGATATTTTTTTGTCATTTTACATGCATTCTGTAACGTCTAATTTTAAAAATATTCGAGAATAGATATGACAAAAGTGGCGTTCATGCCTTCTTTAAACATAGGCAAATAGACTGTTATTATAAACTTTTATTACATGAATAAAATACATATATACAACTAAAAGTAGCAAATTTAAAATAAAACTAACTTATAAAATAGTAAATAGTCTAATAAATCTATTACTAAAATTGTATTATGACCATTTTCGTGAGTAACTATCCTGAATTCCAATTAACATATATGATTTTATTGCTGAAAAGTTCCTGTGGGAAAATATTAACCTCAATACAATATTAACGTTTGAGTGACATCATCGAAAGCTCTATACAAAATGAAATGTAGGTAAAAAATATAGTTCAACAAAGTCTTTCATATCTTTTGCATTAAAGAAATATAGAATCTTTTTGTAAACAGCATTAAAATATATTAAATTTAGTAATAAAAATATTGAATTATTCTAAGTAAAATAGCAATCATAGCAAAATCAGCATATTTTAATATGTATATGTTACGGCTAATAGCCGAAGTGCGGCTACACCTAGTTTTAGCCGGCTACAACTAGTTGTGGCCGCACTTCGGCTATTAGCCGTAACATATATATATATACAAGCAAATATCTTAAAAACGGGTCGAGATATATGAATTGTGATTTGTAGTTCACACAAATAATAGTTCGAGAACACCATGTCTCAGAAGTAACTACCGTTGATCACTAAGCTACCGGTGCAGTCAAATGAAATATAATTTATCCAACACCATAATTCATCATCATCATCATCATCATCATCAGCCCGTATAACGTTCACTGCTGAACATGGGCCTCCTCCCAAAGGAGGGCATTGCCATAGTCACCACGCTTGGCAGGCGGGTTAGTGACCGCAGTATTATGTTGTAACACACAAGGTAACGCTGCTGCCCGTTCCTTGATATACGATTATTATGGATGATGTTACAACAATCGGGACCAACGGCTTAACGTGCTTTCCGAGGCACGGAGGGTAGTCCCTCAACCAACCAGACCCGGAAAGAAATCTAAGAATTTACACAAAGATTTCTTGTCCGGTGTGGGAATCGAACCCACGACCTCCGAGATTTAAAGCGAGCCAATTACCGCTACGCTACGGAGGTTGTATTATTATAGGAAAACCATAATTATTATAGGAAAACTTTGTGTGAACACTACCTATTTTTCTTTCGCAATTTTTAAACCACAACCGTATATACCGCCTTTCCAACTACATATATAAATTTAAAACTACATAAGTTTAAAAAGACTAAATCATTCATTCAGCAGATTATTTTTTTAAGTATAAGGCTACGAGAACAAGGTTTTTTTAAAATATTATGGAAAACAACACAACGATAGTCGACTGACGTCAGACACGGATAGCCTAAAGTTAAGATAAAACCGTACATATACAAATACGTTGCGCATCATGGTAATCCCAAAATTATATATTACTAGCGACCCGCCCCGGCTCCGCACGGGCGCAATGCTGATGTATTATACATATAAACCTTCCTCTTGAATCACTCTATCTATTAAAAAAACCGCATCGAAATCCGTTGCGTAGTTTTAAAGATTTAAGCATACATAGGGAGAAAGCGACTTTGTTTTATTCTATGTAGTGATGAGTTATGACATATCATACGGAATATATTTGACTTAGAAAACCCACTTATTACGTCACGATGATCATAATAAAAAGACACATTTTCTTCAAAATACCAACAAACGTTTCTCGTAATGCTGAAATTCATTAATTAAAAACATGCATCAATAGTTACCATACTCAATTAATACATGATTAAGGTTTTTTTTTTAAATTAGCTGAGTTTTGCATTCTACTTGTTAACTCCTCGTTCTATGCTAGAATGGTTGAGTTACGAGTGGGTTCCCGTCGGTAGTGCAATGTGTGGGGTTCGAACCGGCGACCTCAGGATCAGAAGTCCGACGCCCTAGCCCGGGCTACGGCCGCTTGCATGATAGTAATAAATGACATTCATTTTTATGTTTAATAGACAAATATTTTGTGAAATATCCTATCATGAAAAACGAAAGAAATAATTAACCTTTAATTGTATTTGGTAGGATGTAAAAATTAACAAACATGAATAAGAAATAATTAAATACATATTAATGATGACATTCAATTCAAATCTAATGACGAGAATATGAATTTATTTTCATAATTATTAATCAGTTCTCAAGTCCTTCACAGTTCTTAAACTAAGTGCTGTGCAGAAGTTAATAATGTTAAGGAACATCTTTCATTTTCATTCATTGCAGTTCCATTTCATTTTCATTCTTTGTTAAGGAACATCCCGTACTATTTAAAAAAGCTCATGAAATATTCCCTAGGAACACTAGAAATTCTAATATAATTGTTTTACCAGTAATTCCAAATACAACACTATATAAAAAGTATGCCTATTATATGTTATGTGTGGACATATATTTAACGCCATACCAGATAGTACCAAAGAGCTATCATTTAAAAAAATCCTAACAATATCAAAGTCTTGGTTAATGAAACAGAGCTTTTGTTTGGTAAGCGATATTTTTGATTTCTGACGAAACGTAGTAGACAAAATTAATCTTTCATCGGACTTAGTTATATAAGAAAAAGATTATACCTACTCATATTAGTGGATTCATTTTTATTGTTAGATTTTAAAAATTATTAATTAATATTTGCATGTCACCATTATTATGACTAAGTGTTAAGAATTGTTTACACCTATTATAAGACCAAAAATGTACCAACACTTTCAGCAAATAAATATTTTGATTTGATTTTGATTTGAATGATTTAACTGATATCATTTTTGTTGTTCCCTTAATATTACCACAGTAATGTGTAAAAAAAAAACATCTGGCATGGCCATTTATCAAAAAATATTTTTTAGGTATATGTACTTATAACCTTAGGCAATACCATGCTGCTTTTGCTACTTTGCTTGGCATAAATGCGAGTACAACAAGGAAGACTTGCGGAATGCTAACTTCTAAAATGTTTAGATGCACTAGTCGCAACTATGCGTATAATTTTTTTTGTAAAACACTTCTCCTCTTTTAGCATTTTAACACAATATCCAACTATACAGTATAATGAAAGTCTTACAGTCTCTGTACTGATAATTGGTGACATTTGTTCGATTTTTTGGTCCGGATTGTTTAATAGCCTGACGCCGACGGCATATATTCATCGTAGTATTTAGTGCCACAGATTAATAAATAGTTTGGTAGTGAACAAGGTTTTTTTGGAATCGGATGCTACGAGTTATGTAACGGATAGTATAGTATTTTATTATTAAGGCGTACCTAATTATGTTTAATTAAGAAATGTAGTTATGTGTTATTATCCCCCACTGTAGAAAATAATACTAGATTTTTGTTTAATATTATTTTAGGTCTCAAAATTGAAAATAAAAAATCAAGTCGTAATCATTCAGATAGTATTCATTGGGCAACTAGTAACAAAAACGACATCTTTGAAAATAGTTTTAGCGCTTTAAGCAGTTGCCTACTAACTACCTACTATGCTTGAGTAATGCGTATGTTTAGTAATCAGTGGGTATTTAATTTTCTTTGAATAATTGGAAAATAAAGAGTGAAACTAATTGATTGAGAAAATTAATTGAGACCATTCCTCTACTTTGACTAATCTTTTATGATTATATTTTAGTGTTGCACCAGGATTTTAGATCAGTAAGGTGCCTACATAATATCTAACATCTAATTAGGTGTTAATGTATTAATTATCCTTCATGATTATTAATTGCGTAGGTGTGGCCGGACGAATGGATTGTCTTGCTTTATACAATTCGTTTAAGCTTTCAGATACGAGCAAAGCAGCTAACGTGTTAGTAAGCTGCTTTGCTCGTATCCGAAAGCTTGCGCAACCCAGCTGTAAGTATAGTTAGTACTTTCTTTTTGTTTAGTTGGATAAATTATATTACTTCTACAATTTTATTATTTTGATGAATAATTAAATTTGAAACTGTAAAGGAATTTGTAAGGAGCAACATTCGGTAATTATGATAAAGGAATACTACCATAAAACGCGTTGGTCGTGCAAAATATATAATAAGAACCTACTTTTAGGCCTAGCGCACATCTACGGATGAGTACGCTGTTTTTAATAGCAGAGTACCATACGATACGTTTTGATACGACTCTGAATGTTGCTATAAAAGAAGAGTTCTTGTTAAGGTGGATTTGAATTGCCCGTGGCTCAATTTAAATAGGAAAAAGCTAAAGCACCCACATTTGTCCTAAAAATAAGTCCAAATTATTAGTTTCATTTATGGTTATGAGGCTGGTCTTGAATTTTAAAGCACTGCCTATGACCCAAACCCGTGAACGCTTCGGTTAAGTCATAGTTATTTTTAATTCACTCAAACATAAAATAGTCGATATCCACCCGACAATACTACGTAATATTTTAGGAACTCATACTTCTAATGCAGCCTCCCTAAAATTAACAACTTACTTGAACTTACCAACTAGCAGTAACAACAACAACCTCCGTAGCGTAGCGGTATTTGGCTCGCTTTAAGTCTCGGAGGTCGTCGGTTCGATCCCCACACCGGACAAGAAATCTTTGTGTAAATTCTAAGATTTTCTTTCCGGGTCTGGTTGGTTGAGGGACTACCCTCCGTGCCTCGGAAAGCACGCTAAGCCGTTGTTATAACATCATCTATAATAATCGTATATCAAGGAACGGGCAGCACCGCCTGCCAAGCGTGATGTCTATGGCCAATACCTTCCCCCGGGAGAAGGCCCATGTTCAGCAGTGGACGTTATACGGGCTGATGATGAAGAACTAGCAGTAAAAAGGCTGCAAAAAACTAGCACCGCTGCACAGAGACCACTCTATCTGACCCGCCGGAGAAGAGTGCGCCCGCTAACGCGACGCGTCACCCTTTGTCCTCCCGACCCTTAGTTTTTAAAGAACTATCCGATGCCCTCATAGACTCAAAGTCCGAGAGGCCAACGAACTGTAAAGTAGAGCGACAGTTGCACTAAACTCCCCTAAACTAAATACTAAAAGTCATCATCCCTGAATCTCATCGTCAGCGACCGCCCTGAGCCGAGGTCCAAGCTCCGCTGGGGGCGCCCTCTTGCGCAGGCTGCTAAGTTTGTAGTTTTTAAGACAATTATTAAGGCTGGAGCTCTGCTCGCCTTTATGCACGGTGAAGTCGCAAAGGCCTCGTGGCTAACTACGTATGTCCGTCCAAAAAAAAAAAACCTTTCTATAGTACTAATAGTAACGCACGGGAGATTCACTGGTCATTTTCTCCAAACCCACTGGTTTCCTGAGTATATATCTACGGTCTCCAACGGTTTTTCGGGGCAGATTGGCCAGCATGCTAACAGTAATATCATTCTGTGAGTTATCAGTGATTTAAGCTTTCTCTCCAATTCCAAGTGATTTCAAAGAGAAACCTAGCAGTAGTTGTACGTCCCAATGAACGCGACATTTGTCGATGGAAAAACCCATATCGCTTTAATTAACCCAGGTACCATTACTGGGTGTGGTTAAAAATCGATTAGTTTTCTTCTCGATACTACAAACACCGCAGTCGCCGTATTATTTTATAATACTCATCAATACAAATAAAAAAAAACAACAATTCATTACCATTTTACTTTCAGAAGGCTTAAATTAATCATACTTTGGACATTGTTTTTAATCTTGTGAAAAATATGATCACAGCACTAAGTTTTTACAGAATTACCATTAATAAACTGGTCTGTTAATAACTGGTCAAGTGCGAGTCGGACTCGCGCACGAAAGGTTCCGCGTTCAAGCGTCTACCTGTTGCCGTTATTGATATCTATCAAGCAAAATAGAGCAAAACAAAATGTTTGTTGTATGGGAGCCCCCCTTAAATATTTATTTTATTTTAGTATTTGTAGTTATAGCGGCAATAGAAATAAATCATCTGTGAAAATTTCAACTGTCTAGCTATCGCGGATCATGAGATACAGACTGGTGACAGACAGACAGCGAAGTCTTAGTAATAGGGTCCCGTTTTTACACTTCGGTTACGGAACCCTAGAAAGCTGTAAAATTAGTCCTATAAAATCTATATCTGACGATGAAAAAATCAGACCATAATGTAATATTAATATGTAATATTGTTTCAGTCTCTTTACAACCGTATGATGTACGCTGGGCCTTAGCTGAACATAATAACTAAGAAACATACCTAATGTTCGCATAATGTGTCGTCAAACGTGGAATGAATAAGAAGGTTCATTTGCTATTGTCTGTGCTATATACACATATCTGCATCCATTATGAGTTCAACGCTAAACGACGAAATGTGTCGACGCATTTACATATTAACGTATAGGAAGTCATTTCCCATTGTCAATTTACTTGTCAGTAACTTGTGTAAGTACCTAGGTATATTAGGTATATATATATACATATACAGTATGTTAAATAACAGAGGGCGTTCCCTTAAACTCGTTAATCTATATCATTAATAGATTAGCATAGAAAAATAAGCATAAAATAATCCGAATTCAAAAAAATAATTAATTGGCAATAAATTCGAAACCTCCTGTTTAAAACCAAAATAGTAGCGCGGAATAGTACCTAATTACCTAACGTAGTACTACCATTGCCTTTCTTCAAGTACGCGTGCACAGAGTGTTTCTTTTACGTATCGATTTAAAAATTTTGGTGAATATTTTAATATTAAAAAAAATAAAAACATTTTGTTTTAGAATGGTAATTTTTTTTTTGCATGTATGGATGCTATACTGTTGCTGGTTAGCGGGAACGCCCTCTGTTAGTTAACATACTGTATATACTTTAAATGTCATTCCAATCAACCAGACAATTCTGCCAGCATTCTGTGAGCGTTGCCCAGTAACTAAGATTTTTAATTTTTTATAAGGTCGTTTAGTTTAGTTGGATATATTTAAATGTAATGGACGGAGAGCTGACAACCGAAACGGCAAGGTAATTTGATCATTCATAAAAATGATTTATCAGCTTACCTGGAGCATTCTAAGCATAAAGACGTCGACCTGGCAGGATTCGCGTGGTGGATGTGGGAGTTATGGGGTGGGAAAAAATAAAAAAAAAAACGTAATGTGATCAGGATTACTTTTTATGCCAAATGGTTTGCCTACCTCCCCAAAGCACACAAAAAAAATCTGGCGTCATTTGGTTGGTGGAAAGGTATCGCCAGGCTTAATTAAAGTGAGGAAAAAAATTATTATTTTTAGGTTATATGAACAAGGCTGGCTTTTTTTGTGCTTAAAGTTTATTATTCCCAGAGGCTAGAAAAAAAAATCCAGCCTGTGGTGGGAACATGTCGAAAAAAAAAATTGAAAGTTTATATTTTAAATTGTATTTTGCTCGAGAAAGAGCTAAAGGGCATGAAAAAGAGCGCGTGGAGGGGATACACGCGACGACGGCGTCCGTGCTCTCTTTTTTTTTCCTAGCCTCTGGGAATAATAAACTTTAAGCACAAAAAAAGCCAGCCTTGTTCATATTACCTAAAAATTTTTTTTTCCTCTCTTTAATTAAGCCTGGCGATACCTTTCCACCAACCAAATGACGCCAGATTTTTTTGTGTGCTTTGGGGAGGTAGGCAAACCATTTGGCATAAAAAGTAATCCTGATCACATTACCTTTTTTTTATTTTTTTCCCACCCCATAACTCCCACATCCACCACGCGAATCCTGCCAGGTTGACGTCTTTATGCTTAGAATGCTCCAGGTAAGCTGATAAATCATTTTTATGAATGATCAAATTACCTTGCCTTTTCGGTTGTCAGCTCTTAGTCCATAACTTATTATAGGATAGTATAATTTCCAATAAAACTACATTAAATATATCTATACATTATATAATATATAGGTATTATATACACATTGGTGTAATATGTTAAAATGTTAATTAGAATAAATTAAGCATTAAAACCTATTTCAGCTGACGGGACTCTTGTTACGATACAATTAAGTGCAATTTAGATTGCACGGTCCTAGCGTACCTTAATTTATATTCACATACAAGTTCCTTCTCTTTTTTTCGTTAAAAGAATATGTAATTTTTGAATGAATATTTGATTACCACGTAGGTAGGTACGTGTCTATTACTTTTGTGATCGTATTTATAAGTTATATATATTACTAGCTGACCCGACAGACGTTGTACTGTCTTAGCTAAAACTATAAATTGAATTGAACTATTAGTATAAGGCGTGATAGCAATGAACTAACCGTGATCTGCACTAAGAGTAGCACGCATTCTGTCAATGTTATGTCAAACGCCATAATATTACAATAAATAAGGTTAAAAAATTACTCTATTCATGATCGATGATATGCCAATTATGTCACGATAAGATGGTTTACCAACTTGAACCCAGGGTGTTTCCCTAAATGCCAGTAAATGGAGCACCGGTAATAGCTAATGCATGCATCCGTTACCGTCCGTTGCCTATGGACCTAGCTGTCATGGACTGTCCCGAGGATTTTATTTTAGGGTTCATTAAATGCATCTTTCGCGGGCGAACGGAGCACCACTACGTATCTACACATCACGGGTCAGGCTCTAAAAGAAAGTGGGGCTATGCTCCCCACTCCTAAAAGCCGAGGCTCCGGGGACAGTTTACGATTTCTGCGCCTTCGGTGAAATGGGTAGGAGAGACCTTTCTACTAAACACGCTCCGGGGTCTTCTACAAACTGGACAATTGTCGGTAGCAAGAGGACTGATACCATGACTCTCACTCAACTGCCCAAACCGGACACTCCTCGACCAGTGTGCAGTGTACTGCCGCGTGATGGCTGATGAAATTGAGTTTCCGGCTCTCGAATCATTATTTTTGTTGTCCGGGATGAAATGCATTAAACGCATTCCTACTGCCGCTGCAGCGTATTCGCGCGCTGCCGATGGGATATGTGGGACTCGCCCTTTCCATAGCGTGGTATGCTAAACTCATACCACGAGGAGAGGACCATACACCACCCTCCTTCGATCCGCCGTTGGCGGGGGCCGGGTACGCATGATCAATCAGACCCCTCGTGAATCACCCTCCTTTTTTTCTTTTAGGCGATTCCATTATTTTGGGATTTTCCAGTTTTTGAAGATTGGATCAATGTAGCTGACCCGACAGACTTTGCACTATCTTAGGTAAAACTCAAAATTAAATTGAACTTCTAATATAAGGCGTGATAGCACTGAACTAACCGTAATGTGCACTAATAGTAGCACGCATTCGGTCAATGTTATGTCAAACCCCATAAGATTAAAATATCGATGACATGCCAATAATTTTTAATAACTAATGTTAAATAGGGTGATACGAAGTTCATCGATGCACTTCGTATCACCTACCTACTATTACTTATGAAAAAAAACTTCAAAAACTGGTTCAAGCGATCTAGCCCAAAATGCTAGAATGTTCTGAAAAAAAAGAGGGAGGGTGATCCGGAAAATTAATGTCATCACAGCGACAGCACACGGTACATTGGTGCGAGGAGTTTCCGGCTTGGGCGGTGGAGCGAGAGTGATGGGATCCGTCCTCTTGCTACCGACCATTGCCCATTCAGTAGAAGTCCGCGGAGTGTTTTCAGGAGAAAGATCTCTTCTACCCATTTCACCGAAGGCGCACAGACAGCAGGCTGTCCCCCGAGCCTCGGCTTCGAGGAGTAGGGAACATAGTCCTTATTTCTTTTAGAGGCCGACCCATGATGCGTAGAGTTGTAGTTGTGCTCCGTGCGCCCCCAAAAGGTGCATTGAATGGACCCAGGAGAGTTCATGACTGCTAGGTCATAGGCATCGCCACGGTACCGGATGTATAATAATATGCATTAGCTATTACTGGCATTTAGAGGAACCATATTCTACTGATATAATAAACATATCATCGCTATAAACAGGGGAGTTCTACATACTACATACCATCACTGTGGCCGTGGATGCCTAATGCATTTTCAACCGGGAAAAAAATGGAAATTGAACGACAGCGACGAATTTCTTATAGTAGCAACATTTTTTTAACGTTTTGACGAATTCAAAGCAATAACTGCAGCAGTTTTTATTTTGTTCAAAATGTGGTTACAGTTCACGTCGAACAAAAAGAATTAATAAAACGAAAAAACAATTCACACACAAATTAGAATTATAAATTCGTAATTTCATTAACGCCATCGATTATGGATAGAGTAAGTATTCTAGATTTCAATATCACCGCGGAAGCGTTTAAGCAATTGGAAATGACCGAAAGCAGCCAGAATCACAACATGAACGGTGTATTAAGTATATCGGTTCTTTTTTCAAAATAAAATTCTGAACCCACCTATAAATATTTGACAATGGTGACAGATCAACTTTCTTCTAGAAATGTACTCCTTCTGATTTTAAAATACTATCGACTATGTGGCACTTTTTGGTTGCTCAATCAATCTATGACGGAACAAAACTGTAACGTTTGACAGTTATAATAATTTGTATGGGAAAATAAAATTATCATTTTTACTATTTCCATCTCAATTTTTCCACTGTTCTCACCGTTTACCGTACCGTTTCCGTGGACCACGGCGAACATTTCAAAACCAAAATCAGCTAAATTGGCCCAGCCGTTCTCGAGTTTAACGAAACTAACGAACAGCAATTGATTTTTATATATATATAAGTAGGTACTATTACCTAAAACAATAGCTTTTAATTTATACCTACTTATCTATAGGATGTATTTAGTATAATATGGCTAGAGGAATAGGTATGCAACCTATTTCTCTAGCCATATTATAGAATCGGACCGAAAAAAAAATACCAAGTATGGGGGTACCATTAGAAATTCCTATAATTCTAATACGTTCGTGAATGAATTAAAGGTACATATAAATAAACTGTAAGTAAACTTAAACGTTACATAATAGCTACCATTGGAACATATTAAATTAATTAAACGAAGCTGTCTTGAAACAGAAGGCCGCTGTTGTATAAGTCAGATGTATCATAAAAAGCCTGCTCGTGAGAAACACATATTTAGTTAGCTTTGATGCTTGAGTGGACATAAAGAGGAGCAGGGTTCCGTCTTATTAATTGGTTTAAAATTAGAAACAAGAAAACATGTGCAAGGGGCCACCATGTGGGGTTTTGATCTTGGCTCAGACTTTTACATTTTAAGGGGAGTTCTGTGCGACTGTCCGAGACTTTAACCTCTACGCTACGGAATTTTGAAATAAATATTTATATAAATGTAATTCAAATAACTTATCCAAAGGCTTTACGATAAATTACTTTGGAGTATTTTAAAACTGTAATAATGATAACAAAAGGTTTCCAATTTTTCTGTTATCATATTTGCTAAGTAAATAGCTTTTATGTTTCGCAAATGCTAAAGTATTTATTTATTTACCTAAGAGGCATGCAAACCTCAGGTTAAGTGGCAGAGGGAATATTAACCTCAGGTTAAGTGGCATAGATCCAAATAAGAAGAGCTTGTGGCAGTGCAGAAAATAAACAGCATAAGCTGGCCTCATCCTACCGGCCCACAATATGCTATTTCACAAACCGCGGTGAAAGGCAAAATGTGTGAGCAATATTCCACAAAGGACCGGATCTTGCGGAGTTCCTGTGAGGTAATTCTGATGATGTCTTCGATTTTATTCTTTGAATTTAGGTCACAGTAACTCCGTACCGAGGATCGGGATACTGCTTTGCAACTGCAATAAGGTGCAATGGAAAGAGGAAATTAGTTAAAAGGCAACTTTTTAGTTGAGAATGCGCATGCTTGATTTTTGAACTCTACCAGGTTATTGGAGCCGCAATTAGCTATCCAATCCAAGATCAGGTGCAGTGTCTGGTCGAGCTAAATGACAAGAGTTTGGCGCTTGGTCTCTGTCTTTATTTACCCCGCTGATGAATGGCCGTGGTATCCCGATAGCACTATTGTCTGCATAGCAATGTTTCCAAGGGGGGGCAAGTCATTGATTTGCAGAAGATGTTTCTTCTAGCTGATCCTTGTAGATCTCATAGAGGTACTCCAGCGTTGACCGCTTGGACCGGAGCCGTGACGCACTCATTTGCGATAACATGCCTTTTCGATTCTGCAGGCTTTCGAGATGGTACACGGCTATGCCGGGAAGTTGGAGAGAATGCTCCTATGCCAGACCCAATCATATGTTTTAGCAATTTCGAGGCCGAACGGCAGAGATTCACCCCCGTGGCTTGATAGTTTCAGCCCAGATATGTGTTTAGTACCTATCCAATAACACTTAACACTTATCTCTTAGCAATCGATAAGGCTTGAACCCGTTTTGTCGATCATTAATAAGACAGCGCCGCTGATTTCTTTTCCTCTTTCATAGCAATACAAAATAGCTTAGAGGTTATTTTTGATTTAAAACTAAATGGGATAAATTTAGATTATATTAATGTTGTGCCTGTTACTAGGTAGTTCATACCCATGATTGAAATAAAAATCTTAGACATTATAGTAGTTAAGTCTCAAAAAATTAAAATAATAAAACATCTACACGTAAATAGGTGAGGTCTATCTATAACAATGTATGATAAGGTATGTAGGATAGCTTAGAAATCATCGATGCAGGTAATATACCTCTATATATTAATAATATAAATATATTGGTATAATTGAAATAAACATAGAAATTATAAATTAATATAATTGAAAACAACATTAAGTTACAACATAATTATGATTACATTAAAGAAGTTGTAATACAACACAATACTATTTAAAATTAATTGGCTCTCGCTCTGAATCGTCTAAAATTAGGCAAAAAAGAAGTGAATATTATTATTACCTAAATTTATTACACTCAATAAATAGTACAGTACAAGTCAAATAATTAAGAGTCCACATAGAATAATATTTTTAAAGGAAATTCGCTCGCGCGCCGTTCTTTTTTGTACTCATTTATCAAATATAAGTATGTACAATATTTAAATAAAATTAATATTTTTAAAATTATTATAAGATTTGTATTTAAATAAAATTAATTTTATTTCATTTTGTATTAAAAGTTTAGTTATCATGACCTTCGCCAACTGCATGAACTTTTTTTTCTCTAGCACATAGAAAATCTAAAAATCCTTGGCTGCTTACCAACTCTTCTGCATCCTCAAATGTCTGTGGAATGTTTTTCTTAGCTGTCTCAGGCAATATAAACCCAATAATAAGGCCAAAAACTCCTGCAGTGCCGACAACAACCATTGGAAGCCAAGTGTAATATGTATTAAGATATGCAACGAATGGTGATACAACAGTACCCACATATCCAAAGATATGAACAACAGATGAACATGATCCTCGAACAGATGTTGGGAACAATTCTGCCGCCCATTGCATACTTGTGTTACATGCCATATTGATAAAAAATCTTGCTAATACTGCACAACCTACTGCAGGTAGTCCACTTCCCACGAATGGTATCAAGTAACTGAATAAAGCAGCAATTGTTAAACATGAAACCATCATGAGTTTCCTTCCAGTAAAATCTAACACAAATGATAAAATTACCAGAGATGGTAACTCTGTTAATGACACCACAGAAAACGTTATGAAAAAGTTAGATTGTAACTGTCCGATGGTCCTGATCAGTGAATCAAAAATAATCATGCAAAACATATACAGTATACATATACAAATAAATATTCTTCTTAGTAGGGGTCTCTTTATCATTTCTAATGGATTTCCGGTTACTTGCTTTTTGTTAAACATTGTTTTCTTAAATTGTTCGATCATGGTTTGTGGTATTTGTTTTTTATGTATGTGGGCAATGTTTAAAACTTTGCTTATAGTGTCATCTACTCTGCCTTTCGATAATAACCAAAGTGGGCTTTCAGGTAATATAAATGGCGTGAATAACGCTAGACCCATAGGTATACTGGTTGCTAAAGATAATGTTCTCCAATCGCCACATAGCAATGCTATCCATGGCAAAGTAACCTGGCCTGCTGTGAAAAAAAAGGCAAATGACAAATTGGCCATAATTGATCTATATTTTGGTGCGACATACTCTATCACAAGAAGATATGTCATCATCATACAGTTGTCATAAGATATTCCCATCATGAAACGGAAAATAGTAAATTGGACGAAATTTTGAGCAAACGCACTTGCTATGCCTGCAACGCATCCAAACATGTTTGATGTAACGGCGGCCGGTATTCTTCCGTACTTATCAGCAATCCATCCAATCAAAAATCCACCGAATATCGAACCCACAAAAAATAGAGACTGCGCAGTGGCTTGATAACTTTTTTTATCGCACACCCATCCAAGTTCAGATGTTATAGTTGGATAAGGAAATTCAGTTGTGTTAAATTCCCATCCATTTTTACACGGCACTGTTTCCCAGCTGTAATCAGGCAAAAGCCCATTTGCCAATACTTCAGTCCAGTTGGCTTCATACTTCTGACAACGTGAATAACCATACGGAGAGTTTGTGTCCAGCGGTATGGCTATGTGTTTTCTTTCTATATTTGTTAAATTTTCAAGTTCAGGGACCCAACACCAATGATCTGCAGATGATTCTGTCAAAAAAATCTGTGTGAAGTAAGAAAACGTCCCAAAAAAGTAGAACGGACACGTTGAAAGGAACAGAAATACTTGGTATGGTCCAAACTCTCCAGCAGAGGAAATGAGCTGATCGTAGTCAACTTCTTTGTTTGTTGAATCACTATCACTATCTACGTTCACAGAATCCTTAAATTCACTGTTCGATTTTCTATTTTCCTTCATGTTGATGGATACAATAACATAAAAAACACAAGAGTCGACTTTACTATACTAAATACTTCCACATAATGACGGTCTAAATATGGAACACTGTTTATAAAGCGTGTAAGATAAAATATTAAATTATTTGTATACATGCTATTACAGTAATTAAACAATTTCAAGGCGTAGCTAGAGATAAGACGTATCATTTCGTTAGGCAATTTATATCTTTACAAAAGTAAATCCACCGTAATCTAATGCAATTTTAAAGGAGACCATAAAAGCCAAAAAATATAAGTAATTATAAATATCATTTTATGAACCCAAGAGGTAGTAGGTAAGTTTGAGGTATTGCAGCCCAAAATGATTTCCTCGTAGATAGTATGAAAATGAAAAATCATATGAACTACGTTTAAGTTAAGAGTTATGATAGTTTCTTAGACGGCGTAATAAACAATAATTTGGTGAGACTACTTTGGTTTATATTTTGGGAGACTTTGGTATTAGTTATGAGATATTGACAGAAAACAGTCCAAATACTTTTTGGACTGTATTGATTCGATGACACTGATTTTTCAACGTAAATACTGAATCTGAAATTCTAGACACATCCAAAATTAGTTATTTATAAGTTTTACACCACTTTTCACACATTGAAATACGGAAGAATAGTATGTAAGATGTTTTCCTTGTTTTGTCTGTTTTTTTGGAGTTCTGTCGGGTTCTACGATACTGAAAAACTACGGAACTAATTTCCAATTTTTTTCTTAAATAAAAAATTAGATGTTTTTTTTTATTGATATGTTCAATTAATTGAGGATTTATGTACATTTTTCAAAATAAAATTATGTTTGTTGGAAAATTCTGAAAAAAATATTGCCCCTGTAGTTTCAAAGTAATAGCAAAGCGACCGGTGATATCTAGTGGATAAACCCTAATTGTGGAATGATTAGCTCACCAACAAAACTACAACAAACAAATTAGTAGTTAGAGCATCTGCCTAATTGATTCTTAATTTAATAAATAATAAATAAACATACCACATCTATGTTAAGCGTACTTCTAACCAAACATTAAATTAGTCTGTGCGCTTCTTAATCAAATTGGAAGCCATTCCAACGCATTCATTATAACGGTCAATCAGGGCTACTATAGTTCTATTTTTAGACAAATTAATTTATAAATGACTAAGAGAGTATTTATCCTCAGCATTATACCGTCATTTTATAGGCGTTGCCGTAAAAATAATTATTTAGGTACAACTATACTTTTTCAATATTAAAAAAATACAAATTAAAATGATTTTGAACCTGTGCTAGGGGTACCCGTTTCCACAACTTAGATTATCTCGCATT
The DNA here is from genome assembly GCA_947037095.2 of Nycteola revayana. Lineage (NCBI taxonomy): Eukaryota > Metazoa > Arthropoda > Insecta > Lepidoptera > Nolidae > Nycteola > Nycteola revayana. Next base: position 10,557,221 of record OX344842.1, on the reverse strand, counting down.
ACAGGTACTAGAGCGTATCTGCCATGTAAGTTTTTAATGAGAAACTTAAATTTCTTTTGTAAAAAAATATGTCTATTTAAAATTTTCATGACGTTTCAATCGTCCTTTAATTTATATGAAACGACAAAAAATCACGGTATATACAAATAAATCATAAAAATAGTAAATTATGGTCAAGTCGAGAACCCTATTTATTATTATAAAAATAGTTTAACACTTATCGCCAGTAGATGTTAATATTTTTCTGAGTATAATATTTGGTTCGCATGTATATTCCCATCTCCAGTGAATTGTGCTAAGTTAGTACCTATACTTCGACATTGTAAACTAACCGGTGTTCATACTAAAAAGCGTCCGTTATCTTTCAATTTCTGCTACAAACTTGACGAAACATGCAATTTTTCAGCGCCACGTTGTGAAAACATAAATTTGTTCTTGGGACATATCAGAAAACTTACAGCAGACGCAGACTTTCTATATATTTCTAATAATAAATAGGAACGAATGGTATACCTAAAAGTAAATAAAGTCAGTTATGTATTGAAAAACTATTTTAAGCAAGTTATTGTAAATTAGATTTTTATTAAAAATATCAAAATTATGCATTGCACAAAATTTGCATCTGGTCCGGTGCTGTGACTTTAGAATAAGAAGCACCTGTGAATTTGAGACTACGGACAATGAAAAAGTATTTGAGAATAAGAAGTGTATTTTGGATAAAACAAAAAATGTGTAGTAGATAAGCTTTTTCAAAGAAGAATACTGATAATTCAAACCAAAGTAAGTAAACTTCAGCCTTATAAAATGGCTTATAATTTCATTGCAGTCACAGGCTGTGAATTAAGAAGTCTATCTTGTCGACGATGATTGTGTTGTCGGCAAGATACCCATAAAATTCGTTTCTAATTAATCCAAATCAACCATCTTTAAAAAGACTATCTTTTATACTTTTTTTCCATTATTTGGCAAAATAATATACGACATTCTGTAATTACTTAGGTAAACAATTGTTTATTAATAGGGGAGTAACAGCTATGCTGTCACCTAAAAAAACGATTGGAAAATCTCATCTAATTAATGGATTCGAGTCGAAGTCACAAGTAATAACTGCTTCGTTTTTCATCTAGTACCTAGTTGAGAAGAACACCAATTTTTGTATAAAAATCTATTAATTAGATATCACTATTTATTATGTTACGCAACAAATAGTTAATTGATACAGTATAGTTAGTACATTATAGTTTATACAGTATTCGCGTCCTTACCCCAAGAGGTATAAAACCCCACCTATCGCCTTCCAATCAACATTTCACTATAAATTAAAGTGTTTGACGTCCGAGATCATCCTTGAAAATGGCATTGGCCCTTTTATAGTTAGCCTACGCGTTTCTGTCATTACTTAGGTATTGCCATCTTCGGAGCTCAAGGTGTGGTACCATTAAAACGATGAGCGATGCCTGACATGGAACGTCATATAACTATTAATTGAATAACATGACTCGGGGTAGGGAAAACAGTTTGTTTTAATAGTGGGAATTAAACACTTTAGCTGTTAACATTTTATTTGTATCTTGATACACACTTGTATTATTTTTAACATGAATAAAATACATATTTACAACAAAAAGTAGCTTATTCAAAATAAAACTAACTTAGAAAATATTCTAATATTCTAAATCTCTTCTACTTGGCAAGGTTCTCAGAACGCTGGCAGCATTACCCTGTTGAATGGCAATGCTAGGTAAGCATTGCCATTCAACCTGTGCAAAGTAAATTATCCAAATATAATTTGCATTATTTTTGCAAGTGTAGATTAATGACTTTGAATTTAAATCTTTAGTTTTATTTTTCCAATCGAATGATTTATTTAAAGCCCATTCTAATATTACAATAAACACTGAAGAGTCAAAGAATTATGCTGCGTATATACAGATATATACACTGACGCATAGTCTTTCGAGAGCGAGACATGAAGCTATAAAGAGTTCATTTATGTAAACAATGTAAGTATCCATTACATCCTTACTTACCTAAATAGCACAATGTATTACGGAATTCGATTAAGTATTTTTCAAAAATTATTATGTAACCCATACATTTTGTTTCATGCACATAACTAATCCTTGAATATTTCTTTTTTTATGAATCGTACGTCGTTGCTGATTCCAGTAAACCCAAAACATGTAGAGTAGTCATTAAATGTACTTTTGTTGATTGCTATATAAGTTATATAAACTAACGTAGGGTCCTAATATTAGTAACACCAAACAAAACTATGTTTTAATGAAACTGATTTTAAGCATAGTAATCAAAAAGGATAGAACGTTCAAGCTTTTCTAAAACTTTTATACATTTCCCTAAAAGTACTAAGTTCTAGCGCTGGGATTGAATGGAGTCATCGACACGATAGCATTCATGTTATTTGTACAAAATCTATACTAATATTATAAAGTATGTTGGTTTGTTTTTGAATGTTTGTTTCGAATAAACTCAAAAACTACTGAACGGACTTCGATAATTATTTCACTATTAGAATGCTACATTATCCCTGACTCATTACCTGATTAACGTAGGCTATTAAAATCTATTCGCGCGAAGCCAGAGCATAGTTAATAAAGTTAAAAGTAATACTTCAAAAAGTGTATAAACTGTTAATGGTATGTATGTCGCAGGTAATTCTATAATGCGCCCGTGTACTAACGGTTTGTCAGTTTATTATGATAATAACATCGTCGGTAATAGGTACTGTAAAGCCGCTTAAATGACAATAGCAAGTTAAGGTTTAAATTCAAATGTAGGAAATTGATTTAGCCCGTTTCGTTAACGTTTTCTTGAAAGACAAAAATAAAGAAAACGTTCCGAGACAGATTAAATTGAACCTTATTGGCAACTGTTATTTACGCGATATTGCAGTAACAACGCCGATTATATTATTATGTAAGTATAAAATTCTTGACAAATATATTAAAGATTTTAGATAAGATGAAATATAAGCTTATTATCTTTTAGTTACTATCTCTAATTCACTATACCAGACAAATTAATAAAATTGTATTTTGTAACCATTCGAATAATTAACTAGCCGCCCCCCTTTAATGTTGCAAGTGATAACAGGCTATGATAGTAAAATACATAAAAGATAACAAACCAGTTGAAAACGTTTTTGACATTACTTTTTATTTGGGCAAATTTTTCAATCATCGGACAAAAGTTATCAGAGTATTTTTTTTTTGACAGATATTATGTAGATAGTCAGGAGGCTTTTGCTACTTCACCGGGCATAAAAGAGAGCAGAGCTCCAGCCTAAAATTTTAAATTTGACATAGAGACATTTTGACAGAATTTAAATTTACTCCTTGATTTTTTTTTTATCTGTGGATTGAAAAATGTGTAACGTGCAAGTATTTATTTATTTAGATTCGCCAACATTCGTTTACATTGTTACATAGTTAGGTATTATTACTAATATAAAAATGAACTAAATGTAACGAATAATTATAGGCAAATACAGCATATTATTATGTCTGTAGGCACGGCATCAATCTACATAACTAAAACTAAGATATAAACTATATAAAAGTAAACTAAAAATTAATTACAGAGAACAAAAAACATCTAGAAAATATATAATTATTTTTCGTTTGCATCTATAATATTTTATCAGTGTAGATCGAAATTTGCCAAGGGAATCTGCATGAATATCGACAAGGTCGCTTAATTGATTTGCTATTCTAGCGATCCTGGGGATTAGAGAGTTGCATCCAGAAACTGTTCTACGAAAAGGTGGGTAAAAAGAAGTATTTTGGTTTCGAGGGTATCGGACTGGAGCGCGGATATTAATTCTATGTTATAGTTTTTTTTTTTTTTCTTTTTTTTTATAATTTCTATTTTTTTTTTAATAAAAGACAACTCCCGCACTTGGGAAATAAATCCCTGTGTCGCGGGGGACTTTACAAACATTCATTTCACGGACACACAGAACACCCAGACTCAGAACAACTATTTGTGGTCCACACAAATAATTGTCCCGGGTGGGAATCGAACCCAGAACACCAGGTCTCAGAGGCAACTATCGTAACCACTGAGCCACCGGTGCAGTCAAACAACTTAGGGTATTGTGTAATAATTTGTAAAAAAAAGACCATATCGTTTAGATCTCTACGGTCTGAAAGGGAGTTTATTCTGAATTCATTTAGTTTATCCCTGTACGAAGCTCTTTTTTTTGTTCTGTCAAGATTTTTCGATAAGTGCCACATAAATCTTTTTTGTATGCGCTCCAGGCGAAGTGTGGTCTCCAAACTACACTACCGTACTCCAAGATGTTTCTCACCAGGCTGTTGTATAATATTAACTTCGGCTTGACGCTACGAAAAACCTTCCCGTTCCGGATTTTAAATCCCAACATTCTAAATACACTCATAAAGAGAAAAAAATTAAGAATTCATAGTTAAATGGCAAATAACGTTTTCGGCGATTAAGGAAATAGATTTAGATTTAAAACATTTTTAATATAGTTCATTTACATTTAATGTAGTAGTCCCATTTTGTTCGATAACTTTTTGCCATCTTGTAGGTAGGGACATGATCCCATTACTATATAAATTTTGAGACTTCTGATCATAATACCGCGACAAGTGGTTTTGGCAGTCCTCTCGTGATGTTAACCTGACACTGCCTAAAGAATTCTGAAGAGACCGAAACAGGTGGAAATCTGAAGGTGTAAGGTCAGGACTATACGGCGGATGGTCGTATAGTCCTGATACGACAGGACTACGACATTAACAACTCCCAGCCAAACTCTCTAAATTTTTGCTGAGTGGCTAAAGATGTGTAAGGCCTAGCGTTATCATGATGAAAAACCACACCCCTTCTGTTGATTAATTCCGGCCGCTTTCTCTCAACTTCTTACTTTAATCTCATCAGTTGTTCGCAGTAGAGTTCAGAATCGATGGTCCTGCCTGGTGATAAAAGCTCATAATGAATTATGCCCTTCCAATCTCACCACACACACAGCATCACCTTGTTGCGAGTTAACCCGGGTTTCGCCACAGTCTGTGAAGCCTGACCGGCCTTTGACCACGACCTTTTTCGCACGTTCTTGTCGTACGTGATCCACTTTTGATCACCGGTTTCATTACGTCGTAATAAAGATATAAATAAAGATAAAGAATCACAAATGAGTACACGGTTCATTAGGTTTCTTTCAGTGAGCTCGTGAGGTACCCAAATATCGAACTTTTTTGTGTACCCAGTTTTTTTCAAATGCGCCAAAACTGTTTTGTGGTCAATATCCAGTTATTCAGCTATGTCGTTACTACGGATATGCCGATTATGCTCCACTTTTTCAAAAATGGCTTCCATTTTATCCGTGACAGGGCAACCAGAGCCACGTGCATCTTTGACATCAACAGTTCCGGAGCGAAAACGCTTAAACCAAATTTATAAACATCGCAATTTGTTTTCGCGGCTTGCTTTGCATTTTTATCTTTTTTGTAGTAAAATTTTAAAATGTATCGAATTTCTTCATTAGATTCACTCATCTTGACACTACGAAAAACAAATGAAAATCACACATTTTTCTAATTTGAATTTGGAATTATGTTCTTTAAAATTTAAACTTTCAATTATAACAAAACCAGCCAGATACAAATAGTAAAGCCAAAGAGATTTTATTACAAGTTCATACTTACTATAATGTGAAACGACTTTTTCCCCAACCTAATATATAAAACGCTCTTCCACTTTTATGAACTAAAATGATTAAATTTACATTTCATATGACAAATACTGTCAATTTTTTTTTTAGATATTGATTATTCGTGTCCGTGGCTTACTATTCTATCGAATAATCGATTGTTTGATCTCTGATTTTATCTTGTTTATTTTTCGTATTTTTATGGATATTTGTATATTTATTAAAATTAGTTATTGAATATCATGACCATTAATTATTTGGGGAGATATATTTTTAATGACATAATCTTGTTGATAACTTCAAACAACAAGTATAACCTTGTTATATATAAGACATAAGTCAATGAAAAAATATCTCCCCAAATAATGAAAAAGTATGTATCTGGGTAAATCCGTGACGGGTGATTCCGTCAATTATAAGTTATTATTTACACACAAGATGTTTCTAAAAATGTATCAATTTAAAAATATGTTATTCTATTTAAATTAAAACAATAGGTACAAACAGAAACTTAATATCAAGAAAAGTTTCTTAATAATTTTAACCAAACGGTAAGCCACATACACCACGTAGTCAAAGCATAGTCTTACACGAATGCTTGTTTCGGTTGAATTCGGTAACGTAACATCTAAATGGTGGCTATCATTTTAACATTACAAGAATGAAAACAGATCCTTAATCACTTGAAATGACAACCTCCCGTATTAAACAACACTTAAGAGAATGAGTTTACTTGGGATTTCTATTATTGAAATAGGGACCACGATAGTAAAACACTGCCTACTCAAGTGAATACTTAAAGTCAAGGTATTGTTCTTGTATAACACTGAGAGCCCCCGCACATTGGCCACTTAGTGGCTGCCACACTTGAGCCGCTAGTGGCCGCCACAAGCTGCGGACGCGTTTCTTCATACATTTTATACAGAATCGGCGCACACTGAGCGCTTGAGTGGCCGCTTCCGAGCCACAAGCTGCGAGAGTCTACCGCGCTCGCTACTTGTGGCTGCGTTTTGTTGATGTATTTAACATTTTTAATCACTTGACGCCGCTACCAGACGCAGCCGCTGGTGGTCGCGTTTAGTGGCCGCCACTAAGTGGCCAATGTGCGGGGCTCTGAAAGTCTCCAAACCTAACTTCACTGATCATTAATTTGCTGTAAAATTGTAATCAAAGGGCAAATAAATATCAGTTCTTTTCATTGTTACAGAATTGAATGTGATGCCAAGTATGTGGTTGATGAGAGGAAGGAAAGAGCGTACGTTGCCGCAAGTACAACGGGGGCCCGCTATCCTTGCTTCAGCTGATGGAGCGGCTCCATCGCTTCAAGTGATTACTCACAATTACAGCAGTATACCAAGAAAGAAAGGACTAGCTGTAAGTACTACAACTAAGTTTCACAACATACCTAATTTAAAAAGACTAATCACTGTGTCTGTCTGAACACGATATACATATTCAAAAGCAACCTGTTACTGTAAAGATTTGCGGAAAATTCGTCTAAAACAATTCGTCTAAAAAAATTCGACTAAAACAATTCGACTAAAAACAATTCGACTATTAACGATTCGACTAAAACAATTCGACTAAAAAACAATTCGAGTATTAACAAGTCGTCTAAAACAATTCAACTAGTAATAACTCATCAAAAACAATTCGACGAAAAACTATTTAAATTCTGTAAGAGATAAAAATGGCGTGGGACGAAAGAGTGGATTAGCTTAGTTCTAATCCAGACAGTAGTCTCAGTTTATTATACTGATGTTAAATTTAATTGGTTGCACTTTGAAAATCAAAACTTTCCTGAGCAAATTTCAAAAGAACAACGTACAAATTAACAAAGTTTAAAATAACGATGGTCATTTGATCAAAAGTTCAACTGACCAAAGTCTGGAATCTGGCGTTGTGGTCACAAACCTAACCTATCCGAGTTGGTCATGCCCTTTACTCATAATAAGTTTAAATTCACATTAATTATTATTATAGGTTTTAATGGATCAATATAGAAGTTTAGTAAAAACACCTGACACACACCTGGGGGCATCCTTAAGGGGTTAGAACCGCAACCCAGCCGTACAACTAATATATTAGTCAGATTTATGAACATAAGAGGAAGTGATCGCTGGCACGGCCTACAGGCGCTGGATCACAGGGCAGGGATAGGGGCGTAACGCGGTCCAACCTTTCACTAGCTCCCTAGGTAGACGACCCGGTGAAGGAAGAAACTCCGGGCTTTTTCTTTTTCGTAATCTTTTGTATCACAGTTTATATATATATTTTTTTGAATATCTTTCTTTTACATTATTTTATTTAATATACATTCGAAATAACATTATGTGCGTGCATAAGCATGCACGCTCTAGACGTTTTCACAAATATAGATAAATACTATTTAAAATCCTCAAGCAGAAATATCAGAACAGAAGCCTCTTGCACTTTGAAAACGGATGGAGCATCAACGCACATTTCCAAGAAACTTAGTACGTACTACATGAGAAGATTATCGACTTACAGGTCACAATAATGTAACTTCCTCAAACACATCCATCAGATATATATGTAAACATAATTATCTTAAAATTCCAAGTTATTTTATTAAAGTCTAACACTTCGATTAATTCAATGATATCGTTCGCACATCACAAGTATAAATATATATATAGCTAAGGCAAGAGTGACAATGGCTTGACGTCTTACTCGATATTAATTAGCGAGAATTAGCCATTTACCTGTATATCGCAGCTTGTTAACTTAATTAATGCTGTTATGAAAATATAAATAGTTATGTTTCTATCTATATAAGTTAGTAGAAGTGTATTTATTTTGTGAGTTACACAATAAGTATGTAAATAAGTACAACTTAAGGTTACATAGACAACCTCCGTAGCGTAGCGGTATTCGGCTCGCTTTAAGTCTCGGAGGTCGTGGGTTCGTTCCACAAACCGGACAAGAAGTCTTTCGTCTCTTCCGCCTGCCAAGTGTGGTGACTATGGCAAAACCCTCCCTCGGGAGAAGGCCTATGTTCAGCAGTGGATGTTGTACGGGCTGATGATGAAGATTACACATTATACGTATATAATACCATAGTAGTAAACGAATAAAACGCCACATAGCAAACAACGTAGATATACCACACAAAAGAAGTATGGCTTAACAGTGGTATATCAGCAATTGATGTGCCGGTAGGTACATAGAAATGGCCTATTAATTTAAGTTTAGTTATTTAAAGTAAGCTTCAAATAAATAAGTGATATTTATCACTTATTTATTTGAAGCTTTAGAACTGAACGAATATTTTTTTGATGTTCATACAAATCTTGCTTTATTTTACAATGTTGGTATTACGTGGGATAATACACCATCTTTTTCCGGGGAAAAATTCATTATGCAATTACATATCCCCGCTAAGGGCAGTAAGCAGGGTCCCCGATATGTGGGACTCTCCTCACCATTGGCAATGGTATGCTAGCCGTACCACAAGACAAGGACAGACCCACTAAAACTCTTGTGCTCACTAAAAATGAGTGCTCATCCATCGACTTTGTAGGGACGCGGGAATGACAGAGATATCGTTCACTTAGATCACCCATCCAAATGACGACATGTGCGAATGGCACCTACGTAATCTTATTCATCGGATATGACATATATCATCACATCGATGGACTGTAGCATCTGAGATTTTAAATCGCTTATTTCAGATAGTAAAAGATTATGATCCTTAATGGTTCGTGAGATTTCTATCAATATCTTTCTAATATCGTTTAATAACGTCCTTAAATACCTACAGAACAGCTCTAGACAGCTAAGACATAGGTTTCTTCATATAAAAAAATTAACATTGAATTTAATTCGAAGAGCACATGTCAATATAATTAGGTGTCTTTCGGGGATAAGGGAAAGGGTCATTTGGACAGGTGCTCTAGGTGGACTACCTCTGAGTATGTATGTAACGACTAAAAATATAAGGACGGTAGGTACAGGATTATTCGCTATCTTAATGATACCTCATATTTTACACTAACTGTTCCCTGCTACTTCTTCCGCGTAATATAAGAATTTTAGAATTTTTCTAACAATGAAGGTCTGGTCTTAATTAGTAATACCACTTTGGATATCAGGCGGAGTTCACGGAAAAATAAACAGACAAACAGATTATTATAAACGTTATTGACTTAACCGGAACAAACAAACACACTGTCAGACAGTCAATTTGTATAGATGATTTAATACCTGTGAAACCGCATATATATATTTCAATTTGACAATGGCTTATTTGATTAGAAAATTATGTAATACTCCAAATTTTTTAATAGTTATTATATAACCGTTCCAGCTTTTAATGATAAATGTTATTGCCGAGTTCCGTACGGCAAAATATACCCGTCCCCGGGGAAATTAAACATGATTCTGAATTCCAACTATAATATGAATATACAAGTTCAACGATATACCTACATATAAGGTTATCGGACACACGCATGAGGGGTTCCGTACCATTATTGCTACATTCGGTATCAATTCTAGGGTATTAGGTTATATTTGATTAAAAATTGATAAATTAGCACTTTTATAAGGAAAATCCGAATTAAATTAGACATAAGTTTAGTAATCTAGTAGGTACTTGGTGCTAGGTTTCTGAGATTTTAGGTTGATGAGTGTTATGTTTTTTTTTTAATAAAACTAAACAATAATTGAGTGACGAAACGTCGATTAGGAGACGTTTCGTCACTTTATTATTGTAGATAACAAGTAAACGGACTTTATTTTTACATATACAATTCTCATCAGAAAAAACAAAACACCTTGCAAGTTTATGTTTTGTAAGTATTATCAGAAAAATGTATACATTTAAGAATATAATGTCAAATGTCGATTAATAGTGAATAATATGAGGTTTTCAAATCTTAATGTTAATGTTCTAAATTCAAATAAAATTTTCATAGTATTTTGTTTAACAAGTCATTTTTACCATGTATGGATTATGAAGGAAAATATTAAATTTCCCCGAGCTTTTATTACTGCTTCCATACGGTTCTACATCGATCGGATGAGAGTCGCGATCAAATGTTGTGGCATTTCATTCCATTCCTTTTGGATTGCATTTTGCAGCTGACTTAGGGTTTCTGGGGCTTTCTTGCTCGACTTCGTCTCTTTAATTCATCCCATAGATGTTCCATCAGATTCATGTCCAGGCTTCTTGCTGGCCATTCCATAATGGAGATACTGACTTTGGTAACACAATCGCGTACGACGCTCGCGGTGTGAGCTCTAGCATTGTCTAGCATGAATATGAAACCATTGCCAACAAAATTTGCATAGGGCATCACGTGAGGCTCAAGACACTGCTCGATATACCAATGACTGTTTAGTGCAGGCATACGTGGCCCAGACACAAATACAAGGTATGTCTTACTGTCGGCGCTGATTCCTCCCCAAACCATCCACGAACCGCCACCATAGCTGACATTTACTTTAATGCAGCACTTTGCAAAGCGTTCTCCATCTCTTCTGTAGACCTTGGTACTTCCGTCATTACCATACAGCATAATTTTACACTCAACAGAAAAGAGGACTTTGTTCCACTGGCGGTATGACCAATTAAGGTGCTCACATGCAAAGTTAAGGCGCGCTCTTCGATGGTCTGCAGTTAATTTCGGCCCATTTGCTGGCCTATGCTTACCAGGCCTTCCTTCAACTTTCTTCTAATAGTAGAGCCACATACAGCCACCCTACGTACAATATGAAGCTGCTGCAGCAGTTGAGAAGCATAAAGGCGTCGATGTCGTAAAGAATTTGTTACAATAAATCGATCATCTCGCTCAGAAGTGACCCGATTCCTGCCAGATACTGAACGGCGCGTGAACAAACCATGCCGATAGCGTTTGTAGACTCTATGAACAGACGATGCAATCTTTCAACCACAACACGCTGACTAAGACCAGAATCCAGCAATGACACCACTTGGGCGGCGTCTGCGGGCGAAATATCCATAGGTTTTAGAAAAAAAAACTTTTTCAGACGTCCCAAAGTCACAATACACACACAGTATACAGAACACAGAACAAAAAGTTTTAAGATAAGCGCTAATTTTTAGTTTTTAAAAGTGAAATGTACGCCAACTCTAAATAAACATTGGTCTCAAAAAAGTGAATCATTTCATTTATAGGATAAACAAATGAAATTCTAATTTGAATTTTGAAATTTCGTTTATCACTGTAATGGCCAAATTGCCAGCTATACACATTCTATGCTGCTATTACATTCCAAATGCTATTAAATGCTATTAAACTCTTTTACGTTAAATTAAGACAGAAACAATAAAAATTAAGTGTTTCGATTTTTCTGATGAGAAGTGTATTTTAATTAGACAACAAAATAAAGATAACCGGTAAGCAAATAACAAATCTGAGTAGCATACGAAATATTTGTGTATGAGATAAAGTTTTATAATACTTAACAAATAATTATAAAATATACGTGTTAGTGTTGGAATTTCCTGTCGCAGGCATTATTATTTATTATTTAAGAGTTAAGGTTTTTTCCAAAAAATAAAAAATCCAATAGGTATTCTTTATTTGGATAATAAATACCACATTATTGTAAAATATACGTGTTAGTGTTGGAATTCCCTGTGTCAGGCTAAGATATTAGGTATTATTATTTAAGATTTAGGTTTTTTGCCGATAAAGTAAAGTCAAAAAAACAAAAGTCTTAAATTAATTATTAAGTAATTTTAATTAGGTATGTGAGTATTAAGATTCAGCAACCGTTCTCCTAAGACCGATTCGCCATTGGACTGTTCGTCGACAGGATGATTCATTTATTTCCGTTTCCCCAGCGGGGTCTTTCACCTATGGACATTTCGCCGACAGAACCTTTCATATGCGTCACTTTCGACGACAGCCCTTTCCAGCTACTAAATGTTTCACCGACACGACGATACACCTATAACTCTTTTAACTACAGACCTTTCCATCTACGACGAAGAATTCGCCGTCAATCTTAAGATAAACAATATTACAAAAAATGCACATATCTATCTACAGCTTATAGCGAACCCAATAACCAGCTATCTATCACATACTGGAAATAGAAAAACAAATGAAACAACAGAAAACCTATATAATTTTCATCAAATAAAAAATGATTATGATTATGAAACTACCCGCATTTATTTAATTTTTCTAAAATTACTCGGTAAGTGCTAGCGCCTACTTTATTATCACTGGCAACTTTTTAATGTGTTCCTTGTATGCAAAATAAATGAGTTGTAGTGCAATATTTATATAGATCATTTCCGGTGTAATAGATAGTAAATAAAGGATAATGATGCAACTGCCGTACATAGGTATAAGTGCGGTTTACGATAATTTTATTGTTTTATTTTTATTTAATAGAATAGGATGTAAGTAATTAAAACTACATAAATAAGTACCTAGGTAATGCTTTTTTATAGGTAGGACAATTTTTTTTTAATATTAAGTTTTTTGAGTTGTAAGCAAAGTATACATTCTCTAGGGCAAGTTGTTGACCCTGATCTCTTAGTAAAAACACAGTAAGCTGTATATAGATATGTGCATTTTTTGTAATATTGTTTATCTTAAGATTGACGGCGAATTCTTCGTCGTAGATGGAAAGGTCTGTAGTTAACCCATTTACGGCGACTGTACCTGATTGGGTACAGTTAAACTTCATTTATTTATAAAAATATAACGTAGGCTAACAAATTTCCTTAATTAAATATGAATAGACGGTAATATAACAGATTTTTTGATATAGACAAAAAGTGGGTAGTTTTAATATTTTAGTGATTGTCATTTAGTCAAAGTTACAATTCTGAAGATAACACAAGTAAGTCTTTTGAATTATCAATATTTTTTTATTCAACGTGTTAAATATTATTTTACGTGCTAAATATGATGAAATATATACTTGTTTATAATAATTATAAATATTTACCGACTGTTTTATTGTTTTCGCTGACATCTGTGAATATTAATATAGGTGTACCTGATTAGGTACAGTGGCCACTTAGGTATAAAAAATATGTTATGTCTTGATTTCAGATAAGTTCAACTAAACCATGAATCGACAAAAATGTTAACTTCCCTAATCAATATTGTGGTCTGGAACAAGCTCTTCAAGCTATTTTAGAGAACAGTGATGATGAAGCCGAATATGATTTGGCGATTATACCACCCGATCCTTCCATCGTCACTGACGAACAAGAGGGTATTGATGAGGACATGGAAGCTCACACATTACCTAGAGATGTACCGGGAAATATCGAGGTTTTTGTTCACGAAGAAGGCTCTGTATCTAGTGCTGGTGATATCAGTGATAAGGAGCCACTAGCTGTAAAACGACGACGTCGACAACAGCAGTAAAATCACCAATTTGGCGCAAATGTTCAGCCTCTTATTCTTTCAGTACTCAAGAGACTACGGATATAGTGATACTGTTACAGTTTCGATTTTTACTGTGGAAAATCTCTTGATGCAACCACCGAGCCTTTGAGTTCAAGGGTTGTGAAGTCTTTACTTCAAAAATTAGACACTAATCCATCAAACTATAAAGTATTTTTTGATAACTTTTTTACAAATTGCTATTGGTCGAATGCAGGATATTGTGCGACTGGAACTGTACGTGAAAATCGTACCAAAAAATGTCCTTTGACTAGTTCAAAACACATGATAAAACAAGACAGAGCAAGCTTTGATCATAGATTTGACAAAGCCAATGAACTGTTATTAGTTAGATGGAAGGATAATAGCGTTTGCATTATGGCCACTAACTATGATAATATACAACCAATGGGAACTGTAAAGGTGTCCACTGAAAAAGAAAAAGTGAATATTCCCTTACTATTTCAAAATAAAATAAAGGCATGGGTGGAGTTGATGAATTAGATCAATCGATAGCTCTATACCGAATCGCAATTCATGGCAAAAAGTGGTGTTGGGTCATATTTACGTACATGGTGGATATGGCTGTGGCAAATGCATGGCGTTTGCATGTACTGAGCAACGAACAGCCTATGGATCAACTCTTGTTCCGTCGTAATATTGCCCGATACTATTTGAGGCAAGAAGTACATAAAAGAGCTCGGCCTTCTTCTTCTATGGTCGAGGGCTTACGCCAAGATGGCTCAGGATACTTCCCAAAAAAAATGGAGAAACCACTTTGTTGTGTTATTTGCCACTCAAGAGTACGCTGTGAGTGTAAAAAATGCCACTAGACCCTTTGCGTCGAAAAGCCCTGCTTGGAAAAATTTCACCTTTAAGTGGCCAGTGTACCCAATTGAGTACACCCCATAAAAACATTAAAAAAAAATTTTTTTCAACCTTTTTTTTTCATCTTGTACTTCTTATTACTTAATTGATTATAAAAATAAATAGTTTGCAACAAAAAAGTCTTTAATTTAGGTTTGGCCATTAATGGGTTAAAAGAGTTATAGGTGTATCGTCGTGTCGGTGAAACATTTAGTAGCTGGAAAGGGCTGTCGTCGAAAGTGACGCATATGAAAGGTTCTGTCGGCGAAATGTCCATAGGTGAAAGACCCTGCTGGGGAAACGGAAATAAATGAATCATCCTGTCGACGAACAGTCCAATGGCGAATCGGTCTTAGGAGAACGGTTGCTGAATCGAGTATTAAACTTTTTCGGCTGGATAACCTCATTAGTGCATAACCTGCTCCTTCTTGGCTTCGTTTTCAAATATTTCTTGAACACTCGGGAGGTGTACTACATTCGCTTCAAGCAACTATTCTGGCCGCAATCAATATTCTACAATCTACAGGAACGGCCCCAAAATATCGCGGAATACTGCACAGAATACAGTTGTTGGAATGTTAGCTTCGCCAACCTGGCGTAGGTGTCCACACAGTGAGACACGTGAGTACGAACAACGTGAAAAGCAACAAAAATCTGAGCTTATAATGATGTACAGTCAGCACCAAAAGTCGATGAACAGAACCATCATAACAAAACACCTGTTCACAATAAAATGCCATAAACTCCACGGTATAGGTCGGTCGGTCGGTCGCGATGACGGTGTTTTGTTATGTTGATTCTGTTCATCGACTTTTGGTGCTGACTGTACATCAATAAATAAATTTCCAATGATATTATATCCTGGCTTCATAACTATATTGAGCATTGTCCGACGACATCTCGTTCAGTTGCAAGTAGAGTCCGTGTAGCAGTTGTGTTATTGTGTATACACACAATAGCACATCTGCTACCCGGATTCTACTTACGGCCCTAGCCTTTATACAATCGGCTACAAGATCGGATTATTATTTAGTAATATTTTAAGTATATTCATGACCGTTGTCGTTTGTAGAACATCTCTAAAATTTCCTGGGGATTTTTCATATTTTTATGATTTTTTGTTGGTATTTGCCAAACTCCAAATAAGAGCCAAACAGGTGTATCCTAAGCTTATCATGATGTATTAATTTATCCTAGACCAAAATAAATATAGTTGCAAATAACGTAATGCTATTTGCGACGTTCTTCAGTTTGGTCACAAACATTATGAAATCCCGACACTGACATTTTGATTTTGACTCTAAAAGGTTTAGCCAGAAGATTATATGCATATAGTCTTGACGATAGATTTGGACCACGGCGGCTAAACTTTAAGGCTTAGTCATATTTGCAAGTTCTATCATAGTGTACATGATTATATGATACACTAAGATACATATGCCTACTACCTGTGGAACAAATATCCCATGACACATATGGCGATATCGCGGGACTTATATCCCTTTGACACGTGTCGCATGATGTTTCCAACTTCGTACCACGTCACCCGGTGTCGCTGGCAACGCGCTGGCGCTGGACATTTTAGACCAAGGCTACAGGCTTTTGTGATTTGTTATATTAAAAAAGTCAGTGAGTTTAGAATGAGTTTTTTCGCAACATGGCTTCTTTTTAATTTTTATTGGCCGCGCGTTAATTAATAAATCATTTCAATAGTTTAACTTAGTCTTGAAAATATATTTGTAAAATGTTTTTCTCAAATGAAAATAATAAGTCTTCAGACCTTACTTTAAAGGGAGTTTTCGCAAGACAATGTTTTTTTTTTAATTAATTTTGTTTACTTTACACACAGCGGTGTCATCGAAGTTGGTTATTTTCTATCAAATAACTAAAAACCTATTTGAAGTACAAACTCACAACTTTGTGTGCCTTTAATGTTCATAGGATATAATTGCCACTCTCAGGGTCACAGTACGAACACACAGGGCAACGCTACGAACAAATAATATGCAGCCGCAGCGAACATATGAGTTTATGAAGTGGCCGTGGCATTGCAATCACCGCGCCCCGCGCCGTTCCATTGCAGCCCCGGTCGCAGCTGACTTAGAATGTTGAAGTAAAATAAATAAAACTTCTATAAACAGTAATGAAATACGAAAATCTACGACTAATACGGTTTTATCCAAGATCCAAGAAAAGAAATACACCTAACATTTTAAAAATCATCTACAAAAGTTTATTTATTTATCTTTTCTTTTACATGTAACTCAATGCGAAAGAAAACACGCGACACTAAAATTTTGATTTCGGACTATACATAATATTTTATTAAAATAAGTATTTCGTAAGTAAAATATCATAATATTGCTTCGATCAAGTAATATTGTATGTTTTTAAACGTTATTCCTATCTTTCTGGTGGGGTGTTTTCACAACGCCATTAGGCGTTGTGAAAAACACCCCTTAACTGAATGCAATGAAATATCCTTTCAGTTAGTCACGCTCCAGAAACAGCCACGTGTTACTAAGGTTTATGTTCATTGGTTTTTCAACACTGTTCAAAATATAGAGTCGGTATTTTTTTTTAACAAACAAATGAAACATCTCTTTCGATTTATTTGACCTTCACCATAATGGGCAGAAAGACTATACTACAAAGAGGTAAAAAAAAAATAAAAAAATTTTTAGTCGCCAATGGCCGAAAAAACTTGTACGATACGCGACCAAAACGGACTAAGCAGTCGCATTATTACCCATGCGGTCTATTGGAATTAAACAGTGTATCATTGAAAATGATTTTACTTCAATGTTCTATTAACATGGTAATTTAACTATTTAATGAACTGAAAAATTTTCTTTATTTTTTATAGTATCGCATTTTTTTTTTCATTATTCCTACAACGTGCGGGAGCTATGATTGTTGAAAATGGCTACTAAAGTTTAGTATCTTCCATAGAGTCGCTTGATAACATTGCGATTTTACAAGCCAAAGATGGCAATTAAAAACGAATAGCTGTCCTGCGCGGATTCACCCGAGTAGATTCCGAGACAACCACGTCTTGAAATAACGTAATGTTACTTAAAAATAATGTAGCTTTCTATTGGTAAAAGAATTCAGTAAATTAATAACCCCTATAATTTTACAAACTTTATCTCTTTAAATATTGGTGTAAGTATATATTTGGTAATAAAAATTTAAAAGCATTAAAGTGGCTGTTCAGTTGATACTGTGGTTAATCACTCGATCGTTTTGGGTCCTATACTCACTCTTTTTTTTGGATAGTATTAAGTATCCATTAAGTTCTCGCACTATATCTTAGTTAACTAACATTTCGAGGGGCTCGAGAGCTGCAAAGTAGAACGACAGTTGCATGAAAGTCTCTCGCCTAAAAGTCTAAAAGACATTATTCCTCATTGCCCGCTATCGACCGCCCTAAGGTCCACCACCCTCTTGCTTAGTTTCTAGTTTTTAAACCATTTAATAAAGCTGAAGCCCTGCTCGCTGTTATGCCCGGCAAAGTAGCAAGTCTTGTGGAAACTAATTAATTACGTCTAGAACTGATTATATAAAAAAAACAATAGAATTGTCTTGTTTTGCAATCAGAGCTCAGTATTAGTAATTTTAAAACAGCCACCATGGTCTACCGAAATCGTACTAGTACATGCTTGGAGTCTCTAGCGTCGTGATTATATTTTCGGGTCTTGTCGGTTTAGGAACTATTATCCGTGACTAGAAAAGTACGCCAAGCTAGATGTTAAAATGATCAGGACCTTTGGTCATTTTTACATCTGGCTTCATAGGATCATTTTAATATAATTATTGATAATTGTCTCGAACAACATTTAGGTTTCATTCCAAATAGTCAGTATAACAAAATCAGAAGCTTTTACCAGTGAATTACGACAAAACAAACATTTTTATGGCAATATCTTTCTTGAGTAAGGTTTATGTTCAGCATAAGGTAATATTTCTATGAGGCTGGAGTTAATTTAAGCATTTTAAAATGAATCCTGAAACCTTTATTTAAATCTAAATAAATAATCTATCATTAACTCTTAGCCAAATATTAATTATATTTCGGTACCTACTAACATGTTGTGTAGTTTAACATTTTTTTTTCAGGAGTGGATGTGGACTCTTACTGGTCAGAATCGTCGTAACCCAGAGAAAGTGGCTGACACGGGGGGAGAGCTGCAGATCATGTTACCCGCCCCGGTCATTGATAGACCCAATTCTGGAGAAGTGTGTTTGCTTGCTGAGAGCCCATTTCGCATATTAAGGGTATGTATTTATTAGAACTACGAACACTAACGGAACTAGGATTGTTTTAAGTAGTTTGAGCTAGATTTCTAAGGTAGATAATCCTTGAGCAAAATCATTTAACTTTTTAAGTTTAAAGTAAAGAAACTACACTTAAGTGCATTGGAAAGTATACTATAAAGGTATCTAGTACTATCTAACTCACGATGAATATTTGAAAAAATCACAACGAAAAAAATATTACAATTATTGTCACGACGAGACTCGCTAAACCTATTACAAATTAGAAGATCTTCAAATTCATTATGTAGCAACAGTACTTAAGCCTTCTGAGGTGTTATATAGATGACATAGATTTATATATCATCATCATTATCACATCGCACCTTCAGAAATATAGGGACCCAATTCAAAAATTCGTATGTGTGACTTTTATTCAGAATATGACCTAAATTTAACATTTTCATGGACCCATATTAATAAGTTTGATATGAAACTAATAAAATACCTACACATATTTTTAAAACATTTAAATTTTAAATTTTCTACAAAATGTATGGATCTAACAATATTTTTTCGCCATTTAACTAACATTTGCTTTTTTTAATTAGGTCACTATATTTCTGAAGGTGCGACATATATCAGCCTATCCTAACATATACAGTTCTGAAAATAGGCTTCCGTCAACGATCTTTAAGTTAATAAGTGTATATTTAATGGCCCGCGTCGAGATGAAAACAATTTATTCAAACTGTCTTGTGTGATATATACCTATTCTTATTTACTTGTTGACCATATTAGGTCAGTTTCATATCTCATCTCTCACCATTCGTGTCAGTAAAGCCGTCGGTTTCAGAGTAAAGAGACAAAAGGTAAACCAGTATTTGCGCACACATAATAATCTCCTCAGTGTTCGGTAGCCGCGGCTGTAATCGGTCGGTTTTATATATGTAATCTAGCCAGATTTTGAAGCCAATATAGTAAATAATGGCTAAAAATCTTGCTACTGGTAGGTTATCTGTGAGACACTATCTCCGGTATGCAAGGACAATAATAATAATAATAGCATTTATTTCGAGCTACGCCTATAATGTTAGTAACAATGGTCTGAAATACTAGTGTTAGTAGACATAAAATACCCACACAAACATGTACTATTTAGTATGGAATTTCATCCAATGTCGCAGCATTGGAGACCCCCATCTATCTGCGAATAAACAATACTTGGGACTGTAAGTTTACTTAGGAATGTCAGAAATTATTTTATAATTTGGTTACCTCTTAATTAAAATTACTGTTTACTCTATTGCTCTAACCATAGAAGTGACACTACTGACTCAAGTATTGTTCTTGCATTTTTATATCCTACAGACCTACAGTGTTCTGTATGTCACTATTATATTACTGAATAGCATAAATAAAGTTCTGATATTGCCACCAGACTTGAGTTTTTATAAATATATTTAAAGCACGAGTCGACGTTCATAAGTCTAGCCATTACCTGAATTTGTGATTGAAATACAAATGAAGTCTGCTCCACTTTTAAACATTTCAAGGTTGACTGGATTAAAATTTTCATATCAGAGAGTTATTATAAAAATAGTTATAAATGAATTGGTAGCCTCCTTTTCCAGAGGTAAATTTTTATAGATGAGATGTTTAATACATCAGAACAACGATTGAAGGTATTGGGAACTACTTTTTAATGTAATCTAGTACAAATATATTCACATTGAAGCAAGTGTGTCCATAAGTTATAGAGAAAAGAAGGAAGAGACCCCCTTCAATACTTGGGAAATCGCAAGAGCCAACATTTCTACGCTAGTAAGTAATGACACTTTTTCAAAACCAAATATTTGAAAGTTTTCCTATTTCTCAATTTACTTTAAGTTGTAAGCTTAAATGTGATAGTATTATTATTTTTGTTATGCTGTCTAAAATCGTCGGCCAGGCAAAGTACTGTTGATATTGATCGTATGCTTCTTGACATACAAATGTATACTTACAGATGGATTATTATAATTGAGTTAAAAATATAAACCAAACCGCAGTACATTTATATGAAGTTCCATCTTGCTTAAACTAAAATATACGCCTTTGAATCTCTAAGGAGAATGACTATCTAAGCGTATGCGTTAATATGTATGCACTCTCTAACCCTTTACGCCAATAATCCGGTGAGACGTATCTACCAACACGAATAGTGAGAGGTCAGACACAGCACTGATAAATTAACGTGCTCTTCACCAACTTATTGACCTATTGGTTTTTAAGAGAGTAAGTCTCTTCTTGAGACAAGTTTCTAGTATCGCATTTTTTTAGCAGACCCGATAGCTAAACCTGTGACCTCATAGTTACAGTCGATTGACTGCTTAGAATAACGTTAGCAATAAGTAATTGTTGACCGCGGCAGTCAATTCACTTAACACTTAATAGTTTAATTTATTAGCTCGTTTACGTCCACCGCTGAACTCGGGTCTCCTCTTTAAGATACTTTGGCAAGCCAGGGTCGTTAAAGAATATTGCCGTAATAACCACATTTGATAGGCAGTAAGATAAAAAATATTTATGTTATTTTTTGAGTTGATAGATGCTGCTACTCATCCATCAGGAGTATGTCTATTAGTCGCCTCTTACGACACTCATAGAAGGATATTTGGTGGTACATTTTAAGCCAAAAACCACGCGATTATTGTAGATATATTATATTACGATTGATGTTGTAGATGTTTGTCAGTTGGGACGAAGCTTAAAGTTTAAGCCATCCATTATCCATGCCGACATAGTCAATCATAATATCGGCACTAATAATATCAGCTCAGTCACAGTTAATGGAGTTAGCACTCAAGATAACACTATCTATACCATTCGGCTAAAATGCACTTAACTGATGTAATGGAAACGATAGCTGATGGAAGTTTCTTTGCTTATTTTATTGATTGTTGATAGTTGACAGACGTTCAACTTCCAATAAAAGCAAATTCGTTAAAATTAGAACATATAAATCTAACTCCCTGTCCTTAATTGCTAAAGAACCTTCCGTTGCCCTCGTAGACCCGAAGACCAAGGGGTTAGTGATCTGAAGAGTAGAGCGACAGTTGCACAAAACTTACCTTATGAACTAAAAGTCATAATTCCTCAACCCCTACGCCAGCCACCGTCCTGAGTCGAGGTCCAAGTCTCGCAGGTTGCAATTTATGGTTTTTAAACCGATGAAAAAGGCTGAAACCCTTCTCACTAAATGCCGGTGTACAGTCATATCCGTCGGAAAAAAAAAAAATATTAATCTATTTCTGATTAATTAAATAATTTTAATTAAAGTCGATTTTCAACATTAAATGGCAGGCCCTCAAAACTCAAACTCAAATATTTTAATGCATTCCACGTGTAGGTTTTACATAAGGTGTTATAGATGTAGTGTATGTAGCACACATATATAGTGGGTAGTAACTTGCTTTTTCCATTTTAGTGGAAGAGGGAATTCGGAACCATTTGTTTTCAGTTATGAGAATAAAACTAATCTCAGTTATTGTATCATATCATATATCATATGTAGTTACTGTTACGTTACTACATAATATGTTGAATTAGACTCTATATTAAAAATAATTGAATTACAATTATAGAAGGAGGCCTATGTCCAGCGGTGGCCCTCCTACGGCTGAAACGATGATGAAATAATCGAGATACATAAATGCCTCGATGATATAACCCTTATACAACCAAAGCTCATAGATTTTTTTTTGGAGCAAGTTCATCAAAAATCAATTGTACTTTTCTAGCATTTACAAAAAAGTTGCAAACTATAGCTATTGAGAAATATCGAAATTATAGGTTAGGTCATTTAAAAAATTAACTTGATGAATATGCTCCTCAGCTCTAGCTAGTAATAAAAAAAAATCTAATTTAGTCATAACTACTTTGAAACTAATCCACAAAAAGCAACAACATATCTATTCCAAGAAATATTGGTAGCTGAGTTAATGTACTTAACAAAATTGACCATTATGTTCAGCCGTGTGTCGTGCACGATTGAAAACAATTCAGATCGACCGCCTAGGATAAAACGAAAAATAACTGTAATGTCCTCTTTACCCATTTAATTTCCTTTAACTCATTTTAAAATGAAGGGTGGTCAGTTTGGATTGATCCTTAAGCTGAGCGCTTCGTTTTAATAAGTACCTACTTCAATGTAATTGTAAGTACACGTTATTTATTTAGGCGTATCGAACACCAGTCCTATTGAAAAACTCTCATGAGGTGTTTTTTAATAGGAATGGTGAAATAAACAAAAAAAATAATTTTCACATAAATTAGACTAATTTAGGTACTTCTTATATTTCATCTTCATCAGCCCGTATAACGTCCACTGCTGAACATGGGCCTCCTCCCAAGGGAGGGTATCTGCCATAGTCACCACGCTTGGCACGCGAGATGGTGACCGCAGCATTATGTTGTACCACACAAGGAAACGCTTCTGCCCGTTCCTTGATATACGATTGTTACAGATGATGTTATAACAATCGGGACCAACGGCTTAACGTGCTTCCCGAGGCACGGAGGGTAGTCCCTCAACCAACCAGACCCGGAAGAAATCTTAGAAATTACACAAAGATTTCATGTCCGGTATGGGGATCGAACCCACGACCTCCGAGATTCAAGGCGAACCAAATACCGCTACGCTACGGAGGTTGTCTTCTTATATTTAGTTATTTTATAAATAAAATTCCCTGAAAAGATTTTGATTGTTTGAATGTTTGTAATGACCTAATATAAATGATTAACTACTGGACCTGTTTCAAAAATTCTTTTACCATAAATAGGTACCTTATCCAGGAGTAACATGGGTTATATATTATTCAATGATCAAGTTCCAGGATTCAGAAAGGTAATAGGATGTATGGATCATTGCTTTTCCTTGCGTTGCATAGCCGAAAAATTCCTAGCGAAGAACGAGAAGGTCTATTGCGCTTTCGTGGATTTGGAAAAGGCCTATGATAGAGTGGTAAGGAATGAATTGCGGTCAGCATTGTCTATGCGTCTATGGGTGAGCGGCAAGCTAATACAGGCATTGCAGTCTCTTTATGAGTACTCCAGTGCCTGTGTCAAAGTCCGGGTACGCCCCCTGTACTCGGAATGATTCGATATGGTGAAAACGGTGTTAAAGAAGAATGTGGCGTCACCATGGCTTTTATAGACGTTCGTTTGGCTAGTTTAAAAGAAAGTTAATGTGGACTGAAAATTAATGGGATGGAATTGTCAAATGTCTTCTCTGCGCTGACGATCAAGTTCTACTTGCTTCGCCGGTGGAAGAGTTGCAGGAAAACAGCATGATGTTTTTGAAAGAAAAGCAATTAAAATTAATGTAAAGAAGACGAAAATTATGGTATTTGAAAGGGAAGATAGTATGAATTTTCTCTTATACTTACGTATCTTGGACTCCGCAAGATTCCGATCCGCAAGTTTTGGAGAAGGTATAGTAGAACATGTATAAGATTTTGTTTATCTAGGATCTACAATTGCGAGAGATAGTAAATGTGAAAGTGATATTGAAACGAAGAGGGAAGTATGGCAAACGGTGCTTTGCACACCTTTATGAGCAGCCAAAGTCTGCCTAGAAAGACTCCCCTGGCTGTACATAGAAGAGTGCTTGTACCAACCGTAATGATTGGAAGTGAGAGTTGGGTAAGACAGAAGAAGCATGAAAGTAAAATAAATGCTGTGGAAATAAGAGCACTGAGGACCACGACTGGAGTGAAATTGGGTGATAGAATTAAGAATAGAGTGATTAGAGAACTTTGTAGCATGTAAGGAGACATCTCCTTTAGTATGAAAGTAAAGTTCTCTTATCAATCAATACATAGTGTTATGGGTTGAGAAAGGTACGCTAAATTAGTTTGGACTACAGAGAATGAATGAAAGGTGACCAAGGACGTTCTACGGGACCAACGGTGACGTTGGTCCCGTTTCCGCTGGAACTTAACATGCACGCCTCTTTCCCACAGAGGTAGGCAGAGACCACTTCTTTCCACCTGCTACGATCTTGACATACCACTTCCGCCTCTTCTACATTCATTAATCTCCTCATACATGTCCTTCGGTTTAGGGTACTTTTAAACGGGCCATTCTTGAGAACGTGCGTGGTTTCACAACCACGCACGTTAATAAAGTATAATTATTTTCAGATTGTTTTTTATTACTTAGTGGAATTTTCCTGCTTCATAATGTACCACCGCCAGAACATATCGTAATTCAATAAAAATACTTCATTAGATTATAAACCATTTCAATATCTATATAAGTATAGATATATTAAGAAGAAAGATATGATTCTTTGCTTTGATTAGGCACGGTCGCTAGTAGAGGGATTTCGATTTTTGATAGTTTTTTTTATTATTAGTAATCAACGTTATGCAGCATATATAATTTATGAAACCGCACACGTGAAGCTATTTATATATATCTTAAAAATAACGAAGGGAAATTAATAAATATTTATTGACAAAATATTCACCGACAAGAGCTGGACTCTTAAGTTAAAGAAGAAGAAGAAGACTCAACATTGATAAAGTTTCGATCCAAAATTCTGCTGTATCAGATCTAGATGGAAGAACAGATTAACTATAATAATATAACAAAAAATATAAGTTACTAGCGGCCTGCCCCGGCTTTG
Source organism: Nycteola revayana (assembly GCA_947037095.2). Taxonomy (NCBI): domain Eukaryota; kingdom Metazoa; phylum Arthropoda; class Insecta; order Lepidoptera; family Nolidae; genus Nycteola; species Nycteola revayana. Next base: position 10,531,324 of record OX344842.1, on the reverse strand, counting down.
CACGGGTGGACTTTAATAGCCTATATTACTCAGGGCATCTATCTATCTATCATGTAGCATTCTAATGGTGAAATAATTATCGAAATCCGTTTAATATTTTTAGAGTTTATTCGAAACAGACATACAACAATATAAAGATACAAACTTTCCTCTTTATAATATTAGTATAGATAAATTATAACTACAACTTGTTAGTTATCAAAGAAAACTTCCTGGAATGAATTTCCTGTCATTCCTTTTAGATAGCGATCAAGCCTTTGTGAGCCGTTTTATGGGAACAAGTTAATTGAGTAATAATAACTAGGAAACTCTTCTTTGTATTAAACGATTTACACGAAGGACAGGTTTATTGGATGACCCACAAGCAACAAACTTTGATAAAATGAATGTAAATTTACAATGAATTTTCTTTTATTTATCTTTTAAATACACAACAGTTCAGGTAAAAGTAATTTTGTTTTTGGTTAAAAAAGTTTAATTTGTACTATTTTATTTCTCCGATCCAAGGATTGAAATTGGTTGCGCTTTGTTGATATAATGAATGTTTTCTTCCAGAGTAGTTTTAACAGAATTATCGCAACCTTAGGGTATACAAAAAACTATAGAGTGCGTGTATCGTGTTCCGTTTCGTTTATGGTAAATAGGTTCATTGTTTGGCATAGTGGTTTTGGTAATATATATACTATTTCAATTATTTAATTGAAATATATATATTTTTTTGTATTTACAAGTTTTTAATTCAATTTAAAACAATAACACATAATAATGCAGAAAAAAAAATTGTTATTTTTTTATGGTTTTCGTTAGCAGTCAGAAAAAATATGCGTGCGCAGTACATTTGTGAAATCAACTTCTGTGACTGTAAATACCTTTTGCGACTTTTAACCGTAGATTTCAACATAATTATCACAATACTTATAAAATATACGTCGACGACTTCATATAACGAACTAGCTTCCCGCGCGCGGTTTCACCCGCGTAACTCCCGTTCCCGTGGAAAATTCATAATAAAATATAGCCTATGTTCTTTCTCAGGCTCTAGACTATATCTGTACCAAATTTTATTTAAATAGCTTCAGTAGTTAAGGCGTGATTGCGTAACAGACAGACAGACAGACAGAGTTACTTTCACATTTATAATATTAGTAAGGATACTGTTATAGTCAAGCCATCACGGTGTTGTTCATACCCGTGCCATCAGTTAATAGTATGAACTGGTACGCTCAGCTTATTTATAATACTCTAAAGCCAAGGATACACTAGGAGACAAATGTGCCACGACATGTATCGGCGACATGTCAAGCGAAGCCAGCCGATTTCGCCTGACATATCTGGCGACATCGCGCGACTTATGTCCTTAGCGACGTCAGGCGAAGTCGTGCAACTTCGCGAAGCTTCGCCGGACATATCTGGCGACATCACGAAGTTTTGTTTCACAAGGCAATCGATATCATTACACCCACCGGGGTAGTGTTGTTGGCTGCGGTGCGATGTTGCCAGACATGTCGAGCGAAGTCCGGCAACGTCGCGCTACTTCATTCGATGTAGTTGGCGACACATGTCGTGCGATGTTGCCAGACATGTCGACCAAAGTCCGACAATGTCGTGTTACTACACCCAACGTCGCTGGCGACACGTGTCGCACGACATTTGTCCCCTAGTGTATCCTTGGCTTTAGATTGCAAACCGTTTTGGTAGAAAGTTTTAAGCTTTTAAAACAACATGGATTAATTTAATTTAAAGTTACATAACATGAGCTTCCATGTAACTTAATTAATCAGTTAAGGTGACACACTTCACACTTCTAATTAATTAAGTGGAAAACTTTGTAGGGACATGTCTTTGTACACAGGCGTAGCGATATAATTATTACTAGCTGTTACCCGTGCCTTCGTCTGCGTAGATTTCGATTTCTCCGTACAAATGTTTCCCCCAGCTTCATTTCTTTTAGGGGATATTTTTTTTAAAGAATTTTATCTTACAGCTATGGCCATCTCCTTATGACTATATGCGTTCAGAAAGTTGCACGAGCCACTTAGTAAAATATAAAGATTAATTAAATGATGATAGTTAAAACTTGAAAAGCGTTGACTCAATTAGTGGTCGCCCAGTGGTCAAATTTGACCATAATTTCTCTCTGTATAAACTATAAGTATTACAATTTTCATAATATAATAATAAATAAATATAAGGGGTACAAAGCTTTTTCTTCACGTAATAATATATGGATAATACTTAGACCGTTTTAAAAAAGTAGAATGAATTAAATCAGATGACGCGTGTTAATAGAGTTATAACTATGTAAACATATAAATATTTCATCCTGTGTTCCAAGAATATAATTGTGTAAAAATATAATAGGTACGTCAATGTTTAAATAGCCGGTTAACGGTAATACAACCGCTGTCTCGCTTGATTACGTTTGCGGCTAGATAATCGTTACACTCGTTATGCTGGTAATGGTCTATCCTTGTATTTCGATTAGCAAAGATAAACAGCATTTCACTAAACCGCCATTGCTCCTCTGGGTTTATCGTGCGGCTGTAATCATGGTGCTAGTGGAAACCTGACATTTCGAGATGTGGTTATTTCGGCGTGCCAACACGGAACCAAATATATCAGTAACAACATCAAAGTTTCATGCGGTAAGTTTTAAAGCTATTTGTTTGACTTAGGGCATAGTACTATAACGCCCACCAACCTTTTTGTTTTTTTTTTCGGATGGACATACACTCACACTCACACATCATAGGACATAGATAGGTAAGCCTCGTGGCTACGAGGCTTTTGCTACTTCACCGGGCATAAAAGCGAGCAAAGCTTAATAAATGGTTTAAAAACTACAAACTAACCAACCTGCGCAAGAGGGCGCCCCCTGGGGGGCTTGGACCTCGGCTCAGGGCGGTCGCTGGCGATGAGATTGAGGGATTATGACTTTTAGTATTTTAGGGGAGTTATGTGCAACTGTCGCTCTACTTTACAATGCGCGGGCCTCTGGGACTTCGGGTCTACGACGGCACCAGATGGTTCTTAGCAAACTAAGGGTCAGGAGGACGAGGGGAGAGCCCACGAACCGTGCGAACTTGTGGTTGGGGGTCGTGGTTCAGCTGGACTCCTGACTCCTAATCCTCCGAGAGGGTTTGTGAGGGCACTATCATTCCCTATATAATAAAACTCTCAGAAATACTTCTTAATAGTCGGGTTTATAATACCCGACTCAATCTGACATTATTCTTGAATTATTTTCATTCAATGTCAAACTTAAAATATATATTTGTAAAACGAATATAGCTACGGTAGGCCAGTTCGTCATTACGACCAATATAAAGAGATTGAAACATTAACTTGCCAACAAAACTATCACTCCTAGTTTCTTAGAAATATGATCGAATTTGAAATGAAGTAATCAGTTGTCAAGCCTTTTTAAGTATTATAGGTGTGAACGACCCGTGGGGTCTTGACTGAAAAACAATACTCGACATATTAAATCGGGAACTTATATTTTATGTTTTGAGACAACTATGATGCAATATATTTAATATATATTTAATTATAAAATACCTATTTAACTTTTAAGCTTTTGTTCACTATTTTTATAACAAATGTTGTGCATATCTGTAATAGATGTAAACACCTAGCCCTATTTTTTTGTATATGTAATACCTATTTATCAATGTATGTGTTTATGTTGTTGATGTGCCTCAATAAATAAATAAATAAATAAATATATATAGTCTAGTTGAAATGTGTACCAAGCTGCAAGATTATAGCTGCGCGGAACCAAAATAATAAAAATTCAAATATTTACACTGTCTTTTTATTTGATATAGAAATTGAATTTAAGTTTAGAGCGAAGTTATATCACTTGATTGTTTGACTTTTAAACGCTGGGTGCCAATAATCCTCACAGAGAAGTAATAGACACCAGAGAAAGTGCTGTAAAAAAATATTAACGTAATGTGCTGTATAAAATATTAATGATTATACTATTTAAACACTTTCCATTGAAAATTAGTACAATGGTAGGCCATTAATTGAAGATTATGAAGAAACATTATTGTTTGATTTTGTAATTCTATCAAAGCTCAAAGCACCCTTCGAATGTTGGGTCGGTGAGACGCTAGTGCTATAGATTCGGTGCACAAACTTTGCATTTGTGCCGATCTACGACTCAACATCAGGATACAGAACATTTGCCTCTACATTCATTCATTTGACAAAAGTTCCATGTAATTGGAACTGCTTTTATCTAACCTTTCCCGATGATATATAGATAAAAGCTGTTGAAAGTTTTTGAAATGTGTGATTTGGGAAAGGGTGGACGGTGATTACAGTTTTGGCTCGCCGTTATTTGATTCTGATAAGATTGCTCATATTGGTTATAATGTATGACTAAATCAATGGTGCAGCGGAATAAATCTGACTTTAAGTCTCGGAGGGCGTGGGTTCGATCCCTACAAGATACATTTGTATAAGTTCTAAGATTTATTTTCGGGTCTGGTTGGTTGACTACCCTTCGTGCCACCGAGTGCACGTTAAGCGGTTGGTCCCGAGTGTTATATCATAATCTGTATCAATTTTATACCAAGGAACGGAAAGCTGCATTTCTCTATGTTTCACGACATAATTTTGCGGTCACTAGCCCGCCCTCCAAGTCCGGTGAGTTTGATAAACCTTCCCTCGGAAGGAGGCTCATGTTCAGCAGTAGACGTTATAACGACAGATGCCAGAACTTATTTATGAAATACATTAATATGTCAAAACAATGTTATGTCGTATGTGACTTCGCCATAAAATATCACACTTAACCAAATGTTTCTAAATTTAATGCGCACTAATTCTGCACTCTTATTATTTTTTTTATAAATGTAGTTTGCTTGCCATATCTCTCTGCACGTCTTCACGCGTGTAACTCCCCTTTCAGTGGAAAACTTTATCAGAAAAAAGCCTTTCTTTAGTTATTCCGGGATTATGAACCGGTCGTGTAGTTTTTGAGTTTATATTGTTGTTTAAATATATTGTATCATATACTAAATACAAATATTCTCCTTTAATATGATAAGTAGGTATAGAAGTATAGAAGTAGGTATAGAAGTGATATGTAGATGTTTTTCAAATAACATTATAATACTCAGTAACTGTGGATATCAAAGAATAGTCTTAAACATCGCCTATCCTCGACATAAATAACTAAATCATTATTTTATCTCATTATAACTTTTGTTGCTGATTTTTAAATAACTAGAAGAGTTTACTAAATTGAATAAAGTATAAGCTAATAAAAATAATTTAGGTAAAAGCTGATGCCACATGTAGTTAGCCAGGCTTTTTCTGCTTCACCGTGTATAACCACTCAAACGTCCGGGCGACTATAGTCGCCTACCCCTTGAACGTCCGAGCGCGAACCGCGAACCGAACCGCGTCGAGCGCTCGTGCCGTTACTGATTCAAAGTGTATTTACTAGCAAACTATTGCAGCTATAGCAAGGTAAAACCTACCAGTATCAAGCTGAATTATTAAGGAATCAAAATATGTACTAATTAAAGTTCAACAATTAATCTGCTATTCATAAAAAAAATAATTAACTTAACAATACGGGTTAAATTTACGTAAAATATTTCTTTTAACAAGTTTTAACGAATCATTTTTTAATTATTCGCAATGTTTTTTAATAATAATTAAACTAGATTAAATAAGCTTTTTTTTGACACCAATATCTTATTACTTAAAATGAACAGTGTAGCCCATTAAACCAAAATAAAAAACGCGTTCCTGCAGTAATCTAGACCGACCTAGATTTCGTCTCCGATACCGAAATTACGGCAAGATGGCCGCCCGCCTAAGGATTTTACACACGACTTTAGGATTTGTTTTAAAATAAATTAGGTATTTTTATTCTAAATTTAGGTGATAGTCAATTATTGTAGGTATGTTTTATAATTCTTAAATATATTAATTTAAACTATCAATATCATCAAGGAAAAAGGCAATAATAATGTGCATGATGCATTAAAAATATCGGGGTCAGCAGCCAGTAACTTATAAAAAAACATTCACATTTTAATAGCAGCGTATCTTCAAGCAATACTAAGTATGCACATGGTATAATTATTACAATAATGACATCAATATTAAAAAAATAATATGCACGACACAAATAGGCGTAAAACCGTAAACCAAAATATTAGTGATTTTGATTAAATATGAGAATTAAATTGTTAAAACACCACAAGGGAAATAAAGTGAGGTGAAACCATCAAGCAAATTTAAAAATGATAGCAAAAGTCGACAATAATTAACAAACATAACATTATTATATCAAACAAACAAAGAATCACCACCACACAAAGCGAAAAAAAATATTGCAAACATATTTTGCCGTTTGTACACATCCTTATTTTGAACCATTTTAGTTCCGTCCGTGGATAGCAATCTATCCATGCCTAAACACCTGAGGAACACAATTACATTTTTAAGGAATCTTCCGTGAATATTGTATATTTCAGTTTTTAAAGTGTATTATTATGTTTATGACGAACTATTACTCTTTGTTTAAACAATATTTTACTGAAAAACTACGTAAAAATAACTAAAATTGGATCAACAACAAGAATGGCCGCTCCTACGCCATTTTTTTCGAAACAGCTACACTTTGAATTCCAAATATGACTCGATTGTACTCTTAAAACTGTGATATGTATACTTAATTATAAAGCACAAATCATCTAGTTTATTTTTATGTATAATAATCTATGAACTAATAAATAAAACTAAAGTACTGACGACATAATCGCTGGAACTTAAAAAACACTTGTTCACTAAACACAAAGCGTAGAGTGGACTGCAGATAAACGTTTGTTTTTATTCGTTGAGGCTTCTTACACTGCCATCTCGTGATTTTTATTGTAAAGTAGTTCGTCAACTATCGACTACACAACTTAAACACGCAAAAAGTAACGCATATTGTCGATAGATGACGGTTTTATAAAATATGTCGCTATGGATACTAAAGTATCCTTGGACGTACAACGCCCTTTTTTTTTTGGATACCAAAGTATCCCTGGACGTGTGAGTGGATAATTGGGCGAGCAGAGATACAGGCTAAAAAAATGAAATTTGACGGCAAAAATCCGCCATTTTGTTTTTGTTTATTTTAATATACCCAGTGTCACTCTCACAGTTAACACGAACCTAACAACACCTCCTAAGCTAAAATCCATCAACCTTTCAGGCTGCTGAGCGTGCCGTACAATAATACCTACATACTCTCAAAAAACAACCCTCCTTCTGGCGCAGTCGGGTAAAAACTACATACTAAGCAACCTGCGTAACAAGGGCGCCCCCTAGGACTTGAACCTTAGCTCAGGGCCATGCTTTATGCAACTGTAACTTTGCTTTAAAGTACGATAGCTTATTGGACTTCAGGTCTACGAGGGCATCAAAAAAGACCTATCCAACGTAAAATTGATGGGGAAAAAAGGTCCCTTAGTTTATAGTAGACACTCATTTCGACTAGATAGTGTGTTTTTTTTTTTCGGATTGACGTTCATTGTTAGCCACGAGGCTTTTGCTACTTCACCGGGCATAAAGGCGAGCAATGCTCCAGCCTTAATAAATGGTTTAAAAACTACAAACTAAGCAACCTGCGCAAGAGGGCGCCCTCTGGGGCTTGGACCTCGGCTCAGGGCGGTCGCTGGCGATGAGATTGAGGGATTATGACGTTTAGTATTATAGGGGAGTTTTGCGCAACTGTCGCTCTATTTTACAGTTCGCGGGCCCCTCGGACTTCGGGTCTACGACGGCATCGGATGGTCGATAGAGTGATTCAAGTGGATGGTTTATATGTATATATATCAGCATGGCACCCGTGCGAAGCCGGGGCGGGTCGCTAGTATATTTATATTTATAGAAATTCAGGTAATTGACATACACTAAGAACTTATATTCCTAATCTTGTTTGTTCTTTCTTATTCAAGGTTAAAATAATAGATAATAAAATAAGTGCATAATACAAGAGCATATTGTGTATGACGATGGTAAACTCATCGCGTGTCATAAGGCAACGTTTGTGACCTTCTGACACGTGTAACAAATAACCTTTTTCAATTACTTTTGAAAGCATCGTATTCGTCAGTTGTTTGGCTCAGTTATTTTAATTTAGCGAATTTAGCTTATGAAATAAAACAATTGTCAAGTTGACAATGTGTTTCAACGGTAATTAGAACGCAAGCCGTAATTGATTGAGGTGTTTTATAACAGTTTGTTAATAATTTATAAAAACGTAAGTTTGTTGAAACTTTTTAAATAAATTATATAAAAGGAAAGATTTAATTGTTTGTTTGTATCGAATAAGCTCTGGAACAACTGGATCAATTTCAAGAAATATTTCACTATTATAGTAAGCTACGTTATCCAAGAGTAACATTGTAAGCCATATATCATACTAGTTTCCCGCGCGCGGTTTCACCCGCATAGATCCCGTGGCCGTGGGAACTTCGTAATAAAATATAGGCTATAACCTTCCTCGATAAATGGACTATCTAACAGTAAAAGATTTTTTGAAATCGGATCATTAGTTCCAGACATTAGCGCGTTCAAACAAACAAACAAACTCTGCAGCTTTATAATATTAGTATAGACTAGCTTCCCGCGCGCGGTTTCTCCCGCGTAGCTCCCGTGCCCGTGGGAACTTATACTAATAAAATAGCCTATAACCCTCCTCGATAAATGGGCTATCTAACACTGAAATAATTTTTCAAATCAGAGCAGTAGTTGCTGAGATTAACGCGTTCAAGCAAACAAACTCTTCAGCTTTATCTATTATGGCAAATAACTCATTATTAGGTACCAATTCTTTGCGTTTTTATACTCGTGATAATTTCTCAACGAAATGTCCGATTGGAATAAAACAAAAAGTTTTTAACTTCTACATAAATACACTTGATAAAATAATGCTTAATTTGGATGAGGATTAATATTATGATACACATTTAACGTAGGTTCTTTCTTCAGACGATTTAATATTTTTCATGAACATAAAAGCGGTTATTGTGACTAAACTATGATATTTAGATATGTGCTCTCGCGGTCTTTTTTGTAGATCTTAATAAGACTTCCAAACCCGTAGTACATTATTTTGTTCTATTGTCAATAGTTTATGCAGCGCACGCATAAATAGGTTTTCGATTTTACACCTTGGGTTACAAAATCGCAATTTTCTTACGGATCACTTATTTTTTTGAAAATAAAATATAGCCTATAACCTTCCTCGATAAATAGAGTATCCAACACTGAAAGATTTTTTGAAATCGGATCAGAAGTTCCTAAGATTAGCGCGTTCCAACAAACAAACAAACTCTGCAGCTTTATAATATTAGTATAGATTAGTTGTAAAGCGAATGGTGGCTACGCACGTGAAACCGCGCCTGGGCAAAAAAGTCATAAGCCAAGTCAGGTATAAAACAAAGTCGCTTCCCGCAGCATGTCTGTCCCTATATAGGTATGCTTAGATCTTTAAATCTTTAACACTCGAATTTACACTTGAATTATGGTTAAGCGTTAACAATGCAATAACAACACAGGTGTTGCAACCAGAACCCTTGCTAAGTTATGCAATAACTTGTATTAAGGGCCTGGTCCAAGCTCCTGACATCGTTTGGATACATCAAAGGAGCGTGTCAGCAAACATTGCTAGCAATTTATTGATTGTTCATTTATTTTTATTTTCAAATGTAAGTTTTTTTTATTTTGTAGATTCTTAATAGTTGATTTTAAATGGATATTGATGCGGTTTTTTTAATAGATAGAGTGATTGAAGATATTTTTATATGTACAATACATCAGCATTGCATCCGTGTAAAGCCGGGGCGGGTCGCTAGTCATAAATAAATATGTATGATAATAAATGTATCTGTCAGTTAAACGAATTCACCACTTTAGAATAGGTTACCCACTGGACTCACCACTGACACTACCAGTGTAGTGTAGGTACTGGTAGAAGTACATTCAAACTTTTTTCGAGAAAAGGCTTTTTTTCCAGGTTATCGATGAAATAAGAAAAATAGTATGAAATCAGCTATGTAACTCTTAGTTATACATATATATACCTAACTAAAACTATCTAATCTAAAATTAAAACTAGGTAGATAAGTTGAATCATACTGATACTTATTACTAAATATGCTATATATTTAGTAATCAGTATCAGTATGATTGGAGTATAAGAGTTGAGCTTTCACATATAATAACATTGACATTTACAAACTCTGTAGCGTAGCGGTATTTGGCTTGCTTTAAATCTCGGAGGTCGTGGGTTCGATCCCTACACCGGACAGGATTTTTTTGTGTTAATTCTAAGATTATGGTTCCCTGGTACCCTCAGTGCCTCGAAAGCACGTTAAGCAGTTGGTCTCGATTGTCATAACATCATATATAATAATCGTTTCCTTGTGTGGTTCAACATAGACTGCGGTCACCAACCCGCCTGCCAAGTGTGGTGACTATGGCAAACACCTTCCCGTGGGAGGAGGCCCATGTTCAGCAGTGGACGTTATACGGGCTGATGATGGATGATGATGGATATAATAACATTTGAGAATAGTTTTAAGACAAGTGTACTTCACAAAGTATATGTGCCACGACATGACGAACGATTCGTGTGCCAACATTCGCTATAGACATAAGTCACTCGATGATACCTAAGGAAATGTACGTGCGTACCGAGGACGGGTACAGTGTTGCCTATCGTGCCACAGCATTTTTAGTTTATCAATAAAAAAAGTATGTTTTATCTCGGCTTACATTTGGCAACCCTGAATAAGTTGATATGAACTTTACAGCCACGCGAAGGTTAATCTAAAATGTATACGACATCAGTCAGAAACAAAATGACGTAATAAAATATATAAGAGAGTGCAATCCTCTCCACATGTTCTCATTAAACAAGATGAAAGTAAAGGGTGTATAGTTTCCAACTCGAGAGATAGAATCATGTTACTTTTGTAAACGCTGTACAAAGTCAATTTAGCTCTGAAGATCAGTTTATATATCCAACGAATATCTATCAACCCGATACAGACACCCCATATGAAAATGTTCGTTATAAGTGTTTAAGAGAATATATAGACCATATTTTATTCACACAGGCCAGTTTTCATGACTTTTATAAATATAAACAAAAGCTAAGTCCAGGAGTAGTATTGCATATAATATATTTTATTATTCATACGGGAGCTGGAGTGAGAAAATGCCAAAAATAAGTCTTTTAAAAATAATGTTTTTTTTTTTATTTGACTGATATGCTGAAAAAACACAGCACGGCAAGTCCAGTCACATTTTTGATAAATATGTCTAAGACCAAGTTGTCGAACAGCACGGGGGGGAGAGTTAGAATGCGTCAACGAGTATCTATCTTGGTCAAATGGACAGACCATTGGTCACGATAGGAATACTTTCAGGCAAGACAAAATAGAGAAGTAGAAAGACACACCGAAAGTGCCAGAAAGTGCTATTGGGCTTTGAAAGATATTATGAAGAGCAATCTTACTCTGTCCCTTAAGAAAAAACTCTTCTTATCCTATGATTATAAAACATAGTCTATAATCAACATAGAACGTAGTTTTCTGGGTATCAAACTGGTAAACCCAATTAAGAATACTTCTATGTTTAATACGTTCCATGACAAAAATAGCTAATGTCAATAAAATATAACTGGAAAAAAGCTAAAATGGAACTGTGCTAAATATGTATGTATGTATGTATATCAGACCAACATGGGGCCAAACGAATGACTCATCGAGTCCTTGCACACGGTAAACGACATGGGGCAGGCTCAAACGCAGATGGCGGGATGAATTTGACAACTGGTTCCAAATACACGTAGAATCTTGTAGCACTAAGTAGGTGCTAAGTCATTAAAGTAATCTATTGACACAGTGACTCAGAAAACTGAGCAATGAAATAAACTTATTTGCCAAGTATTGTTTCATACAGTTGTCTGTGTTGTTACGGAGGTATATAATAAAACAAGACTAACATGCCAGCCAAGCGACATAATATCCAGTTTATTAAACAAAAACCTTTTTGTACGTAATGTATCTTGAGCCCTTAGGATTAACGCGCTATATGGTAGGAAACTATTTTAGATGTTGCCATGTTCAAGTATGTGTAGGTATATGTCCGTTATTAGTCCGATTTCCGATCGAAATTATTCGAAAATACACAGACGGTTTAAAAAAAAATCGTTTTATATTATCGACCCTCAATGGTGACATTAAGACAATAATTGACATTCTGTTTTGTATTAGCAACTCATTTGTATTGTTTTTAGATCTTGAAATAATGTTATGTTATTCTTATATATCATTGATGATACCATCATCATAAGTACGTTACCCCAGAAAAAAATAGTCATGCTTTTCTTCTGGGTTAACATTTAGCATTATCGTGTATTTCTGAAGCTATTGAGTATGTGCGCCTATACACTTGGCGTAATTGTAATAAATTATGCTTATGAAAATTTTTATATAATATATATTTTATAATAAGTAAGAAATCGCGATTTTAAGAAAATCCAAACTCATGTGATTTGAACAATAATATTAGGTCTTTACCTATGAAATTGCCGTTCTGCAGTACTGGCCATTTCAAATCAAAATAATTTTTGTTTGACTAAGAATTCTAATTTCAAATTAATTTTATTTTAAAAACATGGATTTTTTCCAAAAGTAGTTATTTGTTTATTGATAAGTGTTACATTTTCATCGCATTTCAATCTTTTTCGTCATCATGGATACGTTAAAAAAGGAATTTTGAACCGCATTGTTACCTGCAATGAAAAATGGATTCTGTTTGATAACCGCAAGTGCTCAGCAAGTTGGATGGATCCTGGTTCAGCACCTAAACAATGCCCTAAACGAAAACTTACCCCTAGAAAAGTGATGGTCACTGTTTGGTGGTCTAGCGCCGGTGTGATTCATCACAGCTTCTTATCAAACGGGGTGAGCATTACTACAGATGTGTACTGTGAAGAACTGAAATGATGGAGAAACTGGCACATCTCCAACCAGCATTGGTCAATCGCTCGTCTCCGCTGCTCCTGCACGACAACGCGCGACCTCATACTGCACAGCAGACGGTCTCCAAGTTGCAAGAACTGGGATTGGAAGCTCTCCGTCATCCGCCCTACTCACCAGACCTTGCGCCTACAGACTACTACTTTTTCCAGAATTTAGATAACTTCTTGGCGGGAAAAAAAATCAATACTCTCTCGGGTTTTGCCTCCCGTCCAGCTGATTTTTTAAAAAGGGCATCAATAAACTGCCACTACGCTGGCAAAGATGCATTGATTGCATGGGTGATTACTTCGATTAATACAAATAAAAAATACATGTAAAAAAATCGTTTAAATTTTTTAATACAAAACGGCAAAACCTATCATTACTAAAGTCAAAAAAACATGTGTAACACTACTAACACAGAACCTTGACGCCAACGTAAGTATATAAGTAACCATGTCTACCTACACAAAATTTGTGTATTTAGTTAATTATTAGATTGTAAAAAAGTCAGTGAGTAAATTTAATACCTATTTTGCATATAGGTAATACAAACAAAAACTGACGAAATGTGGCCACAAAAAAGTGGCGATTCTTTTTCTCTCAGTCGTTTATAATATTCCTGCTGAAACAACTTTACCTCATTAGGAGTAATTTTTACCGTTTTTAAAAACTAATGTTATATAATAATATGTACTTAGATACAATAAATAATTCCTCAGATAAGCTTTTAAGATGCTTTTCTTTTGTCATAAAATACATTATCCTCTTTGTGAATAATAATATTAATTATCTTTAATGAAAAACGCTTAACGTGAGTGTTCTTTAAATCTTTTATATAGCTCCAGGGATACGTTATTTGTTATATAAACAGGGCAACTCTATTTCTAGGTCTCAGTCAAAGCCATGATGCCGGCGCCGTCGCCCGCATCAGTTGCTCTGCGGATATGACCATTAAAGGACTCGGTTTTTGGTTTTTAAGTTTGTTTAGTTTGGATAACACTAAAAACTTTTATTTGTTTTTGAACTTAAAGTTCAATTTAGTATCGTATTATTGATTAAATTAGAATAATGGCCTCATTCTCAAGCCAAACCAGGCGTTTGAAAAACCTGCAGACCTTAAAACGTGGCGCCATCAAACTACCGCGCCATTGGTCGAAAATGTTTGGACTTACCAATGTGACCAAAGCAACAATTGAGGAGTTATTGCAAGTAAGTTGTAAGTTAATAAATCATGTGGTTATTTAGATTTTACAGGATTTATGATCATTTATTATACTATTTATCAAATACTAACTATCTTGTATTGTATATTAAATATATATGTATATGTGTTAGTGAATGTTTGTTTAAATTTTTATAATATAGAATAAGAATAAGTGCAGCTCGCCTCTGCTTTTTAGCAGTTTTGGCGACCAAAATATTTATAATAAATACTTAATTTACCATATTCTATAAAAAAACAATATTCATTTTATATAAATTGTTTTTTTTTTCATATTTTAAGAATACAGATTTGACAATTTAATTAAATAATTTTGAGGCGTATTACGCAGGATTCTTTGGAACGTACTTTAATATACATGCATAATATTCAATTAAAAAAAGAATACCTAGTAAAGTTTTGAATATAAGATATGCAAACAATGTTGACTTTGTTTGATTTAGCAAACAATTATTCCGGGACGCTACTTTGAATTTGATTGTGATGTAGTCCCACGTTGGGCACCATTATTATGTTGATTCAACTATGTAGTTTGGTGTACTATGTAGTTTGTTGCTGTTATTACACATTAGAATACAACTATTAAATTTTTTTCATCACACAATCTTATATTTTCTCTCAATGTTATTTAAGCTTAGAATATAGGTACATACAAATTACAATGACTCTCTAAACTGTTTGTATGCGTATGACTTGAGAAAGACTCGACCGATTTGGATGAATATCATCCAAATAGGTCGTTTTATTGTATTTTTTACTATAAGAACAAGTTTTTGTTTGATATAATATTTTGGAAAAACCAGTAGGAAGTTTCAGAATATTTAACGGTTGGTGCCGGGGACCGACAGCTGGTAAACAATATTATTATTTATGAAAAGTGACTACTTGTAGGCACCTCGTTCATGAGTATGAGTTCATGAGTCCTAACACTATCTATCTGTACGTTAAAAAATATTTAAATTATGATTTTGCTTTTCAATAACTAATGTATAACAATACTCTCCAGAGACCTGTTAAAAGTTACTCATTACTCATACCCGAAAAAAATTGGATCAGAACACATCAAAGCCTAAAACTCTTAAATTAAATTACGTCCATTTCAATCGTCCCTTTTTTATTATTATATTACATAGTAACATAATAATCGGTTTATATTTAGTCTTGAGTTTTGGATCAGAACTATTATTGAAGAGGCCTTTTATTATCAAATTAAGACGGTTGCATTATATGTATATTACTTTAGAAAAGTAAAATGCTAACGGGCAGTTCTCCGTGTATATAATACAAACCATATTACTGATTAGGATGAGATATGGCCAGTGTTCATACAAAAACTGTGAACACGTTTAATAAGTTTCAACCACATTTAAAAACAAATACAGACAACGAAGTGCGCGAAACGAAAATTAAAAAGAAAATAAAGAAAAAACAAAGAAGTGAGAATCGTCTGTCCCAACCACGTGCAACCCTTTTTATTCATTTTTAATTAATTGGATATTTTACTAAAGGCAACCAAAATAATTATATTGGTTCGATTTGCAAAATTCTTGAAAGTGTTCGATAGACTCTAGGTTACATTTAATTATGAAGTGTCGACAGGAACGGAAGTTACGCGGGTGGATGCTAGTAGATTATAAATATATCACCAACGTATAATCATGTTTAGGATTTTATCAAAAATCCACAACTTTACCATTCCATTTTTAAATCTGAATTCCGATAATGTGAGGTAGTTTTCTAATACCAAAATTTAAATACTTCAATAAAAACCTCTATTTCTGGGATGTCACAAACTACGAGTATCATTAATTTATTAATATAATTACCAAAACATTTTTTTTATTTACTGAAGTACAATAACTAATACTATTTTTTGTACACCCAGAAATAATTAAAATGCCTAGTGACTTATTATTTGTAAATATTAGCAAGGGGATTTATACTAAGTTTTAAATTATTTTTTAGGGGTATCAACACATTTTCAAGGAATATTTAATCGGGCGTTGACAAGTTATTTCAATTATAGTTCTGGGCGTCAACTTGACTCACTGACATTTTTTATTGTCCGGGGGGAATTGCATTTACGCACCCCCTCCACCGCTGCAGCGTTCTTGGCATAATTGACAAGAAACTCACAGGAATCCTTTTTAAAAATAAATTTTATGTAACAATTATTAATAAAGCAGTATTGTTTTGGAGCAATTTTGCATGCAGTTTTATTATTGACATTGACATAATCATAAATTTTATTTTATTTTAAATAATAAGTCTTTTTACATAATTTATCTTTGACATATCGTTTAAACTTGTTTGTAGAAAGATCTCTTAAATTATTAGGAAGTTTGTTGTAGAAACGTGTAGCATGTCAAACGAGATTATGCTTAGATCCAGTATTAACATTATGACTGTCGCTTTATTCTCAAAACTATCAATATTTTTATGAACTCATAAAAGGTTTTCATCATATTGTGATACGACTGTAAGAATATTAGTCTCTTTGAATTTCTCCCGTAGGGAAACTCGCGGACCAAGTTTATATGGACCTTACAACTCGTTTCTGTGTACAAAAATGGTGTCAATGTCCGCACAGTTTTCCCAGAGAAGAAACCTATAAGACATTAGGCTTTAAAAATAACTAAAGTAAACCATTCTAGCAATTTTTTTTTGGGACCAATCTCTCCCGCACTCCCGCCACTGCAACCGCTGTAAGCCAGGATCAACAGCGGCACACACGAAAGAGGCTCTAAGCTGTAAGGCTAAGGCTGGTCCCGGGACACCTAAATGTCTTGGATCCCGCATCGAATTTAATCAGAAAGTTTGTAGGAGGAGTTGGAAAGTAAAATTCCACTTATAGACATAAATGAACGAATGAGATATTTAACCCCAGGAAAAGTCACTTACAATTGGATAAGCCAATTGCAAAGCACCACGGACATTGTGTTTTTTTAATAAAGGGTCCTATTTTTGTGTGAGCTGTTATGTTTGAGTCCAGTAGTAAGTATGACAGAACCGTTTAAACGCACGGAAATTTCTCCTAGTTGCCACAAGATCAGTATAATAAACCACACCGGATGCAGATTCCAAGCCGTCTAACATAGTATTGCGGTGGTCCTGCCAGAGGTCACACTCCCACAGAATATGATGAGCAGACTGTTCATATGTCCAGTCTAAGGTTTAACATTGGCATGTCGGGGATGGAATTATATTAAATGAGAAAAGTTTTCTTTTAAAATTACCGTGCCCAGGGAGAAATTGAGCCGTACAGTGATCAACCAAGTTCTATCCAGTCGTTCTCGAACGGATGGAAAGAATTGGTAAAGATGTCGGCCCTTGGTGTAGACGTCCCACCTACACTGCCACTCATCGAGAATGTCATTGTATGCATCCGATAATGGTTTAAATAATCTTGAGATTTTAATTTGGTCTCGCGGTGGTAAGAGTTCTAGGTTAATGTTGTCCCTCGAAGAATAATACATAGCCGTGTGTCTTTGAGCCTCAAGGTCAACCGGAAGAACGCCCGCGAGCACAGGAAGAGCTTCAGTACTAACCGTCCTGTATGCTTTAGTTAAGAATATTAAAGCTAGGCGCTGACTTTGGAGTAATTTTATTCGCACAGCGCCGATAGTAGCCCGGTCGGCCCATATTGGTGAGCCGGAACAAATACAACCTAGATATGTAGCTACATAGATTTGTTTTAGGGTTTTAAAAGTGAGGCCCCACGTAGCGGTTGATATTCTAGTCAAGGCAAAGAAGTTACGTTTAGCTTTTTCACCTACGGTTCTGATGTGTTCAATAAATTTGAAGTTGCGTTCTAAGACTAATCCTAGATAACAGACTAAATCCTTTCTTTTAATTGAGATACCGTTAAATTTAATACTTGGTGGTGTTTAAACCATTCTAGCAGTATCCAAATCAGTGAGTCGTCTCATAGTTTTGACTGCATATGCCAAAGAGCTAATTTTTCCTAATAGTTTCGCAATATGTAAGCCCCAATGCAATTTGGAGTCAATAGTTATTCCCAAAAAGACACTTGACTCCGCTGGCTCAAGCCGTGGAGTGGGAGATTTGCACATTCGTATCGTTCCATTTATTTGCACATTCATATCAATTTGTTTCACATTAGGTGTAGAAAATTTGATGACTTTGTTTTGTTTTCATTTAAAATTGATTATTAACATTAAACCAATGGACTACCTTCCAGATTGCATTATTTACTTCGTTATAGTTGCGTAGCTGTCTACTGATTTTAAATGTAAAGGATATATCAATTCATCAAATAATACTCTCTCATGATTGCTTACTACATAGTAAGGTAAGTCGTTTATATACACTAAAAACAAAAACGGCCCGGGACGTGGGTTTGCACCCTTAAGCTTATAAACTTGCAAACATACACTTAATCCTTGATATATCGCGCGAGGTGCTCAGCACCCCAGAGATTTTTAAACATCAATTTGAATAGGAATTTCTATGTTTACAAAAGTGCGATTCTATGTAACTTCAAGTAACCTTCAAGCGTCACGAAAAAACGTAGAAGAGGCTGTGTGCTAATTGCACTTGAAAATTAAAAGACGTGGCGTTAATATAATCATCGAGATAATCATGAATCATTTTTCTAAGTTAGAATAGGATGCGTCATTGGCTGAAGAATCTAAGGACGAGAATCTGAAACTATGGGAAGAATGTAAACGTTTGTACTAAGCTTAGACAAAGAAAAGACTTTTAGACATTTCTGGCATCAATGCTTACGTCATCTATAACTGGAACATGATATAAACACGATCAAAGAAGAACAAAGATGACTTTTGGAATCTGTTGATTTGGGTTTGGCTTAAGCTGATATGCATAAAAGGTCCACCCGTCATTGTTGCCTAAGACACCTAAAAGAATGCTGAATGCTACTAGGTCAAGTTCTGAAAGGATGTCACCCAGGAAAAAGCAGCCAGGCAATTTTGTAAAAAAATAATGAGCACAAATTAAGGTTTTTTGTACCTTCTGCAGTAAAAAATAAGTACAGTGTTTTTTTTTTCAGAATTCCCAAGCTTTGTTTAAAAGTAACAAATGTTGTGTCACAAGTTAAGAGGTTTTTTTTAATGTATTTGATGAATGATCTGAACAATTTGAATAAAAAGGCTTATTTTTGTTAAATTGTATTAGTATTAAAAGATGATTTTCAATAGTATTTTTTTATCAAAATACGTAAAATAACACACATTGGTAAACTATTTCTCTAATTACGCTCATATGATTTTGTTTTTTTAAATATTATCTCCATTTTTAACCACGCATTTGATCGAGGGGTATTTACGGGATTTTAAAGTTTTAATCGCTATAGTTTAGTTTCTAAATATTTTATATACTTTTTTCAAAGTTTCAGTGTAGTATATTATAATAGTAGTTTATACAAAAATCACGCCATTACCAATATCTATATTAAATACAAAGGTAAGTTAAGTGGAGAGTTTGTTTACTTGAACGTGCCGAACTTCACCGTTCGCTTGCACACTGTCATCTGTTGGTTGCAGACGAAGTAACACATCATCTAGAAAGCCAAGGTACCTACATCACCTTTCCTTTTTTTTTGGGACGGGTTATGTAGTTACCCACGAGGCTTTTCACCGGGCATAAAAGTGAGCAGAGCTCCAGCCTACATAAATGATTTAAATCTACAAACTAAGCAACCTGCACAAAAGGGCGTCCCCTGTGGGACTTCGACGTCGGCTCAGGGCGGTCGCTGACAGGAAGATTGAGGATTATGGCTTTTATTCTATGCTTTTTATGGGAGTTTTGTGCAAATGTCGCTCTACTTTACAGTTCAAGAGGCAAAGCAGAGGAATCCAGAATTGCTTAAGTGCTCCATTAGTAATCCCGCCAGGACTTGGGGCCTTTCTAGGATGTAAGTCCTTGATCAAAGATTTCGGTTCGTCTACGGTAACTGCTTGTATCGCGTCATTATCGTCGTCCTCCTCATTGGCGGGGGGTTCTTCGGCGGCACGGACACGTATCGCGGTTAGGGTAGGGGAATTGCGGTTCTACGTTTGACTTCTCCGAGGTGGACTGGGTCTACAGGTAGAGTAATGGGTTTCTAGACTAACAGCTAGGCATTTGGCCTTCTCGTCGTCGTCGAATGCAGGGCGTTAATTTGGGCGAATGGGCATGCAGGAATAGGTAATGGATTTGAGCTTCTTACAAACACCCCAAAAGGCCAAATGTGACGGATTAAGGTCACTCATCATTGTTTCCCATCTGGAGTTTCGCATTTCGTTAATACGACCTCTTGCATGCGCAAGCGGTTTTCCGCGGTATGATACGAGTCGTAGGCTCTGATGGCCGCATTATTTTCAGTCATCATCAGGGAGCTTCCATCGATCGAAGTTATCGATCGTTGGTACCTCCCGTGAATATTCATTCACCTGAAAAAGGACTTGAGCTGAGGGAATCGATAGTGTTAAGCGTTTATTCGGGGGTTCGAATATGAGAGCGTATGGAGTTAAGATATTCTGAGGAGGCACACTCGCGACTAGAGCTTTTTCCAGTCAGTAACAGTTTTGGTATGAGAAGGATCTAAGTGACCAGTTGGAGACAATAGTTCTATGATGACGGGCTTGTGATCCGAACATATGTCGTGATGCACCTGTACAGAAGATAACCGTAAGTTTATGTTCTTTACAAGTGGAGGAGTATATGGGAAATGAGTACGTTAGAATGTAATAATAGGGTCGAAAGGAATTAATTCTAAGCATTGTGACAGTGAGGTGCCTGTCGAGTGTTCCAGTTGCTTTCACTCAGCCAGTGTTGTAAAAATAAAGCACTGAGCGTCGAGCGTTGAGCGCTGAGTCGACGCTATTGAGCGTTCAAGACTCGAGCGTGAAACGTTCAAGCTTTTAAGACTCGTGAGCGCTGCAGACACGGGGCTCGGCACTCGATTGGCGCGCTCGGGCGTCGAAGCCTTATCATTTTTACTATCACTTTTTTATTTATTGTTTTGCGTTCATAATGTCGCAATAGTCGAGTGGTTTCTCATAAAATGGAAGACGATAGCACTATAAATATAGAAGTTAGTGGTGAATCGACGGATTTAGCTAGGTGTGAAAAAAGTCGGAACAGTTGGAAATGGGTTAACTTTTAAACCATCGCGGGTCATGTTACATGTAAAATATGTAACAGAAGTTTTTCGCTTAAGACAACCACATCTATACTGAAAAGACATGTTACATCGCAGCATACGACTACCGATTCTGGAGATCGAAATGAAAGCACACATTTTCTTGTTCTCCACGACGCCCAAATCACTCCTTGATAAGAAAACGAAAATTTGTTATGAAAAAGTTAAACTACGGCTACGACACCCTTTTGAAAAACTTTGTTATTCTTAGAAATCATTCATTACAAATCGTCGAAGAAGAACATATATTAACCCATTAATGGCCAATATGAAACTACTAGAAGTTTTTTGAAACGATGTTTATCACATGATTTTAGGAAATAAAAAAAACATAAGAAAATTAAAAAAATACTTAAAAAAACAGTTTTTTCTGTATTTAAGAGGGGTGTTTCCAAATTGGTATAGTGGCCACTTAAGAGTGACCATTTTTTATCCGGGTTTGTTTGATGCTCATTATTTTCTTCCATTTTTTGTAGCCCTAACTCATATTATGACAAATAACAGAGCATACTTGTTTCATAAGCTTCCCGACCTGGTGGGGGTCGTCGAGTAGCATATTATATTTTATATTAGATGTTGGAGGACGAGCAGAGTGTCCTTGGGGCCAAAGCGTCAGATAGAATCTGGCTTTTGTTCCTCAGAAAAGAAGTTGATCTCTTTTTTAGAATATACATGCTATCATCTTTGATTTCATATTGGCTATGTAAGTGTAACACTCATAATAATTCTTTTATCATAAATATCTACTGAGTTGTGTCGATTATTACGACTCGCGTATAAGTAACTAAAGTCGGCAATCATAGCATATCACTCTGTCATCATCTTTTACTGATTTCGTGATGCGATTTTCTTTTAGTATACGGCTGTTATATTCTATGTATTTGTTTTTATAATTGTGGGTACACTTAGTACCAAGCTGGGGTATTAGATGCAGATGAACTCGGATAGTGATCAGTTTGAGGTACATTGGATCTGATTTGGATGATCTTGTGGCAGATAAATATTCTGATTCCACGAGACCACCAACTTGACGAACAAATACCACGATATTTCTGGGAACATAATTTGGCAAGTTAGATGGAGTATTGTTGTCTTCAAAACCTTTTCTTCTTCAGTGACTATAGTCACTAAGGAAGAATAGGGGATTGGTGGAATTATAGCTACATCATATTGCAAACCGTCACTATCTTCTACGATGAAATTTATAGCCTCTTCCAAACCTTGAAAGCTGTTACTAGTGAATCTACAACTACCTCTCATTTTCAATGTCTGAACAATAATGTGTAATATGTACACTTGTGGCCACTGTACCAAAATTGCCAAGGTAATGTTTCAAAGGTAAGAAAAACTTACAACTCAATTATATGCTACTGAAATGTGTTATAAATCATCAATTATATCTTCAACTTGATATATATATATATATATAACAATTTATGGTTATATTATTTATCTACAAATTATATTTTGTAAACAACAATCCATACGTCCCCTCCATACGTATTTGATGTAAATATTAAGCGAATAACTACCAAAAATGCACAAATGTTAGCTAAATTGTTTTGTTTTATATTAAAACACTTCACTTCTAACTATTTGAATTCACAATAATATTTCAACTGGTGTCAATACTTTCTCTTCCTACCCCCACTAATTAGGTGTTCCTATTTGGTACAGTGATCAAGAATGGGTTAATATATAAGAAAACGAACGCCGTAGAAAGAAATTATACCCTACCGTCTTGTTACAAATTAACTAACGAAAAAAATGATGTAATTAATTTGATCAAGTCTTCTAAACATAAACTGTCACTAACTTTTAACTTTTGGTTTCTGGACATCCGTTTCGAATAAACCTTAAGTTGTTACTGCACATTTTATGACTGATGAGGGCCAACTGATCTCTATGATAATTTAATTTAATCTTATACTATACCTTATATAAAAGTGAACAAGTTTTGCAAAAGATTATTGAAATATTTTCCGATTTTTTCGTTAAAAGACAATAGTATCAATCACGACAGATATAATGCAACACACGTAAAATGTATTAATCTTAAGAGTGTTAAGACAGTACAGTACAGTAGTAGTACATGTAAGATCCTGTACTCAACTTATTGTTTAAAAAGGCGTGAATGAAGTTGAATCAATTATTTCTGCCGTTACAAATACAGTGAAATATATAAACCCTTCCACTTAAAAGAAAGCAAGTTACGAAGAATGCTTTATTTTGCTTAACGTCAAAACATTAGAACTTATAAAAGATGTACAAAATTAAGAATCCGAATTGCTTTACCTAACTAAATGCTTAGCATTAAGGTCGCCGGCGTCGATGACGCAGACGGAAACTTCTGTCGGCGGGTCCAAGGGTATGCAATGCAAATGCATGTTTGAAATATATTCAAGTGCCACCTTTTGCGGAATTAGTCCTGTCATTTATAACTACGGTAATTCGCGATTCCAGGACTTCTCCGATTGGACGGTTTGAGGAATGTCTCTTGAACTAAAAACAGGTCATCACGCTGCTTTAGTATACCGTCCGCCTTAAAGAACATAACCGGAGGGATCTAGGTTTAATCTTACTAGAGACTTTACTCAATCCTATTTGCCTAACACTATCCATGGTTATTTAATATTGGAAAAAGAGCAAGAGATTGACCTTAAATGGCTGTTTGTAGCCTAGTCTAAAGTCCGAGTATGATGTCATCAGGGTTCTCTTCTGACCTCTCAATGAGTTCAGCAAGTTCCATAATGACTCAAGATGGATAGAAGCTAAGTAGTCCGCAATTAGGTCGATGTTGTGGTTCGCGGTACGTGATTTGAGCGGAAACTGTTTGGGCTTTGGGGCCCGGACCATCATAGGTTGGGCCTGGAGGGCTGAGAGATCTGAAGTGTTCTAGCCTTTTGGGCCTGAGGATCCTGAGTGACCTGTAGGTTGCTGGCCTTTCGGGCCTGGGGGCAGCGAAGCTTAAATGACCTGAGTTATGGAAGCGGCAGTTTTCACTGGGGTCACCACAGTTTAGGCAATATGGACAAGAATCATGTCTAATGATACCCCATTTGCTTAACGCATATGAAATTAACTTAGTACATTTTTCAGTTGCCTACTCTGTAAATTGCCTAGTTTATGTTTCATAGAGTCAGAATTATATCAGTTACTTTTTTTCATGTATCTTATTAATTTTCATAAGTCTTGTACTTATGTATGTAACTAGCTAAGTGCAGAATAAAAAAAACATTATTAAATTTCATTAACGTACGTTAGACATTTTAAATGCATATATCTCTTATATTATCATCGTGCACTTTGCTAACAAGATGTTATCATGTAATATAATATTCTGTCATACTTAGACAAAGCTACGTGTTATTTTCTTATAAATAACAATACACAGGCTTTTTGTTCAAAGCATAAATTAAATATAGTAGAATTTAATTTAATTTCATAAATACGATAGAATTTTGAATTCAATACTTCAGGATTAATTATCGTTATATCCGTCGGATAAAATTAGAATGTAGCTCACGAATAATACACACTATATTAAATTAGTGTTTGTTGCGATAGCCAAGTCAATCTAATATTCATATCATAAAAGTTTTGAACTTTGATATGGTCATAATAAGATTCTGTCAGGCGAGCTAATTACGAAATAGCTTAAGACCGAAGGTCCCTTAAGTAAGGACTGAATAAATTCACCGACTTGGTAGTACATACACCCCACAAGAACTGTATTACGAGACTTGGCCTTTTTTCTTTAAAAAAATCAAGATTTCTAAATAAAAAAATGGTTGTTGTGCCTCACTCGACATAGATAGGTATAGTGTGTCGGCGACTTTTTTGTAGATATTTATAAGATCTACAATTAATTAGAACATTTTATGGTTCTATCTTTTATAGTTTATGCAGCGTTTGCAAAATAAGTAACTTTTCTGATTGATTTTTTACACCTTGTGTCCAAAATACCCAAATATCATACGCAACCCTATTTTTTTACAAAATAAAATTTAGCCTATGTTACTCGTGGATAATGAAGCTTTCGAATGGTGAAATAATTTTTGAAATCGGTTCTGTACTTTTTGAGCCTATTCGTTACAACCAAACAAACAAACAAAGTTTTCCTCTTTACAATATTAGTATAGATAAAAAAATTGGGGATCCGTAAGAAAATTGCGATTTTGTAACCCAAGGTGTAAAATCGAAAACCTATTTATGCGTGCGCTGCAATAACTATTGACAATAAAACAAAATGATGTACAACGGGTTTGTAGGTCTTATTAAGATCTACAAATAATCCGCAAGATATCTAACTATCAGTTAGTTTAGTCACAATAACCGCCTTTATGTTAATAAAAAATATTAAAACGTCTGAAGAAAGAAACTACGTTCAATGTGTATCGAAATATTAATCCTTATCCAAATTAAGCATTAAATTATCAAGGGTATTTATGTAGAAGTAAAATACTTTGTTTTATTCCAATCGGACATTTCGTTGAGAAATTATCACGAGTATAAAAACGCAAAGAATTGGTACCTACCTAATAATGAGTTATTTGCCATAATAGATGAAGCTGAAGAGTTTGTTTGCTTGAACGCGCTAATCTCAACAACTACTGGTCCGATTTGAAAAATTATTTCAGTGTTAGATAGTCCATTTATCGAGAAAGGCTATAAGCTATATTTTATTATAAAGTTTCTACGGGAACGGGGATTACGCGCAGTAATCTAATCTAATCTAATATATATATATATATATATATATAAATATATATAAAAGCAGGGCCGATATATATCTGCAAAAAACTTTGGGGCTGGTACCCCAAAGTTTTTCTAGTTTTTCTTGTAGTATAAATACCAGGTTACCATATAAAAGACCAGGTTATTCATGTCTTTGTATTAAGCCTTATCTCAATAAATTATTTCTTACTAGCTTCCCGCGCGCGGTTTCACCCGCGTAACTCCCGTTCCCGTGGGAAGTTCATAATAAAATATAGCCTTTGTCCTTTCTCAGGCTCTAGACTATATCTATACCAAATTTCATTTAAATCGCTTCAGTAGTTAAGGCGTGATTGCGTAACAGACAGACAGAAAGAGTTACTTTCACATTTATAATATTAATATTATTATATATAGAAAGGATTGAAGAATGTTTCTCATGTGTCTGAAATATAATGACAGGAATGATATAGTAAGACTTTCTGTTCAAAGAGTCTTAGAGATAGCATGTGTTGAACTGGAGCAAGTCATAGTCAAGTAAAAAAACCTTCCTTGAGTATTGACAAGACTCAAGGAAGCTTTTTTAAAATTATGGAGGATGCCTTATTTAAATTAACCAATAACCATAAAACAGTTATCATTTGTGGAGACTTCAATGTAAATATACTAGAAAATTAAGTGTCACTTAACTTTTTAAATCTGTCTAAATCAGAGTAAATCATTTAACTTATATATTGTTTTCTGTGAACCTATGAGGATTACTGCTTTTACTGCAACTTGCATTTACTTTATTTTTACTCATATAGTTCCTAGTCGTAAGTCAGTAATCTATAGTCTACTCTCCGACCATTGTGGTCAGGTAATATCATTTCCTAAGAGAGACAATAAGGCTTAGAGAAAACATTTAAGTTTTATTCCTATTATTAGTAAGCATCGCATTGAGGAATATAAAATTAGTTTATTTATAACTGAGTATAATAGGATATTTTGACTCAAAAACACCTGATTAAGTTTCAGTAAATGGGCAACTACAAGTATCTACAAAAGTCGTAATTAACTTTTTTAAATGTTTTTGAATATTTTACGGAAAAGTTTATCATGTTTCAAAATTGGCATGAATAAAATTCGACCACCGGCAGGATTCGAACCTGCATCATAGGTTAAGCCTCTAATGCCTTAGCCAATTAGGCTACGGTGGAACCACACCGGTTCACCGTACCAGCCTAATTGACTGGTGAGAAAAACTGTTGACTCAACAGTTTTTCTTGATATTAAAACAAATAAAAAATCTATCTGGAAAACTTAGTTCCGCAGCATACGCAGTTAAGACAGTAAGACGGCTCACTGATGTAGACGCGGCCCGACTAGTATATTTTAGTTATTTTCATAACATTGTATATGTCCTTTGGAATTCTTCTATGAAGAAACTGTGCGAACATTGATACTATATTTGTGCTGCAGAAACGCGCTGTTGAAGCCATATTCAAACTTGGATGAAGTTCAAAAAAAATAAATAACTTACTGTGGCTTCGCAATATGTATAAGACAATTTGTCATATGTACATAAGATAATATAGATAAATTTGAAGTAAATTGATATAATATATAATATGAATACTAGACTTTTCTTGAGTTACGAGTTCACGAGTTCTTGCAACTCGTCTCCATAGAGTAAGCAACTCTTTTATGGGGCAAGGTAATCGCTTTTATAACATACTTCTAAATAATATTGGAGAATTATCTGTTAATAAATTTAAAGCCATTGTCGAGGCAAAATTATGTCAAATGGCATATTATAAAGTATGAGACTATGTAAATGACAGAATAGCTTGGGAGTAACTTGCTCTTGAATGACACTGCTGCTTAACAATATTGTAAAAGTAATGATAAATTCATTATTTGAAAAGGATTCCTCTGGGTTTCTTGCCGGTTCTTCTCAGAGTTGCCATGTCTTGAACTGGTGGTATGTTGACGAATTATAAGGTGAAAGTCAAAAAGGCATTTGCAACTGCCTAGTAATAATATTAATGTATGTACCTATATTCCATGAAAGTAATAAAACAGTTAACTAAAGAAGTAAACCTGGGATAGGAACACCACATTAATCTATGTTATATGACTGGGGTATGCTAAAATACTGGGAAAGGCACCTACTTCTCCACTCGATTAGCCCATACGTTGAGTCTAATAAGTGTATACTAAATATTTAAATATCCTCAATAGGAAAAGTTCTCAAATATTGTGTCAATGTGTCCCCTATATTTATTGAGGACACCTAGCTTCAGTAATTATGTACCATTCGACACTTCCGTGTGAAAGGTTCTCAAAAATTCAAGTAGACTGATAAACCAAAGTTAATTAGAGAAGTAAATTAAACGAGTTTAGTCCGGACCCCTATATGTCGGGTGAACCAAACGCTTGCGACTTCTAATTCAGCAGTAGCGCCATCTACGGAAACGACCTATAACATAAGTTAACAGGTCGCTTCCCTAGATAGCACTACTGTGGTAGTTTCAGTTTTGTAATTTTTCCATCACTTCTATTAATGATAAGGGCTTAACATAAAATATTAATTAAATTGATGTTAAACCATTTAACCTCCCATTTCGTATTTTTATCAACATTGTTCTGTTATTGGATTGGAAGTAATATTCTTTATCGTAGCTTGTTTGACAGATCTGACAGATTTGTATGCAATTCGTATCTTTGAATAGAAAGTGATTACTTTTGAGTTCAGTGACGCTGAATAAAACTAAATTAACTTACGGAATACAGAGACGAAGTAAGCTGTGTTCTGTTTATTCATAGAACTTTAACGTAACTTTTGGTAGATATGCACGTTTGCTTTTTTCTGTACATAATAACAAACAAAACACCAGGGTGAATGTAGGTAGGTACCTCAGTACCAACATAGTGATCCAAAGAAAAACAAAACTTAACATTCAAATTAAAACTAGTCTTATTTTTTCAGAAGGGTTTTTTATATGATACGGAATGAAAAACGTGTGTACAGTCAACAAAAGAGATAGGTTTACACATTGCGGAATGCATTTTGAATTTATATGTACACGTTTATGGGAATAGTTTACTAATATATGTATTTGTACACAGTAGGCAGCTGGGTTTCGCCCATAAATAATTATCGGCTGTCGTTGTGACAAAAAAATATTAATTTACATTATTTGATACTGACGTAGTAATCTTTTTTGTTGACTGTACATGGCAAAATAAGCTCTAGTCCATGTAATTCAAAATAATGTTAGTTGAACAAATGATTCGTACAGTTTCTAAGTAATTTTAATCTGTAATATTAATTATAAAATATATGTCATCCCGTTAAGAATAAATAACAATTTAGAGTAGGATTTTCACTAACCCTGCCCTGTGATCCATCGCCAGTAGGCCGTGCCAGCGATCACTTCCTCTTTTAATCATGAATCTGACTTTGATATCAGTGGCATTCAGTGGCACCTCTGGGTTGAGGTCGTAACCCAGTAAAAGTTCCCCCAGGTGTTTTTGGCTTTTACTACATTTTCATATGTTTTTTTAAAATAAAAAATGTTACTAGCCTAATTTTGCAGTCTACATGTTAACCCCTCGTGCTAAGCTATAATGCTTGCTTTCAAAAAAGTCACGAGTGGGTCCACGTCGGTAATGCAATATACAACTATACTAATTAATGAGAATATAAACTTATTATGAGCAGAGGAATTAAAGACAACCGGACGGACGGGGTACATTGTCTGAACAATTTACAGCCCTCGCAAGTAGCACCTTTTAGTAACCTAGTTTAATTCATAGAATAAGAATAATAACATATTAACTATAGTTCTAGAGCTCAGAAGCATAAGGTCGGATGTGCCATTATACGTCAGAAACATTCATCGTATGTGCCTTCATCGTCAACTGTCACTTATGACCAAATGCTTCTCAAGTATAGGTATACTACATCCGTGCTTATGCTGCTCAGGCCTAGAGTTTTATTTTCTAATTGTGCTTTTGACAAGAACAATTGTATTTTAAGTGGTAAAATTAGGTAAAGTGCTGAATAAATTCATTATTCCACTATTATTTTAATAGCACAAAAGAACTCTGTATTAACTTATTAAAGCGAAAATCGTAAATTCAATTTTCGATCCGTTAGAATTAAAAGTTATTACTTATTGGTAAAAAGTTTTGTTGCCATACATAATATATTATTCGTCATTATAATGTTATATCAAAGAATAAACTTGTTTTATAGTAATTAATATAATTTATATATTATATTAGCTTCCCGCGCGCGGTTTCACCCGCGTCACTCCCGTTCCCGAGGGAAATTCATAATAAAATATAGCCTATGTTCTTTCTCAGGCTCTAGACTATATCTGTACCAAATTTCATTTAAATCGCTTCAGTAGTTTAAGCGTGATTGCGTAACAGACAGACAGACAGACAGAGTTACTTTTACATTTATAATATTAGTAAGGATTAGTAAGGATTTTTATTTAGGTAAGTACTTTGTACTTTATTAATAATTGTTGATTCAATTATTGTTTGAGAAATATTTAATCATGAACTTTATTCTGGCAAAAAGCGGCCAAGCGCGAGTTGCACATGAAGGGTTCCGTACCATTTTCAAGTGCTGGTGTCGTTATTAATACCGAGCAAAAAATGACACAAAAGTCACATTTGTTGTATGGAAGCCCCCCTTAAATATTTATTATACTTTTAATATTTTTTATTAAAGCGGCAATATAATTTTTTTTAAATTTCAATTGCAATTTAGCAATAAAATAAAATTAAGCTCCTTACTTACGCTAGGCTAATTTGCCATAAATAATCAAAGGAGTAGGTAAATTAGAATTTAGACAGAACTGCAATGCAAAATCTGGCAAATTTAACGTTTACTACTATGATATTTTTATTTGTTATTGAAAATCTATAAAGTTTTTTATAAAGTTTACAATCTTAAATATTTAATTAACCGACTTAAAAAGGGGGACTTAACTTCGTTGTTTATGAACTGATTTTTATGATACTTTTTTTGTTGGGTAGAAGATTTTTCAATGGTGGTCCCATGATAAGGAAATCAGGGTTTGATGGTGGCAGAGCAGAGAAATCGAGGGGAACTTTCGAAAATCATAGGGGCGACTAGTTCTGATTTTTTTTTGTTTTATTATTAATATTGATAAGTACCTACTTTTCACCTAGATGGGTTGTGACTTAGAGGTCTGATGATGAAGACGAAGAACAGATCAGGAAACTCTTAGTTAACTGTTTCAAGTCGTTTTTTTTTTAATTATCCTTTACCTTATATCTACTATCGCGTTTTACCGTAAAACGCGAATGCTTCTACGAAATAATATCATGTATCCAATAATTATTTAAAGCCATTTCGAGCTATTGGTAGCATATACCGTACATAATATATTGAATGAAAGAATCTTCATGTTTATTGTCCATTCCTATTTCCGACATATGACAAGTAGAAACTTGTCGTATGTCGTATGAAACAGAATCATTTAACTTCTCAATTACCTACACTTACGATTACACCGCATTACACAATTACACCGCACACAATTATCAAAACGTAAGATTAAAGTTTTAAAATAAACATACTTTTTATAAATACGGTCATAACAATAGAGACTGCAGTTGACAAATAAAATAGCAATACAAGGTAATCTCAATTGTACAAATGGACTCCTCTAACATTAGTTCAGTGTTATTTAAATCTGATATTAAAAAGGTATAAACATAGATAGATTGTAGGTACTACCAAAGTGAAATCATTTCGTTTAATATTCGTCATCATCATCACGATATACGATTATTATAGATGATGTTATAACAATCAGGACCAACAGCTTAACGTGCTTTCCGAGGCACGGAGGGTAGTCCCTCAACCAACCAGACCCGGAAATAAATTTTAGAATTTACACAAAGATTTCTGTCCGGTGTGGGAATCGATCCCACGAGTCAAATACTGCTACGCTACGGAGGTTGTCGGAGGTTTTGGATTAGCAACGATAAAATCGATCAATACCTTTGCAAATTAATATAGAAACTAGCTGCGCCTTGCGGTTTTACCCGCGTCACTCTGCTCCAGTGGATCGGATTGTAGCCTATATGTTAATCCAGCTTAAAAACTATCTCCGTGCAAACTTTCAGCTTTTCCGTCCAGTAGTATTTGCGTGAAAGAGTAACAAACATCCATCCGTATATACAAACTTTTGCCTTTATAATGTTCGAAAGGATTGTCGTATTGTCGATTGAAAATCCGTATTTACTTGAATACGAGACAAGTTTATTTTGGAGTGCATCATGGTAGCTGGAAGCTTAATAAAATAATTTTACCCACTAATGGAATTTAATAAGATTAGGTATACATTAGTCTACTTATCATAAAAGTATAATGAAATCGTTTACTTGGTATGAGCGTAATTTCTCAAAACATGTATATGTGGTGTTACTCTAAATGATAGATTGAGGAATTATATAATTAGACAACATTGCGGTTTAAAAGAAGATGTAGTGACAAGAATTGAAAAGAGTAAGCTTAGGTGGTTTAGTCATGTGGAAATGATGAATGAAAGGCGAGTAACAAAAGGTATTTACTTACAAGGCAGATGTGAGTGGAAACGCCGGGAGGGGACGCCCTAGAAAACATACACTGACCTCATAGGTGATGTTCTTCAGAAAGGTCAGTTGCGTAGTACTCGCAACCGGCGTGCGTGTATGACCAGATGTATGAACGTGGCCGAGGCAAAGGGAGTGCGATAGTAGCAGGTGGCGTTCTGTGGTCTCTGTCTACCCCCATGGGAGAAAGGCGTGATTATATGTATGTATGTATGTTCTCAAAACATGCTGTGCGACACAAAATTTATTCAGTGTCGCTCAGCGCACCATATGTGTGTCATAAGACATAATAATATACGATGGTACCTTTATCACTAAAGGGCACTAAACGAAATGAAAACTATAATTGGAAGGAAACGAATTGTCGGTGGTGATGTAATTGGTAGTTATTCTGTCATTGTGTACCTACCTACTATTGTACTTTTTGTGTTGTAATATTTAGGTACCTACTTACCTTAACTGTAAGTATTTACCGTTGTGAAAGAGAAAGTATTTTTCTTTTATTGACATATGTATTTTCAATCGCACGGCTTTCTTCTATCGAAAGTTAGTTTTCGGGTTAATGAGATTTTATATAAAGTCCGGTTCGACTCACGTGTGTAGTTTTTGGCGATTTCTCGACCGCGGTTTCGGCTCCAACCGAGAGGTCGGGCGTTCGATTCCCACGCCGGACAGGAAATCTTTGTGTAAATTCTAAAATTTCGTTCCGGGTCTGGTTGATTGAGGGACTACCCTCCGTGCCTCGGAAAGCACGTTAAGCCGTCGGTCCTGATTGTTATAACATCATCTATAATAATCGTATATCGTACGGGCAGCAGCGTTTCCTTGTGTGTTACAATCTAATACTGCGGTCACCAACCGACTATGAAAATACCCTCCCTAAGGATGAGGCCCATGTTCAGTAGTGGACGTTATACGGGCTGATGATGTGTCATACCCGCGTCATAATGATAGGTTCGTTGCAATGAATAAATAAGCATATTTATTGTCTACTTGTTGTTCGAGCCAGGCGTCGTCATAATGTTTGTAATGTGGATATATTCATAGCTTTCTCGTTTAAAAAACGTAATGTTTATATTTCCAAATTTATAAATATATTTATATTGTATATGTATATCTAAATCCGTTTTGTACATAAAGCGCGGACATCGCTACGGCCATTTGCGTTAAGCTGTTATAGTTAAAATAAATTTGAAACTTGGTATCTACTGTAGACTTATATAATATATAGTTCACCGTCGTGATATAGGTAACGAGTATGTTTTTGGTCAAATCGCCACGGTATTGCTAATACCCATGCCACCAGTTCATACTCTGTAAAACGCGCTCTATGTATTGCTTATATATAGGTACCTACTCTAAGGTGGATCCCAAGTTACACATAACTTGGGAACCACCTTAGAATAGGGCAAAGGCTAAGGCTCACCTTAAATCTCGGAGGTCATGGGTTTGATTCTCGCTCCGGAGAAAAAAATATTGTGTCAAATCAAATATTCCTTTCTCCCACTGTGCCGTGGGACACATTCATTATTACCCGTATGCCATCCAACGTGTATAATGTAATTATGGGTCGAGGGGCTTTTAGGACCGGGACCGCGGTCCCGGATTACACCTAAATAATTAAATATTTATTTTTCAGTAGTATTTTGGGACCACAAATATAGATTAAAATATTACTTACGAAAGTACGGTCAACCAAAAAATTTTGAATAAGTATAAATAAAACTATTTTTATTAAATGATAAATTGTCTTTTATTGCTAAAATCACAGCTTACTATTGGAATGAAAAAATATGTAGGTACCTATTAAGAAATATAATTACTATAGATACTATATAGATATGATAATAATGTTCAAAAATGAAAAACAACAGTTCAATAATTAAAAACATATGTTTTATCCCTTACATCTACACATTGCACATAACAATCTCCTACCTAAATTTAACGTCCAAAATAAATGACCAGATAAGTGTTGGTCATTGTCTAGAAAAAAAATAGATTTTAAAGCTAATCAATTTTCAATACTTTTGAGACTGATGCAAAATTATTTTATATTGTTGAAATGTTTAATGTTAAGTTCAAGACTATTGATTATATTCAAATAATTATTAACGTAAGGTATAGCGGTTTGATGTTGTTGTTTATTATGCTGTTTATTATTTTTAAGTTAAGACAATGCTGTGATTTTAAAAATAAAAGAAATATTTTATCAGTTTATAAAAAATGTTGTGAGACTGATTTTATATATTGTAAGTTAAAAGATCTTTCATATTTTTGTCAGTTTTTTGCCTTACAATAGTAATTGTTTTCAATAAGTGTAGTGATTTTTATTACTGCTGCCATGTGCTCACTAAGATACTGTTTATTTTTGACGTTAAATTTAGGTAGGAGATTGTAATATGCAATGTGTAGATGTAAGGGATAAAAACATAAATGTTTTTAATTGAACTGTTGTATTTCATTTTTAAACATATTATCATATTTATATAGTATAGTAATTATATTTCTTAATAAGTACCTACATATTTTTTTTTATTCCAATAGAAAGCTGTAATTTTAGAAATAGAAGACAAATTATCATTTAACTAAAATAGTTTTTTTATACTTATTCAAAATTTTTTGGTTGACCGTACTTTCGTAAGACATACTTTACTTTTTTTATTTGTGGTCCCAAAATACTACTGAAAAATAAATATTTAATTTATAGG
Source organism: Nycteola revayana (assembly GCA_947037095.2). Lineage (NCBI taxonomy): Eukaryota > Metazoa > Arthropoda > Insecta > Lepidoptera > Nolidae > Nycteola > Nycteola revayana. The sequence goes on along the minus strand of OX344842.1, from coordinate 10,495,828 downwards.
TGGAATCCGGGACCGCGGTCCCGGTCCTAAAAGCCCCTCGACCCGTAATTATATAAAAATTTTAAATTCTCCTAGTATGATTAATAATTAACTATGTACTAATAATATTTTATTACTACATCCAATTCCACCGGTCAAGATTTTCGGCGAACCAATCCCTTGGCAACGGCGAGCCAAGTACTTAGGCGTAATCCTTGACCGAGGATTAACCTTCAAAGGGCATGTGGTAACCGTTCGTACATGGGCTTAACTAGAGCCCAGTCGGCTACACTGTCTTTTAAAATCACCCAGCATTGTCACTTGAATCATGAAACTAACATCACTACCTACTTACACAGATACCAGTCTATCCGACTCGCCAGAGAAGAATGCGCGTCGTCGTCTTCTTCGTCTTCCCACTTGAAAATAACCTTCCGATGCCCTCATAGACCTGAAGTCCAAGATGCCCGCGTACTATAAAATAGAAGTAGAAGTAAAAACTAAAAACAGTCGTAAACTCCTCAGTCCACCGCCAGCGAATGCCCTGAGCCGAGCTCCTTGAATTGAGCTCGCACTCCTCCCGCGGCTCCGGCCCCGGCCTGTCGCCCTGGAACATGGTTAACGTTTTAATCTGGACACGAACCGGATATTAAAGATATTCGTAGGGTAACAGAATTAGAGTGGCTGCTGATGTGGCAATGGGTACATAATCAGTGAATATTTTAAATGTTTTTTTTTTAATAAGTTTCCCAAGGATCCGTTATTCAATTTAAACATTGGCAATCTTGCGCAGGTTGATCATTTTGTAGTTTCTAAACAATTTAGGCGATAAAGTAGCAAAAGCCTCGTGGCTGACTGCATGTTAGTTAATCATTTGTGCAAAAAAGTATTATCCGTATTAATAGTAGTTTAAATTTCTTTGGGATGCATCTATTAAACAATCAAAGCATTTGCTACTCCTGGCTGGAATTAAAGATAGAGCTTTGATACAATGAGTGACATCTTTACGTAGTAAGTATCTACAAGTTTAAATAAGTTGAATGTGTTTTAATGATTTGGCTTACAACACCAACAAATGACTGCGGCTGTAAGTTTTCTAAACATATAATCTATGAAGCACCTCTTCATTTACTTTATATAACATTACAAACCATTGACACAAATTTTACATTCATATTTAAAAGCGCGACCGGCACGTCTTAACATTTAACTTATAGAAACAAATTTTAACTTTACTTAGTCAAACATATCCCCGAGCGAAAGTTTTAGTTACACGTTTTAACTCATAACTATATTTTATTTTCTTATAAACAAGCACATAAAGCAATATAGAGTTAATACGATCACTAACACTTACCTTATAACAAATAATATTAAATATTTTTGTACCACATGCATATATTAAGTTATATTATTAGGAACTTAAACAATATTAACTATTTTATCGATGCTAGAAGAAATAAATTGGTTACCGTCACATAATGCCTTCTATTCCAGTCTCATTTACATTATTTAAAGAATACGTTAATATATTTTACTATTGTCCCGGTTTAAACGTTATTCCCAAGGCAGCAACAAGCGCGAAGTAATAGGCCTTTGTAAATATATGGCCGAACCACATACCACATCAGCAAATCAGGAACCGCTCTAATTAAATGTTGTATGTGTTTTTATTCATCAGGCAGCAGAGAGCGGCAATGTGGAAGATTTTATGCGACTTTATCTGAGCGAGCCATCAAGGCTTGCAGTAAGGGACGGCAGGGGACGCACCGCAGCGCATCAAGCGGCTTCCCGGAACAACACCAACATACTACACTTCATCAACAACTACGGAGGTGGTAAGTGACTAAAGCATTAAAATGTAATTTTAAGCTGGGGCTCGCGCTTTATATACTATGTACTTAATTCTAGATACACGAACCGTAGCAGCTTCAGAAGAATTATAGTAACTGACGAGTTAAGTTGTAAATAAAGCGCGAGGACACAGTTGATCCGATTAGGTTCACCCAAATGTTACCCAAACCTGACCAGTGCGTGCAGTGTATCGTGCCTACATACACTATTCAAACACTCTAGAGAACAAAGAAATAAGAAAGCTTCTCTTAAATAAATGTATGTAAAAAGTAAGAACCATTACCGTTAATTAGATATAGCTAAATGTGACATATTCTACATAGTCTGAGTACTTTACTAAAAACTGATTAAAAGTGTTACTTGCTTTTTGATTTTAGATGACTGCATACTTGTTCCGCGTTTGTGTCACCAATCTATAAACCTTCGTAGGGTGGTCGTATGTATGTTTCAGCCACTTGCGCTTATCACTATCAGATAGATGGCGTCTTTTTCAAGAAAGAACCTCTCTTATCCACTTTATGGCTCTTGATGAAATCGCTTATCTATACACCTAGCTTTATTTCCTAAGGTCATATGGAAGGAATTACAAAGAACAACTGAACTTAGGGCTCCCCTATTCCACCCTAGGTTTTCTCTCGTTTCCACCCTCCTCTTACCTCACTCATCCCATTCTTTAGTTTTTCTTCTAAGAAGCTAAGAACTGTTCACGCATTAAGATTGCTGAAAAGAAGACAAGCTTGTAGGGCCCTACTATCACTTAAACCTCAAACACCTTGGAGCATTTCTTAAACGTCAAACACCTAAGAGCGTTTCTCAGTTGTCTCTCCAAGGGTTACTACTCACTTGCACCTACAGTAAGTAGCAACCCTTGGAATAGTAGACTACTTCTGATGTTTTGAATCGCGTGATTTAAGAATTCGGCTAGAGCAATGTGAGATGAATGGAAACCCGATACCAATGAAAAGCGACTTCACGTAATTAAAAGGTATTGTTAAACCGGGCTCTTGAATTTTGCTTGATAAAGCAAATTCCCAAAACATTGTTAACTGTAAACTGCATTCACCAGAACACGGTCTCGTTTGATCCCTTTTCGCGAAAGAAATTAAGATCGGGCGCTTTCTATTATGTAATCAGTCACGTCACCAGAAAAACTCCTTTGCAAAGGAAACTACCGGTTAACTGTGACATCAGTCTCTGTGAAAAACGACTCGCAAGAGGCTGTAAAAAAGCAATGCATTCAATCGGCTTCTAATAAAACCAATAAAACGACGTCGATCTTATAAATAAGGACATACTGAATAGTTACACAACCTAACTTCCACCTTAATAATAGCAGTTCTAATAGAGCTTCTACAATACAACTGATGGTTTTCTTTCTGACTATTTCTACGATATTTGACGTAAAAAATACTAGAGCTACTCGTACTACTAGTTCGACTAGTGAGAGCGTTTCCTGTCTGTTCCATCGGTAGACTAGTGAATAATTTAGTTCCTGCTTGTACTACATTTGATTGTTTCTAAAACAGAAAAAATCGGGTTATACTTCTACTTCTCTTGTACTACTTCAGGCTTTTGATTCATTTTTAAATGTATAATTACCTATTGAGCACCAGATATGACACATTCATGTGATTTTACTGAAGCTATAATTGCACTGGCAAAAGATATAATTTATTCAAAGCATCAAGGCGATAAATTAATTGTATCATTTTATTTAATGGCGAGCTATTTAATTTATACTCGATCGGAAAGAAATTACAATATAAAACGGCTTGTATTAGTGAGCAGGCATAAGTTTATTTATTACCTTCTATAAAGTAACAGTATCTTCATCATTACTGGTGACAAAAAATAAAGGATTTTGTTTTATTATATTTTTTTTCTACTCTAGAGGGGATCTCCTATTCTCTAATCATACCACGAGGAAACAGTTAAATTCTGGCGTTGTTATTGTTCTCGGTTACAGTGTAGGTAGGATTGTTCTATCTTGTCAGTTGCTTACAAACGGTCTACTGCTTAACCCTGGTACCAATTATATCAATGTGCTATCTTTCTTTCACAGATTTAAATACCAAAGATAATGTTGGTAACACTCCACTGCACGTTGCTGTTGAAAATGAAGCATTAGAAGCTATAGAATTTCTACTTCAACAGTAAGTATAGTATTTATTTTGTATGAAGAAAACCTTTGTTTTGTTAACAATTTTGTTACGATTTAAAACTAGATAAATGTTCCATAGCTTTAAGTTTTCAAACAACCACGAACGCCAAAAATGTATCAATAATTAATTCTTGCTCCGTCACTATCTTTAAAATAAAGTTTTTATTTCGTTTCGTATAATTCTTATCAAAATCCGAGTTTGTATGTTTTCATCTTAAGATGTCGACCCAAATACAAATGGGTGCATTGTATTTATAAGTGTTACTAACCAAATGCGAATGTTACTTGCTAGGTAAGTTGAATAATAAAAACTTCATATTATTTGTGTTACCTTACATTAAACATACATGGCAGGTGGAACATGTATTAATTAACATAAAACACCTTAAACCATCACAAACTTAAAAAAATGTGAAAGTTGTGAAGGATTCTTAGCTCGACGATCAATGTTCTGTCTATCTATATTCGAATTTATTTCTTCACAAAATTGTACCTTAAAAAATAGGCTATGCTTGTATTCTAAATAGTTAATTTGTCTTACAATACATGTTGAACCATCTTGTTTTGCAGCCGAATCGACACTAACATTCTAAATGACAAGAGTCAAGGTGTTATACATCTAGCTACCGAATTAAATAAGGTATTTCCTTTATTGATTACTCCTTATTTTCTATTATAATCCGTGTGTGTATTTACCTATAAAAAAAACTAACAAGGCTTCCCAAATCGGTGCTACTTCAAAAGTTTAAAACCTTTTTTTTTTTGGTCATTTCATAATTGCTCAAGACTGACGCACAAATTTGTTTTGCAATGGTACTGAAACTTTTACAGGTTGCTGTATTGCGGATATTTGGCAAATTCAAACGTCAGTTCAATGTTAACCTCGGTGGTGAACACGGTAGGACTGCTTTACATTTCGCAGCTATCCACGATCACGACGTCTGTGCTGAAATTTTGGTAAGTTTGTATGTAGAAACATAGCTTTAACCCTAAAGCCTTTAGAAAATTTAAGTGTAGATAGAAGGTGCAGCCTTTTAAATATATCAGATTATGATCCTTATTAGTTTTCATTCTCAGATGGTACAACTAATTATCATTTACTGGTAATTTCAAGAATATGGAAGATACTAACTATAATAACAATAATACATTTATTTCACCAACAACATCATACAGCTAACAGATTATTTTTTATTGGTACAGTGTAACTTATACATTGTAACTTATTTAGTATAATAAATAACATACCTACTTATATGCCTTAACTAGATAATCCTATGTTTACAGCTTATTAAAAGCTAGCATATTCTTATAACAATCGCAAAAATTGCAAAAAAATAAAATATTACAAGTATACATTTAATTCAGGTACTTATAAACTAGGCAGATATTTTAAAGGAAAAATAAGTTATACTACTTTTATTATTACCTATAGCGAATTAATAACTTCTCTGTATCCTCGTGCGATATAGGTTGTAAGGTCTCCTCCACCCTGATTTTTTAAGAACTATTAATTGAATTGATATAGAAAAATATTTAATTAGCTATGTAACTATTTCTATAGCTATAAGTCACAAGCAACTAGTTCTCACACAATCTACAATAGGACACCTTATCATTTCGAAGTGATTGAACAGATTACAGATCTCGGTGCGGAGTGGAAACGTCCTTGTAATAACGGCTACTATCCTATACACGAAGCTGCTAAGAACGCATCATCTCGTACTATGGAAGTGTTTTTACAATGGGGTGAATCTAAGGGTTGTACCCGAGAATCAATGATCTCTCTTTACGATAATGAAGGAAATGTACCGCTGCACTCGGCTGTCCATGGCGGAGACATCAAAGCTGTGGAATTGTGCCTGAGATCAGGTGCGAAGATATCGACACAGCAACATGATTTATCTACTCCTGTGCATCTGGCTTGCGCGCAGGTATTTATTTATTTATTTTACTCTGTAGTCATTTATATTTTACTAGCAGACCCGACATACGTTGTCCTGTCTTAACTAAAGATATTATCTATATTAAATTGTTTAATTTAATATAGAGTTTATATCAAAAGGTTTTTTGATATTAGTCGTGATAGCTCTGAACTAACCGTGATGTGCACTAAGAGCAGCACGCATTCTGTCAATGTAATGTCAAACGCCATAAGATTACATTTAAAACGTTTATGTTTTCAAAAGCGGGAAGGTAACATTAGAAAATTGAATATGGTGGTTAAGTATTCTTACGCGTGATACTATGACCAAGGGTTTTTTTTTTCGGACAGACATAGGGCGCCCACACAAAACCGCGATGTTATGCAATACGACGCCGCATGCAGCAAATATCTACGTGCAAGCTCGCAGATATTTGCGATGCATTGCGAATTCGCAGTTTTGTGTGGGTGCCCATATGTAGTTAGCTCCGAGGCCTTGCTACTTCACCGGGCATAAAGGCGAGCAGAGCTCCAGCCTAGATAAATGGTTTAAACACTACAAACTAAGCAACCTACGCAAGAGGGCGTCCCCTGTGGGACATGGACCTCGGCTCAGGGCGGTCGCTGACGGGGAGATTGAGGGATGGCTTTTAGTTTTTTTAGAGGAGGTTTGTGCAACAGTTCGCGGGCCTCTCGGACTTTGGGTCTACGAGGGCATCGGAAGGTTTTTAGCAAACTAAGGGTCGGGGCGAGGGGAGACGCGTCGCGTTCGCGGGCGCACTATTCGCCGGCGGGTCGGATAGAGTGGTCTTTGTGTAGACCAAGGGAAATAGGGATTCATGTTTATATTAGACTAGCTTCTCTCGCGCGGTTTTACCCGCGTAACTCCCGCTAGTAGTAACTTTATAATAAAATATAATGGGCTATCTAACACTGAAAGAATTTTTCCAATCGGACCAGCAGTTGCTGAGATTAGCGCCTTTAAGCAAACAAACTCTTTAGCTTTTTCTATTATGGCAAATTACTCATTATTAGGTACCAATTCTTGGCGCTTTTATACTCGTGATAATTTCTCAACGAAATGTCCGATTGGAATAAAACAAAAAGTATTTTATTTCTACATAAATACCCTTGATAACATAATGCTTAATTTGGATAAGGATTAATATTACGATACACATTTAACGTATTTTTATGAACATAAAAGTGGTTATTGTGACTAAACTATGATAGTTAGATATGTGCTCTTGTGGACTTTTTTGTAGATCTTAATAAGACCTACAAACCCGTAGTACATCATTTTGTTCTATTGTCAATAGTTTTTGCAGCGCACGCATAAATAGGTTTTCGATTTTACACCTTGGGTTACAAAATCGCAATTTTCTTACGGATACCTAATTTTTTTGGAAATAAAATATAGCCTATAACCTTCCTCGATAAATGGACTATCCAACACAGAATTTTTTTTTGAAATCGAACCAGTAGTTCCTGAGATTCAAACAAACAAATAAACAAACTCTGCAGCTTTGTAATATTTATAGATTTAACTTCTTGCTCGCGTGACATAATCCGATGCCCTCGTAGACCCGAAGACCGAGAGGCCCGCGACCGAGAGGCCCGCGACAGTTGCACAAAACTCCCCTAAAATACTAAAAGTCATAATCCCTCATTCTCATCGCCAGCGACCGCCCTGAGCCAAGCCCCACAGGGGGCGCCCTCTTGCGCAGGTTGCTTAGTTTGTAGTTTTTAAACCATTTATTAAGGCTGGAGCTCTGCTCACCTTTATGCCCGGTGAAGTAGCAAAAGCCTCATGGCACGTATAAAAGTACATGGAAAAAAATAATGATTATGTAAATATTTATTGGAAGCCGAGAAAGTCACATGTAAAAACACAATATGTCCGTTTGGTACTCACTGTCAAAGCTAGTTAGTAATCAAAATAGCATGAATATTTCTTATTAGCAACTACCTACTTGTCGCTCGCCACTTTTTCCGCGCAAATTTTGCTTTCTCCATATAAACTTTAAGCCATCTTTTCAAGAATATTTGTTGATAAATCTTGTCTTAGCATTTAGCTTACGTTATAATAACTTTATATAGTAAGTTGCGCGAGTTAGCAATTAAAATTAATAATTAAATAAATTTTATTCACAAAATTGACATAGGCATCGTTGTGATATCCATGTCACCACGATGCATATGCCAATGTCAGCCCTACCATTACGTACCCCCAAATCAGCAATTCTGTTCCTACACCCATGTCTACCCCCCCCCTACTTCCCTATCTTACTTACGTTATCATTATTACTGCCTTGCCCCCCGTACCTACACCCATCTCGGTTCCTATGCTAACCTTCTTTTCTTCCGCCAAGGCTTACCTCTTCCCGTTCTTACGCTTATGTCTACTGGCAATTTTATTAGTTGGTTAGACATGGGCGAAGCAATGGCCCCTTCATTTCTTCGCTCATGTCTAAGCCATCGTGTGCCATAGCCATAGGCATAATCACAGGGAGGTCAGGTATAGCGGCGGGCAGGCGTGGACGTAGGGACGCTGGCGTAGGCGATTGAAACCGAGCGGGACAGCTTTTCGAGCGAGGTTAGGCTAAAGCTGACCTGCCACATTTATTCTGACAGGGTGCTCTCGAGATCGTCAAACTTATGTTTACCATGCAGCCTACGGAGAAAATAGCCTGTTTAACATCTTGTGACGTCCAGAAAATGACCCCGATCCATTGCGCTGCTATGTTCGATCATCCTGATATAGTGAACTATCTTATATCAGAGGGCTCGGACATTAACCCTTTAGATAAAGAAAGGAGATCACCATTGTTATTGGCTGCATCGAGAGCTGGATGGAGGACAGTTCATACACTCGTGAGTATGCTTACAATTTTTTTTAACCTTTCAATCTAAACTATCCATCCATCCAACTATGGTATCCAAATACAAGGACCAGTGCTAGTGCTACATAGCCGCCATCATCGTGCTGGGCCTTATACTCGTAAGCTCTGGCGAAGTGAAGTGACTCACGCATAGGAACACAATATTTATCAATTGTGTTATTTGTGTGTGGTCTTCTGTAAGTGGAGGTTTCGCCTTTTTTCGGACGGGTATGTAGTCAGCAACCAGGCTTTTGCTACTTCAACGAGTATGAAGGCGAGAAGGGCTCCAGCCTTATTAATGGTTTATAAACTTAAATCTATGCAACCTGTTCAGGAGGGCATCCCGCATAGGACTGGGACCTCAGCTTAGGGCAGTCGCTGGCGGAGGGATTAAGAGATTATGCCTTTCATTTTTTTAGGCCAGTTTTATGAAACCGACGCTCTACAGTTCGTGGGCCTCTCGGGCTTTGGGTCTATGACGGCATTTGAATAAGTTTTTTTCCAGCCGAACTTACCAATTGTATACCGGGAAACGGGCAGCAGCATTTCACTGGGCGTGTTGACTATGGGCAAAATCCTACCTCAGAAAGAGGCCCATGTTACACGGGCTGATGATAATGTTGCAATAACATTAATGTATTATCGCATAATATTGTGTACATCATAATTTATAGTTTGTGAAAACGTTATACTTAACAATATAACCTAATAGGATAGAAAAGAAAAAATGAAGTTTACACTTTATTTACATTTTGTCGTTTGAAGATAAAACAACTTGTAATTAACTTAGTTACAGCAGGCTGCAACTTCAATAGAATTTAATTGACCTATTGGGGTGTCACTTAAAAAGTTTAAAATTAAATTGATAATACAAGATTTTAATATAATTTCGTTAAACAAAGAAAATGGTGTAGGTATGTACGCGGCCTTAAGAATAAAATTCAATAAATCTACAATCTGAAGAACGAATTTCTATTGTTATTTAGATAGCGATTACTTAGTGTGATTACTTACGGCAGTGGCTTATGAGACCTGTTGTTTCATTACCTTCCAGATCAATAAGATGTGTAACTCACGAATAGTTGTTCTAACATTGACAAACACAAAGCACACAGCACATGTGAATGTGTGCTGCGTGCTGCTAATATCAGTTACTGCATGGAAATTATATTTATTTTAGAAAATTCGTTTGCATAATAATTACTCGTGTAAGTGATTGCTGCACAAAGTAATTGCTGATTCAGCCCCTATAGCTTGTTGCTTCATCTAATTAGGGCTGATTATGCATATTATATACATAATCTAGTTAAGGGTGAGCATCCTTAACTAGCGTGTGACACGAAACCCCAGCTCCTTGCCCCGTCACTTATCCTGCGGGATAAGTGAGGCGTGCGTTCCTCGAACGATTGTCACATGCTGCGGCATGTGACAATCGTTCGAGGAACGCACGCCCAGTGAGAGATGAACCTAAATGTACTGAGCCCTATATCTGTATAACACAGATATTTACTTTTCCCAGCGTTTAATTAACCTCTGTTCATTAAAATAGATTGCTATTCTGTTTGCTTTGGCTAACAAAAGCAAATTTAGTTTCAAAGCAACAAGTTCGTGGGCATAATTCAAAATGTAACTTTTGGGAGATTACCGGCGAGATGAATGTCCGATAAAGGATGTGTTGGCATAGACAGTTTCTTCGTTTTATAATACGTAGCTAAATAAAATAAATCTATTAAAAACAAACTGAACAAAACATACGATTAAGTAAAATCTTACATCTTTAATTGAGTTAGAAACAATTAACTTAATTTATGATTGTATTTGGTCGTTTTTGTCCAAGTTCAATGTCACTTTTGTCGTGCTAATTAATTGTTACCGTTTTCCTAACAAGGCAATAGGCAAATTGTATGGGTACCGCCTCGACAATTTGGCTTTCAACAGTATTAAATAAAAAACCCAACTAGCAAAAACTAGGCTTACAACAATCTCAAGACTACTGTTTTTTTGCTCTTACATCGCTCCTATATAATAATATAAGCCTGGGTTTGGGCACTAATTATAAGCATATTTAGTTTAATATCGATCTAATATCAGTCTAATTGAATGCTGTTTGCACTTACTGAAATATAGCCAAAATTAATTTAAGCCGACTTAGGCTAATATTGCTTTTACGTAAGTATCTTATAAGCCTGCATAGGCTTATATTGGTCTAAAGTTAGAATATTTTGAGAATTTTACGTCAGATCCAACTTAAAAGTTCGTGTGAGTGTTGGAAATTAAAATAAAACAAATTAAAGTTGCGTGAAGTTAATGTTTATACTATATTAAAAGTATAAAAGTACGAGTTAAAGTAGTTTTACGGTCAGTAATCATATTGGAATTTATTATTTACTGTTAATTAGACCTCGTTTTACGCTTCAAAATTCATGCGCCTTGTTAAATAAGGTATTTCGTGTTCTCGTTAAATTATTTTATTTGTTAATTTGTATTGATAGTGTCGCCATTAGTATAGCTGCATTTTACAAATGCACTATTAGACTAATGTAAGATTGTTTACTCTAATTTTAGCATTCGGTATAACTACTAAAGATAACTCCATATTGGAATAAATTAGGGTTCCTCGCAATTTTACATAAAACCTTAAATCGACAGAGAGAAAAAAAAAGAACTTAATCTTAAGGCTATACGGACACGAAGTCGGCGCGGCGCGGGTGGCGGTGGCGCGGGGAGCGGCGTACTTAGGAGTGGTGCGCGGTGCGCACCAGTCTAGCAGTGCCCGCGCGTTTGCAAAATTACTCTTAAAACTATTAAAATTAGTTATTCCCAAAATCGATCTAAGATCAAACGCTCTTAAATAGGTCTTGTCTTTTGTATTGTAAATATGTTGTCCAAAATCACTCTAATATCATACTTATCCAGTGCTATTGATCTTATATTAGTTTCAAATAAGATCAGAAATGCACGTACTCACAGTACTCTTATGCTATGCTGATATTAGTCTGACATCTTACATTAGCATTTAACAAGTCTAATATAAAATCAAACGAGCTTAGAAAATACCCATATAAGAGCAAGTTTTTCTCAAGTGCAACCAGTCTTAGTAAATGCTCTTATATACATATATGAGATTTGGTTATGAGACTGAGCGTTCTTGAGACCATACCAGCTTGTCTAAAAGTAATATAGGATCGATGGTATGTTCTAAAACAAATATAAGAGCGCTTTAAGCCTACCACTCTTAAAAAGTGCGAGTTCTGAGACTGTTTTGCTAGTTGGGAAGGAATATAATGTGTTAAAAATAATTATCACTACATAGCATAAAACAAAGTCGCTACCCGCTGTCTGTCTGTACCTATGTATGCTTAGATCTTTAAAACTACGTAACGGATTTTGATGGTTTTTTTAGTAGATAGAGTGATTCCCGAGGAATAAACCTTCCTCATGAATCACTGTACATCAGCATTAAATCCGTGCGAAGCAGGGGCGGGTCGCTTTTGTAAGATAAAGGTGTGTTTAAAATTAATTTGGTGTTAGTACAAATATTAAAGTAAAGTAAAAGTACATTGCTACAATAACCAAACCGTTTTATTTTAAGTTTTTATTAAGATTTTAAATATACAAAAATGAGGATAATGTTTATTATGAAAAAAACTATGAATATTCAACATTTAGATTTCTCTATCATCATCATCAGCACGTATATTAAAAATAGGGATTTTGCCATAGTGACCACGCTTCGCATTTGAGTTGGTGACCGCAGTAACATACAATAATATACACTGATAAACTCTGCAGTCCGTTACCTGGAATGCAATAAAAATTGCTTTATCACCCGTAGAAAACAAAAATTGTATAAGCGGAATGTGATAAGAATCATTCAAAGAGGCCAAACGCTTTGAAGTTTTATAGAGACTAACAAACTTATTTTCAACTTAAACATTGAATTTAGTTAGGTAACTAGCTGATGCTTGCGACTTAGTCCGCGTGGTGTTGGTTATTCCTTGGATAAACATTTTTAACGCGTAGATAGATAAAAAAACATAAATACTTTTAGTATTTAAAATGTTGCCATGCGAAATTTAATTAAAATCGGTCCAAAAATTTCGGAGGTTAGCCCGTACAAACAGACAGAGAAACAAAAAATAGTATAAGCGATCTGGATGTTTTCTATTTTACTTCTAACATCCCCCAGACTCGGTGTTTAGCGTTTTTTTTCTATGTATAATTTAGTTTTTTGTCTACAGTTGTATTATATATATAGAAGATAGTGTTTGATAGACAATATATAATATATATATATATAGAAAATGTTATTAATATCTTTCACATTGTTTTTCAGATCCGTTTAGGCGCTGATATCGAGCTTAAAGATATCAATTCAAGAAATGTGCTACATTTGGTAGTTATGAATGGAGGTCGTCTCGAAGAGTTTGCTGCTACTTGTAAGGTAGGTAACCAAGGCCATACACGGAATGTTTGAGTGGTTAGCCAGTGATACACGGATCGTCCCGCTCTTGCAGTTACAGTCAACTGAGTGCTTGACCGCACGATGCTACCAACAGCCTAAAACAGTCACAATTGCTCGAGCAGTTCCATGTATGTGTTACGTATAAGATTTTACTTCACTATGCAGTCGCAACTTGAATCCGGCCTGACTACTTTAAGCTGTCCGTGTGCAGGCCTTAGGCATACTAAAACGTTTTCTAATTTTATTGTTATTATTACATCTAATAAAATTACATTAAAAGATTCACCGATAATAACAGCTATGGGTTTATATACTTATGAAATTATCAGAATATATTCGATGCTAATAGCAACGTAGCTAAGGTCCAATTAAAAGAGAGCAATAACTTATTTAAGAAATGAATGGATCCTAAGGGTTATTGGGTATATCGTTAATTCGAAAGTTTTAGAACACAATATTGTATGAATGTTGAGAATGTGATTAATTTGCGCTAGTTGTATGTATACACCGAAAATCAAGGTTGACCTGTTCTAACTATAAACATGCAATATTATTTATGAAATACGCATTTTTTATGTACGATAATTTTGGGGTTGTGAGTGATACAAGAAGTGACAAAGAAAATATTAAGCTCAGGAGTAGACGCTGCACCGGTTAGTGACCGCAGTATTAAGATAAGATCGCAATATACTTAAAAACCTACAACCCTTTCCTGGCAATCATGTGATTGTCTAAGATGATATTGGAAACTTAGGGACATGAGGTAGTCCATTAACTGACTAAATCCCAAATAAATCTTTGATTTTACACTAAGAGTTATTGTCCCGTGCGGATATCGAGACTATGACTTCCGAGAATTGTGAAGTCTTGAATTACTAATTTTCATACTTTAACTGCGTATTATCATGTTGGCTTTCTAAAAATAAGCTTTCTACCTGTTTTACAACCTTAAATAAATTAAGGGGTTCATAAACTTTAATGATAGGGAATAAATAAATTACAAAATGTAATCCAGTCGGTATCATTTCAGGACCGCTGCGACAAGAGTCTGGCGCAACTCCTTAATGAGAAGGATAGCGCAGGTTGTTCTCCGCTACATTACGCAAGTCGTGAAGGCCACATAAGATCGTTAGAAAACCTCATCAGACTTGGAGCTTGCATCAACTTGAAAAACAACAACAATGAAAGTCCATTACATTTTGCTGCTAGGTAAGTCTACCAGATTTAAATATCATCTTTTATCATCTCGCCTCCTTTTTTTCGGAAGAATATTTGCCCGCATGTCAGGAATTGTTCCCTTCATTTGCGAGATTTGTGCCAGGATCGTTATAATACTGTTCTTCAAACCCCTAAAGAATGTTTAAATTGTGCAGTATGGTCCGGCTTTTTGACATAGTTGCTGACGCTCTTTTATCCTTAAGGGACATTTTGATCAAAGAAATATTTTTATATCTTCTACAATTGAATCCCACGTTTATATTTCAAAAATATTTTTCGTTAGTAAATTAACTTCAAATATGGGTTCTTAATGATAATTTACAGATACGGCCGCTACCACACCGCTTGTCAACTGCTGGACTCTGACAAAGGGACTTTCATTATCAACGAGAGTGACGGCGAAGGGCTGACTCCCCTTCACATTGCATCACGTGAAGGTCATACACGCGTGGTTCAGTTGCTTCTAAATCGCGGAGCTTTGCTGCATAGAGACCACAACGGGAGGAACCCCTTACATTTGGCGGCCATGTCGGGGTACACGCAGACAATCGAATTACTACATTCTGTGCATTCACATCTTTTGGATCAATCGGATAAAGATGGGGTAAGTAAATATTATTTATATTTTGTAAGTTTTCTTTAAAATTACTATATCGCAAATTTCGCCGTTACTTGAAATCAGATCATTATATACATAACATTAGAACTACGAAGTATGTTTGATACTAATATTATTTGAAATGTAATTTACCGTATAAACTTTTGCAAAATTTGTCATCAGCCCGTAATACGTCCACTGCTAGACAGGGGTTCCTTCCGAGACAGAGTTTTGCCATAGCCACCACGCATGGCAGGCGGATTGGTGACCGCAGTATTATGATTAACATCCAGAAAACGCTGCTGCCCGTACCCTGGTATTCGAAATATAAAGATAAGAAATGCTTTAAGGCATGGTATGAAGTCCCTCAACCAAACAGATGCGGAAAGAAATCTTCAAGTTTACTCAAACATTAATTCTTGTACGGCATGGGGATCGAATACACTACCTCCGAGTTTTAAAGGGAGACTAATGCCGCTATGCCAAGGAGGTTTCTTCATGGCTGTTTAGGAATTACTTCAAACATATCATACTGCAACAATAACTTTAAATTTTTCAGAATACTCCTCTTCACCTGGCCACGATGGAAAACAAGCCAAACTCCATCGCTCTCCTGCTTTCAATGGGGTGTCGTCTGAGCTACAACAACTTGGACATGAGCGCTATAGATTACGCCATTTACTACAAGTTTCCTGAGGCAGCTTTGGCTATGGTCACACATGAACAACGGTAAATATAATATTACATTAATAAATGACGTAAATTGCATCATACTTCCTAGTGCCGTCGTTCACAGAAGAAATTTTAACTTCTCTAATAAACATTGTATGCTTGTAAAACATTCGTAAACAGAAAGACATATCATTTGTCATAACAAACAAAAATACTGCTGAACGAATCCAAAAGAAAATAATAGTGACCAATAGTTATTTTCAAACATCTGGGTGAAACAGCTGACAAAGAACTTCTTATTTATGTTTATCATAGCCTAGTTCAGTCTCTATTGCTATATTCTATAACAGTATGAGGCGGTTCCTACATTTATTAATATTGATCGGGTACAGCGACTAATGTTTTAAGTGTTGCGCATTAAAATATTATTTAGCACAAACTTATTGTACAAAGAAGCTAACGTGCTGACAGTTAGGTAATTATTTGTCCTACAGTGCAATCTTAATGTCCATAAAAATTATTCTCTTGATCCCAAATTAAGTAAACGTAAAGTAAACACAGCAGTTCATGTTAAAGCTACCAAAACAGCATTTGTTCAAAAACAATTCTCTGCCCAATCGGCATCCATAATTATCGCATCGTAAAAATAAAGTAACAACCTGGGTAAAATCGCAAAATTATGAAACCTTAGGAAAAGTAATATCTACCTAACGACTGATTTGAAAAAATATATATATTTCAAAAAGTAAGGTACTTTGGAAATAAATAAATAATACCTGTTACTAAAACAAAACCACAAAGCATTAAACCACTGATTTGTTATAAACCGGCTGTCCCGTGCGGTGTCAACTGCGTGGGATATACGCGGGTTACACCGCACGAAGGCTAGTTCAAAAAAAATATAAAGATAATTAGTGCCATAAAGAACGTACTTATATTCTTATTATTATTAATTTACTTGTTTTTAAAATAAATAAGTAAGTCTAGGCAGTATTAATAACTTCCTACCTATGTCACTCTTCTTTTCTAATACTGGTTTCTAAACTTAAAAGAAAACACACTTTAAAAACAATGTGTAGTAAATAACGATATTTTTTGTTTGATTCTCAATATTCGATGATGGCATATTTATTTCATATTTATTGAAATCGGTATTAATATATTATATTAAAGAGAAGGATTTTATTTAAAATATAAAAAACTAAAACATTTTAATAGATAGCTGTGATAATGAATCTTATCTCCTTTTTTTTCAGCGCCAAAGAAGTAATGGCTCTTCGTTCAGACCGACACCCTTGCGTTACTCTGGCACTCATAGCCTACATGCCTCGAGTGTTCGAAGCTGTGCAAGATAAGTGTATTACGAAAGCTAACTGCAAGAAGGATTCTAAAAGCTTTTACGTGAGTTCATTGTTTATACTCCATTATTTTGGAGAACAAAATAATTTTTTGATGACGTTTAAATAAGACATCTAATTAATGGATGTAGTGTTTAAACTGAAACGGTTTAATATGTTAAAATAACATTTTCTATACTATTATATATCTAGTACTATAAATTATTTATTTTACTAATTAGATCAAATATTCATTTGAGACGCTTTGCCCTCAATTTAACCTCGAAGACGGGAGCTCTCCTAGGCGTAGGCCTGAAAATGTCCCAAAATCGCAAAACATCCCTCTGCCCGCGTTGAACGTAAGTTCTTTGAATACAAAGAGATTTGTTTCATAGTTATTTTTCTTTGCATTTTTAGATTAAGTACTCTTTCAAACACTACCAGCGATCGAAGCTTGAGGTAGATGCGTTAAGGCTGGCCCTCAATGACCCAAAGTACCGACCTGAACCGTTGTGTGTGATCAACGTGAGTCCCTTAGCCAACTGATGCCTCGCTTACTGGCACTTTTGGATAGAATTGGATGCCTTATCTGAATACAACCCTAATAGATGATAACTAATTAACCATTTCATCTTTCAAATTTCATAATTAAAAATAAACATGGCAGCATGTAGAGAATATAAAATGTTATTATTCCCTTAATTAAGCACACAAATACAGTAATTGCTTTTTACAAGGAAAAAACGATAAGTAACAGTAGTGCTATTGAAATATAAGAGATCAACTTTTCTTTTAAATAAGGTGTTACAGGAACATTTAATTTTGTCTGGTCATAAGATATAAATAATCAATACAATTCACGAGATGTCCACCGTACATCAAGCATACATAGTGAAAGCAATATACTACGCGGTTTTCATTACGAATCTGAATCGCTCACTTGTTGATTATAATTTAAAATAATAATAAAAATTTATTCTACTAACTAGACAAAATCATCAATTCTGGAAAACCTATAACATTTCAGCCTACATGTTTAATATGATTAGAGTAATTCGAAGGTATTCAATTCTTATCCCACTTCAATGCAAATACACGCCAATACACTCGTTTACCTTTCACTTAATTGTTGGGAAGGGTTTTTGTTTTATGTTTGCTTTTTATAACTATCTTGTATTTGTAAAAATTAAGTTACACCTCGCAATCAACAGCATGCAAAATATCAACAAATGCCTAATGTAAAATAGTGTTGTTGTAGAATTATTTAGATGCCATGTCCACGAGTGAGCAATGACTTAACATTGTTGCAACCAAGTTTTTGTGCCAACCATTTATTGCAATATTTACGTGTCCTCAATTATGAAATTATACTACACTTCAAACATAAGGTTGGAATACTCTCGTCATAATCTGTCATGTGTATCAAAATTATTACTTATCATCCTTAATTGTAGAATTCTTAGACATATAAAATACATGTATAAACCAATAATAGCCTAATATTGTGCACAATTCTTTTCAGGCTATGGTAGCTCATGGTCGCGTTGAGCTTTTGGCTCATCCACTGAGTCAAAAATATTTACAAATGAAATGGCATTCTTATGGAAAATATTTTCATTTGGCAAATCTTTTATTTTACTGCATTTATTTGATCTTCGTAACTATTTACACTTATCTTTTGATGTATAACTCCAATAATTATGTATCATCGAAGACCATTGTGGGTTGTGGGTTGAATCAATCAAAGATTAACGATGACAATACCAAAATTGAAGCGAAAACGGGAATCGTTTTTAACCCAGGTAATATTGTTATTTTTATTTAACTTTTAATTGAAATGTCAAAGATCATAGGCCCCCAACAGCGTCAATCTGGATGGAGATCCGTGATCGCGGTAGATTGATATAAATTGATTTGGATTGTTGTCACATTACACAGTCAATCCAGATCACGTTAGTCCACTGTTCGCAATGGTCACATGAAGACGTGTTCTCAGCTCTGGGGATTACGATGGCCAATAAATAAATAAATAAGAAGATTGTGTGTTCACAACCGCAAAAGCGTAGCGGTATTTGACTCGCTTTAAATCTCGGAGGTCGTGGGTTCTATTCCCACGCCGGACAGTAAATCTTTGTGTAAATTCTGAGATTTATTTCCGGGTCTAGTTGGTTGAGAGACTACCAACGGCTTAACGTGCTTTCAGAGGCACGGAGGCCTCTGAAAGCACGTTAAGCCGTTGGTCCTGAAAGCAGACTATTTTTTTCTCTTTGAGTCGTCAGTTGCGACCGTTTCAGCACCTCCAGCATTGATATCGTACGCCTCCGTCGCGCTGCGGCCGCTGACTGACGTAAACTGACAATATTTCACATTAGACGCTCAATCTGGAGCAATCAACCGATCGAGATCATGGATTTCAAAAAAATTAGATATTTTGTGATCCGATGTCGCGATCCGTCACATTAACACATTACACTGTCAATCTGGATTAAGATTATTTATCTCGATCACGGATCTCGATCCAGATTGACTGTCTAATGGCACCCGTATTTTTTGCAAACACAGCAAGCAAGTTGCTGTGTTTGCAGAACATCGTAACGTATCGAACACTTTTTGATAGTTATAATAGAAAATAATTACAAAATTAAATTAAAAAGAAAATAACGATCGGTGAACCACGAGTTGTGATGATCTCATAGAATTTTGCGTTTCTGATGAAAGAGTTTTTAGGCCGACACAATTTCTCACCTTTAATAAATGACTTGTTTAAAATGACTAACTACTAAACTGCACAACAATTTGCTTAAAAACCAATATTAAGACTAGCATGATAAATGAAAAAAAAGAGCTGAGGTTCTATTAGTGCATCAACTATTTGTACTTCAAATTATCTTAAACCACTCGTTACTTACATACGATTTTACTTACCTACTACTCCTCTTTATTCAAACAACTGAAACATTCAGTTTTCCACTAGATACACACTCGTTGGTTTGTAGAAAAGTGTTTGGTTTTTAGGAGCTTATCTGTTGATACTTGTCATATGTCTAACAGGTCTAGTTCCCAGTACAGACTCGAGTCTCAAATACATATTTTTAATAGATTTATATAATGTTTTCTTTTGAGCATACTAGTTTAAAATAATTTGTTTAAATTAATTTAAACTGTGTAAAAGAACGATAAAGTGTGAACACAAATTATGTGAAATTGTAAATGATATTAGTAGTACTAGTAATAATAATGATGTGAAATTGTAAATTATATTAGTAGTACAAGTAATAATATAATTTCAGATTTTGAAACGAAAGTAGCTATGTATACAAGTACAATGTCAATTCTTGTATACAATGCGTTATGCATAATCCGGGAAGCGTACAATGTGAAGCAACAGAAATGGCACTACCTGGTAGACCCATCTAATTTCGTGTCTTGGCTCCTGTACGTCAGTTCTACATTAATGGTCATGCCGAATATAATTGGTGAATTCAATGAGATACAGGTACCTAAGTAAAAATGTTAAATCATATATAAATTGTTTATTAGGGTAAATTCTCACTGATAGAGCGTCGGCCAGTAGTGGGTTTCTGAGGTAAAATGTTACAAAAAATTTAGAATTTTTACTTCATGATAAAAGTTCATAGTTATAAAGGTAAAATATAGCAAACGCAAAGGAGGTGCAGCGCAGCGTTGAGCTTTTTAGCGGTTAATCAAGTCATTTCTTACATAAAATAATTTACGGCCGTTCTTTTAGAGGGAATTTACCCTTAATTTATAAAGGTTTCCATCTAGTAATATAAATTATACTTGAAAACAATAACTACTTAGCTTTTACATATA
This sequence comes from Nycteola revayana, assembly GCA_947037095.2. NCBI lineage: Eukaryota > Metazoa > Arthropoda > Insecta > Lepidoptera > Nolidae > Nycteola > Nycteola revayana. The sequence goes on along the minus strand of OX344842.1, from coordinate 10,474,904 downwards.
ATAATTGTATTATTTCAGTTTTCGGCAGCATCAATCACGGTGTTCTTATCTTGGTTTGAGCTGTTGCTGCTTCTCCAACGTTTTGACCAAGTCGGGATCTATGTGGTGATGTTTTTGGAAATATTGCAGACCTTGATCAAAGTCCTTATGGTCTTCTCCATCCTCATCATTGCATTCGGCCTGGCGTTTTATGTCCTTTTGTCTAAAGTGGGTCCTGACGACACGGTATTGTATATTGTATAGTTTGTGTTAAGTGTTGCATTTCTTTTAATGCGGTAAGGTTTTTATGTTAATGTATAATATTGCACTGTTTTTTAAAGTCTGCACATTTCAATTGGTGTACCTTTTCTTGTTATTCGTAAACTATTCTATAATTAGCAACTTAGTTGGCATTGCAAAAATTATTCAACGATATCAATAATTCTTTAGTGTTTTTTTTTCATAGCCAAGGCGAATTAATTGCTTAGCGACTTTTATTTTGTTTGATTTTATTAAGACGTTATCCTTACCCATTTTTACGTCTTAGACTATTGGTAAACATACAATTATTTAGATAAATCATTATATAAAAAAACACAACATTTTCAGGGTCATCACGTGTCTTTCAGCAGCATTCCAATGTCCTTGATGCGAACTTTTGCAATGATGTTAGGGGAGCTGGACTTTGTGGGGACTTATGTGCAACCGTATTATAAAGATGAGCCCGACATTCTGCTACCATTCCCAATGCCAACGTTCTTCATACTTGGACTGTTTATGGTACTTATGCCGATTCTCCTAATGAACCTACTTATCGGTTTGGCGGTTGGTGATATTGAAAGTGTCAGAAGAAACGCTCAGCTAAAACGATTGGCAATGCAGGTAGAGTATTTTTTTTCTTCATAAATTTATTTCAAGATTAAATTTTAACATACACACACCGGCACAATCAGCGGAACAGAATATGAAAAATATTAACGTTTTGCGATTCAAGAAATAATGATTAGATATAAAGTAACAAATCCACTACCATCTTTAACTATCGATTTGGTGAAGAATTGGGCTATTTTTTTCTTTTAAGCAAGTCCCAGACATGCTCTATCGGATTCATGTCCGGGGATCTTGCTGGTCACTGCATCACCGGTATGTACACATAGTTTCGATACTTTTGTACTGAGCCAGCAGTATGAACCCGAGCATTATCCTGCATTAGAATAAAACCTTCACCAACAAAGGGGGCAAATGGCACAATGTGTTCTTCTAAAATCTCTCTGATATACTGATCAGCAGTAAAACTCCCTCCATCGACTATCACTAGCTCCCTACGAGCTCCCAAACATATCCCACACCATTATTGAGCCGCCCCCATATGCCACTGTATTTTTAAAGTTAACTTAACGTAACGTTCTCCTTTACATCTCCATATTCGCCGTCTTCCATCGATGTCATTTAAGAGAACTCTGCACGCATCAGTGAAGAGAACTTGTCTCCACTCATCTGAACCCTAATGGCGATGTTCACGTGAAAAGTTCAATCGGTTTGTGCGGTGGTGTCTCTCAAGTTTTGGAGCTTTGGCGGGTATATACGAACCTATATCAACTTCTTCAAATCTTCTTCGAACTGTACGCTCACTTACTCATACACCTCGAGCGATTTCAAGTTCATTTTGAGCTTCCACAGCCGTTAACCGCGTATCCCTACGAACTCGAAGTTGTAAATATACGTCTTCCCGCCTTGAAGTACATCTTTTCCCTCCTTGATCACTCCTCCTCACCGTAGAATTAGTCAATCTGTACCGTTTGATGCTACGATGAATCTTTGATACCGGTCGACGAAGCCTTGTAGCAATTGATCGGTAGGTATGACTATTACGCCTCATTTCATCTGCCATAATGATTTCTTTTAATGACTTTAGAATAAAAATTAAAGAAAAAAACACTTTTTCAAACCAAATGAATTAATTTAACAATAATACAAAATAAATACCAAATATTCGAAAAGACGACAACATAGATTTAGCGGGAAATTAGAACGTACGAAACAAAAATGACTGTCGTCTAATGTTCCATTTTCAAACAAGTCATAACAGCAAAAAATATCATAACTAGCCAGTCATATAAGAAAAAAAGGTTACTTCATTTCACATTTTTTTTTGTTCCGCTAATTGTAGCATTTATGCTGAAGATTTAAATTTTATTCACTTATTTTAATATATCTATATATATATAAAAATCAATTGCTGCTCGTTAGTTTCGCTAAAACTCGAGGAAGGCTGGGACAATTTAGCTGATTTTGGTTTTGAAATGTTCGCCGTGGTCCAGGGAAGGTTTAAACGGTGAGAAAATGTGGAAAAATTGAGATGGAAATAGTAAAAATGATAATTTTATTTTCCCATACAAATTATTATAACTGTCAAACGTTACAGTTTTGTTCCGTCATAGATTGATTGAGCAACCAAAAAGTGACAGATAGTCGATAGTATTTTAATATAAGAAGAAGTACATTTCTAGATGAAAGTTGATCTGTCACCATTGTCAAATATTTATAGGTGGGTTCAGAATTTTATTTTGAAAAGAGTAACGATATACTTGGTACACCGTTCATGTTGTGATTCTGGCTTCTTTGGGTCATTTCCAATTGCTTAAACTCTTCCGCGGTGATATTGAAATCTAGAAAACTTACTCTATCCACAATCGATGGCGTTAATGAAATTACGAATTTATAATTCTAATTTGTGTGTGAATTGTTTTTTTGTTTTATTAATTCTTTTTGTTCGACGTGAACTGTGACCACATTTTGAACAAAATAAAAACTGCTGCAGTTATTGCTTTGAATTCCATCACGGCCACAGTGATGGTATGTAGAACTCCCCTGTTTATAGCGATGATATGCTTATTATATCACTAGAAGATGGTTTACCTACTTAACCCAGGATGTTCCTCTAAATGCCAGTAATAGCTAATGCATATTATTATACATCCGGTACCGTGGCGATGCCTATGACCTAGCAGTCATGGACTCTCCTGGGTCCATTCAATGCACCTTTTGGGGGCGCACGGAGCATAACTACAACTCGACGCATCATGGGTCGGCCTCTAAAAGAAATTAGGACTATGTTCCCTACTCCTTGAAGCCGAGGCTCGGCCCTGCTGTCTGTGCGCCTTCGGTGAAATGGGTAGGAGAGATCTTTCTCCTGAAAGCACTCCGCGGACTTCTACTGAATGGGCAATGGTCGGTAGCAAGAGGACGGATCCCATCACTCTCGCTCCACCGCCCAAGCCGGAAACTCCTCACACCAATGTACCTTGTGCTGTCGCTGTGATGACTGATGACATTAAGTTTCCGGATCACCCTCCCTCTTTTCTTTTAAACCATTCTAGCAATTTGGGCTAGATCGCTTGAACCAGTTTTTGAAGTTTTTTCATAAGTAATAGTAGGTAGGTGATACGAAGTGCATCGATGAACTTCGTATCACCCTACTTAACATTAGTTATTAAAAATCATTGGCATATCATCGATCATGGATAGAGTAACTTTTTTTTTTAATTGTTATCTTATGGCGTTTGACATAACATTGACCGAATGCATGCTACTCTAGTTCAGTGCTATCGCGCCTTATATTAAAAGTTCAATTTAATTTTGAGTTTTACCTAAGATAGTACAAAATCTGTCGGGTCAGCTATATTGATCCAATCTTCAAAAACTGGAAAATCCCAAAATAATGGAATCGCCTAAAAGAAAAAAAAGGAGGGTGATTCGAGAGGGGTCGGATTGTTCATGCATACCCGGCCCCCGCCAACGGCGGATCGAAGGAGTGTCCGGGGGGTTTTTAGTGGTTTAGGGTCCTCTCCTCGTGGTATGAGTTTAGCGTACCACGCTATGGAGGGGGCGAGTCCCACATATCCCATCGGCAGCGCGGGAATACGCTGCAGTGGCAGTAGGAATGCGAAAATGCATTTCACCCCGGACATAAAAAAAAGTGATTCGAGAGCCGAAAACTCAATTTCATCAGTCATCACGCGGCAGCACACTGCACACTGGTCGAGGAGTGTCCGGTTTGGGCAGTTGAGCGAGAGTCATGGTATCAGTCCTCTTGCTACCGACCATTGTCCAGTTTGTAGAAGAACCCGGAGCGTGTTTAGTAGAAAGATCTCTCCTACCCATTTCACCGAAGGCGCAGAAATCGTAGGCTGTCCCCGGATCCTCGGCTTTGAGGAGTGGGGAGCATAGCCCCACTTTCTTTTAGAGCCTGACCCGTGATGTGTAGAGACGTAGTGGTGCTCCGTGCGCCGCAAAAGATGCATTTAATGAACCCTAAATTAAAACTTCGGGAGAGTCCATGACAGCTAGGTCATAGGCATCGGACGGTAACGGATGTACCGTGTATGGAGTAGCTATTACCGGTGCTCCATTTACGGGCATTTAGGGAAACACCCTGGGTTCAAGTGGGTAATGCCTTGAGCACACCGGATGCGTATGCGTAGACGTAAGCGTAGACGTGCACGTACCGCTGAGTTGTAATGTATGGAACCGTATGAGACAGGACACACCGCTTGCGTAACGTAGACGTGCGCGTAGACGTAATGCGTAGCCCTACGCAATGCAGCTCCCAAAGCACAAACTGACTGCGTGACCTACGCCGTACCTTACGTAGAGCAGAGCGGCAACGTTGCATGATGACGTTGTATTCAATGGTGCGCCTTATTGGACGTCACACCGAGCAGCAAAGGTACGTGCGTGTACACGCACGTACCTTTGCTGTGCGTAGCCCTACGCGCGTAACTTGCAGTCAGTTGTATTTTTTTACAAATATACTGGCACGTAGTGGTGTTTTGTATTGTTTTTATAATACAAAGAAAAACTTATTGAAATTGTGCGTATTTATGAATGTATCTACAATCCAAAAAGTAAATTCTACGAAAATGCATCGTATAAATATATATATTCCGCAGGATTATTCTGGCACAATAGTATTAATATTGCTTCTACCTCGTCATGTCAAACATCGTGCACAACACAACCTTCGAAAACAGAATAAAATATGGCTGCCGCAGCCGAGAACGCAATAGGCCATTGCGTTGCGTACTCGGCTCGGATGCGTAAGCGTATGCGTAACCCGGTGTGACATCGGGTTACGCCGTAACTACGCGCGTGTCTACGGCGTGATCACGCCGTAGTAACGCATACGCATTCGGTGTGCTCGAGCCTTAAACCATCTTATCGTGACATAATTTGCATATCATCGATCATGAATAGAGTAATTTTTTAACCTTATTTATTGTAATATTTATGCCGTGTGGTTTCCGGCTTAGAAAAGACCACCCCACGTCCTCCCATGGGTGCGATAAAGGCGACTAAGGGATATATGGCTGATGGATGGGCAGTAGCATCTATTAGCTCAAGGTTTACATCTTAATGCGATCACCAATCCGTCTGCCAAGCGTGGTGATTACGGCAATATCCCTCAACGATCCTGGCTTGCCAAGGTCTGTTAAGAGGAGGCCCATGTTCAACAGTGGACGTAAACGGGCTGTTGATGATGATGATAATTGTAATATTATGGCGTTTGATATAACATAGACAGAATGCGTGCTACTCTTAGTGCACATCACGATTAGTTCATTGCTATCACGCCTTATATTAAAAGTTCAATACAATTTATAGTTTTAGCTAAGACAGTAAAACGTCTGTCGGGTCAGCTAGTCTATATATATAAAAATCAATTGCTGTTCGTTAGTCTCGCTAAAACTCGAGAACGGCTGGGCCAATTTAGCTGATTTTGGTTTTGAAATGTTTCCCGTGGTCCAGGGAAGGTTTAAACGGTGAGAAAATGTGACAAAATTGAGATGGAAAAAGTAAAAATGATAATTTTATTTTCCCATACAAATTATTATAACTGTCAAACGTTACAGTTTTGTTCCGTCATAGATTGATTGAGTAACCAAAAAGTGACAGATAGTCGATAGTATTTTAAAATCAGATGAAGTACATTTCTAGACGAAATTTTATCCGTCACCATTGTCAAATATTTATTGGTCGGTTCCGAATTTTATTTTGAAAAGAATAACGATATACTTAGTACACCGTTCATGTTCTGATTCTGGCTTCTTTCGGTCATTTCCAATTGCTTAAACTCTTCCGCGGTGATATTGAAATCTTGAAAACTTACTCTATCCATAATCGATGGCGTTAATGAAATTACGAATTTATAATTCTAATTTGTGGGTGATTTCTTTTTTTTTTGTTTTATTTTTGTTCGACGTGAACTATGACCACATTTTGAACAAAATAAAAACTGCTGCAGTTATTGCTTTGAATTCGTCAAAACGTAAAAAATTGTTGCTACTATAAGAAATTCGTCGCTGTCGTTCTGAAATGTCCATTTTTTTCCCGGTTGAAATGCATTAGGCATCCACGGCCACAGTGGTGGTATGTAGTACGTAGAACTCCCCTGTTTATAGCGATGATATGCTTATTTTATCACTAGAAGTTGGTTTACCTACTTAACTTAACCCAGGATGTTTCTCTAAATGCCAGTAAATTGAGTACCAGGAATAGCTAATGCATATTATTATACATCCGGTACCGTGGCGATGCCTATGACCTAGCAGTCATGGACTCTCCTGGGTTCATTCAATGCACCTTTTGGGGGCGCACGGACCACAACTACAACTCTACGCATCATGGGTCGGCCTCTAAAAGAAATTAGGACTATGTTTCCTACTCTTCGAAGCCGAGGCTCGGGGGACAGCCTGCTGTCTGTGCGCCTTCGGTGAAATGGGTAGGAGAGATCTTTCTTCTGAAAACACTCCGCGGACTTCTACTGAATGGGCAATGGTCTGTAGTAAGAGGACGGATCCCATCACTCTCGCTCCACCGCCCAAGCCGGAAACCCCTTGCACCAATGTACCGTGTGCTGTCGCTGTGATGACTGATGACATTAAGTTTCCGGATCACCCTCCCTCTTTTCTTTCAGACCATTCTATCATTTTGGGCTAGATCGCTTGCACCAGTTTTTGAAGTTTTTTTTCATAACTAATAGTAGGTAGGTGATACGAAGTGCATCGATGAACTTCGTATCACCCTACTTAACATTAGTTAGTTATTAAAAATCATTGGCAAATCATCGATCATGGACAGAGTAATTTTTTTTTTCTATTGTTATCATTTGACATAACATTGACCGAATGCGTGCTACTCTTAGTGCACATTACGGTTAGTTCAGTGCTATCACGCCTTATATTAAAAGTTCAATTTAGTTTAGAGTTTTAGCTAAGATACTACAAAGTCTGTCGGGTCAGCTACATTGATCCAATCTTCAAAAACTGGAAAATCCCAAGATAATTTAATCGCCTAAAAGAAAAAAAAGGAGGGTGATTAGAGAGCGGTCGGATTGTTCATGCGTACCCACCCGGCCCCCGCCAACGGCGGATCGAAGGAGTGTCCGGGGGGTTTTTAGCGGTGTAGGGTCCTCTCCTCGTGGTGAGTTTAGCATACGACGCTATGGAGAGGGCGAGTCCCACATATCCTATCGGCAGCGCGCGAATACGCTAAACTCATACCACGAGGAGAGGACCCTACACCGCTAAAAACCCCCCGGACACTCCTTCGATCCGCCGTTGGCGGGGGCCGGGTGGGTACGCATGAACAATCCGACCGCTTTCTAATCACCCTCCTTTTTTTTCTTTTAGGCGATTATCTTGGGATTTTCCAGTTTTTGAAGATTGGATCAATGTAGCTGACCCGACAGACTTTGTAGTATCTTAGCTAAAACTCTAAACTAAATTGAACTTTTAATATAAGGCGTGATAGCACTGAACTAACCGTAATGTGCACTAAGAGTAGCACGCATTCGGTCAATGTTATGTCAAATGATAACAATAGAAAAAAAGAAATTACTCTGTCCATGATCGATGATTTGCCAATGATTTTTAATAACTAACTAATGTTAAGTAGGGTGATACGAAGTTCATCGATGCACTTCGTATCACCTACCTACTATTAGTTATGAAAAAAAACTTCAGAAACTGGTTCAAGCGATCTAGCCCAAAATGATAGAATGGTCTGAAAGAAAAGAGGGAGGGTGATCCGGAAACTTAATGTCATCAGTCATCACAGCGACAGCACACGGTACATTGGTGCAAGGAGTTTCCGGCTTGGGCGGTGGAGCGAGAGTGATGGGATCCGTCCTTTTACTACAGACCATTACCCATTCAGTAGAAGTCCGCGGAGTGTTTTCAGAAGAAAGATCTCTCCTACCCATTTCACCGAAGGCGCACAGACAGCAGGCTGTCCCCCGAGCCTCGGCTTTGAAGAGTAGGAAACATAGTCCTAATTTCTTTTAGAGGCCGACCCATGATGCGTAGATTTGTAGACTGCTAGGTCATAGGCATCGCCACGGTACCGGATGTATAATAATATGCATTAGCTATTCCTGGTACTCAATTTACTGGCATTTAGAGGAACATCCTGGGTTAAGTTAAGTAGGTAAACCATCTTCTAGTGATATAATAAGCATATCATCGCTATAAACAGGGGAGTTCTACGTACTACATACCACCTCTGTGGCCGTGGATGCCAAATGCATTTTCAACCGGGAACAAAAATGGACATTGAACCACAGTGACGAATTTCTTATAGTAGCAACAATTTTTTACGTTTTGACGAATTCAAAGCAATAACTGCAGCAGTTTTTATTTTGTTCAAAATGTGGTCATAGTTCACGTCGAACAAAAATAAAACAAAAAAAAAGAAATCACCCACAAATTAGAATTATAAATTCGTAATTTCATTAACGCCATCGATTATGGATAGAGTAAGTTTTCTAGATTTCAATATCACCGCGGAAGAGTTTAAGTAATTGGAAATGACCGAAAGAAGCCAGAATCAGAACATGAACGGTGTACCAAGTATATCATTACTCTTTTCAAAATAAAATTCGGAACCCACCAATAAATATTTGACAATGGTGACAGATAAACTTTCGTCTAGAAATGTACTTCATCTGATTTTAAAATACTATCGACTATCTGTCACTTTTTGGTTACTCAATCAATCTATGACGGAACAAAACTGTAACGTTTGACAGTTATAATAATTTGTATGGGAAAATAAAATTATCATTTTTACTATTTCCATCTCAATTTTGTCACATTTTCTCACCGCTTAAACCTTCCCTGGACCACGGCAAACATTTCAAAACCAAAATCAGCTAAATTGGCCCAGCCGTTCTCGAGTTTTAGCGAGACTAACGAACAGCAATTGATTTCTATATATATAGATAGATAGATAGATAAATTTAAGAATGCCATAAAAGCTTTAAGTAATTATATAAAGTTATTAGTTAGGCTGACTTCTGGCTAGATATCTGAATATAACCGTTTTGAATTATGCTATGTAATAGTTTAACTGAAACAATCTGTTCCGATGGACAGGTCGTGCTTCATACTGAATTAGAGCGTAAGTTACCGGCAATTCTTCTCGAAAAAGTGGACAAAAACGAACTGATTGAGTATCCAAACAACAAGAAATGTAAACTGGGCTTTCTCGATCTTATCCTGCGCAAGTGGTTCTGCAACCCATTTACTGATGATTGTAAGTTATTTTCCGTATCTTTTTATTTGTTTGCTTGAATGCATTAATTTCAGAAACTACTGGCCCGATTTACTCAATTCCTTCAGTGTTATCGTTCAGCGCATTTATCTAGTTTAGCTATATTTAACTACAAAGTTCCTACGGTAACTAGAACGACGCGGATAAAACACGCATGGGAAGCTAATATGATCAAAAATGCTACATCAAACTGTAATTGCACTTAATAATTTTTAATAAGTAAATAAATTTTATAATAACTCTCATGTCACGGAGTACATTTACTAAAAGTAAGTTAATTTTAGAGTCATCAAAGCAATCTTAATAAAAATTTACAGTGTGGATAGTTATGCTTTTATGTTAAATAAAACTTTTATTTTGAAGCTGGTCTGGATTTTGTTCTGGAGAGCAGTGAAGACTACATAACAGCTGAACTCGACAAACAAAAGCGCAAACTACGAGACATGTCTACAATGTTAGAACAACAACATACTTTGGTCCGGCTCATTGTGCAGGTACGTAAATTCTGATATCTGTATCAGAATTCGCTATATTTGTGCAAAGCTGCACTAGTATACATATCTATATAAACCTATATACCTGCTTTGTGTCATTTCACATTGATGTTGTCTGGGTTGACATTGTTTAGTTATGTTTATTTTAACTGTAAATGTGGATGGGGTGTACTCGACATTATTTTTTTTTTTCTGTTGTAGAATAGTTTTCATCCGCTTGAGTAGAACAATTATCTTTTTTATTTATTATTTTATGAAATAACTGTAAGGGGCGTGCCCCAGCCCACATACTTTTGAAATTGTATCAAATAATAATTATACATTAAAAAAAAAGATACATAACAAAAGAAGATGGAAAAGAATGAACCCGGAGTTTCTTCTCCAGGCCGTCCACTTAGGTAGCTAGAGAAACCTGCAGGTTAGCTAGGCTAGGATCCTCGCCGGACAGACCGAGGAACGCATTGACCCCTGCCCCTGTCGTGTGATCCAGTGCCTGTAGTCCGTGCCAGTGATCACGTCCTCTTTATTTCTCTTTACTTCTAGCTTCAGCGGCGCCCTGAGTCGTGGTCCTTACCCCTAAAGGTGCCCGCAGGCATGTGTCACTTAAATTTAATAGAATTTGGCTGAGGACGTCTGACTTCGCCACTTGACCGGTCATTGCACTCTAAATTTGCTTTAATAATTTTTATTTTTATTCATAACATGTTTGAATGAAATAAATATAGTAAATAGATATTAACGTTGATATTAAGAGCTTATTTACTAACACAAGACTGACAGACTTCTAGCACACCTGAAATAAATTTAAACATAATTTAATAGTAAATGTTACCTATTTATAATTAATGTTATATGCATTGTTAATATTCTTGACAAGTGTCTGCAAGAGAATAGTGCTCCAGTAAAATGCGCATTTTGGAAAATTCTTGTTAATTAATCAAATCAAAGTTATTTAGTTGACAAGAGCTAGAAGGTTATGGAATCATCTTATACTATTATATAAAGCTGAAGAGTTTGTTTGTTTGTTTGAACGAGCTAATCTCAGGAACTACTGGACCGATTTTAAAAAAATATTTCAGTGTTACATAGCCCGTTTGATCATTTTTTGCGCAGTTATTTTATTAGGTTGTATTACCTACGTGTAGTGACGGAAAAACGTAATTACATTTAAAATTGGATGAACAAGTAGAATTGAAAAACATCGTAGTTTGCAATGGATTTAAAGATGTTGTTATTATACTGGCTTAAATGACATGTCTAAAAACTTAACTTGTATTTTATAAATTGGGATAATACTGCTGTGCTGCAACGCTAGGCATTTAAAATATTGATAATCTGATGATATTTTGGTAAGATATGGTATTTTTTTCAGAAAATGGAAATCAAAACTGAAGCAGATGACGTGGACGAGGGCGTGTCACCTGGAGACACTCGGGTCATTCCTCGCTGGAGCTCGCCTCGTATCCGAAAGAAGTTGCGCACCGCCTCCTCTTTCAATAAAGGGGGCTGAATAATAAAGACCATATTATTAAATACATTAACATAAAAAAGTATAATAATCATAATAGGTACATATGTACTTTCAATTCTTTTATGTTAATAATATTAAAAGGTTTAACACATACATATACAAAAAATAAAATAGTATAACTAAGTTCAATTTATTGATAAAATCACTATTTTGTGACAAACTTTAAACTGTATAATAAAAAAATCAACAAAATATCTTAAATCGGTACAAAATTGTTGAAATATATTAAAATCTACCTACTTGCATTAATGTTGGTAGGTATAGTTTCAATATTTTTTGTCATATTTTTAGGTAAACTTATTAAAAGAAAAAAGTATATATTCATATTTATAATAAGTAATAAAAAAATCCAGAAGACACTGGAATTATTAGTAATTTAAGTATTAATATGTAAATCGAGTATTTTACAATAGAGCCTACTTTTTTTCTCATGACGTTTGTTTTTTGACTAAGCATCTCTATCAGTCAAAACTGGTAGCTACAAACAAGATATTAGAAACTTATAAAATATAATATGACATTTCATTCACCAATCAATTGTTAGTTTAAATACATTGTTGTAGAGCAATTCTTAGTTCTTTCACAATAAAGTGATTGTTAGACACACTATATTGATTATTGTACGTGTATTTCTAAATATACCTAATGAGTATGTGTAATATCAATAAAATGTTTATTTAAAGGCAGTTTCTTTTTTAATTTTATGTTTGTTTCAAGACAACTCCCGCACTATGGAGCGTGTGGGTCTTTAGTCGTTTCGAACCGTGAGCGGTTCGAACCGCGGTATGAATTGCCCAAGAGCTCTTTTTAAATGTGTCCTTTTGCACCGCGGTTCGAATCGCCAAGGACTTTTGGTAATTGGGTTGATTCGGACCACAGCATAGGGAACATTTATCTTTTTGGATAGGTGAAGTCGGATTGAAAAGATATGTACTTTTTAGGGTACCGAAGTAAACTAAGCAACCCTTATAGTTTCGCTATGTCCGTCTGCCTGTCTGTCTGTTCGTCCGCACTATTGCTCCGAGGTCCTTGGTACTACAGAGCTGAAATTTGGCATGTAAGTACGTATTAAACACGCGAAGAGAACTGTAGAATAAAATTTTGAAAAAGCTTTTTTAGGGTACCTTCCCTTGAAGTAAAGTGGGATGATTTTTTCTTTTCTGATTTAACATCGTTGGATAGGACTTTTAAAATCATTATAGGTTTGCTAGCACAATTTTTTGATCAAGGGATCCTTTTGAGAAAAATTAAACTATCAAGTGAAAACGGCTTTAAATTGATTTACGCGTCGTGCCACAAGGTTTACTGCAGAATCAGACTAGGTCTTTACCCGCAAAGCATCGTTAGCACCTAGACGTTATCGTCATAGACTACCCGGATGACGAGATCATAACTTACACATTAAGAATTGAGAGACTGCGACTAGTAACACTACACATATACCACTCTATCCTCGACCTACCAGAGAAGAGTGCACAATAAATGTCTGTCCAAAATTAAAAACCTTGTCAGACGATGTATTGCAGCATCCGGTGCATGATGTTATAATAAACTTCTGTAGGAATTTTTAAACAAAAATCGAATTTGTGTCAAGAAAGGACGTCAAACTAAAAGTTCAAAAAATATAAACCAAGATTCAATGACATTGCACATGAAAATATACTTAGTTAGTTAGTTAGTTGAGCGTATAATTTCCGCACTTAGCCTCATAAGTGGGCCATTTTACGTGAGAATGATACGATCATTCATACCATCCCAACTCCAGCCAGAAGTCAAGGAGTTGTCTTATGTTTTTCAGGTCTCTCTCTCTCTCAGGTCTCTCTCTCAGGTCTCTTGATTGTTTAGATGCTTTGTGCGCTGGTCGCTTACGCTCTCACAGTGTAGAAAAAGGTGAGCCGGTGTTTCTTCAGCATATGGAACTGTCCGTGTAAACGATGTAAAAAAGATGTTTGTTTAGTGGACACTGGACAATGACCTGTGATTATGCCCACTGTTTGTCGTAAGTTTATCCTGTTCTGGTAAAGTAATTTGCGCGACAGCTCCGTATTCAAGGCGGCAAGAGTTTCCTTTGTCTGTCTGCATTCTTTTAGTGTAGCCCACTGTTTGTCATGTAGTTCTGTGGTCCTGTCTCGTAACCACGTTGTGAGTTGCTTAAGGGGAATCACGTTGCCAGAATTGGTGAGCGTCTCAAGAGATATCCCTCCGGGAGTTGTGCTTTTTGGGCGCTCGCCAAGGCTGCGCAAGGTAATTTCTGCCTAATCAATCTCCCACCACTGCGTAAATCCGAAGATAGTCTGGCCCACAGCGCTAAAGATAAGGCCAACATTTTGGCCGATCTCTTTGCCTTGAAATCTACTTTGGACGACAAAGGAGCCACACCGCCTACCATATCTCGGTGTGAGAGCTCACTACCTGAAATCTGCATTACACAACGTGCGGTCAGGCGTGAGCTCAATCTTCTAGACGTCCACAAGTCGAGTGGGCCGGACGGCATCCCCGCAGTGGTGCTGAAGACGTGCGCCCCAGACCCGTGTTTTAAAGCGCCTTTACCGTTTTTTCTACGAGTGCAATAGGGTTCCATCACCCTATCCCTAAAAAGGGTGACCGGTCAGACCCGACAAACTACAGGCCAATAGCGGTGACGTCTTTGCTCTTCAAAGTAATGGAGCGTGACATTAACAACCAACTGCTCCGGTTCCTAGAAGACCACGAGCTGCTCAATGACCGTCAGAATGGCTTTCGCCACGGTCGTTCGGCTGGTGATCTTCTAGCGTACCTCACGCACCGCTGGGTGGAGGCCTTGGAGGGCAACGGAGAGGCCCTCGCCGTCAGCCTAGACATCGCCAAGGCATTTGATAGGGTCCGGCACCTATAATGCTAGCAAACCTATAAAGACCTTCTATCAAAGATACCATCATATGGAATCCCCGAGGGACTCTGCTAGTGGATCGCTAGTTTTTTGGACGGTCGGAGCATTAAGCTCGTTGTCGACGGTTCTTGCTCCAATACCAAAACTATTAACGCTGGCGTTTCGCAAGGTTCGGTGCTCTCGCCTACACTGTTCATTCTGCATATCAATGACCTGTTATCAATTGAGAACATGCATTGCTATGCAGATGACAGCACGAGTGATGCGCAATATACCAGCCATCAGAAAGTTCCTCGGAATGCAATACAACAAAGACGGTTACAAATTGTGTCTGAAGTCGAGCGCTCTCTCGGGCGGGCCTCGAAATGGGGTGAAAAGAACCTAGTTAATTTCAACCCCAAGAAGACACAAGTTTGCGCGATCACTGCAAAGAAGGACTCGTTTGGCATAGCGCCTCAGTTTCAAGGTGCATCTCTTCGTATTTCCGAGAGTATTTGGATCCTCGGCGTCGAAATAAGCAGAAAGGTCCAATTCAGGAGTCATGTGACAAACAAAGCCAAATTGGCCAGCAAAAAGTTGAGCGTCCTGAACAGAGCTAAGCGATACTTCACACCTGGCCTACGTGCTTGCACTATACAAAACGCAGGTCCGGCCACACGCGGAGTATTGCTCATATCTCAGGGCAGGCTCCTAAACACCAGCTTGACCCACTTGACTCCCTACAGAGACGGGCTGTGCGTATCGTCGATGATCCCAATCTCAAAGATAGACCGGAGTCGCTAGAGCAACGAAGGGACTTTGTTTCCCTCTGTGTGTTCTACCGGCTTTTCCACGGGGAGTGCTCCGAGGAACTGTTCGACCTGGTACCAGCGGTACCCTTCTATAACCGTACCACTCGGCGTCGCAACAGGCTTGATCCTTTTTACCTGGATTCGTTTCCGTCCTGTACGGTACGTTTTCAGCGGTCATTTCTTCCACGGACGTGTAAGCTGTGGAATGATCTCCCAGCTGCGGTGTTTCCCTTGCGCTATGACATGTCCTTCTTCAAACGAGGTTTAAAGAGAGCACTTTTATCATGGTAGGCAGCAGCTTGTGCAATGACAGTATGCTTCCCTGGCATTGCTTGACTCCATGAGCAGCGGTTAACATTTACCATCAGACGAGCAAGTGGCACCGCTTGCTCGTCTGCCACTGAAGGCATTAAAAACAAAAAACAAAACGGTACTCTTTGCTTGTTGATCTGCAGCATCGTTCCCTAAGGAGTTGCTGTGTCAATGTATCCACTAAAGTGTGATTCGGTTTTCTATGGCAATTGTTTGCATTCTTGGTGACACTCTAGGATAAGTCCGTTGTTGATGGAGTTTTTGCCTAGAGCTTGGAGTACAGCTGAGCTGTCGGTGACAATACGAATTTGCTCGTCTTTGATGTTCCTAGATGATACCACCTTTACGGCCATGGTGATTCCAATACATTCTGCTTGGAAGATTGTGTTGTGTTCTCCTAAGGTTGTCGATATGTTGATGTTTATATCATGAGTAAACACACCTGCTCCTGTACCGGCCTTGGTTTTGAAACCGTCTGTGTAAATTCTCATTTCGTGTATGCCTGAGCTATCCGTTTCTTCTTCTAGAAGTTGGATATGGTGATCTTTGTCAAAGACAAAGGTCTTTGGTAAAATGTCACATGGAGCTGCAGTCATGGGGAGTTCCATGACTATTGTATCTTTAACGCTCGTGTGCGTAATTCTATTGTCATGTTTCCAGAGTCCCAACTTCTCGAGTCATATCGCTGCGGCTGCGGCCTCTTGAAAATATACTTAAAAACGAATACTTTAAATAAATCAAAGGGAAATTAAGGGTAGGGCTACGAATACAAAACATTAACATAGATGTTTCCCTATATGAAGGGTTATATATTGACCATATCTATTATTGAGTAAAGTAACATGCATCATAATGTACAGTTATTTATATTCTGTATTAGTTTCTCAGTGAAAATTAAACATTACTATAAAAGTAAGTTATTAAAACAAAATCATACAATATTATTTATATGTCTTATTTGTAAAGGTAACAGGCAAATACAAAGGAATGTCCCGATGAACTGATTTTGGGAAACCTTTTTCCTGTTGAAAGTTTACAAATCAAAATATCAGGATTTATTGTATTGTATTTCAAATCGGAACCAAAATATTAAATAAATTGCAGACCTTCGTGATACTCGGGATAAGTACACATTATGGCAACCAACTTCGACCAGAATATATCGCACACCTAGTTGAAGACTCCGCTAACTCAAAAATTACGAGTTTTGAGTTAGTAGCTTTGATATATTTCTTATATACTCTAAAAACAGTTTTTCGTCATTTCTGAAAAATGAGGTTTTTTGTGTTACCGGAGTCTTCATCTAGGGGTGCGATATATTTAGGAGCAACGACAATTACAAAACACCAAAAAGGTGACATTGAGTAATTAAAATGTATATCCAAAGGTTTTAAAAAATATTTATCATCAGTATATCATAGTCATTTAAATAAGGATACGTACTTATTTGTAACTATATTTTTACATTTACATATCCGTACACGGCGTGAATATGTTGACAATTCAAAAGTATAAACTATTCAGGGAAGCCATTGAAAAAGTTGGGATGGGTGTGGGCTGAATTCCTATGGGGTGGTTTCCAGGGGGTGCTAAGAATCTAAGGAAGAGAACCGGATACCGCCCCACGCGACAACTGGCCCTGGTAACGCACAAAACACGCAATCTGAGGACAGACGAGAAGATCGTAGAGCTGGAAGAGGAATTGGACAAGTTGCGGGGGGATATAGTGGGTTTGTCAGAAGTCTGAAGAGCGTGCCAGGACACGATGACCCTGAATTCCGACAACTTGTTCTTCTACCGGGAGGGCGAACAGTGGTCTCAAGGTGTAGGGTTTATCGTCCGCGATTCCCTCATAAACAATGTGGTGACCGTCGACAGTGTGTCGAGCAGGGTAGCGTACCTTATACTCAGAATATCAAAAAGATATTCGATGAAGGTTATACAGGTTTACGCACCGACCTCAACACACTCAGACGAAGAAGTGGAAGCTATGTATGAGGATATTAGTAAAGCATATATACATAGCTCCAAGACCCACTACACTGTTGTTATGGGAGATTGCAACGCTAAACTGGGCAAACGAAGCGATGATGAGATGAGAGTGGGGACTCCGCTAACTCAAAAATTACGAGTTTTGAGTTAGTAGCTTTGATATATTTCTTATATACTCTAAAAACAGTTTTTCGTCATTTCTGAAAAATGAGGTTTTTTGTGTTACCGGAGTCTTCATCTAGGGGTGCGATATATTTAGGAGCAACGACAATTACAAAACACCAAAAAGGTGACATTGAGTAATTAAAATGTATATCCAAAGGTTTTAAAAAATATTTATCATCAGTATATCATAGTCATTTAAATAAGAATACGTACTTATTTGTAACTATATTTTTACATTTACATATCCGTACACGGCGTGAATATGTTGACAATTCAAAAGTATAAACTATTCAGGGAAGCCATTGAAAAAGTTGGGATGGGTGTGGGCTGAATTCCTATGGGGTGGTTTCCAGGGGGTGCTAAGAATCTAAGGAAGAGAACCGGATACCGCCCCACGCGACAACTGGCCCTGGTAACGCACAAAACACGCAATCTGAGGACAGACGAGAAGATCGTAGAGCTGGAAGAGGAATTGGACAAGTTGCGGGGGGATATAGTGGGTTTGTCAGAAGTCTGAAGAGCGTGCCAGGACACGATGACCCTGAATTCCGACAACTTGTTCTTCTACCGGGAGGGCGAACAGTGGTCTCAAGGTGTAGGGTTTATCGTCCGCGATTCCCTCATAAACAATGTGGTGGCCGTCGACAGTGTGTCGAGCAGGGTAGCGTACCTTATACTCAGAATATCAAAAAGATATTCGATGAAGGTTATACAGGTTTACGCACCGACCTCAACACACTCAGACGAAGAAGTGGAAGCTATGTATGAGGATATTAGTAAAGCATATATACATAGCTCCAAGACCCACTACACTGTTGTTATGGGAGATTGCAACGCTAAACTGGGCAAACGAAGCGATGATGAGATGAGAGTGGGGTTGCATGGATATGGGCAAGGGAACCGAAGGGGTCAGAGGTTTGCTGATTTCCTAGAGAAAGAGGGACTCTATATGATGAACTCTTTCTTCCAGAAGCCACCTCACAGAAAATGGACCTGGATGAGCCCTGATGGTTCCACGAAAAATGAGATGGACTTCATCATGACAACCAAAAGATAAATATTTAATAATGACTCTGTGATTCACAGGGTAAAAACCGGAAGTGATCATCGAATATTTAGAGGCACGTTAAATGTTAATGTCAAATTGGAACGATCCCGTCTGATAAAGTCTACGCTCCGCCCTTCAAATGCTCACATCCAAAACCCCGAGAGCTTTCAGATCGAACTTAGTAATTGCTTCGAACATACAGTGGGGTTTAAATACTTCAAACCCCACCCTAGAAATAGACCTCAGAAACTATCTACTTATACTCGGGACCACATGCCTGAACGACGTACAATGATGCCCCAGACAGCGGAGACGATGCGGAGTCATTTAGGCAGCTCAATAGACATATCTTAACGTCATTGCCACCCGACATTCGCTCCTGTTGTACGAAATATATTAAGTAGACGATAGAGCGAAAAGACTCCAAATTGTTCGCAAGGGACACCTCTATTGGGCAAAACCAGTTGACAAAGCTGAAGAAGGAATATGGGGCAGTGACGTCGAGAAAGCCAGAGGATTAACTGGAGATAGAAAGGAGATAATCAGCTGTATGCCTCAACAGTCAAGCCCGCTAACATTGCCCAGAGCCCAGAGCAAGGCTGACCCGACACAATACCGAAGATCTCCCGAACATCAGCCTGTACGTGATTAGGATGGCCCTTAAACAGTTTAAAAACAACAAGGCGCTGTGTGATGACGGAAACACATCTGAGCTTCTGAATTTGGGTGGAACATCGATACTTTAAGTCCTTCAGAAGCTCTTTAACTCCGTCATACTCGAGGTACAAACGCCAGAATCATGAAGCAGAGGTGTGGTGGTTCTGTTCTTCAAAAAAGGTGACAAAACCATGTTGAAGAATTCTAGACCCATCACATTGCTGAGCCATGTTCATAAGCTGTTCTCGAGAGTCGTCACAAATGGCTCGATAACTTCCAGCCTCCCGAACAAACCGGCTTCCGAAAAGGCTTTAGTACCATAGACCACATACATACGCTGCGGCAGATTATACAGAAGACCGAGGAGTATAACCAATGTCGTTCAACCCTCTTCAGCGATGTCGTATCGACTATCGCTACATTGAAGTGCTAAAGTGCTTATACAAAAACGCCACAATGTCGGTCCGAGTATGCAATCCCGCTACGGAGAGGCGTAAGATAGGGAGATGTTAAATCTCCCAAACTTTTACGGCTGCTCTGGAGAAAGCTCCTGGAATGGCAAAGACACGGCATCAACATAAATGGCCAGTACATCACTCACCTTCAATTTGCCGGCGACAAAGTGATCATGGCAGAATCGCGGGAGGACCTTGGACAGATACTAAATAGCCTCGATGGAGTTTCCCAAAAACTTAAAATTAACATGGGCAAGTCAAAAGTCATGCATAACGCCCATGTAGTGCCCAACTCTATAGCCGTTGGGAACTCCATTCTCGAAGTTGTGACCGAATATATCTAGGTCAAACGATCCACCTAGGCAGGACCAACTTAGAGAAAGAGGTCAATCGTCGAATTCGACTCGGCGGGGCAGCGTTTGGGAAGCTTCGGGAGATCTTCTCGTTCAAAATACCTCAGTGCCTCAAGACAAAAGTCTTCAATCAAATGATGACATATCGAGGGGTGAAAGGCTATTTGTTTGAAGCGACATTTTACGAACTTTACAGGAGAGCCATTTAAAGATTCAAAATTTGGAAAAAAAATCGTTATGAAAAAACTAGCGCTCTTTCTATAATGGTGATCGCAAATTGTTATTGAAAAAAAATCCCTGAATGTTTTGGTATAATTTTCAATTAAAAAACAGTTATGAGTAGAAGATAAATTGTCGCTTAATACAAAATGATCTGTATCGCCTTATTTTTAGAGTAAAGAAAAATGATTCAACTTCCATCGTTGTCACTAATCAGCAGCAGGCAAAATGGTTTAAGTGACTTTACAGTACTTCTGCAGGAGAAAGCAAAATGATTGAATCGACGTTACTCTATAATAATAGGAATAGGCTATTTTGTTTAACTACCAATTTGGGTTTGGGTTTTGGGTTTTGTTAACGATACAGGAAAGTTGGCTTAAGCAACGATGAACATTCTTAAAGAGTTGTTTGATGTCTCAGATTTTGAAAGGAGTTATATAACTTGGTTGTTCTAAACAGTGAAAAACAGTTGTAGCGAAAAGGGTTGAACCGACGACATGTCTTAATGAATTTGGCTGACGGCAAATTGGTTGAAGCGACATTGCACAGAGTAAGTAGTCGTAAGCAAAATGTTTGAAGGGACTTTTCATCGAAAGATAGCTACATCGAAAAACGATTTATCTGCCATCGAACTAAAATTTTAGGAAGGGAATAACGGCTTATGATCCGATTCTCTGTTTTTGTATACAGCTTAAATGATATACTAAAAAAATATGGCAAATTTGAAGTCGGATCATACATCATGTTTGAGAATTATGCACTAAAATTGCATTGTTTTAAGCGCCATAAAAGTGCTCAGAATTGTACGAAACCCGGCTCAGACGACGCAGAAAAATTCGCTGAATCCGAATATGTATATAACTCCATATCGTCCAAAATGTCGCTTCAAACAAATAGCCTTTCACCCCTCGATATGGATATGAGACGTGGTCTCTTACTGTGTGCCTCATAAGAAACCTCAAAGTCGCTCAGCGAGCTATGGAAAGAGCAATGCTCGGCGTTTCCCTGCGTGAGCGAATCAGAAATGAAGAGATCCACAGGAGAACGAAGGTCACCGACATAGCTCAACGGATTAGCAAGCTGAAGTGGCAATGGGCAGGACACATAGCTCGAAGAACTGTCGGCCGATGGAGCAGAAAGGTTCTCGAGTGGAGACCATGAACTGGCAAGCAGTGTAGGACGACCGCCTGCACGATGGACCGACGACCTCATAAAGATCGGGGGGAGTGATGAGTTCCTATGAAATGAAACACTAGTTAGGTCTGTGAATATACTAAAAAAATGGAGAAATCAACAAAACAATATTTTTAGTTCGAGTCAAAGACAAATAACAAGGAATAATGATATGACATATTAAGTACCTACTTCAAATTTCAATATTATAAAAAAGCATAAATGTAGTCTAAGAAAGGTTAAGCAACAGCTATTTTAAACTTGAATTGAATTGGTTTGGTAAATCAGTTTTAAAATAATAAAATATTGTGTAGCACTGAATCTTGTTTATTTTATCAGACTTTTCAGATAGTTACATTTCTTTAGAAAATAAAGAGAAAAAATGCTTGTTTATATAAGTTGACAAGTCGTCCGTGAACAACTCACGGACGACTTGTCAACTTATTCCACTGAAAGAAACAAATTATGAAATAACTGTTTGGTTTATTGGGTAACATATAAAATATATATTTTTTATTCTAGACTAGCAGCCGGTCCCGGCTCCGTTAGGGCGCATATTTCTTGTAAAAATATAGGCTATGATACTGGTGAAAAAATTATTGAAATCCGTTTAGTATTTTTTGAGTTTATTCGAAACAAACATACGAAAATACAAACTTTTGCTTTTTATAATATTACTGGCGGCCCGCCCCGGCTTCGCACGGGTAGATTTATTGATATATGTTCCAGAACACAGTTCCTACACGTTGGGGCGATACACGACTATACGCGCCAACCTGACGTCAGAACGGCTTGTCTGTATCACTATCTATTTAATATGTAATTGCTTGAGGTACAGTTTTTTTCCACATAGGTACAGTTTAGTACAGTTTAGGTACAGTTATTTGGTGCACATTTTGTGACTATTCAGATATCTCTCACGCCATCCCATTTAAACGAAATATAAAATGCGTAACATATTAAATCTTCTTCAGAAAACTCAACAAACATTCCCTGAACACCATCGCACAACTAATATATTAATGAAAATAATTAAAAATATATATATATAATAATGAGTATTATACAGATAAAAAATAATTAGCCAATGTATTTTAGAATTAAATTATATCAAAAATGACCTAAGAGGGCCTTCTTATCGCTCCGTTCTTTGTAAAGCCAAAATTTTCCTAAGAAGGCCAAATAAATTGCAATAGATTTTTTTTTCAAAGTCCGTCTGAGTTAAAAAGTAGTATAGCCCTCATTAATAATAATAATATTATAACATTGTTTGAACATTCCCCATATGTTATTGTAAATAGAATCATAGTAAGGCCCATGTGCCCTACCATCCACGTTATTTAACTGACTGCGCGGTCATTTCATTTTGACTATTTCTAGAAGTTCGAGCAACGGGAAAAACATTGACCAGTTAAAACAATAAAGCTATTTTCTAGGTGCTCTCATAATAGTTATTGAACCATATATTTTGTTTTATTGTACTTAGAATTTTTATTTTCTTACACCAGTTAAGTCTAGGGCCTAGGAAGCGATTACAGTCATAAAAAAATCTGACAATTCGAGTTGTCAACGTATTCACGCCGTGTTCGCATATAAGATTTGGTTTCTATGAATGATCATGGTACCAACATTAAAAATCAAAACTGCACTGAGGCCAGTTCCTCAGTGCATTGTTTTACAGCGTTCCACCTCTAATTTTTAATTGGTCTGAGCTAGAAGCACGGACGAGCTTAATTCGAAACTGAAAAGCTGCAATGTTTCTTGATGCGATGTTCGTAATTGGTAGTCACTTTTTTATTTTTTAATACGGTGTAACGATCACTGCACTTAATTGTAATCCAGAGCTAGAAATATCGTTTTCACTTTGAATTGTCCTGTCTTAGTTACATTTTAATTAATTGGATTCAAAACAGCGTAAATAATAACTAACTTTTTCAAATTTTTATGTCAATAACAATATTTTTATCTTCAACGGTAATAAATAGGTAACTCGCTTTACTTTTAATACTTTATTTTATGAAAGAGTAAACATTTCTTCTACCATATTATATTGAGGCAGGTAATGTTAGGATATTTTATGATATTCAAAAAGTTCACGCCCCATTTTAATATTTCAAAGTGATCTTATTTTGTATAATGGAACTTAATTGATATTTGCCCCACAGCCATGTATAAATAGAATGCGCAGCATCCGTCTCTAGAATCATATAAGAAAGCTTAAGTTATTTATAACTCTTCCATTCACTTTTCTCAAGATTAAAGTGATGTGTTAGGACCTTGCAACGTAGTCGCTGGGCAAGGGACTTTACAAACACTATCATAAAGCATACCCAGACAACAGCTATCCGTCATTCCAAAAGAATGACCGATAGTTGTTGTTGACGGATGTTCGTCGTGTATATCTACCGACCATCAGAAAAAATCTAGTCTGGCGAAGCCGTGGGTTCGATTGAACCCACGACCTCCGTAGCTTAAAGAGCAAGACTTACACCGCTACACCACGGAGTAAGTAATAAGATACCTCTTTTAAAAAAGCATTTTCTTTGGTTGACAATTTTTAGTCAATTGGTATTCTGGCAGTCATTCGTGTTTTTTACTCCATTCTCAGTTTTCTTGAGATTTCAACAGCGTTATGATCCAATCTACCTAATATATCACAATCGCAATATCAAGAGAGCATCGCCGGTCATTTTTACTTCATGTGGCGTTTGGCAATAGTTGAAGTCCAACAGCGTGTTTACGTACCCAACCATTATAAGAACCGTCGTGGCCGCTTCCAAAATGGCCTATCTCAATCCAAGGGTCCGACCAACGTGTGGTTAAAGACACGGGTGATTCTACAGACCCCCAAGCCTCACAGGCCCCCCAGGCACAAAAGCTTAACAAGTTCATTGCCACGTCACGCGACGTCGCGCGAAGCGGCCTATTACGCTGTGGCTGTTCACGCGACGTCGCGTGATGGTGCCTTACAATTTATATGAGACACAAAATAGCGGCCGCAGTGTATTGGATTCTGGTATTTGTTTTGGCCACTAGGGAAGGAAATTACCTATCTATTTGTGGGCGTGGCCTGCGGTCAGCCATCTTGAATTTTTTGTTTCGCGTGCAGCTAGCCGGCACTAGTTTGCTCTGTGCAGCCACGTGGGGCAGGAGTGTTTTTGTTATTTCTCGGCTGTTTTCGTTTTTTTTACATCAAAACTTTGTATTTATAATGAGTAATAATCCGACAAAAAGGTCATCAGAGCCTAGTACATCGCGAGTTGCAAGAAGAAAACGACTCAAAAGTTCGGAAATGGAAGAACTTTTACGGGACTCAGACGAAGATGTTTATGCAGGGAGTGATGTAGATGATTTAGACTACATAGCCGACGAAGGTGATGCAAGTTCAGAATCTGTAGGAGACGAGGAGGAAGAGGAAAACGTGGAGGCTGTGTCTGAACAACGTTTCGATGCCTCTAGTGATCAGACTCCATCGTCGCCACCGACTGACCTTCAGCAGCCATCCAGAACAGCATCTACGACACGTTGGACCACCGATTCTAGTTCGATGAGAGATATTTCTTTCACGAAGACAAATGAACTGCTTGTGCCACCGCCAGACAGTCCTAGAGGGTATGTTGATTTATTTCTTACTGAAGACTATTTCCAAAAAATCGTCGATTGTACTAATAGAAATGCAGAAAACATAAGGAATTCTACGCAGTTTAGCAGGTCTCGTATTACGAATTGGAAACCACTAACTATAGAAGAATTGAGAATATTTATTGGTTTACTTTATCACACTGGCACAGCGAAAATGAACCGCTTGGTTGATTACTGGAAATCGCATCGATTGTATAAGTCAGTTTTCTCTGAACATATGTCGAGAAACAGGTTCCAACTTATTTTGCGATGCCTACATTTTGTTGAAGAAGGTGAAGATCCTGCCCGCATGAATAAATGCAAAATGATAATAAATACTTTCAATGAAACAATGGACAGGATTTATTATCCCGGTAGAAATTTGTCCTTGGACGAATCTATGGTTTTATTTTGTGGCCGCCTGATATTTCGGCAATACATAAAAGGAAAAAGACTCAAATACGGAATAAAACTTTATATATTGGCAGAACCAAATGGAACTATTATAAGAGTTCATGTTTTTGCCAGTACAATGGACGAAATTTCTGGCACAGGACACACAGAAAAAATTGTAGAAAAGTTATTGCAAAATAATTTAGATTCCGGCCACGCTGTCTTTATGGACAATTTCTATAACAGCTATAGCTTAGCTACCAAATTATTAAACAGGAATACCTACTGCACTGGCACATTGAACAAGAAACGCAAAGATAATCCATCAGAAGTGATTTCCAAAAAACTAAAAAAAGGTGAAAATATTTCACGCTATCGTAACGGTGTTCATATAGGAAAATGGAAGGACAAAAGAGAACTAAATTATATCTCATCGCAATTCGCGGATCAAATGCAGGAAATTACCAACAAACGCGGCATTGTTGTATTAAAACCATTAGCTGTCCTACAATATAATCAAAACATGTCAGGCGTAGACTTACAAGATCAAATGCTCAGCTATTACCCCTGTGAAAGAAAAACTCTAAGGTGGTATGTGAAAATTTTCATACATGGTATAATGATGAGCATGATAAATGCTCGACAACTCTACAACAAATTCTCAGGCAAGCCTAGCTTATCGTTATATGATTTTAGAGAAAAAGTAATTGAGTCATTTTTGCCTGAACGTCAAGTTGAGCCACAAGTGTCGCAGGCGTCGCAGCAATCTATAAACCACAGATTGACTAAAATAGAGAAATCTAAAGAGCGTTTTTTCAGTACTGGTAGAAAAGCTACTGTAACGGCCAGAAAGGATTGTCGAAATTGTTATTCGAATAAAAAAAGGGTAAATACTACTATGGAATGTAAGCAATGCCCTGATTCCCCCCCGTTTTGTATTGATTGTTTTTTTGACCTGCACAAGCTTGCTGGTTTTTCTAATAAATAAAATTACCTACCAAAGTTTAATTTTTGTTTTTCTTAATCTATCTATAAGTTCATTGTTACCTATAAGTTACATGTTTCTACATTATTATAAGAAGTGATTTTGATCTCTAATAAAAGTTTATTACAAAATGCATTTAAATGTTTTTTTTTACTAATAAAAGCCTATTTTGCCATGTAAATACAAATCACGCGAATTCGCGTTACCGGCCATGTGGGCAATATGTATATAATAAATGCGTCCCGTATGGCCGATCACACGTCTTCGCGTGATAAAAATATACACATATATTTATGAACTTATATATTATATAATGGTAGATTCCTTATATAAAAGCATTACTGGCACAATAAAATCCACATCCAACGATTTTTTTAATTTGGCCATCTATGTAAGTTCAGCATTTTGGCTTGGCAATGAACGTGTTAAGACGTCCAGGTCTCGCAGGCCCTAGCAAAGGCGGTCTCGGCCACAAAACTCACAACTCTGCGCAAAATTTGACATAATACCCTCATTTACTTCATACCTCCAAAATTGACCAAATTTTTTTCTATTTTTGTGTGAAAATCTTAACGCGGTTCACAGAATACATCTACTTACCAAGTTTCAACAGTATAGTTCTTATAACTTCGGAAAAAAGTGGCTGTGACATACGGACGGACAGACAGACATGACGAATCTATAAGGGTTCCGGTTTTTGGCATTTGTCTATGGAACCAGATCCGAAGATACAAAAAACGATTCAGATAGAAGAAAATCTCTTTAAGAAGTAAGTGGAAATTGGCTGGGCACATCAATAGATACAACGAAGACGGATCGACCAAACACCAAAATGTAGGGCAAGGCCAAAGGTAGGTGGGTTCTCGAGCTAGAATCCGCCTTCTTTTGGCCTTGTCCTAGATATCGCTGTTGGCAGGCAAATGTATAAAAATTGCATAAAAAATGCAACGGAATAGCAACGGTAATTTTCCATTTATTAATTTATATAAAATCTAGTCAGGAGTATGTACAATAACTATGAATTTTATCAATAATTTTGCAATTATATTGCAACTGTAACATTGCCCTGTTATCGATAGGGCACTATTACAATTGCTATATAACAGTGTTACATGTTATGCCCTAATAAAAACTTAAAGCCAAGGCAATTCCAGTGTTATTCCAATAAACATCAGTATTTAGTAATAAGATTGATAATATGTTAAGAGAACCAAAATAAGAAAGTGCTTCTAAAACAATATATAATAATGAATATGTAAAGTCAAGGTAATGGCGTAGTAAAGCTCAGAATTAATCTTTAGTGCGAGCATCGATTGATGGCGTTAGATGAACATTAAATGTTGCCACGTTGCAAAGAAAAATATTATTCAACAAATCAAACCTTCTGAAAGAGGTGTTTTTTAATAGTCACCGCGCTTGGCGGGTTGGTGATCGCAATTTAATATTGTAACACACAGGTTATAATGGCCGTTCCCTGGTAAACTATTTTAATAGATTTAAACAATCCCGGAATTAAATCTATGATTTTATAGGTACAAAGATTTCTTGCCTGGAGTGGAGATTGAACCCACAAGACCTCCTAGACTGAGAGCGGTACTTATACCGCTATAGTGTTAGCAATCATACGTCCCTAGGATAAATAGCAGTAACTTTCTAAGTGAATCTATGCCGATGCTACTAAGTAAGCTTCATTGACTAGTCTTTGAGTTAGATTCCTAACATTTACCTTATCTCTTAGGAATAAAAGTGAAACCTATAACAATTAACGTTAGTATTACTACCCAATTTTTGTAAATTGCAATGTCAAAATATGAAAGATTTCCTTTCCGATGATGCATTCAAATTATTTTAAAGCCACATTAAGTCTCCACAAATCATAAGTCCATACACATCTTATGCCTACACCTAACCCTCAATTATAATATCATCGATTTAGTATACGGCAACATTTGTCTAATTCCTAATAATTTTAACATTTATTACATGAATAAAATACATAATATCCAACTAAAAGTAGATAATTGAAAATAAAACTAACTTATAAAATACAACTTTTCTAAATCTATTCTACTTGGCAAGGTTCCCAGAATGCTGGCAGCATTACCCCGTTGAATGGTAATGCTTACCTAATAATTTGAAATCAACGTACCTTTGATCTATGAATACACGACTTACTGAAACCACATCTTCTTATTTTACCCACAACAAGTCTAACCTAACACACAAACCCCAGATGGTAAAGTCTATATTCTCATTCACTTTGAAAACTGATATTACAAAGGAATTAAAATCCTTCTGTGTGTTCATCTCTAATGCCCGTTTGAATTTTTACTATTCGTGACCATAAACGCTACAGTGAGCTTAAAAAGCAAAGGTTTCTTGAGTAACGTTGACATTCCTAAATCTAATAAGAATAATTCTTTAGATAAATGGGTATTTACAAAAATCGATGCGCCAATATGAAAATTAAGGATATTTTCTAGACTAAAATATACTTTATTTACCACAAATATTTTATTTTACATATAAAAGGAAAAATATAACGTGGACAAAGTAAGTCAGCAACACTGTAAAACAATGTCGTAAACATTTAAAATTTGAACAAAAAATATATTTAAAATGTACATGATTTAAAATTCCTTCAAAATTTCCTTTCGTAACATTTTCTTCTTAAAATTACTATAAAAGTTTCTGGGAAAAATGATGCGATGCCAATTTTCTTTCTAATCTGCCGGGATTGTATAACGGTTTAAATCTGAGAAGAAATCATCGTTTAGATTCTTAAATATATTTCTAGGCCTGGTTGGTAAAGGGACTACCATACCTGGGAAAGCACATTAAGCCATTGGTCCTAATTATTATAACAATCGTATTCCGGGGAACGGGCAGCAGCATTTTTTTTTTGTGTGTTACATGATGCGGTCACCAAACCAACGGACAAGCGTGTTGTCTATTGAAAAATCCTCCCTCAGGAAGATGTAATGTTCAGTGATGGAGTTATACGAACAGACGATGATAATATTTTGTATAAAAATATTATAAACAATATAAGAATAAAATAGAATAAGTAAACATTAAAACAAAATTATAGTCGGATCGAGTTTTGAGTTTTTTAAATCACTGTCTCAAAAAACTATCAAACTGTTTTTTTAATGCCCAAATTTTATTAAATATTTCGCTCCATTGCACTTTTTTAAGACCGAATTCTTGTTCCGACCTTTTTGGTTCATTCTATTTTCGATAAAGTCTCGGGTATTTTTCTGATCACAATAACAGTAAGCGTTGAGTTCCTGCTATTATTAAAAGAAAAAGTGTCGCGCGTCGTTCATCAATTAGTTCCTAATTAGGCTTCTAGCACTTAATGAGGAAATAAATAAACTTTGAATATCTCTATGTTCGAAAATTTTCCTATTTTAAATTTAAACAAAAGGCTTACAAATCTACCAGCATCTTGTTTTTCCAGACTGACAAGCAACGATGGTTCCAAATATATACCAGTATCATATAATATATAACAATATATACTAGAGAAGGGAGGGCAAGATGGAAGTAGTGGGCCAAATGGAAATCCGGATTGAGTGTCGGTACGCTCGAGGCACAACGCACATACTAACAGGCACTCAATTTAAATCTACGTACGGAGTTTAGTCTGGCTAGCGCCAAGAAGCAAAGTGTAAATGCGGTGTGCTGGTGTGCGGTGGCTTTTTTGGCAGATTGTTATCACAATTGTGGTTTTTTGGGGCTTTGTTAATTGTAAATAGTAAGTCTTATTAGTATTTCGATTTTTTCAATAGATTATTTACAAAAATTATAGATCTTAATCGATAGATTATGAGTTCATATTTTTGCTGTAAATAATCTTTAATTTTAACATAGAAAATGTTTAGTGATTATTGAATAAGTACTTCAGTTTAATGTTGGTGAGATGCTTATGGGCAAGATGTAAATGGCGATCGATAAAGCAAAAATAACTACAACGAATAGTGCAGCTTCAAATATTATGTAATTTTGATTGGCACTTTGCATTATCACATTAAAAAAGGCGACGCGTTGAAAAAAATAGGTACGCCTGAAATAGGCCTTTTTTTCTAAAAAAGTGAAGCAAAAGATGTGTGATCTGATGTATAGGATAACCAACAGATATTGGCTTATAAGTTGGCAGGCACTACCCACAGCAGACTAGTTGCATTGCTCATCTTATGTCGGTGTAACACATGTTTGTGCAATCATACTGAAAATGGTTGTTCCACCATGCCCGTTCAACCTTTCCATTTTGCCTTCATAGTTTAGATGTATGTGTCATATCAGTTTATTTACCAAATACTAATTGTAATTATTTAAAGCGTTTTGAACAAAAATAAGATAGCTTTCAGGACTAATTAAAATATAACACTTATATTTAACAGTAATAAAACGAAAAGTTTTACTTTGTCACCATGTTAAGCCTTTCACCTTGCCCTTCCATTCTGCCTTCCCCTACAGAGAAATGGTGTGAAACAAAAACATATTCAAGTAATCAATCAGTAGTGAAATAAATCTGACGATCTTGAAGAACAGTGGAATATAAAATTTCACTATCAATTTTTACAGATGGATCCAAGTTGTTATGTGTTAATAATTTGGTATTGATAAATCGGGTAGTGCGACATGGTTCATTAGTTATTCAGTAGGTCCATCTTGTATAAGAGGATTGTAAACTAAGCTAAGTAGGTATTGAATAATGAAATATCCATCCATTCCATTTTAGGATATCCGTAAAGCTGACTTTATAGTAAAATCCGCTTACGCAGTATCGACCGGTGTATATAGGTCATACATAACGTATGTACACGAACGACATGATTAAAAGCGAAGATTTACTCGAAAATCCAGTTTATCAAATATTAAATAAACCTACAAACAAATAATATGGCTGATAGCCCTCTTTATTTCCTTGTCTTATTGAATTTACTTGAAACATGAATAAATTAAAACATCTACTCAACTAAACACACATCATAGGTAATAGCAATTTAATAAAAAAAAATGATATTCACCATGAGTATTTTTCCTGGTGGAAGTGCCGTTCCTTATGTCAAAGCTAAGAGTGACAAGTCATAACATTTGGTCCTCTACCCGGGGCTCGTAAACATTTAGTGAAGCTGCGGGAGGAAGAATCTTCTCAAGCTCACTTCACGACCTCCTTCTAAGACATGTCTTGTACACTTAAGATGAATATTGTCTTATCAAGAAATGACATGTAACGACCGCAGTAATAAATTTGTAAGCTTCACCCCAAACTAAAACCCAGCTACGTCCGTGAGAAAATGTTATTAATTTCGCGGTAAACTTCAATTTATTACAAAATGAACTATCTAAATTTCAATTGGTGTTGTGGAAATTCCATAACCACGAACAATGTTAATTAAACCTGAATATTATGAAATCCATTTGTTTGGTAGCAATACACAAGTTAATTATTATTATTGTCAACAGAATCACAATGTGGTTCGTTATGAGGATGAGCTAAATGGGTTACTTTGAGTTGCTCATTTGTATCTGACTATTTAATATTTATGCAATTTAGTATTTCAACAAAATATA
Source organism: Nycteola revayana (assembly GCA_947037095.2). Lineage (NCBI taxonomy): Eukaryota > Metazoa > Arthropoda > Insecta > Lepidoptera > Nolidae > Nycteola > Nycteola revayana. Next base: position 10,442,672 of record OX344842.1, on the reverse strand, counting down.
AATTAAAATGGACCGTATTATCAAGATGCGATGCTGGTGGTTGCAGACAGAGATAGTCGATTCCCAAAGTCACCGCTGGAAACTTTCAAGGTTGACTACCGTGGTGGTTTAAGTGGGTAACTGCCACTAAGGTTCACAGTTATTATTATGTAAACTCTCTATTAAGAAACCGAACTTCCTTTTATTATTCTCTACAATATTAACTTACTTGCATTTGTTTTTAATATATATTCGTGGAAAAGTCATTTATATATTCAAGATTTTTTTGTGTCCATAAAATTGACATTCCAAAGTAATTTCATTCGGCCAAGTAAGTTCTAGACCACCAATGAAGGGATTTTCCTGACTTGTTTGTAAGTTGTGTGAAAGTCATTTATTATTATCAGCAACTACAATAGCTGGCCGATGTCATTACTTTTTTATTGACAATCACAACAACGCAAACGAGTTCACAGGGTGAACAGGTTTTCTTTACATGGACATGGACATGGACAATCGCTTATTTGATTTAGCATAAAAATATCAGATAGGAGTGGAATATTGAAATCCTGAAATTAAAGTAAGTGCTTGCAAAAACATATTATTTAAAGTACAATAATGGTGACTTAAATAAAACTATTAGCATACGGGTCATAACTTTGACTCATACTTTTGAGTCGGTCATAAGTTCTATCAAAGCCCTTATATATTTTTCAAAACCTTATATATGTATTTTTATATACAATTTTATTATTCAAATTATTATTTTCTATTTAATATTTATAATTCCAATTATGTCAAACTTATTATTATATTGCTAGTAAAATTTCACCAAATAAAATATACACAGCAAGATTATTTCAATTTAAATGTTGGCAAATTTTACTTAATGTTTAATTCTATACTATTAAATTATATTAAATATGATGCCTACTTAAATTCAACTAATCCAATAATTCACCTTTATATACAATTTTATTATTCCAATTATTATTTTCTATATAATATTTATAATTCCAATGCTTTCAAATTTATTATTATAATATTGCTAGTAAAATTCTCCAAATAAAATATATTTCTAAAACAGCACACCCTACTGAACTTATGCTAATGAAACTTGCTATCTACACATTCTTACATGTATCCGTGACTTACATAAACCCCTTAAAAAATTATTAGATGTAAGTCCCTTAAGGTTGGTCTATTCAATGCGGGATCATTGGGCTCTAGGCAGGATGAATTTATTGTAGCTATGAAAGAGGTGAGTGTAGACATCATGGCAATAAATGAGACTTGGCTTAGACCTGGGCAGGACTCGATGGCCCCAGCAGTATCGGGTTTTAGGCTAAAACATGTCCCCAGAAGTTCTAGTGTGCGGGGAGGAAGAGGAGGCGGTGTTGGTTTCTACATACGGCGTGATCTCCGAACAAATATTACAACACCCCTATGCTCCTGACGGAGTAGAGCAAATGTAGCTGACACTGACAGCAAATTCACAGACCATCATCATTGGCACAGCTTATAGACCCCCATGGTTGGATATTAATATATTTCTGGATGCTGTCACTGAGTCCTTGTCCACATTTTCAAACTCGGACAAAATCATAATTCTTGGAGATTTTAATATTAACATGCTGGATGTGAACAGTAGCAAAGCAAAATTACTGAACTGTTTCCTTAAATGCTCAAATCTGAAGCAGGTAGTAGTCTCCTACTCATTTCACCGAATATAGTGAGACACTGATTGTCATTGCATGTACGGATGCCAAGGTCTCTAGAGTGCACATTCTGCATAACCATGAACTGGGGCAGCATGCTATGATAAGTGTGGAGCTCAGTCTTAAAATAGAGAAACCCATTCCCCACTATGTTACACTGAGACCTATGAAAGATATCTTACTTGATCAACTTAACCAGGACCTGGACAGGACCTGGATAGGATTCAGTGGGATGGAATCCTTAATATGGACAGTGTATGTGAGATATGGTGGAATGTTTTAATGGATGTATCATCGGTTTGTGTGACTTGCATGCTCCACTGAAAATCATTCTTGTTAAGGAACAGACATATTCTTGGATCACACAGACAGTCCAGGATATGATGGCTATGCGGGATGATTATCATAGATATAAGTCATCTAAGTCAGACAGCGGCAAACAGTGTTACAAAAAACTAAAAAAAAATGTTATTGAGCAATTGAGGTAGAAAAGCAAGCAGAACAAATATTAACAACAAAATTAAGGATCCTAAAAAGCTTTGGAAAAGCTTTCCTTTTGAGTGCAGGGATCCGGACCTTTTAAACCGGCACTTCTTATGTGTGCCTGGTGAGGATGTAGCTCCCATAAGTGACCATACATATTTTGAGTTCCATAGGTATAATGAAGAGTTCACATTCAGTCTCGAAAAAGTAACTGCAACAACTATTTTGGGACATATTCAAAGTCTCAAATCTAACGCCGTGGGTGCTGACAATATATCTCTGGAAATGCTTAAGCTAACTCTACCTCAAACATTGCCAGTCATTACTGCCATAATAAATAAGTTTTTAACAACATCAACTTATCGTGACCAATGGAAGACAGCAATAGACCTATCCCTGAAGTACCTAATGCTTCCTGTGCTAAAGATCTCAGACCAATTAGCATCCTACCATGTTTATCAAAAATAATGGAAAAGGTAGTTTGTAGCCAGTTGAGAAAATACCTTGAGAGAAACGGGATATTACCTGATGTTCAATCTGGTTTTCGGAAGGGACATAGCACCACTACTGCTTTGCTTGAAGTTGTGGATGATGTTCTACGCAGTAGAGATGCTGGTATGTGTACAATTCTTGCTCTTCTGGATTTTTCTCGTGCCTTCGACTCTGTGTCTCTCTTCTTCTATCTAAGCTTACATATTACGGTTGTGACAGTGCATCAGTACGTTGGTTTCACAGTTATCTCACGGGCAGGTCTCAATTTGTACAGCTGGATTGTGATACGGATGGTGGTAGAAGGGCATCTACAGTGAGTTGACTTCTTTTTATTTTGTACAGCTCTGATATTGCCAAGCGCATTGTCAACTGTAGATATCACTTGTATGCCGACGATCTTCAATTGTATCTTCCATTTAAACCAGGACACAGTATGGAGGCTGTAAATAAAATAAATTGTGATCTGAATGGTGTGTCAGACTGGGCTAATAGAAATTGTCTTGTTCTCAACCCAAATAAGTCCAAATTCCTTTTGTTGGGTTCAAGGAAGTCCTTGCTAAACGTCAGATCTCTGGCTGGTAATATACAAATAGAGGGCAGTCCTGTAAAACAAGTAGCAGAGGCCCGTAATTTGGGAGTCATATTTGATGGACAGCTTACATTTGAAGCCCATATTATGGAGGCGGTTAGAAACTGCTTCTATCGCTTGAAGATTTTATACCGAATTCGCCCCTACCTTAGTGAGGATATCCGAATCATGTTGTGCAAGTCATTAATACTATCCAAGCTCAATTATGCAGACTCTGTATATGGCGCTTGTTTACTAGCCAGAACGGAAAAGCTCATTCAAAACGCTTGTGCCCGCTTTTGTTTTAATATCCCGCCACGGACTCACATAACTCCATACCTCAACAATGGGAATCTCATGGAAATGACAGCAAGGAGGAAGCTGCACTTTGCTACCATGTTGTTTGGTGTAATATTATCCTAAAAACCTACATATCTGGATCAGAAGTTGAGTTGGGCTCGATATTATAACGAGCATAATACTAGAGCCTCAGCTTACCTCATGGTTACGCCTCGCCATCGTACATCTGCATTCCGGGAATGTTTCACGTTTGCCGCAAGCCATATTTGGAACGTTTTATTGCCACCTCTTTTGAGAAACCTAAAATCAACCAAAACATTCCAGGATAAGTTGAAATTATATCTACTTTCTCAACAAAAACCTGCATAGATAGTCAAACTTACCAGGAATGTTGTCGTTATGGACTAGGAAGGTGGCAGTATGCTTTTAATTATTTTAGGCTTGCGAAGGATGAGAGACTTTGTATACCAGTAACTTTAGAACTGTAGATAAATTCACCACAAAATGTACACTACGGGATGTTAATACAAATATACACTCCAATTCAGAACAAACACACATTACACTCACAACTACTTATTACTATAACACATCAAAATCATTGTTAACAAGTATTCTTAATTTTTTATTCCAACCGACTAAAAAGTTTGCACATTGCGTAACATAGTTTGTCGTGGACAAACTGCCCCACACCCGCAGGCATTCAGTCGATCTCGTCTCCAGACTTGGATAATCGTCCTCCGTGTCTGGACCGCTGATGGTCTTACAAGGGACATCTCCTTTTTAGGGTTCCGTAGCCAAATGGCAAAAAGCGGAACCCTTATAGATTCGTCATGTCTGTCTGTCTGTCTGTCTGTCTGTATGTCTGTCCGTCCGTATGTCACAGCCACTCTTTTCCGTAACTATAAGAGCTATAATGTTGAAACTTGGCAAGTAGATGTATGTTGTGAACCGCATTAATGGACGGAGAGCTGACAACCGAAAAGGCAAGGTAATTTGATCATTCATAAAAATGATTTATCAGCTTACCTGGAGCATTCTAAGCATAAAGACGTCGACCTGGCAGGATTCGCGTGGTGGATGTGGGAGTTATGGGGTGGGAAAAAAAGAAAAAAAAAAGGTAATGTGATCAGGATTAATTTTTATGCCAAATGGTTTGCCTAACTCCCCAAAGCACACAAAAAAAATCTGGCGTCATTTGGTTGGTGGAAAGGTAGCGCCAGGCTTAATTAAAGTGAGGAAAAAAAGTCTTAGTCCATAAGATTTTCACACATAAATAGAAAAAAAAAACAAAAAAATTTGGGGTTCGCCATACTTAGAAATGAAACTCAAAAAAAAAATCGAACCCATACGTGTTCGTTGTTCATTAATATCTATGGATAGGTCATCAAAAATGATATTGAGGTTTCTAATGTCATTTTTTTCTAAACTGAATTGCGAATTAACTGAAGAGACACTTCCAAAGTGGTAAAATGGTTGTCCCCCCCCCCCCCCCCCGTAACTTCTAAAATAAGGAAATAATAAAACTAAAAAAAATATATGATGTACTTAACCATGCAAACTTCCACCGAAAATTAGTTTGAACGAGATCAAGCAAGTAGTTTTTTTTAATACGTCATAAACCGTAAACCGCAATGTACCTTTCATTCATTCAAAGTTACAACGAACTACAAGAACTTTTATACTATGTTACTTGTTGTGTTCTTGATATCAAAAATAGGTAAGCCTTTGCAACTAGTACGGAACCCTTCGTGCGAGTGTTCGACTCGCACTTGGCCGCTTTTTTGATTACTTATTTGTTATATTGAAACTAAGGGACAAGAGGACATTCTCTTTTAGCAAATCTTGTCTTTGGTCTAGACAGTCTGTGATAGTAGTCCTTTACCTACTTCCTTAGAGTGTTCAAAATATATGGGACAATAAATAAGTAATCTTCCAAAACTGGAATATGCTAAGCAAATGTTTATACAGTAAGTCAACTATATTTATCAAATAACAAATGTATATTCGTATATCCGCCCATCCTGTTTAAGATCCAATTTTTAGCTTTATGGTCACTTGAGGTTGCCGGAGCTCGCCTAGGATGAAACAAGATCAGTAAAACATACATCTATTTAATATTCTCTATGGAGTTAAATAATTAGTCTAATTTGCAGAGCTCATCCAGATTTTCGAATTATAACTAATAACTTTATTTATATAATGGTAATAATATTATATGATAGGTATATAAGATAATTAATTTTTATGCATCTCAACTAATAAAAATGAACAATTGTATTTCTGTTCACTCATCAGGTTGGATTAAATATATTGCATGTTTATGGATTAACATTTCAGAGATATATCGTATTGATCTTATACTTGTAGTGGAATAGCACATTTTAGCTTAAAATTATATTTAGAAAGCTATGTTTTCAATTAGTTGAAACTATTTTATACATCTCAACTAAGAAATATGAACAATTGTATTTCTGTTCATTTATCAAATACTATTAGATTGATTTGATGTGGCATGATTAAAGTTCCTTTCCATAAAAATGTATTTATATTATGATTTATTCACTTAGTTTGTGTTACTATAAATTACCATCTTAGTTTTGGTGAAAAAGGATATGAATCTAAATCTAAATCGAAATCTCTGTTAGTCTATGCTTTCATAGTAATTAAGTGACTTAACCGGCATTATGAATCTAGAATGAACTGACTTATAACAATAGATAAGTCGGATGTAAGTATTTGTATATTTACCAGCAATTGTACATTCGTATTTCCGTCTACCCATAGTAAGATCCCATTTTTAGTTTTATGTTCACTTTGGTTGCCGTAGCTCGCCGAGGCAAAACGAGAACAATAAAACATACATTTATTTTAAATTTTCAACTAAAACAACTTAACTCATAAATTTAAGTTCATTCAGTCTTTAAAAACCAGTATAATTTATTCACAATTGTACTTTGAAAATAATTTATTTTCCTAAGATTTTATGATCACATCACACATCACATCAACAGCCCGTTTACGTCCACTGCTGAACATGGGCCTCCTCTTAACAGACCTTGGCAAGCCAAGATCGTAGAGGGATATTGGCATAATCACCACGCTTGGCAGACGGATTGGTGATCGCAGTAAGATGTCAACCTTGAGCTAATAGATGCTGCTGCCCATCCATCAGCCATATGTCCCTTAGTTGCCTTTTACGACACCCATGGGAGGACATGGGGTGGTCTATTCTAAGCCGGAAACCACACGGTCATTTTATTCAGATTTTATAATAACTTAATAATTTTAATGAAATAGAATCATCTTACAAAAACCTAACAGTCCTACCTTCCCCTGTCATACAATAAATATAAACTGTACCTTTTACCTACACTCCCCTACATTCCTACACTTCTATACCTAACATTCCTACCTTCCCCTACTTTTCTACACTTCTATACCTAACATTCCTACCTTCCCCTATCGTGCCGTAAATAAAAACTGTACCTTTTATCCTATATATCCCCTTCATTCCTACACTTCTAAACCTAAAATTCCTGCCTTCCCCTATCATACCGTAAATAACAACTGTACCTTTTATACTTCCCCTACATTCTTACACTTCTAAACCTAACATTCCTATCATCCCTTATCATACCGTTAATAACAACTATAACTTTTATCCTAACCTTCCGCTACATTCTTACATTTCTAAATGTGTATTGTCGGTCAGTGTGTAGTCTTAGTTGTCTTCTTAGTGTGTAACCAAAAGCTTTTGATTTCCGAGTTATCCTTGAACAACCTATCATCCCTATACCTTTGAATTGGTAATAACTTAATAAGTTTTATTAAATAAAATTATCGTACAAAATTATAACATATCTATACCTTCTCCTAGTACACCATAAATAACGACTATACCTATACTGCCCCTACATTCCTACAGTTCTAAATGTGTACATTTCAAAATCATTTATATTTTAAACGTGACTGTGTCGCCTATTCCTAATCTCGCCATATTCAGCTGGTAAACTCAGTGTACCTACTCCCTAAACCTTCCTAAGGGTCACGACAGAGTATTATAGGAATCCGTAGATTCACCTCAAGGTCGGAAACAGGACCTTAGGCGGGAATACTCCTCCAACCGGACAGTTATATTTTAGTGAATATATACTTATATTCACTAAAATATAACTGTCCGATAAATAGAACACAGTATTCAAACGTTGCATACAGAATCTCGGCGCTAACAATAAGCATCGATCCTCTTCTGCTGATCTCCGAGACTCCAAGTATACAAAATTAGAACATATGTAGGGCAATTAGACTGATCCCAATGCAAGGGTAAAATCAATCTCTCGAGGCGCCCTAACCTTTCCGAGTCCTACCACTAGCTAATGTTAGGGATAGTTAATCCGCACAAGATATCCTAACGAACAGCTAGATCGAATTAACCCAGCACCATGACTGGATAATTAAGTTAAAAGATTAGCCGTACACCTTCTCCAGTACATCCTCAGAATGCGTAAATCCATTAACATTGTTTTTACTTCGATTTCACTATTAACTTCGTTCACCGCCAAGTCGCCATTATTCCCTTATTTATTTCTAAATTCGGGACTCAAACAACTTCACAATAAAAAGAATAAAACAATTACTACAAAGACAAAACAATGTTTTACATAAATCACTTAATATCACTGAGAAAATACAAGAGATAAACGCACAAACAAATCTTTTTGCACAAGAGCCAAAATCAGGATGAGCCAAAATCAAATTTCATTCATCTCCACACGCTAAAATCAAGATGTCTCCCTTTCTTCCAAAAACTTATTTTCGCTCCAAATAAAAGTTTTCAATCGCGTATCCGCGCATGCGTAATATCTCCGAATAATAACTTGACCAAATAATAATAGGCTACTAAATGTTCGAATTCCTCTATATTCAAAGAATATTTTATATTTGGTCGTATGAATCATTGCTGTCAACATCTAAAAACAAACTGATTCCAATTTTCGTATCTTTTCAATACTTAATATTTTTATTGTTGAAACGATATTCTAAATTATTATTTTCTAAATATTAATTAAATATGTTTTTTTTTTAAGTTATCTAGATTATTTAAACTATTATAAAATAATTGTTCATAAAAGAAATATAATCATATTTCTTTTATGTAGCCTATTATAATAAATCTAATATTAACATTAAGTAGCCTATTATCATTTGGCCAAGAATACGAACTAACTCTGATTGACAGCCATAGATTAAAAATAAGTATTGAATACATATTTTTAATCTAATTTATAGTATTTATAATAAGTAAACTGCGTTTAGTTCTAAAAGAATTATTGAACCGATTTAAATAATGTTAGTCTATTTTAACTTAACGTTTTAAGATTATTTAACCATCTAACGTAGCATAATAACAATGGAATGCAAATTAGTTTATAACGTTTATGACTAGATGTCACCACTATTAGCATTATTGTTCGATGTAATAATTTACTATTTAGTAATGAAGCGACATCTACAGTAGCCGCACACAAATTACTAGTAGACCGTGCACCTAACTAACCTGTATCGCGCAATACAAGTTCGCAAGCCAATTCGAAAATATACAAGTTCGGTAGCCGGGCATACCACCTCGCTCGGAAGAATGATCTTCATTTTCTGTGGAGGAACACCACCAACCGTTCCTCTACAATTGGTGACCCCGTAGACAACACGCAACCGGCTACTCCAGCAAGCTACTCCTCATCCAGCTCAATCACAACCAACAAAGCAACTAGCTTTCCGCAACACGGCTCCACCGACTCCGGCTACAGCACCACGGCACTGCGCACTCGACCTCACACGCATCGGTCTGCGCAGCACTGCCAGCTTCGCCGCACGCAGTCACAGCCACAATGGTCCTGACTCACTGGGATCTGCATCGATTCCGATTCACTGGAACTCCTACTCAGCAGAACGACTTACAGTCTCGGAGGGAAGTACTAAAGCGACATCTACAGTAGCCGCACACAAACTAATAGTAGACGAGCAGCGCCATCTACCACCTAGCATCCTAACTAACCTGTATCGCGCAATACAAGTTCGCAAGCCAATTCGAACATATACAATTTCCGAACAGTAACAAATGGCCGTCGGTCGCCGGGCATATCACCTCGCTCGGCAAAGAAGATCTTCATTTTCTGTGGAGGAACACCACCAACCGTTCCTCTACAGTAACTTTGCATTTTATCACTAGATGTCACTGATTACCCTATTTATAAATAGCTGTAGATATTATTTTCCGTTCGTAGGGGATCTTAATCCATATATTTTATCACCCCTCAAAAGGGTTTGCGGGTTCTTTAGTAAGATATTACGTTTAATTGAAGTTTTATTGAATCGGACTTATTAAATAATAAATAAACAACGAACGAACGAACGTTCCGTTACAGTCACCAAAACAAAAAAATCTTGGCTCTGCAGATGGAGGTAAGCAGAATAATAGGTAAAGCGTGTTAATGGACTCATAGCCCCAGGGCTACAAATTCATTTTAAAAAGCTTGTACGTTTCATGAACGAACGTTGTTAATGGGGTCAATTAAGCAATAATAATGACATGTGTATTTTGTAAAAAAAAATCAAATGTCATTATTTTGATAATTTCGTTCGGATTTATTAGGAATCGGCAAATTAAACAAATGACTCTCTGAAAAGACAAAGATTTTATTTTAAAATAAGTTTACATTTTACGCTATATACAATCACACTATAGTTTTTATACAATACCTGAAAAGACAAAGAAACGACATTTTAAAGTAATTTAATTAGGTTGTCGATTCCCTGCACACGATAATTTATATTAACAGCTTTTCGTTTTCATTAATCACTCCCGTCATATTGAAACAAAACTCTTGACATTGACTTTTGCTGTTCCGTAGACAAGGAAGGTGCGTTTAGATAAATAAAGAAATGTAATCTCTATACATCTCCCCCGCCAGAGCAGCCAAACTGCTAGAATCTATCAAACTCTTTATATTCAAGTTAATTCTTGACGGAATACGATTATTTTAATTTTGGTGGAAATGGCACTTATGAAACCCATTGATTTTCAAGAAAAAACCATTAGATGTTCCTCTTATTTGCATTACAGCTCACTTTTACATTTTACGTGCAACATATTTTTAACAGTTCTCATTTTAAAGTTTATTTCAAGCATTACAAAACCCTATTTCATTAGAATGCATAAAATGTATCTGCTCGCCGCTAGATGGCATTGAATACATCAAATAAATTTCAGACAAAATAAAAAAAACGGCTTTGATCTCTAATATCTAGCTTAATATTGCACTTAGAACACTTTATAAAAAAACTGATTTGTTCAGTTTTTTACCTGCTACAATTTGTTCACCATAAAATTTTCGTTAAAATGAATATTTTTGGAGATATTTGCAAAAAACTGATGAAAAACGTGCAAAATTCCGAATTTTCAATTGCCAATAACTTGAAAAGTATTGGGTTTTTTGAAAAACTTTATAGAATATTTTTTTCTTGAAATTAGGCCTGTTATCGATATCCGCGATATTATTTTGAAAAAAACAATATACCCACGAGAAGGGGTGGCAACTACCCTCAGGTTGGGTGCGGAGTTCAGCTCATTTTCACTTTTCAAGTTAAGGGTAAGGTGAGCCTTATTCAAAAATTTCATGCAAATCGGTTCACAGTAAAAAAAATTGGATCAATAACGCTTCAATGACTGCACTAATTTGCTTATGCATTCATGGGCAATTGTTGTCCATGCTTTTCTTCTTCCATTTTTATTTATTTTGCATCTGATTTTATTTACCAAAGTTTGATTCAATCTTTCATTTAAACCATTCGAAAATGGTGCATTTACTGCGGTGAAAACAAGCAGTATTGACTTTCCGTTTAAAAAAGTTTTTAGTTCCTTCGAATTTATTCCTGGATATTGATCTGTGAGTATCATGCCAATTTCATTATGATTTGCCACCTTATTGATTAGTTTAATGAAGACTTAAGCATTCTGTGTCTTTGATGTTACTATATACGTGGGACACTCAGAAAGATTTGCGACACTAAAAAAAATTGTTCTACAGGTACATATATTTTTATTAAATCTTTTCAAAGTACTCTCCACCAGCCTCTATACAAAGATTCATGCGTCTGAACCAGTTTTCAAAACACTTTTTCCAGTCCGCCGTAGACACCTCGTTTACAGCCTGCTCGAACGCAGCCAGCGCATCTTCCGGCGACGAAAATTGTATCCCCTTGAGCTGATTTTTTATTTTTGGAAATAAAAAGAAGTCACACGGTGCTAGATCAGGGCTGTAAGGAGGGTGACCCAGGAGTTTGACTGGTGTGCTGTCTAGGAAGTCCCTCGTTTTGAGCGCGGTGTGTGCAGGCGCATTGTCGTGGTGGAGCAGTAGTCCGCGGAGCCCTGTGTTTGGTCGCTTGTTGCTCACAACAGAAAAAACTTCTGGTAAACATTTGGTAGTATACCATTCGGCGTTGATGCTTCTTTGATCTCGTAAGGGAATTGAGGCCAAGTGGCCAGTCAAATTAAAAAAGCTGGCGATCAAAATCTTCCCCCCGCTTCGAGATCGCTTCACTTTGGTAGGCGTTGGTTCATTTTGAAACACCCAAACTGTCGACTGGCGCTTGGTTTCTGGATCGTATTGATAAATCCAGGACTCATCACCTGTTACGATGTCGTAAACACGCCGAGACGAGCCTGCTTCAAATTTGTTCAGCATATCACGGCACCATTCCACCCGGGCCTGCTTCTGAGCGTCGGTGAGGTAGTGCGGCACCCAGCGCGATACTATCCTCCTCACGCGAAGATGCCCGTGTAGAATCTCGTGAACGCTTCCCGATCCAATCTTTAATATGTGTTGAATCTCCTGATATGTAATTCGCCTATTATCTTGGATTAAATTTTTCACTGCTAGCACGTTTTCTTCCGTAATAGCCGTCAAAGGGCGACCGCTTCTTTCTTCATCCCCAAGGTTGGTCGACCGCGCCTAAATTCGTTATACCAACGATACACGGTTGCCTTGGAGGGGCTTTCATCCATAAATGCCATTTGAAGTCTATCGAACGATTTATCCGGTTTCAGGCGACACTTGAAATCGTAAAAAATCATAGCTCTAAAATGTTCCCGGCGCAGATCCATTTTTCAGTAAGACACGATACTTTGAATTGGCTCGCAAAAAATGTGGAGGGAAATTTTGAAAATGGAACACACATATTTTTACTTACAAGTAATCATATTTTCAAAAAAGATTCTAACCGGCCAGTCTCCCATATATAAAAACTATTTTTCGCAATACTTTCTGAGTGGCCTGGTATATGCATATCAAGTGAAATGATCCACCAAAAGGTGTAAATATCTCTTTGTGGATCTAGAGCCTCCAAAACCACCAATTGTATTAATAGAGACAATTTCAAAAGGTTTTTTTTGTGGCGGGTCCTAAATGTGACATTAAACCATATTTAATTTGTCCTCTTATTTTATTCCTTGTGCATGTCTCACATGTTCTACATATTTTATTTATATTTTTTGTCAACTGTTTTGCTGTATATACTTTTCCAATTTTATTTTGCATCTGTTTTATACCAATGAGGCACATATTTTCATGTATTTGTTTTTTATGTATCAAACTGTATTCTTCCGATATTACATTTTTATCTTGGCTCTTTAATCTTTTATAATATATATTGTTTTTATGTATTAATTTATTCTTTCTTTTTTGTAACTCTTCATTTTTTTTTTGATCTGTTACCTGTTCCTGTAATTTTATGAAATATACTATTTTCAATTGGTCGTCTATGTCATGATTTGCGTCCAACACTGGGTTTCTGCTTAAGCTGTCAGCTTCTAAATTTTCTTTTCCTGGAGCATATTATATTTTAAAATCATATTGTAACATATAATACATTAACTCACCTAATTCCTCATCTGTTCTCGATTTAATAAGCATGTTTTCCAACGGTTTGTGATCGGAAAATACAGTGAATGATTTGCCTATTAACCAGTATTGCCAGTACCGCATTGCTTCTTTAATGGCTAACGCTTCTAAATATATGGCTTTTTTTTTCTTTTGCGAATCATTTAATTTTTTTGAGAAATAAGCTACTGGTTTCTCCGTACCATTAGCTTGTACTTGTTTTAATATTGCTCCAATTACTTCTAATGAGGCATCTGTATAAAATGTATTGGAAAATCTTAGTCAAAAATTTCCAAAACAGGTTGTGAGCATAGTAGTTTTTTTATCGCTTCAAAGGAATTTTGTCAATCCATAGACCATGTGAATTTTTGGTTTTTTCTCAGTAAATTATGAAGTGGTTCTAAAATAATTGTACTCTATGGTATGTATGCATGATAAAAATTGACTTTCCCCAGGAATTGCCTGATATTCTTTTGAGTTTTTGGTGTTGGGAAGTTTTTGGTCTGTATTGAAATTAAATTACCTCTCAAAGGTCGAACCGTATTATTCTGTATAATATGTCCAAGACATTTTACCGACTGCGAAGCAAACATACATTTTGTGAATTTTAATCTGAAACCTTCTTTCTTTATTGCCTCTAGTAGTTGTGTTAATGATATGTTCAGAATATGATTTTGAGAAGACCAATATATCGTCTATATAATTAACCGTAAAATCAGTTAGATGATATTTTCTTAGAATGTTACTTAATATTCTTTGAAATATTGCCGGAGACGTCATCAAGCCGAACGGTAAGCAAGTCCAATGAAAATGACCGGTTTGTGTCACAAAAGCAGTCTTTCGTCTATCTTCAATTCTGAGTGGAATGGACCAGAATGCAGAATTTATATCTGATGTTGAGAAATACTTACAGGTTCTTGTCTTGATTACCAGACCGTCAATCAGTAGGGAACGGATGAGACTGCGGTACTACTATTCTATTTAAGTCTCTGAAATCAATACACAGTCTGGTTCTTTTATTATCCTCTCTCTTAAAAGCTAAGGTCACTGGTGCTGCAAACGGGCTGTATGATTCTTCTATAAGTTTATTTTCAAGTTACTTTCCCACTTGTTCTTCTATTTCTTTTTTATCTTCTATATAGCATCGATATGGTCTTTTACTACAGTACTTGTCGATCATTTGGTCTATGCGTGCTTCATATTCACTCACTGTTCCAATATCATATTTATTCTTAGCGAAGCATGACTTATAATTATCAATCAGATTATTTATTTCCCATTGTTGTTGGTCATTTAAGTGACTCAAATGCATTTTAAAATCTTCTTCCTGTATGTTTTCATTAAAGGTTATAGAATATAAGTTATTTTTACTTTTATCTTCCTTGAGACCCTTGTTATCACATAATATATTTTCAGATTTTTGGATAATTTCTAAATTCTCATTTTGAACCAATTTAAACTCTTTTAATATATGTAGTCCAATAAGAAAATCATATTTGAATTCCTTTTCATCCACAATATAAACATCTATATATTTTTCTATTTCCAAAATCTTGATTTTTAATTTTGCCATACCTTTAGTTTTTTTCACACCATTAATTGTTATCAAATTTACATTATTATAATATTTTTTTCTTGGTTTCTTTACTCTTAACAGTTTGGAATTGATCGGAGAAACATTAGCTCCCGTATTATATATGCCAAACGTATGTAGTTATTCATTTAAAGTTATTTTAACTTTAATTAATGGTGTGATAAAGCCACGCGTGTTGAGTCGAATCAAATGTATTGTTTTCTATAGACTAGGAACACACTATGAACACCTGACACCTTTAATTCCACATCTAACACAGTATTGTTCACATTCTTATTGTAGTACTTCTTGGTCTCATAGTCATTTGTGTGTTTAAACCAGTATTTTTCCTCTGGGTGAAAACGGCTCCCTTCGTTTAATTTTTTCAAATCTTGCAGGGTTTGGCAGGACTTTTTTCCACATTTACTTTGTTGTTAAAGGAGTTTTTTTTTTATTATAGTTCTTCCTGGATAAAACATGCTCGTATTTTCCAATCTCGTTATATAGGCTTGCAGCAGAAGTCACTGATTCTTTATCAATCTTATCTATTATATGGTCTGGTAGCCCCATCACAATAAGGTTTATCATAGTCTGTATATCAATTTGTTTATTTATCTCTAATAATAACCTCTCCTTCTTCGTTGCATATTCCAGCAATGAAGCCGCTCGGAATTTGAATGCGAAGGCGTATTTTATTTGCGACCATCCTTTATTTCCATAGGTTTCGCACAAACTTTTTTCCATATTGTCCACTCCGAGTCGATGGTAAATTTTATCAACATACTAGTATACCAATCCAAACACTGTTTATCGATAAGGTGTTTTAACGTCTCAATTTTATGAGCACTCTGCAGTATTTCATGTCTATCGCATTCATTTTCAAATTCCTGAATCCATTGATCCATTTTACATTCGAAGTTTTAGCAGAAAAAATTTTAAACAAAATTTTTTCTGCTATTTTTCCTAAATTCCTATTTCCCGTTTCAGTATTAGCGCTTATTGCGCTTGCTTTCAATTATAACTTCTTCTAAGTATTGATCACTAAATTGCACATTTTCCCCTTCATCTAAGTAGGTATTCCGTAATTCATCCTTCAATATGATCCACACCTTTCGTGATTGATGTCTTCTTTTTAGAGAGTTCTTTATTTTTGTAAATATACCAGGCCACTCAGAAAGTATTGCGAAAAATAGTTTTTATATATGGGAGACTGGCCGGTTAGAATCTTTTTCGAAAATATGATTACTTGTAAGTAAAAATATGTGTGTTCCATTTTCAAAATTTGCCTCCACATTTTTTGCGAGCCAATTCAAAGTATCGTGTCTTACTGAAAAATGGATCTGCGCCGGGAACATTTTAGAGCTATGATTTTTTACGATTTCAAGTGTCGCCTGAAACCGGATAAATCGTTCGATAGACTTCAAATGGCATTTATGGATGAAAGCCCCTCCAAGGCAACCGTGTATCGTTGGTATAACGAATTTAGGCGCGGTCGACCAACCTTGGGGATGAAGAAAGAAGCGGTCACCCTTTGACGGCTATTACGGAAGAAAACGTGCTAGCAGTGAAAAATTTAATCCAAGATAATAGGCGAATTACATATCAGGAGATTCAACACATATTAAAGATTGGATCGGGAAGCGTTCACGAGATTCTACACGGGCATCTTCGCGTGAGGAGGATAGTATCGCGCTGGGTGCCGCACTACCTCACCGACGCTCAGAAGCAGGCCCGGGTGGAATGGTGCCGTGATATGCTGAACAAATTTGAAGCAGGCTCGTCTCGGCGTGTTTACGACATCGTAACAGGTGATGAGTCCTGGATTTATCAATACGATCCAGAAACCAAGCGCCAGTCGACAGTTTGGGTGTTTCAAAATGAACCAACGCCTACCAAAGTGAAGCGATCTCGAAGCGGGGGGAAGATTTTGATCGCCAGCTTTTTTAATTTGACTGGCCACTTGGCCTCAATTCCCTTACGAGATCAAAGAAGCATCAACGCCGAATGGTATACTACCAAATGTTTACCAGAAGTTTTTTCTGTTGTGAGCAACAAGCGACCAAACACAGGGCTCCGCGGACTACTGCTCCACCACGACAATGCGCCTGCACACACCGCGCTCAAAACGAGGGACTTCCTAGACAGCACACCAGTCAAACTCCTGGGTCACCCTCCTTACAGCCCTGATCTAGCACCGTGTGACTTCTTTTTATTTCCAAAAATAAAAAATCAGCTCAAGGGGATACAATTTTCGTCGCTGGAAGATGCGCTGGCTGCGTTCGAGCAGGCTGTAAACGAGGTGTCTACGGCGGACTGGAAAAAGTGTTTTGAAAACTGGTTCAGACGCATGAATCTTTGTATAGAGGCTGGTGGAGAGTACTTTGAAAAGATTTAATAAAAATATATGTACCTGTAGAACAATTTTTTTTAGTGTCGCAAATCTTTCTGAGTGTCCCACGTACAGCTGAGCTTGTTATGTCCGTGTGTTTACTTATAGGCTTCAAATCATCAGGAACATCATAAACCCGTCCATCGGGTGTCTCAATTGTGGTTATACATAGCATTTTTTTTCCGTCACTGGCCGCTATTACCGTAAACGTGAATCTAAATTTCTCCATTTCTCATGATATTCTCTAGAAATGTCGTTTTATAAGACAATTTCGTCCGGATTTATTAGGAATCGGCAAATTAAACAAATTACTCTCTGAAAAGACAAAGATTTTATTTTAAAATAAGTTTACATTTTACGTTATATACAATCACACTATAGTTTTTATACAATACCTGAAAAGACAAAGAATCGACATTAAAAGTTATTTAATTAGTTTGTCGAATTCCTGCACACGATAATTTTTATTCACAGCATTTCGTTTTCTTTAATCACAAAGAAATTGACTTTTGCAGTTCCGTAGACAATGAAGGTGCGTTTAGATAATTAAGGAATGTAATCTCTTTACAAATATTTAAAATGAATATCTTATTCATTTTTATCAACCTACACATACTGAAGAACTCCCTAAACCCTCAGGGGTTCTGAGCTGGGGTTTGAATTGACAAAAACACTCGGGTACCAGGAACACACTTTCACTTTATTGAGAACAGTAGTGATTACAGTCTCCATAATAGCGATGCCCGATACGTATCGATATTTTTATATATCGATACAACACCATGCGATATCTCGATATTTTGTATCAATACACGTCAATACGATATGCGGCGATATCGTATCGCTTCCAGGGTATATCGTATCAAAAATATCGCATGATTTAAACATAACACACTAAAACATATTCGGTCAATGAAATGTTTATAAAGAGATAAGATGAGTAGAGTAAGTACAAAATTCAATACATTTTGCGACTTGAATCTCTGTTTAGATTATAATTATAACTTTCAATAGTGCCGCCTCGCGGCTGATATACGATTGAATTGAATACGAATCGAAATACGATGTGGGTAGAATGAGATAATTTGTGGACGTTAGTTTAAATATTGAATATCCGTAGGTACCTTGACAAAAGTTTATAATTTCTGTTTGTACTGTGTGATTAGTTTATCGTCTCTAAATTTAATTCATTCTGCAGCGGCTATCATGGCTCCGCCAGTAAGTCTAGTGTCTGGTCTTTTTTTATTAAAAGTGATTCGAGTGCTAAATGCAAGTTGTGTCTAGCAGATGTCAAAACTAAAGGTAATACGACAAATTTGCAGATTCACTTAAAACGGCATCACAGTGACGTTTTGGTTAGTGAACAGTCACGATCAAAATTGCCAGTTCTTCAAAAAGTAAGTAGGTCTTGTTTAATTCTCAAATGCAAAGTGTATTTTTACACTACATTTCTCATTAAAAACAAAACGAAACACTAGTGCAGTTTTTGTTTTAGTGACGTATCAATTTGAATACTTACACACCTAATAATACCTACAGTACTAATATACTTACAGAACTGGACAGGTTTTGTTTCGACTTTTTGCTGAGAAGTACCCAAATATTTAACATTTTTTAAATTTTATTCTATATATCAATATCAGTGAGTGTGTACTGGTAAACAAGGACTGCAACCTTGCCAGATCTTACTAATTTAGCTTTAAAGTTTTATCAGTAGAAGCGACATCAGTGCTGTCAGAACGCTTGTTTTCTTCTGCTAATAACACGCTTTCAGAAAATCGCAACAGATTAGATCCGCAACGTTTATCAAAATTATTATTTCTTAAAAGTTTAGATGTCAAATATTGGCAATTGTAAGGTTTTTGTGCACTTATTCTATTTTTAATAGATAATAATAAACTGTATAATAAGTTGAGTTTAAATTCTTAGTTTTATTTTAAAAAAATAGACGATACGGTACGATACGATATTAACAATATCGATACAACCATACACGGTTACAAGAGTTTGGTTAACTTTACATCACATTTGATCATGTGGTTGAGCGTGCTGATAATAAAATTTTACTACGGAGACGTCTATAACTAAAACGATATCTCTATAGCGAGATGCAGAGATATTGATCAGCGCCATCTTGTGATAAAATAACCAACTAGAAATTAGACCAGTCATCTATTAGATCGGCCAATAATTATGAGTGGTGACATCGAGTCAAAACATTGTGAACTAATTGTCTTTTGATAATATACTACGTTAGATGGTTAAACAAATACATCTCACTATCACACACATTACAGTTTCACGCATACTTAGCTCAGTTAAACACCATCCTATAAACCCTTGTGTTAATAATATCCCTTGAAGTTGGAAGCTGCAAAAGAATAGTAAGTTTTTTTATTACCCGGATTGCAGACGTCGACAACGGAACATTACATTGCTTGTAACTTGAACCTCTCCATCTAGAGAGCGATAGACATAATTTAATGGGGTATTTTCTTTCATTTTCCTCCTATACGGTCAATTTTCTTTACGAAACTAACGAGCACGATATAAATACTAACGCAAATTTCAATGTTGTATTTCCTAGCAATCGTTAGTAGTATACTAATTCTATATAGGTATTTTTTCAGACGTTCCCGTTAGCAGCCTTTGGTGGACAGACACACATCTCTAAAAATCATTATCTTTGTCCACCAGTGGTGGAACTATAGGCTTAAGATAGCAGAAATCATCGTTTTATTTGAGTAAATCGTCAACAAACATAAACGGTGTCGATTATGTAGCGACACGTATAGTACCCGCTCAAAACCAGTGGAAGACTATAAACTCCAGCTTTAATCTAGAATACGAACACTTACATATATCGCGCAAAATAAACATACATATATAAGTTCCTATGCCACGGCTGCCAGCCATAACACCTCGCCTGGCAATGAGAATGTGTGGCATTTAACAGTGAGTTGATTAACTGACTGTTAAACAATAGCCACTGTCCACGTCCGACGGATAGCATTCCCATTGCATTTCAATTAATTATTATTCAGGAATTGTACCTGCTCATAATTAATTATTGAAGAACAAAAGCAGTGGACTATCGCAAGCAATAATGTGGCAAATAAAAGCGTTTGTTTATTCAAAGTATTCAAAAGCGCAAACATAGCAGCCGCTAGCAAATATAACGCCGGTTTCGCGATGAAGTGCTCGCCCGAATCGACAGAGGTTGACACGACAGCCGACAGCTGGTTCAGTCAGTGTCCTTTATGTGCCTGTTGATTCAGAATAATAATTTAGCTCTACTGCTTTGTTGTTTATTGCTGTATGTACTTTTTATTTATTCTACTATTGTGTTAATTAATTCTGTAACTTGTTTTACTTTTGATATTTTTAATTGCAAAATAACATGGAGCGCAATGTTAACAGTGAGCATAACGTGTGCGTGTGCTACTTATGTTTTAACTTCTTTGAGAGTGGATTAGCAATTTACAAGTATAAAACCACCCCTAAAAAACATACTACCTGTGTATCTTCAGTTAAGAAACATCATCTGACAAATAATAAAAAATGTTCTAAATAAAACCAAGCTACAAAATGGATAATACTATCATATCATGCTGAAACATCTATTTTCATGCAGCGTATAAATCTTATGCAGAAGTGATAAGATTTGTCTTTGAACCTGTATCTCCTTTCAACTTTTCAGTCATAAGCAACAGCCGTATCCTAGGAACTTTATTCCTTATAATCTCACCGAAGATCTAGAAAGATACGATTCAGGCAACATTTGATGCTTAATTTCACCACAGCTGACTCTCTTGTAATTTCTATCTTCCAATTATTGGAGATAATTATGTTTTACCAAAATTGTTCAGTTCTCTTTAATTAACGATCACGCCGAAGTATACATTAGTTGTAGGAGATTCGTCTTTTTTCAATCAATAACAGCTAAAACAATTTTTTTGTGTAATTTTGAAGTAATCTAGAAACATATTAATATAAGTTCTTAAGGAATAATAATTATACCAGTTGAATAAGATAATAATACATTGAATAGAATTTTATTTCAACTTTGATCCTCTCTTAAAAAAAACGAATAAATCAATCAAACAAATCACTCAAACGAATAAATCAACTTGAAACGAAGTTAACTTTCAATGTATTCAATAGTGTCACAAAATCTTAAAATTCGACTTAAGACGAATTTTACACTATCGAATATCTAATTAAATTCATATCGATTTATTCATAGATCGATTCATAGATTCATCACTACACAGTATAAAACAAATTCGCTTCCCGCTGTCTGTCTGTACCTATGTAAGCTTAGACCATTAGAACTACGCAACGGATTTTGATACGGTTTTTTTTAAATAGATTGAGTGATTCGAGAGGAAGGTATAAGTGTATTACGATATCGTTATTTACATAAATTTGTAACATTAAAAACAGGTTTTAATTTATTATGCAATAATCTTAACAGCTATAGTTCATTTAAATCTAACTTCATAATAAAGGAAAGGTTTATACAACTTTGTATTTCTAATCTAAAACCATTGTTGTAAAAATGTATTAGCTGGAATTTTGGATCTTCAATAACATAACTGTATTTACTAATCTATCTATCTTACGATAAAACTGTCCAATCCGGAAATTTTCGTATATTTTAAATGCAATTATTTTTAATTTAACATAACGGTTCTTCTAAAACATTTGAACTGGCATTTGTAGTTGGTCACCTATCATTTTCAGAAAATGGTACATGCCTACAAAAAGATATTTGTGAAAACCAACTCACAATTATTTCCCAAGTTATCAGACTTAAATAACCGAAGTAGACGACACGCCAATATGTTATGTGCAAGACAGTCAAAGACAGCTATGATGCATAAAAGTGTTTTCTGCATGGCACCAATTATATATGATCACATACCAGAGTCAATTAAAACCTAAAATGTTAATTTGTTTAAAAGCCACCTAAAAAAGTTTCTGATCTGTAAATCATATTATACTATTTCGGAGTTCCTATCGGAAAAAAAACTGTGGGACCTAAATGGGATCGAATATCTATGTTTTGTCGCAATATTGTAATGGCTTTATGTTAGACTTTTTGGTATTATTTTTGTTATTTATTATTATTTCTGACTTGCACATAACAATTAAAATATAAATTGATTGACCAAATGAATTATTTCTTTACTTGTTATTCTTCTTATTTAAATTGACGTGCTTGTATTGACATACTTAGGGCCGTAAGATCAATCGTAGTTTAAACCACGACAGAGAGTTTAATCAATGGTAGTTGATCGATGAATGATAGTTTAAACTATCGATTAATTTAAACTACCCTTTGGGAGAGTTTAAACTCCCGATGATGGATTAAACTATCATAATTTGACATTTCGCTCAAGATGTGTGTATTGTTTGTTTGCATTGAAGTTAAGTTTTATGGCTATAAAATTTAAAATGGACTTTTATAACAGTGAGTCGGATTCGGATATCGAAGAATTACAAGTGTTGAACGATTTAAATAGATATAATAGTAGGCCGTATGTCGTTCGAACACGGGACGATTATTGGGATAAATGGGATGATATTGAGTTCATACGACGTTTTCGAGTCTCCAAAACATCAGCAAGAGCTATTTCATGCGAAATTGAAAGTGAAATTTGTCATCCTACATTAAGGTAGGTACCTATTTTTCTTTATACTAACTATGATAAGTTACATAGGTACCATGTATCTACCAGTACCTACCTACCTAGTCAAAACCAAATTGCCGGCAAAAGATATACAGCATCTTCTTTTTGAATTCCCTCTTTGTGTGGCAAGATGTCTAAAGCTGGGAACCGTTTTTGAATATGTATATTATATGACCAATACTTTCTTCTTTACCAAAACCATATGTCTAGCTATGTACCAACAGTTACATTAATAACTATAAAATAGTTTCATTTCATTTCATAGCATTTGTCAACAATAAGCATTTATGTGTAATGCACTGATTGGGTGAGAAATGTTTTCTGAAATACAGCTGACGCTTGTTCAGGATATAGGGCAGCATAGAGTCATGTTATTTTAATACTATAATAAAATAAATAAATAAGTAGGTAGTTATGTCAGCTGTAGGCACTCCTAGCTCTATTACAATGTGTTGAGAGCGCAGGGCTACGTGGGCGAGCCCCGCTGACCCAGCAAACTGGATGTTATGACTGAGCCTGGCGTCGCGCATCCGTAGAGATAAGAATTAGTTATTAGAAATATTATTAAGATCATTTTGTAACCGTATTTTAAGTTAGTCTTCATTAAACTCTCGTTGTGAACAGACTCCTTTGTCTTTTTAAAAACACTCGGGCTAGTCCTCCATACTTAACTGGCGCTGAGGACAGGATCCGATATATTCTGCGGCCGACCTGAGCGTCTACACACCCGAAATTTGGTGAGGTGCTACTAGGCGGTACCGCGAGTTCGGATCCGATCGAACCAAATAAATTTGTTAACGGCGGGCACCGAAAGTTTTCCGGTCTACAAGAGCAGCTATACTGGAAGGCATGGGATCGAGCAGACTGTAAGTGGACCTTTTTACTTTCCTGTCTTTTCCCAGCTATTTCCCGTGGATTTTTCTTGTGGCCTTTATTTCGTAACTTTAAAACTAAAATCGTTAAAAGCTATTTGATTTCCTTAGAAAATAGACAAAGTTAATTATATTTCGTAACTTTTAAACTACAATCGTTGAAAGTTATTTTATTTCGGTACAAAATTGACCAAATTAATTGTATTTAGTTTTAATAAATAATATTAATTATTAATATTGAGTTTTTACAAAGGTACTGTGTTTTAAATTGTGAATAATATATTTAAATAAATTGAACTATAAAAATGGCACCAACTGGCGATAATACCGTTCAAATGATACCAAAAGATTTTTTAAATATAATACCTAAGTTTGATGGTGACCAGAATATACTCAATTTATTTATAAAAAAATGTGAGTACATTATAAGAAATTTTAATGGACCAAATAACCCTGTACAGGAGGCATATGTATTTCATTGTCTAACTAGTAGAGTCTGTGGTAGAGCAGCCGTCTTACTTAGTGAACGTGAAGATATAACAACTTGGGAACAATTAAAAAATATCTTTATATAACATTTTGGTGACCCTAGGTCCGAGGAGTGCGTGGCGATTGAGTTAGAAAATTTAAGAATTAAAGCGGGAGAAAGTTATCTACAGTTTTGTAACAGAATACAGCAAACGCGTAGCGCCCTCTGTTCTAAGGTCAACTTATTATCTGACGAAAGCTTAAAAGTTGCCAAAATTACAATTTATAATAATATGTGTCTTAATGTGTTTTTATACAATTTGTCGGAAGATTTAATACGGATTGTGAGACTTAAAGACTGTTCAACTTTAGAAGGTGCGCTTAGTGTGGTCATGGAAGAGGTTAATTTTCAATACCAGTACAATGCAAAAAATAAAAATAGACCTAACCCAAAGCCTACTCAACATTCTTTTTCGTCAAACTTTGGAAATAATAGTGACATGCCTAAGGGACTTTCCTTTGGATTTAAACCTAATTTTTCAAATAATTTTGCCCCTCAGACAAATCAAAATTATAGACCAAATATTCCATATCAGTCACAAAATAATATTAAAACCGGTTCTAGCGGATTTAAATTCGGTACACCAAACCAAGGATATTTTAGACCTAATTTTTCACAGCCTCAAGGTAACTTTAAGTTCGGTATTCCTAATCAGCAAAATTTAAGATTCGGCGTTCCGAATCAACAAGGTTTTAAGTTTGGCATACCTAACCAACAAAGCTTTAGACCCCAATTTAATAATGCACAATTCCGACCAAACTATAATACACCAAATCAGCAATTTAAGTTTGGTATACCACCTCAAAGCCAAATACAACGAAATCCACCTAATTTCCAAGATAGTGACGTCTCTATGCGTACTAGCCGCCCTGTAAAACAAAACATGATTACACACGTACCCGATACTGAGAGTAGTAACTTATTTTATTCGTGCAACGATAGTGAACCCCAAGACCAAGAGTACCAGCCTTATTATGATGATTACTATACTGACGATAACGGACAGACCGAAAATTATAATTTTTATATTGATAATACAGAATGCGCGCAATATGAATCAGAAGTTCAGGGAGAGACCGCAAATTTTTCTATACAAGCCTCGACGAGCAACCACCCGAAATGATTAATTTAAATTGCAATAGTATAAATAGATTACCGCATATTTACATACCTGAAATTGACGCTAACTTAATGATAGATACAGGAAGCACAAGAAGTTTTATTAGCCCCGCTATAGCTGATAGATATTTCCAGGCATACAAATATAACGAACCATTTGAGGTTATAAGTACTCATGCACGTAGTTCACATAATGAAGTAATTTATATACCCCTGTTAAAATCATTCAAAAGCATGTGTGTTCACGCCATCTATATGACGCGGCGAGAAGCTCATCATTGTGAACGTTGAAAACAGAGCCATCTGTTTCGTCGTGGAACAAACAGGGAGCGATTCGTTCGATCAGCGCGGCGCGGCGGTTCGTGAACGAGAGTCCATTCTTTTTCATTCATGCTTTTCATTCGCGGGCAACTATATTTTTTTGTACTGTTCTGTATTCCACGTAGATGCTAAGAACTAACGACATTTTTGTAAATTTATAATATTCGAGAATAAACACTGCTTTACATATCAAAAATAAACGATTCATTTTGGAGTTCGAGAGCACCCTGATCCTGCACATTTTGGTGACCCCGACGTGATCCTTGGACGACGTGACTTCGGATACCTGCCACGAGTACCGACTGACGAGTTGGACCAGCAGAGACGAGACGATCCAAA
Organism: Nycteola revayana; assembly: GCA_947037095.2. Classification (NCBI taxonomy): domain Eukaryota; kingdom Metazoa; phylum Arthropoda; class Insecta; order Lepidoptera; family Nolidae; genus Nycteola; species Nycteola revayana. The sequence goes on along the minus strand of OX344842.1, from coordinate 10,416,353 downwards.
GATCTTCAAGCGATTCGAGCAACGGTCAGGTCTTTGTTCCCGTCTACTTCCTTATACGATTTGTGCTAAAGCTGTGTTTTATACGTTACAGTTTGAACGACCCATACCCGGAGCTACGCCGCTGATACCTACACGTGAGTACCTACAATTCTTTTCGTAGACTACCAAAATGCCTGTCGATAAGTTTACCGATTTAGATCTTGTGGAATTAAAAAAGCAAAGAGGAAACCTGAAAGGCCGCCTAACACAATTTAAAAAATTTATAGATTCGTTTTCCGGGGCTAGTTTAACTCAATTGCAAGTAGCTGAAGTTAAATTGCGAATACAATTAGCTTGTGACCTATTTCAGAAATATAACGCTGTCGAAAGTAATATAGAATTGTTGTTAACCGAGGCGGAGATGACCAGTAATTCAGAATACATAGAATCATTAGAATCATTATATTTCACTGCAATGGCTACTGCGAATTGTTTAATTGTAAATGCAGAGACTAGTAACAATTCCATTATTACACAAGAAAATAGTGCATCGCAAAAACCAGTAAATGTCAAATTACCTTACATAAAATTACCTGACTTCGATGGGTCATACGATCACTGGCTTGAGTTCAAAAATTCATATTTAACTATGATACATAAGCGTTCAGATTTAGACGAAATACAAAAGTTTCATTATTTACGTGCTGCCCTCAGCGGAAGTGCCTTACACGTGATCAGTGCTTTAGAGTTCACTCCGACCAACTACATTCACGCATGGGAGCTTCTAGAAAATCGTTTTCATAATACTAGGTTATTAATTAACAATCATGTAAAATCGTTGTTCAACATAACTTCTATAAAACAGGAATCGCCGGTATTGATACGTAAATTAATAGATACCGTCCTACGAAACTTACGAGCTCTCAATACGTTGGATGAACCCACTGATTCATGGGATACTTTGTTAATTTTCCTTATTGTATCCAAGCTTGACTCTTCTACGGAACGTGAGTGGGAGAATCATAAAGGTGCTATGTCTTTTGGGTCTCACAATAATTCTAAAGTAAAGGTTGAATTGGATGATTTACTTTCGTTTCTTAGAAACCGAGCCGATATGCTAGATATGATTACCGCTAGCCATAGTAGATCGAAAGATAGACCGCAAATTGAGAACAAGCATAGTGAAACAAAACGAAGTTCAAGTTCAATGAATTCTCATAGTTTCGTTGCGTCAAAAAATGATAATGATTCGAAGGGTAAATCGTTCAATTTAAAAAAGGGTAATCGTAATAAAATAAATTGTGTGTTGTGCAATCAAAATCATGCACTTTATATGTGTATTGGGTTTCTTAATATGTCTATAAAAGAAAGATCAAACTTTATATCGGAGAAAAACCTGTGTCGTAATTGTTTACGAGCAGGACATAGCTATGATAACTGTAGGTTCGGGCCGTGCAAACAATGCCAGCAGAAACATAACAGTTTATTACATATAGGTGTCTCTCAAAACGATTCTTATGTGTGTGAGCGTGACGACTCGTGTACAGCGCAGAGCGCAACACACACATCTACCGCGTTACATTCCATACCAGCTGTCGATACGAATATTAAGGAATGTTATAATATTATAAACGATTATAAGGTGTTACAGACGGTTTTACTCTCTACAGCGTGGGTGGAGGTAGCTGATCGTAACAACGTTTTTCATAGGGCTCGTGCACTACTTGATAGTGGAAGCCAGAACTGTTTTATTACAGAAAGATTATGTAAACGATTGAACGTGTCCTTTATAAAGTCCACTGTTCGAATCTCGGGTGTAGGTCAAAGGGTCACACAGTCGAGTCACTTATGCGATATACCTATTCGATCATTAATAAACGATTATTCAACCAACATTCGTTGTATTGTCTTGCCGGGCATAACGTCCAGTTTGCCATCCATAAACTTCAATTCTAGTTTTATACGTATTCCGAATAACGTAAAATTAGCAGATCCTACTTTTAATGTGGCGTCAGATATTGATTTGCTGATAGGTGCTGATAAGTTTTGGGACCTTATAGAAACAGATAAAATACGTCTACCCAGTGGGCCATTCCTACAAAACTCGAAGTTAGGATGGTTATTATCTGGCCCTGTCCTCATTAAGAATATACAAACTACTCATGTTCAATGTAACCTGAATATAAACATTGATAAACAGCTCAGGTTATTTTGGGAGCTCGAAGATATACCTTCATCAACTCGTGCCATTCTTTCGGATGATGAGCAGAGATGTGAAGATATATTCATTAATACAACCAAACGCGATGAATTTGGCAGGTTTTCGGTTCGTATACCGTTAAGAGAATCAGCTGACGTACTTGGGGATTCTTATACGTTAGCAAAGAAGCGATTTCTATCACTTGAACGTAAACTCGAACGTTTACCGGAACTTAAGCGTATGTATATCGATTTTATGCGAGAATATCGAGACTTAGGTCACATGTCGAAATTAAGTACATGTAGTCAACCTAACTACTACCTCCCACATCACGGAGTTATTAAAGAGGGTAGTACAACAACAAAATTACGCGTAGTATTCGACGCAAGCGCGGTAACTACCTCACATAAATCGTTAAACGATATTCAATTGCCAGGGCCTGCGTTACAGAATGATATTTTTTCTATACTGTTAAGATTCAGACGATACAAATACGTAGCTTGTGCCGATGTAGAAAAGATGTTCAGGCAATGCCTCATACAACCTGATCAGCGGTCCTTGCAGTTGGTATTGTGGCGTGAGAATCCTACGGAACCATTAGACACGTATCAACTTAATACGGTGACGTATGGAACTGCGTCTGCACCGTATTTGAGTATGAGATGTATACGTCAACTAGCGCATGAGTGTAATGATGACGTCATTGCTCGTGTCATCATGCAGGACATTTTTGTCGACGATTTGATAACGGGTGATGATGACCAACATAGTTTAATAAGAATTTGCGAGAAAACATCACAAGTTCTACGGTCGGGGTGTTTTCCCTTGCGTAAGTGGACATTTAATATGGATATGTCTCACGATAGGTCCATAGAACATTTTGTAGGCGAGCATACGCAAACGAAAACACTAGGATTGGGCTGGCGTAACGTTAGTGATAAGTTATATTTTATAACGAATGTTGATAGCAATTATAATGAGTCGAAGTTGACTAAAAGAATGATGTTGTCTGTTATATCTCAAATATATGATCCGTTAGGTCTTCTCTCTCCAGCCGTCATTATATCTAAAATATTATTACAAAAGTTATGGTTGAGTAAGATTGATTGGGATACTCCTGTTTCGTCAGATATTGCTAAGACATGGAAACAGTTTATCCATACGCTAAGATTCTTAAAAGATTTAAGCATTACACGTCACGTTAGAGGCGATTTTATTCAATATACGGAACTTCATATATTCACTGACGCATCTCAGAATGCATACGGTGCTTGCGCCTATGTTCGCACTTATAGCGATAACACGAATATAACAGTTCATTTACTTTGTGCTAAAAGTAAGGTGGCGCCGATAAAATGTATAAGTATTCCTCGTCTGGAACTTTGTGGTGCGCTGGTGGGTGCTAGATTATATAAAAAAAATAATAGATTCTTTAAGATTACGATTTAATAAAATCTATTTCTGGACAGACTCGACGATAATCATGGGTTGGGTAAAAATGTCACCGCATTTACTTAAAACTTTCGTACAGAATCGGGTGACTGAAATAAACGACCTCACAGGTGACTCAGTATGGTTACACGTAAATAGTAAGAATAACCCAGCTGACTTGTTGTCGAGAGGTCTCAGTTTGGATATGTTGAAGGATTGTGATTTATGGTGGCACGGTCCGTCATATTTACGCGACTCACATTCTTTAGATATACCTACGTGCGTCATTCAAGATTTACAAATTTTACCTGAAATAAAATCTGAACAAGTTTGTTTACTTTCTAATCCATGCGATGATTTAATTAACTTTAAACAATATTCCTCATTCTTGAAATTAAAACGCATAGGTGCATACATACTTAGATTCGTAAACAACACTCGCATAAACTCGGTACGTAAAGAGTGCCGCCAAACAGGTTCCTTATCTGTGGGTGAATTGAATGCGTCGCAGCGAATGCTTATTAAATTAGTGCAAACAAAATCATTTCCGGACATTTATAAGAATTTAGTTAATAATATACCTACTCAAACAAACTGTAAGCAATATCGCCATATTTCTGGTTTAAACTTGTTTCTAGACGATTATAACATAATACGCATTGGAGGTAGATTGAGAAATGCATCGACATTTAGTTATGATAAAAGGCACCCAGTTTTATTATGTAGTAAACATCCGTTCACTGTTAATTTATTCAGATATGAACATAGACGATTGTTGCACGCGGGTCCTCTGCTAATATTGGCTACTGTGCGTGAATGTTGGTGGCCATTGAAGGCTAAAATCCTAGCAAATAAAGTAGTTCGTGAATGTGTTATATGTACCCGTATGAAAGGTAAGACGTTGACACCTATCATGGGCAACCTACCATCTGAACGTTTAGAACCTGGTTTCCCATTCATGCGATCAGGTGTTGACTACGCAGGGCCAGTGTACGTATTAAATCGTAAAGGCAGAGGATCCCATCTGGTCAAGGCGTACATATGTTTATTCATTTGCTTTATAACACGAGCCATACACTTGGAGCTTGTTACTAGTCTTTCCACCAATGATTACATTTTAGCATTAAAACGGTTTATTAGTAGACGAGGTAAACCGAGGGTTATATTTTCAGATAACGGAAAAACCTTTGTAGGTGCCGAATCGGAATTCCCTTTGTTTTTAAAAAATAATATCGACATAATTACAAATTATGCTGCTGATAACGGTATTGAATTTAAATTCATTCCGCCTTATTCCCCGCATTTTGGTGGTCTATGGGAGAGTGGGGTGCGATCGTGTAAATATCACTTAAGACGTATAGTAGGAAACGCGAGACTAACTTACGAGGAGTTTAGCACGGCTTTAGCACAAATCGAAGCCGTCCTGAACTCCCGTCCATTATCACCTCTGTCCACAGATCCTACAGATTTTACTCCTCTTACCCCTGCCCATTTCCTTATTGGCCGGCCGTTGACAGCTCCAGCTTCTGAAGACCTGTCAGACAAACTGACTACGAGCTTGTCGCGCTACGACAGAATCGAGCAGGTGCGGCAACACTTTTGGCAGCGCTGGTCCACCGAGTATGTCTCGGAGCTGCAGGTTAGAACCAAGTGGAAAACGAAGAAGGAGGATCTTCAGGCCGACAGCCTAGTCCTCATAAAAGAAGACCACCTTCCGCCATTGAAATGGAGGTTAGGCCGCATCACACGAGTGTTTCCTGGGAAGGACGGAGTGTCTCGAGTCGCGGACATTCGTACGAGCACCGGGACCATACGACGAGCATTTTCAAAAATTTGCCCGCTGCCGCTACAACCGATGAACGACGATGAAACCGACAACCAAGCCCATTAATCAAGATCATTCTTATGTTGGAAACCAGAGGTTCCAAGGCCGGGGGCATGTTCACTATATGACGCGGCGAGAAGCTCATCATTGTGAACGTTGAAAACAGAGCCATCTGTTTCGTCGTGGAACAAACAGGGAGCGATTCGTTCGATCAGCGCGGCGCGGCGGTTCGTGAACGAGAGTCCATTCTTTTTCATTCATGCTTTTCATTCGCGGGCAACTATATTTTTTTGTACTGTTCTGTATTCCACGTAGATGCTAAGAACTAACGACATTTTTGTAAATTTATAATATTCGAGAATAAACACTGCTTTACATATCAAAAATAAACGATTCATTTTGGAGTTCGAGAGCACCCTGATCCTGCACAATGTGTAAGCATAAATTTTATATATACGACGTCGATAGGCGATACGACGGATTAATTGGTTCAGATCTTCTTAAAATATTAAATGCAACAATTGATATGAAAAATCAAATATTACGGACACAAAATACTGAAATACCTATAGTATACAGCCCCACATGCGAAATCACATTGGAACCCCGTACAGAAACACGCGTCAAAGTACCGACTGACCTAGATAACGGTGATACCATTATTGATTTTAAAGATTTCGGAGATAATGTGAGAATGCCTGCTGCCGTAGTCAGGTGCATAAATTCGTTTGCTACAACTGTTATCCAAAATGCTTCCCAAAATAGGGTGACCTTGACATTTGCAGAACCATTAGTGACAACAAGACTTAATGAGAATATACGCGTAAATAACTTAACAACCGACCATTTGAATAACTATGAAATTGACGAATTACTAAAAGAAAACTTATCGAAGTTACGTCTAGATCACACAAATACTGAAGAACGCGAAGCCATAGAAAAACTGTGCTTTGATTATAGAGACATATTTTATTGTGACAAATTACCGCTTTCATTTAGTAACCAAGTAAAACATCAGATAAGAACCAAAAACGAAGACCCGATTTTTATACGACCATACAGACTTCCACCCTCACAAAATGCTGAAATACAGAAACAGACGGAAAAACTTTTAAAGGACAACGTAATACAAGAATCATTCTCACCATGGAGTGCCCCTGTGCATCTTGTTCCAAAAAAGATGGATGCCTCTGGTGAACACAAATTTAGGATGGTAATTGACTATAGACGTTTAAATGAACTGACAACCGATGACAAATATCCTTTACCCAATATTAACGACCTTTTTGACAAATTGGGAAAGTCAACATATTTTAGTACCCTTGACCTTGCTAGTGGGTATCACCAAATCGAGGTGGAAGAGGGTGACATACCTAAAACTGCCTTTACGACCTTATCAGGACATTATGAATTTAAACGACTTCCGTTTGGACTGAAGACAGCCCCTGCGACCTTTCAACGGGCCATGGATAATGTGTTGAGAGGGTTGCAAGGGATCCATTGCTTAGTATATCTCGATGACATAATAATATATGCAAATAGCTTACAGGAACATATAGAAAAACTGAGACAAATCTTTGACCGACTTAGACAGACGAATTTTAAAGTTACTTTAGACAAATGTGAGTTTCTGCGTAAAGAAGTACTTTACCTCGGACACAAAATCACTAAACACGGCTTAGAACCAAATGACGACAAAATTAAAGCAGTTCTCGATTTTCCACTCCCTCGCACACCAACTGAAATTAAAAGTTTCCTCGGTTTGGTTGGCTATTATCGAAAATTTATACGAGATTTTTCAAAGATTACACAACCCCTGACATCATGCCTAAAAAAGAGAAATAAAGTTGAAATAACCCCTGATTACATTACAGCCTTCCAAAAATGTAAAGAGCTACTTGTTAACGCCCCGATACTCCAGTTTCCCGATTTTTCTAAGTCTTTCATCTTGACCACAGATGCGTCTAACTACGCTCTGGGTGCCGTCCTTTCACAAGGTTCCGTTGGAAGTGACAAACCGATTGCTTACGCGAGTCGTACTCTAAACGACGCGGAAACACGCTACAGTACTACCGAAAAGGAGCTGCTAGCTATAGTATGGGCAGTGAAGCATTTCCGCCCCTATCTATATGGACGAAAATTTTTAATATACACAGACCACCGTCCATTGGCTTGGCTCAACTCACTTAAAGAACCAGGAAGTAAACTGACGAGGTGGAAATTACGACTTTCAGAATTTGACTTTGACATTAAATACAAAAACGGGAAACAAAACAGTAACGCAGACGCACTATCGCGTATAAAATTAAACGTACTTACCAACAAAAACGACGACTCCTCCATGCAGGTTAATTTCGATGACACTGAAAGATCTAATAGTTCGGTAATAACATTGGATACTTCGGCTTCGGAAAATTCTGGTAATCCCTTACCTGAAGATGTCCCAACAACTTACCCAGCTCGTTCACCCTCGTCGAGTACAATCACTGCATGCTCGATACCTGAAACTATTCACTCTGCTGAAGATATCGATACCAATGGTATCCCAATTTTAGATGAAGCCATAGATACAAAGCCAAACCAAATTCTTGTCTTTACCTGGAACAGAAATCAAACGTTAGTAAAAAATCTATCACGAGATAAACAAAAAGTCTTTGAAATACACTTACCTGTAGATAATCCAGATTTAGTAAAGAAATTTCTCCTAGAATATATAAAACCTAAAATTAAATATTTCTTTTATTTTGAGGACCAAAGACACCGCACTCAATTCACTGACGCTATTATCAAACTATTTAAAAAGGACACAGTTAAATGCTACGAATGTAATAAAAGAGTAATATATATAGAAAACGAAGATGAACAGCGTGCCGTTATACTTAACTATCATTGCGGTAAAACGAGCCACCGCGGCATTAGAGAAACCCTAATGAAATTGAAGCGTAATTATTACTGGCAAAATATGGAATTAACAGTCTCTACAGTAATAAATTCCTGTGAGACATGTAAAACACAAAAATATGACCGTAAACCTTTAAAACCCCGGCTACAACTTACTCAAACACAGACTAAACCATTCAGTGAAATTTTCATGGATTTATTCTCTATAGAAGGCAAATACTTTCTTACTATCATAGATGCTTTCAGTAAACTAGGTCAAGCTTTTGAAATATCTAATCGCTCTACACCCGAAGTTGTTCGTGCACTGATAAAGTTTTTCTCATTTTACGGCGTACCTAACCGAATAAGTGCTGACCCCGGTACGGAATTCAATAATAATTTATTAAAAGAGACACTACAGTTTTACAAAATAGATTTACATATAGGCACCCCGCACAACCCGAATTCTATGGGCCTAATAGAACGCTTCCATTCAACTATTTTAGAGATCTATCGGATTGCAAAATATGAACAAAAAATAACAGACGCAGCTAGTGTAATGACATACGCAGTAATGTCTTATAATCAATCAATTCACTCTGCAACTGGCCTTACGCCATTCGAAGTTGTCTTCGGACATACCGATTCCAATAGTACGTTTGAAGTAGACTTTAACAAACAATTTACACAACAATTGATAAGCGACCATATGAAGCGTACAAAATACCTATATAAATACCTAACAGATAAATTAATAAAAGATAAAGAAAAGGTAATACAGAAACGTGGTGGAGAAACCTCTTTTGATATACAAGTAGGGGATACTATATTTGTAAAAGGCGTAAATACAAGACGAAGTAAGGACAAACCGCGCTTTAAAAAGGCGCAAGTCTCTGGTGAAACCAACAGAAATACTTGTCCCGCTACTATTAAAAATCGTGACACGAGAGTACCTATTAAGGACATTAAACGACCTTCACAGGTACCTCCTCGCATTCATGGCGCTGATCGTGAGGATCCGCGCCCTTCAACTTCAAAGGATCGATAAAAATCCTGGAGTAATGCTGATGAAACAAGGTCAAGCTAGCATAAGTTATGATAAGTGGACTATTATTAAGGTTTTAAATTTAAGCATTATACAAGAAGAATTAGAATTAAATATAAATCGATATAGGAATTTAAATCGGCATGTAACAGAATACTTTCGTAAGAAAACCCCAAACTTCCAATTATTAAATGTCAAGCTCCAAACAGATTATGTTATAAACTCTACTACTAATAAATTAAGACAACTAGCCCCATCAATTAAAATAAAACGCGGAATTCTAAACCCTCTTGGATCTATTATAAAGCTTATTACTGGTAACCTAGACCATGACGATGCTATCAGGTACGAAAAGATGATTAGTTCTTTACAAACACGTCAGGACACATTAATGAATAGAATGACTCTAGTATCTGAAATGTCTAAAAATCTGGTAAAAATAACAAATTCCACAAATAGTAATTTTATTCAAATAGATAAAGAATTGTGGGAAATAAGGAAAATTATAAATAAAACAATAGATGGTAACATAACAGTACATAATTTCATTATTGTATATAACCTATTTCTACACAATTTCCAATTGTTGTATAGTTATTTAAATGAGATCGAAACCTGTATAACCTTCAGTAAGTTAAGAACATTGCACCAGTCCCTTATGAACTCGGATGAGTTAATGAAATTGTTACTAGAAATAGAAAAATACAACAAGCTCGTTTACCCAGTAAGCTTTGATAATTTAGTTAATATTGAACAATGTATAGAGTTAAAAGCCTATTCTAAAGGAAATCAAATAACATTTATTTTAGACATACCTTTAATTAAAGACGATATATATATATATTATAAAGTTATTCCTATACCCATTACCGATTTCTATAATCAAACCAAAATTATAATTCCTAAATATCCTTACCTCATAGTAAAAGGTTCCATAATGGTCTCGCTCTCCCGGCCATGTTTCGAGCTTCACGAGGCAACGTACTTGTGCTACGAAGATAAGTTTCAGTCGTCCATAGCAGATACCTGTATACAAGCGCTGATGAAATTTTCTAAAGATATAAGTACTTGTAATCCTATATCGGTGGAGCTTAAAGATGTTAAAATAGAGCCAGTAGAGAAACAGAGATGGATTCTCTACAGTAAAGCTGAAAACATACTTACCAAAATCTGTAACGATGAGATAACTAAAGATAATATAAAAGGCACTTACCTTCTTACTCTTGACGATCGCTGTGATGTCGAAATAGGTGGAACCACACTGAAATCTCATCATTTCTCCACAAGTAGAGTAGAGTCTACAAAGCTACCGATAATCAACCTCCCAGAAGTTGCCGCCATTGAGCTACAATCCCAACGAGAACCCATCAATCTGGATACCAGCGATTTGACGAACCTTCAGAATTTAAACAATTTATTGAAAATCATTGAAAGTGAAGTGAAAGATAGCTATGAAAAGGATAATAGTGTTAAAAGTGTTAGTTTCGCTATTATAGCGTTATATATAATCTTATTTCTGTCTATTTCCATTTTTATAACATATGAGTGTATGAAACTTAACTGTTTGTATCGAAATAATCAGAGCGATCAAGTTAATAATCCCTCTGATAATTTCGAAGCTATGGGGGGAGGAGTTATGTCAGCTGTAGGCACTCCTAGCTCTATTACAATGTGTTGAGAGCGCAGGGCTACGTGGGCGAGCCCCGCTGACCCAGCAAACTGGATGTTATGACTGAGCCTGGCGTCGCGCATCCGTAGAGATAAGAATTAGTTATTAGAAATATTATTAAGATCATTTTGTAACCGTATTTTAAGTTAGTCTTCATTAAACTCTCGTTGTGAACAGACTCCTTTGTCTTTTTAAAAACACTCGGGCTAGTCCTCCATACTTAACTAGGTACATACTCTATTTATAAATACACTTAACATATTTACAGGAACAATGCACTGTCTGCAATGGACCAACTTCTACTAACTCTACGATTTTATGCTACTGGATGTATACAACAATCGGCAGGAGATTTTAGTTGTGTTCATCAAACTACAGCAGGCAAAGCAATCAAGAGAGTTACTGAAGCAATTGCAGCCAAAAGAAATGTTTACTTAAAATTACATCTCTCACCGGCAAAGCGGCAAATAAATCAAAATGGCTTTTATGCAATAGCAAGATTTCCTCGTGTGTATGGTGCTCTTGATTGTACCCATGTCAGAATACAGTCTCCAGGAGGAAATAGCTCTGAATATTTCAGAAACAGAAAGGGCTATTTTTCATTAAATGTCCAAGCAATGTGTGGGTCCAACCTACAGTTCTTAGATGTAGTTGCTCGATGGCCTAGTGCCAGTCATGGCAGTACAATTTTTCACAATAGTAATCTGTGTTCTGTTTTTGAATCAAATGAAATGGGGCAGAATATTATTCTTGGTGATGCAGGATACCCACTTAAAAAGTATTTGTTAACACCCCTGCCTAACCCAATAACAACAGCAGAAAAACTATACAATGAGTCTCATATTCGAACAAGGAATTGTATCGAAAGGTGTTTTGGAATATGGAAAAGGCGCTTTCCTGTACTATCAATAGGCATGAGAGTAAATATGGAACTAGTTCAAGATACTATTATTGCTTGTGCAATTTTACATAATATATGTATATTTAATAGGGACCAAATTCCAAGCTTAGATGTCAATATAGAAAATTTAGTTGACCTTTCTAGTTTCAATGGAAATTCTAATCATGAAAATGCTGCAAATAATAATGGTCATCTCAGAAGGCAAATTTTTATAAATAGCTACTTCAGTACTTTGAACTAATGTAAATAAAAAACAGTTTTAATGAATAAAAAAATATATATTATTAAATAGATTATTGGTTTAATTCCCTTTTCTTTATTAAAATATCTAGCAATATTAGCTCACATCTTAAATCATGCTCTTTTGCTTCTTGTTTAGCTTTATTTTGTAACTGAGCACATCTTAGCTCATGCTCTATATTTTCTTGTTTTATTTTCTCCTCTACACTTCTTATTTGAGCATCAACAAATTCTTGTTTTTTCATTGACAAATTACTATAATTGTCCATTGTCTTGTTAAATGATTCTGGGTTTCTACGCTTGAGAGGTGTAGACCTTTTACGTTTCAATAAGAAACGGCTTGGACTTGGAGTCATGTCTAAGTTTACCTCAGATGATACAGATACAGCAGCTTTTACTTCATGCATCTTTGATTTATCTTCCAACTGTAACAAATTACAAAGTTAAATGAATTGATGAAGCAATATCTTTCAAGACAAACTCAAAGAAGTGGAAAATAAGAATGTTCCTTATTACAGTTCATATCCATGGCCAAATAAATCAGGCTGAATAACATAGAATTTAGTAGTAGTAATTATAGTTAGCAGTAATATTAATTATACTTTTCCCAATGGAGAAATAACCAAGACTATGTTGAACTATATTGGATATAATTGATTATGTGGAAGCGAAAACCATAGTATAATTATGTATAAATTTAAGATACATGAGAGATAAACTCACCATCATAATATTATTAATAACACAATCATCGCTTGTTTGAGTATCTTGTACAACCACCTCAGCAACCACTTGTGAGTTTGGCATGATTATTGTAGTATTATGATCGTTGATTATGTCGGAATCAAAGCGTGCAGGCAATCCCTCCACACTAGGGCCAGCTAGCTCCATTATGGCTTCCTCTTCTTGTGTAAGGCTTAAAGCTTGAGGTGGTCCAACTCCAGTACGATATAAGCTTCTACAATGTTCGCCATATTTACGTTTTACGGCTTTTTTTAAGTTTTCATACTTGGCCCGCAAAGTTTTTGCACTTCTTTCATATATACCAGAAGAACTATTAAAATCTTCGGTTAGTTTGAGCCAAGTTTCTTCTTTTAGCTTGTTATTTACAGCGTCAGTTATTTTATTTTCCAAAATATTTGAATATTTTTTAACTAGTAATGTCAAAAGTTCAGTTTCTGAGGCAGAAAAGTTGGGCACTCTCCTATTTTGACTTTCACACATTTTTAATTTAGTATTTTATAAGAAGCACGCAATATTTGCAAAAATGTAGGTTCGCAAGGAAATCACAACAACAAATATTAATCACCACGCACGTCAGGTAACAGACAAGTGACAACTGACATAAAAATGATATTGTCAAATTTCACCCTAAAAAAACAAAAAATAGAAAATGTTGCCATATCTATGGGATTAATCGAAGTTTAGCCGATCCACTGATATAGTACTAACATAGATGGAGGGTTAAACAGCAACCAAAAACGGTATATCTTCATAGAATACCAGAAAAGGATGCATATATGACGCCCCTTTCGTAAATTTGTAGGTTGTCACAAGTTTGCGATATTGTCAAGGATGCGATAGTCGATAATTTATATATCGATAGAACTAGAACTCGATTTCAAAAATAATCGATCAAAGTATCAATCGATCACTTATTTGAATTAAATTTTATTTTTTTATTTTTAATATCACTGTAATTGACCCATCATCGGTACGATCGATGCGTAAACATTATTAATGAAAAGTTTAGTTTTATTTCAAATTTTAATCATTAACCTGCTATTTATTTCAAAACTATTTTTACGATTTACAGAAATATCTCACCGTAACAATAATAGGTACATTATATTATTGATGAGGTATATTGAATTAAAAAGTCCCTGAGGGAACGGTAGCTACGCGAGCGAATTCGGGAATATGACATAGATATAAATAAGAAAAACTTTTTAAATAAACAACATAAATGATTTTATTCGGCGCTTAGTTATTTATACTTGTCAAAATCACAATGTTAAAACTATAGCTTAGATTATTCTTGCTTAATTTATAAATTAAGCAACTAGGTAACTTCAATATTAGGGCATTAAACACATTGGTCATCAGGGCATCCCGCGCCTACCGCACGGTCGCGTTTGACGCGGCCTGCCTCCTTGCGGGGTCTCGTCCGTGGGACCTTGAGGCGGAGGTTTTGGCCGCAGCATTTGGCCGCTGGAGGTGTGAGGGGGCGCGTTCTGGCCGCGATCCCTTCCCGAAGGGTGTAAACACTCCGGAAATGGTAGCAGCGGCTAGAGGCCGCGCCGCGGAGGTGGAGGTGATTCGGCCCCATCTAAATAAATAATAAATAATTTTATCAAATGATCTATTCTTTTACCCTTGAATTTAAAATGGGCAACTGTTATATAGACAAAGCATTATTTTTTAATCGCCTCCATTTAACATTTGTGTTAGAGATAAATTAATTTACATAAAATAGTTGAAATAATTCGACTGTGTTTTTTCCATTTCCAATCCTATCTAGCAACAGTAGCAACACGTCGTATCCACTTATTTCTATAATTTTAGTTCTGGGGAAATCTGCATTAAAACATAAACTACCATTATAACTTCTCTATATATTTATACAACTTTCCTACTTACTGCCTGTTAAATAATAAAGTGGCAAAATCTTAACAAATAAATTTTTCTACTATTACCTTTAGATTAATAAAAATAGCGGTTACCGCTATTTTGATTTAATCTTAATTTTCAATTTTTACCATATCGATACTTTCGATACCTACATCACTAGTAACAGTAGTAACCTTAAAACATTTCGAATGAAATATACGTATTGTGCTTAAAATCCCATCTAAGCTATGTTTTACATGTTGAAACTTGAAATATCCATGTTATATTAGGTATTATAAGATATAAGATTTTTCGACTTTATATCATACATTTACCAAATAATAGGTAAAGATATAAACTTACCGATGAAATGTTACACAAACAGGATCATTTTGCTTGTTTCCGGAATGTGAAACGCATCCTTCAATATTACACGATATTTTGTTAGTTATAATCTACAACATATACCTACAATAATTGTAATTTAATTTATTTTCGTCGCAAAATCGTTAAAATTATTCACTGCTGCAGCGAATACACAAATGTAAACAATGTACATAAATAATGCGACTAAAATCAGTTTAAGTCACCTTGTATGACGTTTATATGTCAAGTTACTACTTTCATGCACAGCCGTATAATAAGAAGTCACAAATGTCAAAAAAGAGGTCACTTTTAAATTTGGCGTCGACAACCTTGCAACAATGTAAGTTATTAAAATAATCACTGACTCTTTCGCTCTTAAGTAAAACATGTATTAATTAGAGCGAGACCAAAAGAAGATTTTTGCTGTTGCTACAAACCAAAATTAACCTGGTTTCTATGTACTTATTCTGAGAGCCGATCTGTCCATATTTGCCACTTGATCTTAGAACAAAAGATTAAACCATAGATTTAATTTTATTTTAGATTACATAAACCATAGTTTAAACCTTGTTTGATCTTACGGCCCATAATATTGTAACCAGTGACATTTGATGTAATATTTTTGACTTTTTTATTTTTATTTATTGTGTTTCAAATGTTTTGACATGTAATTTGTAATAATGGATTTTTATAAATTTCTCACACTATTGATTGTTATCTGAAATGAATTATATTTAATTGAATATGTTTTGCATGCCCATGTGACGGCAGAACATGGAGAGCTAACTTATAAGACAACATCTATGTACCAATTTTTACCCATGTTTGCAAACTAATAAATGATTTGACGATGATTTGATTTGAAGATCTTCCTTTATATTCGTTGTTTATTCCAACGTCTGTATTCGTTGTTAAAAATATTGGAACGGTAGTTTTTTTGCCTTTTTTTGAGTGTGTTTAAATACACCTGCCCAATCCATTATATAATACTAGGAGCACTTTTCATACATATGCATTTCATTTGTTTACGCTTTCATCTAAATGAAATGTACCTACTACCCATGTTACACAGATTGTCGGCCTATGTTTTTTGCCTGATAAAAAAACTTGATAGTATAACACCATAGAAAATGCGAGATACTTTATTCATAATTATTTATCGGTTATTTATGAATTTTAGGAATTGTAATTTGTGTTCAAAAGCGTGGAATTTTAATCTTTTCATAATAATCATTTTTTTATTTGTTATAAATTCGAAATGTTTGTCGGCATCCAAAACTAGTAAGTAAAATATGAACATAATAATCTGAAGGCCTGATTACGTGTCCATGAATATACCGAACATGCTATATAGTATTACTATTATACAATACTAATATTTACAGGGTGTTAGTGAGTGCATATTATACTATCTATGGTAAAAAAGTTCTGTTTCTTAAATCTCAAAGAGAAGTGCTCGTAAAAGCTTTCGCGCTGAAACAGTTTTTATAACACGGCAATCAGTCGGAAACTTTGAGTAATAGTGAGAGTTTCCGTTCAATCTTCGTAATGTTTGCAAAAATACACATCATTACAACTAAAATAGAAAGTAACACAAAATCGATATACAAGGAAGAAGCAAAAAAATACTTACTAGATTACAAGATAATTATTAATTCAAATAATAAGCACCTTTAGTTAAAAAAAAAACAACAAACCATTATGAAGAACCCCCAAAACCCTCAGGGGTTCTGAGATGGGGTTTGATTTGAAAAAACACTCTGGTATCAGGGACACACTTTCACTTTATTGAGAACAATAGTGATTACAATCTAGATACACTGTTACACGTGCTGACAATAAAAAATTACTACGGAGAGGTCTATAACCGAGACGATATCTCTATAGCGAGATTCAGAGATATTGATCAGCGCCATATAGTAATGAAATTACCAACTAATTAGACCAGTCATCTATTAGATTGGCCAATAATGATGAGTGGTAAAATCCATTCAAAACATTGTGAACTAATTTGTCTTTTGATAATTGTACTACGTTAGATGGTTAAACATTCCGCCCACCAAGGACAATATGTGCGACATTTGTCCTTTAAATTACACAACAATTAACATCACAGGATGTTAAACAAAATACAGTACTTAAATGATCTCTTAAAACTAAACAATAAATGAATTATGGTCTACACCCAGTTTAGATGTTGACATTTGAAACATAGATGTGTAATTATTACTACGAAGTGTGATTACTGGAGTAAGACTAGCACAAGATATTTTCAACCACCTTACCATGAAACTATCGCCAAGGAGGTAAGTTAATTTGTCCATTATGCTTTGTATTTGCTTAAAAGATGCATGGAGAGACACTGAAAAATCTAATGTGTAAATGATTAACTAACTATGAATTTATGAGTTCCAGATAAAATATCTATACCGCCCACCATTGGTATATTGATGTCAAAAGAGGTAAGTAAGGTAAACAACATATCAATTAAAGGTACATAAAGGTTGAAATATTTATCTTTCAGGTCCAAAATTTAATATCTTGAAGTTTAAGGTGATTTATGGTATGTATCTAGAGCTAATTGGATTACTTCTATTGCTAATATATTTATATTTATTTTCTTTTGGGTTTCTCCAATTAATGCGTTCAATGTTTTTGTATATAATAATATATTCCGTATTCAAATTT
The DNA here is from genome assembly GCA_947037095.2 of Nycteola revayana. Classification (NCBI taxonomy): domain Eukaryota; kingdom Metazoa; phylum Arthropoda; class Insecta; order Lepidoptera; family Nolidae; genus Nycteola; species Nycteola revayana. The sequence continues at coordinate 10,398,519 of OX344842.1, read as the reverse complement.
GGATGTTTAATAAATTCACCTTCTAATTAACGAAACCTGTTTATTATTTTATTCGAATAATTTCATTATTATTATTTCGGATCATGCTAGGACTTTCACTTTTAAAAGATAAGTTTAGTACGTCACGGCTTTTTTCATATTTTATATAAATATTTTTCGTAAGTATTAGATTTGGTTTATTATCTAATAAGTTTCATTTTAGAGATTTGTCATCGCTATGGTGACTAAGTAGAGCATGCATCACAGTAATATTTGATGTATCTTTCTCGGCAGAATCTACAGTTCCCGATAAAATCCATCCTAAAGAGGTACACTGAGCCACCGTACTACCACTAGGAGATTTATGTAAATTTCCGCTCCTAGCAACATGTCTACCTTCTTTGGCTTATATAATAGTAATTTGGATCCGCTAATTGTACATCACTAACTTATGTCCAGTCTAAATAAGGCATTTCCCGCACAGGTAACATGGACGTGATCGATTTTAGAACATATGCCTTGACCACAAGTTCGAACGATGGATCGATCCTGGAATGTAATTTTATATTTACACTAGCTTCCGCGCACGTAACTCCCGTTCCCGTAGAAACTTTATAATAAAATTGAACTGAAAGAATTCCTCGTAGACCCGAAGTCCGAGAGGCCCGCGAACTGAAAAGTAGAGCGACAGCTGCACAAAACTCCCTTAAAGAAACTAAAAGCCATAATCCCTCAATCTCCCCGTCAGCGAACGCCCCGAGCCGAGGTCCAAGTTCCACAGGGGACGCTCTCTTGCGCAGGTTGCTTAGTTTGTAGTGTTTAAACCATTTATCTAGGCTGGAGCTCTGCTCACCTTTTTGCCCGGTGAAGTAGCAAAAGCCTCAGGGCTAACTTCATATGACTGTCTGAAAAATAAAGATTTTTTCAAATGGGACCAGAAGTTGCTGAGATTAACGCGTTCAAGCAAACAAACTCTTCAGCTTTATCTATTATGGCAAATAACTTGTTAGGTACCAATTCTTTGCGTTTTTAAACTCGTGATAATTTCTCAACGAAATGTCCGATTGGAATAAAACAAAGAGTATTTTACTTCTACATAAATACCTTTTAGTCCAGGGTCGATAATTTTTAAAACCAAAAAAAATCATAATAGGATGAAACCCATTAGAAAAGGAGGGAAATATGATAAAAATGAAAGGAAAAATAATTTACGGGCGATCTGAGGTTGGGAAGGGGATGGGGGTGAGTTTTTAAGGGTAAAAAACGGTTTTTCTCGATTTCCGGCAAAACTAAAAGTCCTATCGAAAAAAGTCAAATGGAAAAGTTGTAGATAATAAAAAGATCTAAAACTTTTGTATTTACACTTTTTTCACATAACCTCAAAATTTATGTGAAAAATTCAAAAAACCAAGTTTTTGGTTTTTTATTTTTATCTTTTACAACAATGTTTTTTTTTTAACGAAATTTTGTGATAACTTACCTTTTTATGTCCCAAATACGCTGTAATTTATTTAATTAAAAATATTTATTTTTTCACCTTATTTTGAATTAATATCGAAAAAACACCCTAATTTTCAATGGAAAATTCACCCGTCAAAATATCAGCTTTTTTCAAAAAGTTGGTGTGGTTTCTGTTCGTTGGAATCTCTACTTTCCGATGGTAAAAAAAAAAATATATGTTACTATGGTAAATCTTCTCCGAAAATGCAAAAATTAAAAAAAAACTTGAATTTGAAAAAATTTTTTTAATTATTGTAAATAATTTCATCTAAAAAATGTGATTGCTGCAATTTGTTTCAATTAAAAAGTTGATTTATTTAATTCTTATTACATTTATGTCATAGAAAATCTCATTATAGATAAATATAAATGTAAATCGTACTATTAAATGTAGATGCTTTATTCTCATTACGTTATTCATTACAATATTTTTAAACACATTATAGATTTTGAAATATATTTTTTTTCATGGGATTAACTTGTGCAAAATTAAGGAGATAATTATTTTTTTATCTTGTACTAAAATATCATTTAATTTCAATCTTTAGGTTATGTTAAGTTAAGCATACTATTTTTTAAAGAAAATATTACGATTTTTATGGTTGAGTTGATTGATACAGATAAAAATAGAGATAGTATTTACCTTCCTATGCAGATTCGAAAAGTTTTATTGTTTTTTTAAGTAAACTTGTCACAATTATCTTCAAGAAACTCAGCGTGCACGTGTATTTTTATAAACGATGTTGTATACTGTACTGTATTTCGAATACTGGTTAGGCTAGCGGTTGTAACAGCTGCTACGAAATATATAGTATATAATAGTAGGTATGTATGTAGTAAGACCCAGACCCACCTAGCCCCTTCCCCACTTCTCCACGAAATACCTTTTGATGGGCTACAATTTTTCGTAGGTCACTCAGGTATATCTACTCAGGTATATATATAATTTATCTCAAAATAGTTATAAATAAGCATCTACGCATATAATTTAAAGAAAATTAGACAACTTTCTCCAAATATTGTAGATGTCTTATTAAATATTAATTTAATTAACTTATTTGTTTGTTAATTATAGTAGTATATTTTTATTTGCAATTTTTTTGTTATCAACGTCACATGTAATCTAACGTTTTTCGAGTAATTAAAGTCTAAATTTTAATAAATAGCTCAAAATTATTTATAATAATTAAAATTTTTTTTCAAATTCAAGTTTTTTTTTAATTTTTGCGTTTTCTGAGAAGATTTACCATAGTAACATATATTTTTTTTTTCACCATCGGAAAGTAGAGATTTCAACGAACAGAAACCACACCAACTTTTTGAAAAAAGCTGATATTTTGACGGGTGAATTTTCGATTGAAAATTAGGGTGTTTTTTCGATATTAATTCAAAATATGGTGAAAAAATAAATATTTTTAATTAAATAAATTACAGCGTATTTGGGACATAAAAAGGTAAGTTTTCACAAAATTTCGTTAAAAAAAAAACATTGCTGTAAAAGATAAAAATAAAAAACCAAAAACTTGGTTTTTTGAATTTTTCACATAAATTTTGAGGTTATGTGAAAAAAGTGTAAATACAAAAGTTTTAGATCTTTTTATTATCTACAACTTTTCCATTTGACTTTTTTCGATAGGACTTTTAGTTTTGCCGGAAATCGAGAAAAACCGTTTTTTACCCTTAAAAACTCACCCCCATCCCCTTCCCAACCTCAGATCGCCCGTAAATTATTTTTCCTTTCATTGTTATCATATTTCCCTCCTTTTCTAATGGGTTTCATTCTATTATAATTTTTTTTCACTTTTCATTATTTTTAAAGGCTTCTACCCTGGTCTATTTGATAACATAATGCTTAATTTGGATGAGGATTAATATTACGATACACATTTAACGTAGTTTCATTCTTCAGACGATTTTATATTTTTTATGAACATAAAAGCGGTTATTGTGACTAAACTATGATAGGTAGATATGTGCTCTTGCGGACTTTTTTGTAGATCTTCATAAGACCTACAAACCCTTAGTGCATCATTTTGTTCTATTGTCAATAGTTATTGCAGCGCACGCATAAATAGGTTTTAACAACTTGGTTTACAAAATCGCAATTTTCTTACGGATTCCTAATTTTTTTTAATAAAATATAGCCTATAACCTTCCTTGATAAATGGTCTATTCAACACTGAAATCGGACCAGTAGTTCCTGAGATTAGCGCGTTCAAACAAACAAACAAACTCTGGTGCTTTATAATATAATAGAATAGATAGGAATCAATAGAAAACTTTCTGTTAGTATCTTTACCATAAATTGAAGCCTTAACAGGTTTTTTACTTAACCCTAAACTATGTACAATGTCGTCCGACACAAAAGATGCTTGCGAACCTTGATCAATCAAGGCTCTTACAGTGTACTTTGCCCCATTTTCGATACAGCTCTCACCAGAGCCGTGACTATTAAAACCTGACTATTAGCTAAACCCTTCTAAAAATATGATGCAATCTGCTCCTCGTCAAATCCTACCGTATGAGTATGTTCTTTCATCTGCGGAACCCTATAGCTGAACGAACTTCCTTCATCCTCCGAGGATTTAGGTTCATCGGTGGGATGTAACCAAGAATGATGTCTGCGCTTACAAATTCGACAAAAGGCAGTATATTTACAAACCCTGGCAGAGTGGTTGTGCCCCAAACAGTTAAAACATAAGTTTTTGTCTTGTACAAACTTACGTCGAATATCCACGTCTTCGTTGACAAATTGTTTGCAATTTACAAATTTGTGATTATTTAATTTGTCCTTATCGCTAGTATTTCCGATATTTTTAGATGGCTTAGTTTCTATAAACTCAAATGCTCTATACATACTTGTTAAGAAATCTTTAAACTGCTCAAATTTAGGCAACTTATCGGAATCCGTGTTGCTGGTGACTTTAAATTCCCAATTTTTTCTACTTTCTGGATCTAGTTTTAACGTTATGATGTGAATAATTAAATGTCCCATGAATTTACATCTATATCTATAATTTAAGTGCCTCTAGGCAGTCCGTCGTTGTATCGATTAGCTCTTTTAACCCACTAGCAGACTCCTGGAGCAAATTTCTTTGACTTAACAATCTCTTTAAAATGCAATGCGACGAATATTTTTTATTATTATATCTACCCTCCATTAAAGTCAAGCATCTGTCATAATTTAACTCGGAAAGTTCAGTCAGTTGCTCGGCCTCAACAGTCAAATAACTTTTTAAATAATTAAATTTATGAACCTTATTTATCGTACTATTACATTGTATTGCAGATACAAACCAATGTCGGAATGTCGGCCATTCAGTATATTTACCCGAAAACAAGGGAATAATTATTCTAGGCAACTTAATAACCTTGTATTTAGGTTCCGAAACACTTGCTTGTGAACAGGAAGCCTTAGAAACATCGCTTATCTTAAATTTATCTAAAGCAGTTTTAAATTTACATTTTAAATCTAAATATAATTCCTCTGTACTAAAATAAATTTCATTTGTTGTGTATGATGAAGCTAATAATAATTCTTTAAGCTCACAATCCTTTACTATTTGAGTATGTGTTAAATTAAATTGCGCCCATAGCTCTTCGATATTCTCTAATCTCGTTTCTAAATATTGCTTGGTAATCCTATCCTTAGGCGACTTATTAAAATTGCTTTTAGCTTTTAAAAATGTAGTCAGAATGTCTTCTTGTACATTAACATTCGATTGCCAAGACATTTTTAAAGTTAAATATTTAACCAAAATAACTAAATTAATGAATTTAAACAACAATTTAATACACAAGTTAACTTAAAAAATGTACTTAAAACCAACATATTTTACAATTTAATAAAAACGATCAAAAATATTCTAAGTGTTTTAAACATTTAAATTCTAACCAAAATCGGGCATAGGTTCCCCGTCTGAACCAAATATCACTTAAATCTAACTAAGTCTAAACATGCACATATACTAATTATCACTACAATTAAATTTACACGAGAAAAGTTGAAGTTAAATTCTTCTAGGCAATAAGATTCACTTTGGCTTGGAAATTTGGAATGACAAATGATGGCGGCCTTAAGTTGTCGGTATAGTCGCTCGACAATTTAAGGCAACAGGATGATAGGCAGTGGTTTTTTTAGTGATGAGCTCCAACCAAATTTGTGAGGGCATTGAAAATATGGCTTTCAAACCGTCGACCTCGGTCTGCAGTCACTCGAGTCAGCCAAAGACAAAGAGGACAGCAAAATCTTGTAATCCAGCCAAATACTAAGGCACCAGCGCAAGCTTTAGCAGTGATTTCTTTTAGTGGGTATGCCTCAGGCCAACGAGTGTATCTATCAATGAGAGTAAGACAGTACCTGAAATCTGAGGAAGGGGTTAAAGGTCCTACAATGTCTAAATGGATGTGTGAAAATCGAGATGATGGAATTTAAAATGGTAAAAGAGGTGATTTAGTATGACGAGACGTGCATTTTAAACATTACCTTGCCCACTATCTACAATCTTTGCGTATCCCTGGCCAAATGAAATGTTGAGAGACCAGTCGCACTGTAGCTGTATTCCCAGAATGATGAAGATTATGAAGAGAGTCGAATGCTGTTCGTCGTACAGCTGGAGTAACATATGGACGAGGTTTTCTTGGGTCGAAGTGTCACAGTGTACAGGTAAGTTGTCATTCTTTTCAGAAGCTATTTTCTGTAGTTTGAGAGTAGAGCCTTTTAACAGGAGATCTTGCAGTGCTGAATCATTGTCCTGAAGTCGTGCAAGCTCTTCAAAGTTTATGGCTGCAGAGATTTCTTCAACGCGTGACAATGAATCAGCCACAACGTTCTTTTAACCAGGTAAATATCTTATGTCAGTAGTAAATTGTCCAATGAAATCTGGGTAACGCAATCGTCTGGGCGAACAACTATCTCTGTTGGTTTTGAAGGCGAAAGTCAGTGGCTTATGGTCTGTGAAAATGCTGAATGTTCTAGCTTCGAAGATGTGTCGGAAATATTTGATACCTTCATATACTGCTAACTACTCACGATCATAACGGCTCTATTTCTTTTGAGCGGCGCTTAATTTGTGAGTATAATCAGACTAAAAAAATGAGATCAAAAATTAGTGTTTATAAACACTCATGGCACACATCATTTTTGTGTTCGCCACAAACAGTATTTTTGCACTTCACGCAAATTATTTTTGACATTCTCTTTTTTTTACATGAACAATAACTACAATATCAGCGTTTCTTAACCGGGGGTTCATCTTTATTATCACCTTGACTTTCTGTAGTAGGTTGGGTCATAATATTTTCAATTTTACTTCTGACGTGTCTAGGCAAAGATGGGGGGGCATCTAGTCTATTATTCATCCACGGTGCAGTTAATTGTTCGCTAACTTTCGTCATATATTCTCTATGACTCAAAGGTTTCTCCTTCTTTGCGTGAATGTTATGGAAATAAAGAACATATGAATTAACAAAAGCCATATTCAATATGCCATAAAACATGGTCATACGCCATCTGTTTGTTTTTCGAGAACAGGACATTGTAGAACACATTTGATCGAATGTTTCTATTCCACCTTTAGTCTGATTGTAGAACATTAATATTTCAGGCTTACCAGTTGTTGTATTGACCACACCTTTTTCGTCATATGATGATAAAAGATACTTTATTATTTATATTATTTAGATTAATCTTTGATGGCTTTGGTTTGTAAGAGACCGGCGTCAATAATCCATCATAACCAAACATAGAAGTTCCTATAGGAACTTGTGTTGTTCCTATAGGGCGAGAACGAGTATTCTTCATCTCCTCCGGTATTTCTCGTTTGTTTGACCGTATCGTTCCTACAAGTGTTAACTTATATGGCGCCAAAAGCAACGATTTAGCAAGAGGAACGGACGTAAACCAATTATCACAGGTTATATTACTACTATTAAAAGAAGGGGCCGGATTGCCTCCACGACGCGCAATCCGCTTCTAGCCGCTCTTGCCAACTCCGAAGAGTCTGGCGACGGACCTCAGTCCGCCACCGTGCAATGCCTTCCGGGAAGGGGTCGCGGCCAGAACGCGCTCCCTCACAGCTCCGTGGTATGTGGCGGCCAATGCCTCCGCCTCCAGATCCCGGAGGGGAAACCGCCAGGAGGCAAGCCGCATTAAAAGCAACCGTGCAGTAGGCGCGCGACGTCAAGGGGTCGACTCAAATGGGGGCGCCATATAGCGCCATAGATTGGATACAATATCCGAATATCCGAATACAAACTCCCGGGCCTACCGACATTGGGCAACGATCCTCCGAGAGCACCTGCCGTTGCCACCAGCTTCGGGCCCAACTGATTGAAGTGAGCCTTGAAATACCACCTGCTGTCGAGCACTATGCCGAGATATCGCATTTTGTCCCCGATAGCAATGGTCTCACCTCCCACTACTAGGTGAGTGCCTGCGGGTGGTGCCCGCCGAGGCTCGTGAAATACAAGGGCCTCAGTTTTATTGAGCGCCGCCTGCAGACCCAAACGACAAATTCGGGCGACCAACTGCGCCACACCTGCTGTGGCAAGAATGGTCGACCGTCGATGGTCGGCGCCACGGGCGGTCACGAGGTTGTCGTCAGCGTACGCAATTACGCTGACACCAACTGAAAACCACGCCCCCGCAGCGCCCAATCAAACCCGATGTTCCACAGAACAGGCCAGCAGCCCGTCCTGCCGCCGCACGTCGGGTACACTACCTCCCTTTCCTGCAGGTAGTGACCCACCAATACCCGGAGGTATCTGGGTACCCCGTGGTGCCGAACACCCTCCAATATACAAGCCCGCGGGAGGGGGTTGAAGGCGTTTTTGATGTCGAGTGACACCACCAACAATACCTCTCTCTCTGGCTGGTCGCCTCTTCGGACAACTCCCGCACCCTAGCGATTGCGTCCACGGTCGACCGACACTGGCGAAACCCGTACTGGTCCGCGTATAAGTCGGGACCAACCTCACCGAGATGTTTGGCGAGGCGGACCGCGATCACACTCTCCATTAGCTTGCCCACCTCACTCAATAAAACGATTGGGCGGTAGGCTGATGGAGACTCCGCAGGCCGCCCGTTCTTAGGAAGAAGGATGAGACCACCGGGCTTGGGGCGCAGGCACGGCCATAGGCATGACATAAATAGGCACCGACTATCATTACGGTGAGTGGCCCCAAGGCCGCCTTCACGTACCCCAGATCTCTGACGATATCAGAGAAGGGCCGTGCGCCGACTGACGACGACGAAACGATTGCCACCAAGCCGTCCAGATCCCCGACAAAATTGGGTCTGTCAGGAACCATATACGGCTCGGCGGTGACAGCGACGTAGATCCAACCTATCTATAAAGGGACGTGTCCATCGCCTCCACAACTGACTGTTTAGAGCCACCTGTCTCACATTGGCCCCAGACCTCGGCGTTCCCTTCTTGAGCGGCTACTTATACAATTTCGAGCCGACACCATGGTCGGCCCGTCTACGAAGATCAAAGGACGCCACTTTAGCTTGTCGGCGGTACAGGACACCGCCCGATGTCCCGGTCTTCTGTCCTCATCGGAACACCTACAGCCGACAAGACTGGGGAAGACACAGCGGAAACAGCGGAAAGGCCTCGGCTCCAAAACATGAACCCGGGCCGACACATCCCCACAAACACTCGTTCCACCCACTGCAATTTGATGGCTGCAGGCACAATTGTGCCGAGGCCGGACGGCTCTCGACGGGCATCTCATACTGGTGGCTAAATTTTTTAGGCCAGCTGTCGCCAGTAGCTCGACATCCTTTTCCGCAGAAGTACAGTCATCGAGTATCGGGGAAGACTCGTCCCTTAGTGAGAAGCACATCGGTGATGCCGAGCTCCTCCATTTTAAAACTCTGGCAAGCTTTATACATTACCTTGGCGTACGGGGAGGGCGGAGCCTCCCACTGCGTTTCTTCTTACGGCGCTTCTTCGGTAACCTTCGGGGCTAAAGGTCCGGCAGCAGCAGCGCTCTCACGTTGACGCCGCTTCTTCCTAGCGCTCCAGCTCTCCACAGTCTGTCAGCCTCTGTATTAGGGCTGGGCTCGATTGATGCAGGAGCAACCGGAGCGGTAGACCTAATAGGCTCTGTCGCAGCTGGTGGAACCGCCTTCTTGCCCTTGCTCTTACTCTTTGATTGGGGGGTCGGAGCAGGGGCAGGCAGGGATGCCTCTGAAACAGGAGCCGGCCGCCTGGCGCTGGCAGCGTAGCTGGTGGAGGCCACCGGTTTGGCCAACGCCGCCTCTCTTCTTTGGTCCGCAGCCAGAGGTGGTCGTGGCATCGGCGGCTGCGGTGGGACCTACAATTTGGACTTAGCTTCATTTGATCCATGAGTATCCTACTCATGGACTTGAAGTAGGGTGGAAGCTCAGCTTCGCCCGAAACAGCCGCCGACGTTGATGACGGCGCTAGCGCTTTCCTGCTGCGTGCTTTGTTGGCAAACAGCTTCTCCATCCGCCAGTCCAGAGCAGCGATGCTCTTTGAGGGAGCGTTTCTGATACCTAAGCAGACGTACCTCTTCCAAAGCCGTTCGCCGCTCATAACCCTCCAGGACGTCTTGGAGGCCTCGGGCGGCAAACTAAGGGGCCTTCTGACAAGTGTCCTTAAGATTACATGAGTTTTTCGCACATGTAAAATGGTTTCGACATGGCGAGCAGCCAACTCCTGGGGGCCCAGTTCCACCCCACCTGCACCAGAAGAGACAGGGATGGATCGCCGTCTCTCCTCAAGCTCTTCAGCGAGCTCTTTTACAGCCCGACTCTGCATAAGCTCGCGCTCTGCTCTAACCAAATCTTGTTTGGCCTTAGTCAGCCCAACAAACTTTCCCGTAGTGGGAGGACGACCTCTTCCGCGCTTTCCCTGAAGCTTGGGAGCTTTCGGTTGCCCGGGGGCAGGCCCTCCATCAGTCTCGCGCTCCTTTGACTCCGACTAAGACAGTAGACATGGGCTAGGCCGTTCCTGGCTCCTCTTTCTGCCTATTGGGAAGGAGACTCTCTCCTCACCCTCGTGCACCGTTACTAGCGAGCTGGTAGACGACACTACCTGTATCATCCAAATTATTACCTAACACTTTAGTAAATAACACAATATAAAAAAAAATTGTTTCCCTTTATTTATTTTATTGTTCCGAATAATACAAAGTCTCTATCAAAGGCAATCCGATTTCCGATTTCCTTTGCAGCTAGAAGCTAGCCAGATGTAGATTAAGTACAGCAAACTTAATATTATGAAAGTTGGTAATATATATATTGTATATCGATTTATGCAAGTTGTAAGCGCAAGGCTTAGTAATATCAAAGTTTGGCAATCTTGTTTAAAATCTACCTGACGAAGCTGAATCTCACTCTCACAATCTCAAACATGAACAATAGGCTAGTTGACACATATAAAATTATGTTACAATGATGTTTAGTTCTAAAAGTATTTGTCTTAATATGGAACCTAAATATAATAATGTCTTTTGAAAAAACTTAAATATTTTTGTATAAACTCAATTTGAAAATTATTTCTTTTGTCTGTCTTTAACTTTCGAAAACGCTAACAGCCATTTTGTGACGTCATACGTCTAGTTAAAAAACATGAAGGCGATCCTTTATTATCACACTTTTTGAGTCATGACGTCATCGATCTTAGGACACAGAATATGTATTTATTAGACCAACATGGGATATCGTTTTCATCTCTAAATGTCAAGCCAATTGTAAAATATTAATTTTAGTGGTTTCTAGATCTCAATTAAATGCCATATTTTTTTCTTGATCTATATTTCAAATGATTAACAAAGACAAGAATTTTATGCGATTAGAAAAAAAAACGGTGGGTATGGTCTAATTCAATATACAGACATTTTCCAGGTTTATAAACCAATGTTGTAATTAGGTTCCTGATGAGTACTACTTTTAAAATTACCTGCTTATTAAAACTGAACACAAAACTTATTCAGCACCAAACTTTTACTTAAAATTACTAATCAGATCACCGAGTAGCGTTCAAAAAATCTATCTATTCAACTCAAAGCCGTATTACTGCATAGTAATTGTAAGCGAACCATATCGAAAGGATACCTTTCAGGTGCTATTCCTGATACTCAAAAAAACCTTTGTCTGATATCTGTACCGCTCTCCGTTCTTGGAATTGCATAATAGGATTCAATGCTATTTATCAACACTAGTAGGCGTTAGGAAGGAGTGGGTGACACGCAGTGGCGGATTTACCAGCAGGCTTAATAGGATGTAGCCTATGGCGGCAAAATTTTGAGGGCGGCAAATTAGTGTAGACTTAGGTCAAAATAAAATAAAAAGTATGGACATGGGCCATGAACGTAAGCATAGGTATTGGTTGGCTCCGACTAGGACACGGACCGGTTTATACCTATAGTATGGTATTATAATAGTAAGTAATGTTTAAATTCATTCTAATGGGCACAATAGCGTAAACGTTTTGTAATTAATTTTGTTAAACCGTGCAACAGTTTGCACTCGGCATCCTACAAAGTAAAATAACTGAATCTTTTAATTGTTTATGTATTTTTCATTAAGCAATTCCTTTAAGTTTTTTATGGACTGACGTATACGATATTTTTTCATGGCTGAAGAAAGTTTTGAGATTGATATAAATTTTTTGAAGTTGCCCTGTTAATACCCTGCGTGAGGTTCTATCTGGCGTGTTTTTATTTTGTTTCGGTCTTTGTTGGTTTCGGAATACAGATCCCGAAACGATATGTAATTACACAATTACATATAGTTTTGCTATCTTTTCTTGATAATAGTAGATAAAACGTTATTAATATTATTGTCTGAGTAAAACATTACTCAGTTCTAGGCTTAATTAAACTAAACTTAAACGAGTCAAAAACCAAGTTAATGCGCCGTGTGTTGTGTAATGCAGGGTATGTGGTGTCAACTCGTCTGAAGAGTTCTGTAAATAGTCTCGGATCTAATAATTTAATGTGTTCGGGCGCCGTCGGCTATCTTCGTGAGGCGTCGGGCGGCCGCGGGGCGCAGGAGCAGCCCACGTCACTTCGAGCGAGAACAACCGACGACATACACGCGCGCCTTAGTAATTTTATATTGTACTTTTTTGGATATACGTAGCAGTTTTTACAGTCCACTGCCTTTCATTTAAAGTCCAAGTTAAGACCCTTACATTTTGGTCCTTCGAGCCTCTTATACGTCGCGTTTGAATTATAAAAAACGGTCGACGACTGGCCGTACAGTTAAAGAACTTCGCCGTTACATCGTCGGTTCAAAAGCGCCGTGTCATTATTCGTAACGACAATTTTTTGAAGTCAACGTGTCACCGCTTCATGGAAGTCAAATAAGTACATCGTGTGGATAAGGATAAGGACATTTTGTGAGTTTGTTCCAATTATTTCCCTTCTATTTCCTTTCCGAACATTATTAACGATTACAGTGTTAAATTCATATGTAGATTATTTGCTTCTTTGTTTTCATTTTCGCCTCATTAGTGTTAGTGCCATAGCCATCATATGTTTCACTCTTCTATTGCATTTACGCGTATATTTTCTGTTGCTTTGACGCATTGCTTATCTATCGCTTGCCGTTTACCGTTATAATTTGTATCGGTCGCATCAGCTGATTGTCCCGTGCGTTGAACACTGAGTCAAGGTCACGCGTCTATTCATACTTTACGTATTTATCTTTGTTTAAAAAATAATCTTGGCTAATTATTTATCGCTTCGCTGAATTTTTAATATCTACATATAATTATAATTTGCTCATTATGGCCGAAGATTTACTTATTAGAAAACGTAGTGCTATGAAAGCGAAGCTAACGAACTTTGGCAATTTTATTACTGTCTTGCTTAGTTGTGAGGCTATTTCCGAGCTACAGCGTATCGAATTGGAGGGACGTTTAAGTAAATTCGATGCTATATACGATGATTTTGACGAATTACAGTTGCAAATCGAGGTACAATCGGACAAGCCGGACGATGCGTATGCAGAACGATCCAAGTTTGAAGAGCGTTACCATGCACTCGCAGCGCAGGCGCGTAGTCTGTTGGCTGGCGCCGCCGCTGGCGTCGGTGAGAATGGGTCTGTAGCGGGCTCGGAAGGCAAACACTCAGGTGAATCGTTCCAACGTAACTTTATACGCTTACCCAAGATTAATTTGCCTAGTTTTGATGGTGGTTATCAGTACTGGCTTGAGTATAGAGATACCTTTTTGTCACTAATCCATAACAGTAGTTGCATAGATGAAATTAGCAAGTTCCACTACCTTCGTGCATCACTAAAAGGTGATGCAGTGGAAGTCATAAAAAATATTGATTTTAAAAGTGAGCATTACGATATGGCGTGGAAGTTGCTATGTAACCGCTATGATAATAGTAGACTTTTAATTAATAATCACGTGCAGGCATTGTTCAATGTTGAACACATTCCTAGGGAGTCGTGTACCTATTTGCGGCGTTTAGTTGACGTCATAAACAAAAATATTAGAGCCCTGAAAACATTGAACGAGCCCACGGAGTACTGGGATACGTTGATTGTGTACATGATGTCCGTTAAATTAGATTCTGTCACTAGTAGAAACTGGGAGGAATATCGGAACACTTTGCCAAAGTCACCCACACTATCACAATTTTGTTCATTTATAAATAAAAAGGCAGATCTTTTAGAAACTTTAGAATACAATACAAAGGCAAACACAGACAGTAGCTGTAATACATTACAAAATAAACCTGAATCTTTGGTTATAGCAACTGAACAGAGTGCAAATAAAAATCAAAATTCATCACATAAAATAAAATGTCCCTTATGTACAAAGACACATCTTTTGTATACTTGTGAAGAATTTCGTACATTGCCGGTTGAAACTCGTATTACTAAAGCGAGAGAATTTAAGGTTTGCTTTAATTGTTTGCGTTCTGGACATTTAACTAAGCGATGTAGATTAACAGGATGCAAATATTGTAAAGGTAAACACAGTACACTTCTACATGTTGAGGATTCCAAATCGTCTAAATTTCAAGATCCTATGCCAAGTAGTGTTGCCTTACCTACTGACGTATCTGGAGATATTTTTCCGAATAATTGCCCTCCAAAAAATGATGCATTGTCTAGTGATATTTCTTTGAAAGTTACTACCGCTTCGCATATTTTACTGTCCACAGCGTTGGTGAAGGTGGTGAACAACCAAGGACGCAAGGTTGACGCCCGGATCCTGCTCGATAACGGTAGCACAGCCAATTTTATAACTCAAACGCTTTTTAATCAATTGGGGTTACCTAGACGCAACACGAGCTCCACGATCACAGGTATAAACAGTCAGACTACAATAAGTACACAGTCTTGTAACTTAACTATTCAGTCTCGCAACGGTGGCTATGAAACGAATATAAGCTGTTTTGTATTGCCTCAAATTACAAAAATATTTCCGTCTTCTTTGATAGACAGACATAATATTCCTGTACCTTCAAATGTACAGTTGGCTGATCCTACATTTCACATTCCGTCAGTAATTGACATTTTAGTAGGTGCCGAAGTATTTTGGAACGTCCTAGGTTCCGCATCAATTAACCTAGGTAAAAACCAACCTACATTACGTGACAATAAATTCGGATGGATAGTATCAGGCTCTGTGTCGCTTCCATTACATTCATCCACGAAAATTCAGTCGCATTTGTGTAACACTTCTTTAAGCGAAATCAATGATAATTTGAGTAAGTTTTGGGAACTTGATTCCGTTTCTTCATTACATTCCTTATCACAGGAAGAACGGGCTTGTGAAGAAAGTTTTCGTTTGCATACAACTCGTGATGAAAAAGGTCGGTTTGTGGTTACCATGCCTCTAAAAGAGGATCCCAGTATATTAGGTCGATCTTACGAAATGGCAAAACGCCGTTTTTTGTCCTTAGAGCGTCGGTTCCAGCGCGATCCTGTCTTCAAGCAAAGGTACATCGATTTCCTGCAGGAATACGAGAACCTGGGGCACATGACAGAGGATCGTTCGCTGAGGAAACCTCATTCAGATGGTAACTCAGAGTATTACCTTCCACACCATGGGGTCGTTAAAGAGTCGAGAGTCACCACGAAACTCCGGGTAGTCTTCGATGCATCAGCTGCAACCACATCTGGATTATCACTCAACGATATCCAGATGGTGGGACCTACCGTACAAGACGATCTTTTTTCAATACTGTTACGTTTTCGTCAACACAAATACGTAATTTCTGGAGACATCGAAAAGATGTATAGGGCGATCATGGTGACACCTGAACAACGTTCCTTGTTTAAAATAATTTTTCGGACTGATCCAAAGCATCCTTTAAAAACGTATACTCTTAATACCGTTACGTACGGTACAGCCTCTGCTCCTTATTTGGCCACGAAATGCTTAGTTAGCCTGGCGGCAGCTGCTACTAGTGAACACGCAAAGTTGTCGATAGCGCGTGATCACTACGTTGACGATTTTCTTAGTGGTGGTAACTCCATTTCAGAGGTAATAGCGATGGGTAAAGAGGTCATTTCTGTTTTAGCTTCAGCAAACTTTCATCTACGAAAATGGCAGTCTAATAGTGAAGACATTTTAGCTGAAATAACAGGCGTTTCAGGTACTTCAAAAAGTTTGGATTTGTCCGCGAATAGGAACGTGTCTTCAAAAACGCTAGGCTTACATTGGCTTTGTGAGTCAGATGTACTAGCATTCTCAATTGGCATCGACAACAACGAACATGTCACTAAACGACATATTTTGTCTGTGATAAGTCAGATTTTTGACCCACTGGGTCTTGTAGGTCCTTGTGTTGTCGAGGCAAAATTAATAATGCAGATGTTGTGGATGGCTAAGTGTGACTGGGATGAACCGGTATCAGATGACATTAGTAATCGTTGGATTTCCTTTAAAAATACGCTTCAACACTTAAATGAACTAAAGATATCACGGTGGGTGTTACATGACAATTCTATTGCACACGAACTTCACGTTTTTACTGATGCATCTGAAAGGGCGTATGGTGCTTGTGTGTATGTGCGATCGGTAAATGAGAACGGGTCAGTTAAAGTACATTTATTGGTCTCTAAAAGTCGAGTGGCGCCAATCAAGCCAACGACCATTCCCCGACTGGAGCTATGTGGCGCGTTGTTGGGAACAAGACTGTGTACTAATGTGCAAAAATCGTTTACCTTGTCATTCAGTAGATGTCGGTTTTGGTGCGATTCAACGATAGTGTTGAGTTGGCTGTCAATGTCACCAAGTTTGTTGAAACCGTTTGTTCGTAACCGCGTTGACGAAATACAAGAAAGCACTGCTGGGTGTACGTGGAGCTACGTGCCGTCAAAGGATAATCCGGCAGATCTTGTTTCGCGCGGGCTGAAGGCTGACCTTATCAGAGAGTGTCCATTGTGGTGGTCAGGTCCAATTTTTCTGTCTAAGAATGAAAAAGAATGGCCAAAAATGCCCAATGAAAACGTGAGACAGGATTTACCTGAAGTTGTGTCATCTCACTTCATTACTCATCCTCATCCTCATCAATCATGTTTTAATAATAATAATTTAATTTCACATCATCAGTCACATAATAATCATGAATTCATAAATATCTTAATTCATAAATATTCAAATTTTAATCATTTACAGAGGGTAGTTGCCTATTTACTAAGGTATATACATAATTTAAAAAGTAAATTCAATAAATTTCTAGGTCCACTATCTCATCAAGAACTAAAAAATTCCTTAAATTTTATTATACGTCACGCTCAAATTGAAATGTTTTCTAAAGAGTGTGCTATATTGAAATCAGGTAAGACATTGCCTCGTAAAAATAGATGTATTTCTTTGAGTCCTTTTATTGATACAGATGGTATCATTCGTGTAGGCGGCAGACTAGACAACTGTCCCTACGAGTATAATGTCAAACATCCCATTTTGCTTTGTAGTAAACATCATATTACCAAAATTATTTTTAATAAATATCATTTAGATTTATTACACGCTGGCCCTCAGCAACTACTGGCAAATATACGGCAAATGTACTGGCCTCTAGGTGGCAGAAATCTTTCCAAATTAATTGTAAAAAAATGTATTAAATGCTTTAAACATAAGTGTCAAGTTGTGCAACCTATAATGGGTCAATTGCCTTCTTCCAGGACACATTTAGAGTTTCCATTTTTAAATTGTAGTGTTGACTATGCCGGGCCAGTAATGATAAGTGACCGCAAAGGGCGAGGGTGTAGGCTTGTCAAGGCATATTTGTGCATTTTTGTTTGCCTTGCAGTTAAAGCTGTGCATATTGAGCTCGTTACAGATCTGACCAAGGAAGCTTACATGGCTGCCTTAAATCGCTTTGTGTCTCGTCGAGGCAAGCCCCAAAGCATCTTGTCGGATAATGGCACCAATTTCGTTGGTGCATGCAATGAATTGTGGAAATTCCTGCAAGATTCAAACCTTGAATATGACGTCAGTCAGCAAGGTATCGAATTTACTTTTGCGCCTCCTTACTCTCCCCACTTCAACGGTATTGCCGAAGCTGCTGTAAAATCCACTAAATACCATTTGAAAAGGATTCTTGGTCTAGCACACTTCACATATGAGGAGATGGCCACATGCTTGAGTCAAATAGAGGCAGTCTTGAATTCACGTCCACTTACCCCACTTTCCTCTGATCCTCTAGATTTTTCTGTCCTAACCCCTGCCCATTTTTTAATTGGAAGACCACTTATGTCTGTTCCGCATCCACAGGTGACTGACATTGACATCAGCCGATTGGATCGTTACCACAGAATGGAGAATATACGACAACATTTTTGGAAAAGATTTCATATTGAATATGTTTCTCAGCTCCAGCAAAAGACAAAGTGGACATCCTCAACAGGGCAGCTGACTGAGGGAACCCTTGTTCTTATTAAAGAACGGGGACAACCGCCACTCATGTGGCCACTGGGACGAGTCACTAAGGTCTTCCCAGGCAGTGACGGAGCTTCACGCGTGGTCGAGCTGAAGACGAAGAAGGGGACAATGCTGCGGGCCTACAACAACCTCTGCCCACTTCCCATTACTTGAATACATCAACCCGGGGAGGATGTTCGGGCGCCGTCGGCTATCTTCGTGAGGCGTCGGGCGGCCGCGGGGCGCAGGAGCAGCCCACGTCACTTCGAGCGAGAACAACCGACGACATACACGCGCGCCTTAGTAATTTTATATTGTACTTTTTTGGATATACGTAGCAGTTTTTACAGTCCACTGCCTTTCATTTAAAGTCCAAGTTAAGACCCTTACATTTTTTTTTTTTTTTTTTTTGTTTTTTTTGTTTTTTTTTTTTATATCTGTAAAATGCGTGCGTGAGGTTCTATCTGGCGTGTTTTTATTTTGTTTCGGTCTTTGTTGGTTTCGGAATACAGATCCCGAAACGATATGTAATTACACAATTACATATAGTTTTGCTATCTTTTCTTGATAATAGTAGATAAAACGTTATTAATATTATTGTCTGAGTAAAACATTACTCAGTTCTAGGCTTAATTAAACTAAACTTAAACGAGTCAAAAACCAAGTTAATGCGCCGTGTGTTGTGTAATGCAGGGTATGTGGTGTCAACTCGTCTGTTAGCATGAACTTTCACTGAATTACATGTGTTTAGGATATTGGATTTTGAAGAGTTCTGTAAATAGTCTCGGATCTAATAATTTAATGCTTTGGTATATTTTACTGCCATTGGCCCATGGGGATTCAGTTAATTGAAAGGCATTCATGAGGCCGAAGTCAATATTGAGGAGACTTTTAGTGCCTTTTAATATAAAACTGAGAGGCTGCCTTTCTTAAAGTCTAGGGAAAAATTGAAAGTAACAAAAATATGAGAAACCAAAAGCGCTATTAGTTATTAGTGCGTGAATCAAATGGGGAATCATATTTTATGATTCTGGTCCATCTCGATAAGTCTGCAGAGGGTCAAAAGATCTTCGGTAGTAAATCCATTTGCGATTTAGACGGAGTAATGTATGAACCTCCCAGGCCCAACGCAACTGTAGGGCAGTGACACAATTGTCAACAATTTGGATACTCCCCTAGATATTGCCACGTCGAACCGAGGTGCGTATAATGTTTGACCCCCGGGCATCATACGACAAATTGAAGTCGTCCCAAGGACCGTAATGATAGTTTCTACCCACCTGGTTGTGTAAACTTCGAAAGCCCCCAACAAAGGTAACCAGGGTAACTCACGTAAGATAAATTGGTATCCAGGAACACACGAAGCAGGTCTAAGACCTAAGCTTCCATCTGCTCCCGTTACAGCTGCCAAACCTGAAATTACCATCCCTCCTATCAACTCTGTCCAGGTCCAGGGTACCAATTTAAGACCGTCGTGGCCGCTTCCAAAATGGCACTTCTCTCAATCCAAAGGACCGAACAACGTCATCACACGGGTTGAAGACACTGGTGATTCAACAGCCCCTCGCAAGCCCCCTAGGCCATAAAGGCTATAAACTCCCAAGCCTCACGAGCCCCTCAGGCACAGTAGGCTAAGAATCCACAGGTCTCGCAGGCCCCTCAGGCCTAGCAAAGGTGGTCCAGGCCACTCTCATACACCCTTCGCACAAATCAAACACCGCGATCTCGCGATATAATTGCTAATTATACAAAGTGGATACAACAGAGGGGCTTTCCTTTAAACTGCCTATACTAGGTACCATTTCCAAGCTCTGTACCAAAAACCAATTAGCAGCAGTAGTTTAGTCACAAAAGATTTTTTAAATTTTTGCGCCGTTTGAACACGATGTATATTTCCTAACAGCTGATTATGTCTACGCATAGGTCATGCACCTTAAAACGATAAATCTGCGTATAACCTAGGATGCGTTGTTGCCACTTTGACGCAAATCATTGCAAAACATCCCGCACCAGCGCGCGCGCGACGTTGCCGCTTTGCTAGGTCAGTGAAATTTATTTACAAAGGGTGGTTACGTTTTACTCTGATTTGTAAGCTATTTAGTTTGTTTGAAAGAAAAAAAATCTAAATTTGGTTGCTTTTTATTTTTATACCGTATCGGATTAATAAAAAACACGAATAGTGAACGTAGCGTAATTTAATGCCCCTCTGTCATATCAACGTTGTATAGCCTCTATCGATATTGACGCCATTATGGAGCTCGCTGATCTCATTGAGATGTCAAACGAGAACCTTAATTAACAGAAAATGTCAAACGAGAACCTTAACAGAAAATTCGCACTTAAGACCTCTCTTAAAACAGCAATGGTGATTTGCTCGTTTATTAATTACAACTAACTAAGGATACTTTTAGACAAGTAGGAATGAGTAAAATCTCTAGTAGGATTAAACCTCCGTATAGGGTTCTTAAACGCGGACGGTATACTAAAGCAGCGTGATGAAATCGGAGAATTCCTCCGTGACAATCAATAAGACCTGGTTTTAGGTCAAGATTAATTCCTCAAGCCGTCCAATCGGAGGAGTCCTTGAAACGCGAATGACCGTGTAGTTAGAAATGACAGGACTAATAATTCTGCAAAAGGAAAACCTTGATGTATTTCAAAGGTCCACTACATTGCATACCGTTGGGCCCGCCAGTCGACCTCGTATACATAGAAGTTTCCATCTGTTGGTTAGGCATGACAGCTCATCAGACAATCATTATCGTTTCGGCTTACCTTCCTCCAGACAAGGAGTTTTTACGGTGCGATATCCAAATCCTTTATGACTTAGGGGGAGCGGTCACCGTCGCCGGCAACCTCACCGGTAAGCATGTGATTTGGAACTGCAACTCAAATAACTCGAGAGGTACCTCACTATCACAAAACTTGGAAATCATACTCTTCGACCCTATCATTCCATTCGAACCTACTCATATCCCATATACACCTGACCATCGACCGGACATATTCGATTTTGCACTTGAAAAGAAAATAAACTTACGTTTATCTTCCATACAGGTGCATCACGAGCTATGATCGGACCACAGGCCCGTCATCATAGAACTACTATCTCCCAGTGGTCACTCAAATCCTTCTCAGACCAAGACTGTTACTGACTGGAGAAAGCTCGGGTCCCGACTCGAGTCTACTTCCTCAGAATATCTTGACTCCATACCCTCTCATATTCAAACCCCCGAGCAAACTCTTAACGCTATCAATTCCCATACAGCTCACGTCCATTGCCAGATGAATGAATGTTCACGTGAGGTTCCAACGATCGATAACCTCGATCGATGGAAGCTCCCTGATGATGTACGTGTGCTGATGACCGAGAAGAATGCGGCCATCACAGCCTACGACTCGTATCAAACCGAACGTAGAGCTGCAATTCCCATGATCCACTATACATGTCCGTACCAACGAGGAGCCCCCGACCAATGGGGAGGATGAAAATAATGACACGCTACCGGTAGTTACCGTAGATGAAGTGAAATCTTTAATCAAGGACTTACATCCCAGGCCCAGGTCCAGATGAGATTACCAATCGAGTGCTTAAGCAATTCTCAATTCCACTGTTTCGCCTCTTGACCGCAATTTTCAACGCGGCTCTAGTCAACAACATATTTCCACACCAGTGGAAAGAAGCTATCGTGATTGGTATGCCTAAGCCTGGCAAGCCAAAGCAGGATCCCACTTCGTATCGCCCTCTAAGTCTTTGAAATGCCTTCTCATCAATCTATGCCCGACCACTAGCATTCACTATGGATAACAATCTTCTTCCTGATGAGCAGTTTGGCATTAGAGCCAAACACTCACACACGTGTTCACCAAGTGCATCGCATTGTCGAACACATCCTTGTTTAATCAGGTAAATACAGTCGTCACACGGGAGCTCTCTTTATCGACGTAGCTAAAGCGTTCGACAAAGTCTGGCACGATAGCCTAATTTATAAGCTCTACAAACTCAAAGTGCCGGACCGTCTCATGCATATCATACGAGACTACCTCTCGGGGAGAACCTTTAGGTATCATGTACAAGGTGATTATTCTTCCCCTCAATCGATCCGAGCAGGAGTGCCACAAGGCTCAGTACTTTCGCCACTCCTGTTCTCGTTTTATACAAGTGACATCCCGCATCAACATCCCCCATTCGCGGACGTTACCGCAATATTGTCGACTGGATGGCGGACCGTTGCCCGATGTGTTTTTAATCGATAATATAAATAAAAAACGCAACGGTCGGGAAAATAATAAAATTCATGTATTTTCAGTTCCAGTCACAATATTGTGGTCGTTCGAGCCGGATATAGTATGCGATCTATGCTGGTGTGAAGAAGTCGCTGATGTAGCCTGGCCGCAGACGTGCCACCATTCACGACGCTCTACAATCCGCATCAATTGCCTTAGGCAAATGGTTAGAAAGTAGAGAATCCGACAAAGAGTGCCGCGGTACTCTTCTCGAGATTTAACAGTCCACCGGACATTCTACCGGTCAAGATGTTCGGCGAACCCTTGGGAACGGCAAGCCAAGTACTTAGGCGTAATCCTTGACCGAAAACTAAACTTTACTTACGCTCAGACGACTACACTGTCTTCTAAATTCAAGCAGTAAATTATCACTTGATAATAAGGTTAGGATAGACACAACGTGTATATGACCGATTTTGACGTACGCGAGCACCGTATGACCTAGATGACCCCGACTACGAGATAACAATCTGCCAACTAGCAGTAAAAAGACTGCAAGAAACTAGCATCATTACATAGAGACCTCTCTATCCGAACCGTAGGAGAAGAGTCCCGAGCCCGCGAACGCGCCTTCCCGACACTTAGCAAAGAACCATCCGATGCCCTCGTAAACCCGAAGTCCGAGAGGCCCGCGAACTGTAAAGTAGAGCGATAGTTGCGCAAAATCCTCTAAAAGTCATAATCCCTCAATGTCATCGCCAGCGACCGCCCTAAGCCGAGGTCCAAGCCTCACACGGGGCGCCCTTTTGCACAGGTAGTTTGTAGTTTTGAAACCATTTATCTCTGCTCGCCTTTATGCCCGGTGAAGTAGCAAAAAGCCTATGGACTAACTGGCTAACCACGGATATCGGTCCAAAAAAAATGGTGACTTTTATTCCGAATTCTTTTTATTTTTATCATTTTGTGTGTCACAGAATGAAACATCACAGGGCGCGTATATATAGCGATCCGTTGTACAGGTCCGTTATTTGTTGGCGTAGCAAACACAACGTAGATTTTGGGAGTAAAAATAAAAGATCCAGTATTTGTTACAGGATTTATTTAAAATAGGTTTGAATATTTCTATGCATGGGATTTACCGTTTTTATAAAAATTCGTTTTGCAATTTTTGCGTTTCAGGGTGAAATCTGAGGACTGAAACATACGTTGGGGTGCAAGAGAAGAGCCTCCCCAAGCGGCGTTCAGACAACAATAAAACGCCTGGCGCACCCTGGTCAACAGCTCGGTAACGCAGAGTCCAGCTGGCCAATCTTCTCACTACGATGATTCCTCAAGGTTCCTCCAAGGACCACCAACAAAGGCACATTTCAAGGCAACTACAATTGGAATTCTTGAATTTCACCAATGAACGCTCCCAAACTCAACCACTATATCAACTATCTGAGCCAGCATCGAGCATCGAGCATCTGAGCCAGCATGTGGTTACAATCCTGACCTTATTTTTGCAAAAATAAGGTCAGGATTGTAACACTACTACCTCAAACCAAAGCCACAAAATTATGACACATTTGTCAAAATCGTACAGACTGTTTCCCGGCAATCTATTCCCAGAGGGTACCGCTCTCAGTACATCCCCGGTCTGAACCGTGAGTCTTCCAAATTACTTGATCTATACCAACGCCTGAACACAACTGATCCTTTTTCCGAAGAAACCATCCGCAGGGGAAGAACTTTTAACAAAGGTCAGTGAAAGCCGCAAGAAAAAGTGGATCAATACTGTAGATAGCATAGACATGACCAAAAATAGCAAGAAAGCGTGGTCTACACTCTGAAAACTAACTGGCGATCCTCCTGAGCCTAAATCACCGAATAAAGTTTCCGCCAATCAAATAGCTCATCAACTACTTATAAACGGTAAACCCCTTAACAAACTACCTAACGTCCCGAAGAGTATAACAAAGCCGACCAGTAGCAACAACTTAAGCAAAGATTTCACGCTCTCTGACATCGTTCCCGCAATAAAGGCTCTTAAAAACGGAAAAGCCGCTGGTGTTGATGATATCTCGGTTGAACTACTAAAACACCTAGGCCCAGTGGCAGTGACATGGTTGCTTAATCTTTTTAACACATGCCTCAGAGACAAAAAACTCCCCAAGCAATGGAGAAAGGCCAAAGTTATAGCGCTCCTTAAACCAGGAAAGTACCCCACAGAACCAAAAAACCACCGCCCAATTTCACTCCTATGTCACACATTCAAACTGTTAGAACGGCTAATCCTCAACCGTATTTAGCCTCTGATTGACCCTGAGTTGAACCTTGAACAAGCTGGACTTCGCCCTGGCAAATCATACCCAATACATCGAGGATGGATATGAAGCCAACCAAATAACCGGTGTGGTCCTAGTCGACTTATCAGCTGCTTACGACACGGTCAACGTAAAAAGGTTACTAGCCAAACTAACATCTCTCACAGACGATCAAGCCTTCGTTAACATCTTGGGTAATATGT
This sequence comes from Nycteola revayana, assembly GCA_947037095.2. NCBI lineage: Eukaryota > Metazoa > Arthropoda > Insecta > Lepidoptera > Nolidae > Nycteola > Nycteola revayana. The sequence continues at coordinate 10,373,430 of OX344842.1, read as the reverse complement.
TACGAAACCGAGGATTCATAGACCAATTAAATTCAGACACAAGCAGATGGCGCACCCTAAAGAATGGCTTACCCCAAGGTAGTGTCCTAGCCCCCATGTTATTTAATATATACACCAACAGTCAGATCAGCCCATAACAACCAAAGCCACCGAAAGATTTCTCTATGCAGACGACCTGGCCAACGTATACGGACTAGTAATTTTGAAGACGCTGAAAGAAACCTTGAAAAGGCTCTTCATACCTTAACCATGTACTACGCAAACAACGCTCTGAGGCCAAATCCATCTAAAACTCAATCTTGCGCATTTCACCTAAAAAACCACCAGGTTCATAAAACTCTTAAAATTAAATGGCAAGGCGCTGGCATCGAGCATAGCAACAACCCAGTCTACCTAGGAGCCACACTAGACCGCTCCTTCACCTACAAGCAGCAGTGCCTCAAGACCAAGCTAAAAGTCGGCGCCCGCAATAATCTGCTACGTCGGCTAACATCGACTTACTGGGGAGCCTCTGCACATGTTCTCCGGACATCTGGCATGGCTCTCTGCTTTTCAGCTGGCGAATTCGCATGACCAGTGTGGCATCGATCTGCTCATGCCAGAGAAGTTGATGTAGGGCTCAATGAAACATGCAGAATAATAATTACTAGCTGCCTTAAACCTACTCCACAACGATGCCCAAATACCGCATCGTATCCCCGACAGTGATGGAGGTGCTGCCGACTATTAAGCAGGATCCTGCAGGGGGCCTCGGTTTTGTCAAACGCCACCTGCAGTCCCAGCCTCCGAATGCGGGCGGCCACCTGGGCCACACCCACTGTGGCCAAGATGATCGCCCACCGATGTTCGGGGCCACAGGCGGCTACCAGCAATGGCGGTGACACCCGGGCAGCGGGAGTCCCGAAGCGCAATGTGGACCGACCTCTACGAAAAACGAAATGATCCTCGCAGAGGTCGGGACCCACCTCACTAAGATGTTAAGTGAGACGGTCAGCGGGTGATCTCCATCAGCTTCCCCAATTCATTCAAAAGAACGATTGGGCGATAAGCCGATGGAGATTCGGCCGGGCGGCCCTCCTTGTTCAGGAGAACCAACCGGCCAGACTTCCAGGCACGTTCTTTCCCAGCCAAGTTCTTTGGTTTGCCCTATGGCAACGCCCAACTGACTCCGGCTTTCCTTATACTTGGCATAGGCCTCCTGTATGCGGACCTCGTCCCTCGGCCTCCGACGCTGCCAGCGGGAGTATACTCGGCGGAGGGCAGTGCACCGAACTCTTAAATGCTCGATCGCACCGCTCCACCAATACACCCGCCGTCGCGGTGGACACGGCCGAACCCGAGGCATGGCCGTATCGCAGACACGAGCCATGGACTCCCCGAGTTCCTCTGCGGCCAGATCTGCGTCAGAGGCTGGGTTACAAGGCCGCGAAAAAATGCTCACCAGAATAATGTCGGCGTGATCCCCAATTCCAACTAGCAGTCGACCGACCTCATCTAGGAAAACCTCAAACTTGGCCAGCCAATTTTTGGGGGAGAAATACACAGCAACGTTGGTGAGCGACTCCAACACCGCCTTTACAAAGCCTCGCCCTCTTTCCACGTTGAAAAAGGACGGGATGCCAACGGAAGGCGACGACACCAAGGTCACCAAGCCGTCCAGGTCCCCGACATAACAAGGACGGTCGGGGATCATGTACGGCTCGGCGACGACAGCAATATTGCTCAGCCGCTGCGCCATGGTCCGCAGGAGAAGATCCTGGGCCCTGGCGCAGTGATTGAGGTTAGCCTGGAGGGGCCTGAACATGGACCTATCCATTGACAGCCGTATCCATCTCCTTCTCGAACGCCCGCCTCGCGGAGCCCTGATCCGAAGGGTTCCCCGGCCTCAGCACCTTGCGCACGGGCGGCGCCTTGCACAGCTTGGAGCCGATGCTATGATCGGCTTCCCTTCCTGCCAAGGCACAGACAGTGCAACTCGGCTTGGAGACAGCGCAAGACGCCGGCTTGTGTCCCGGTTCCGAGCAGCGGAAACACAGACTACTGCGGTGTGTGTTATCGCAGCGGCAGCCGACGTGCCCCGGCACTAAACACCGGTAACAGCGGAGAGGCATCGAGACCCGCACCGAGACCAACCCCACCAATACGCGTTCTGCCTTCTGCAGCCGCTTCGCCACCGAAATCGGGACCGTACATACCACGGTACCGTAAAAAAACTTATCGCGGAGGCTGGGCAGTCCCCTTCGCCAGTGCAACGGCAACCTCCTCAGAGACGGTGCAATCGTCGGGGCCCGAGACTCTCGCGATTGTTTTCTCGGGGCGAGTTATCGTTACTACTCCGCCAGCGCCTCTCTCAGGGCCTCGGCTTTTGCACCGCTATTGGCGCCAGGGATCCGCCCCCCCCGCGCTCCACCCGGAAACGAACCCTTTGGGCGATGCCCAGGGCCTCCGAGTCAACTTGGCGGGCCCGACGGATGACGTCGCTGTAAGTGGTGCCATTCTTCTCCGCTTCCAGAGAAAGTGTCACCACCACCACCAACGAGCGAGGGGCACGGAGCCGTCTCCGATGGTTGCGGCGTCTTTTGCCCTTCTGGGCGGCGTCCTGCCCCTCTTTAGCCGCTCGCAAGGGGGTAGCCCCCCTTGCGGGCGGCTTCCGCCGCGGCGGCTGCCCTCTTACGGGCCTACTTCTAGGCCGCGGTTTCCTTGTGTACGTAACCGTCCGCATCGACCCTTGGTCTCGCACCTGCAGTAGGCGCAGGCATCGCGGCCGAAGTGGAAGGAACGAGCTGCACGGTCGGGGCAGAGGACTTGCTTTTGCCCTTCCCTTTGCCCTTTACCTTTCCGGCGCCGTTAATACCGGCGGGTTGGCCAACTGTATCCGCAACTGGATGGAGGGCTTCCTTCATGTGCCAGAGGTGGGCGCGGCGCAGGCAAATCTCTCTCCCTCTCTCTCTCCTTCTCGGCCAGGTGCTTGTGCACGGCGGACATCACCCGGCCCAGCACACTTTCAAAGTATGCGTCCAGGTGATCACCCGCCGGCGTTGACGTCACGGGGAAAGCAGCAGCAGCCGCGGCCTTCTCCATTTGGGCCACCGACTCCGCCATCCTGTCGAGCGTCTTCTGGAGGGCCGCCAACTGGGCCTTCAGCGACGCGTTCTCCTCCCGGAGACGCTGCATCTCATCAGTGGCATTGAGTCGTAGGACGGCTGCCACCACCTCCTGCAACCCGTCCGCCGACTCATACAACTGCTTCTGAAGTTGTCCTCTTCAAAAATCAATCAATTTAGTGACCACAACATTATCGTGTTACTCGAAATTTGGACAATTTAAGTAAATTTCCAAAAATCATAGCGCAGTGAATCTCGCTGCGCTCCGCCGCGTCTCGCCGTATCAAATACTAAATCCACTGTATTTCGCTGTTTTCGCGAACCTTGACTCTATCTCGTCGTGATCCGCCGTGTCTCGCTGTTTCTACAAACTTTATTGCCGTCTCGCCGTGTCCTGCTGCGTATCGTAATCGAGGCGCCAACCGCCTTTACGTCGTGTTCCGGTAGCGGTGTTCATAACCAGTACCAACTCATCACCACGTGGTTCCTGCCGCTGTTTCAGAGGGGCCTGTTAGCCCTCACCACTTCGTCGACGTAACTCGAAAACGAGTTATCTGGCCGCTCGTTCACCAGCTACGATGCTCGTCCCGTTCAAGATTCTCCTGTGAGTACTATATTTTGTTCATTGTTATTGCCACGCGTGTGTCATAAATTTATTTTTGTTGAGTATTTCCTGTCCTTTTACAAATTATATACATACATCAAAATATCGAAAGCTACAGCTGAAAAGAGCGAAAAGAACCAGCCCTTACTCTCAGAACAAGTCCCAATACAAGTTTTATGTAGTTTTATAAATACAAACAGTGGAGAGAGAGAGAAACTCTCCCAGGATTCTTAACTAACTGCAGAAATGCGTTAGATCTCTCATCAGAATCTCAAAAAGGGATTTTATTAAGCTATATTATTTCTAAATTAACTGGCAAAGCTCAGATTGCGTGCTCAAATAAGTTATTTGACAGTTTTGACGAACTCAAAGACTTTCAAACAAAACTTCGGAGAGATTAAGCATTGAAATGAAATGAAATGAAATGAAATGAAAACGTTTATTGATAATGTAGACGAATCGATCGTTTAAGTGAAGTCGAGTTTTTGTTTGAACGTGTGAATAAGTATTGTAACATTAGCCAGTCTCATAAGGTTAAAATAGAATGTTCTAATTCATTAAATTCCCTTAAAGCTAAAACATGAGAATAACATTAAAAAGTTCTCATCAATATCATATTTGACCCAAGTAAAGGAAACTAGACGCTATAAACGCGGTTTAATTGATGTTGGCGGTTCCATATTAAAAACATTCTTCGGAACTCTTGACACCGAAGACGCGAATAAGTTTACCGATGCTATAAATAAGGTACAGTCGGATGAAAAAGAGTTGACACTACTTATGCGCGATAATATTCATGTTATTAAATCTACCATTTCTACGTTTAATAGTAATGTCTAAATTTTAACAAAATGAACATCGTTTAAATACTAATCTCGAAGCCATCGAAAGTGCGTTCGAAAAATTAGCTCAAAGTAATAATAAGTTAGAATTAAAATCACAGTTATCCCTTTTATTAAGTTCCATAGAAAGTATAATTTTAACTTTATCCTTTGATATTGACGATATAAATAATTCAATACTGTTTTCTAAAATGTATATTTTGCACGCGACTGTACTTAGTCCAATGCAGTTGTATAAAGAGCTCGAATTACATATAAACTACTTACCTAAACACTCGGAGCTTCCCATACCTTTATCGTTGCGAAATGTAAATGAAATAATAGCTATAAGCGATATCATATGTTATTACCAAGATAATAAGTTAATTATAGTATTAAAAATACCGCTAGTTATAACGCAGGTTTACTCACTTTATCATAATGTTCCTTTTCCTATTCCGCTCGATTTACAAAGTCCTGATACATAAATACATATGTATCAGGACTTTGTAAATCGAGCACCGAGTAATGAATATTTGGCAATAAACTTGGACATATTATTCTACTCATTGATCGCGAGTGTTAGTGAGTGCAAATAAATAAAAAGTCAGTGTTATGTGTGTCCCTTAGCTAATGTGTATTCGACGACGGCAAATCCCACGTGACATTATTGACTGAAGTGGTTTTAAAGTTGCCAAAAATGTGTGAAACGAGAGTCCTTCGTGGAGATATTGACGTTTTCAAAAAGATCACTAATAATAGGTGGATATTTGTACAATCAGATCCGGGAAAATGTCATATTGTATGTAATAATGATATTAGCAATTCGGACGAGAATTTATTTGGCTCTGGTATATTGCATATACTCAAATCTTGTACCGCGTATAACAAAACTTTAACTTTTATGCCTAGCGATTCATTTACTTCTAATATTACTAAGTCTAAATCCAATTTTGATATTGTAAACGATTGTTGTGATGAAAGTCATTTTAATAAGTCTAATATTCCTTTAGTTAAGTTAAATGAGTCTAATAATTTTGATTCTTTATTGAAAGCTAGTATCCAATTAGATGATTTTGAAAGTTGCCTTAAGAAAATTTCGGAACCTTCGCAATTAGAAAAGTATTCTTCGCATTATTTGTCACTTACATATGTAATTTCAATTCATATTTTAATCTACTTCCTATATAGGAGTAGGAGGCTTATAATGTCCTAGTAGACCGGGTTGCTGGATAAAAATCTATATACATAAAAGAAAGTCGTGTTAGTTACACTATTTATAACTCAAGAACGGCTGAACCGATTTGGCTGAAAATTGGTAGGGAGGTACCTAAGAACTGGGAGAAGGACATAGGATACTTTTTATGCCGTTTCCGTCGTTCCCGTGTGAAGTGACATAAAACGTGGTATAACAAAACGCAACTGAGATGAAATAACAAAACAACTCAGTCAAAATATAAGTCAGCGGTTCATTTGTTAAAAATGGTATAACAAAATGCAACTGACAGCTAAGCATATTTAAAAAAAAAGTCTTATTTTATTTTCCCATACAAATTATTATAACTGTCAAACGTTACAGTTTTGTTCCTTCATAGATTGATTGAGCAACCAAAAAGTGACAGATAGTCGATCGTATTTTAAAATCAGAAGAAGTCTGAAGTACATTTCTAGACGAAAGTTGTTCTGTCACCTGTCAAATATTTATAGGTGGGTTCAGAATTTTATTTTGAAAAGAGAAACGATATACTAAGTACACTGTTCATGTTGTGATTCTGGCTTCTTTCGGTCATTTCCAATTGCTTAAACTCTTCCGCGATGATATTGAAATCTATAAAACTTACTCTATCCATAATTGATGGCGTTAATGACATTACAAATTTATAATTATAATTTGTGTGTGAATTGTTTTTTTGTTTTATTAATTATTTTTGTTCAACGTTAACTGTGACCACATTTTGAACAAAATATAAACTGCTGCAGTTAAAACAAATATAAACTATTGCTTTGAATTCGTCGAAACGTAAAACAATTTTGCTACTATAAGAAATTCGTCGCTGGCGTTCAATGTCCATTTTTTTCCCGGTTGAAAATACATTAGGCATCCACGGCCACAGTGGTGGTATATAGTATGTAGAACTCCCCTGTTTATAGCGATGATATGCTTATTATATCACTAGAAGATGGTTTACCTACTTAACTTAACCCAGGATGTTCCTCTAAATGCCAGCAAATTGAGCACCAGGAATAGGTAATGCATATTATTATACATCCGGTACCGTGGCGATGCCTATGACCAAGCAGTCATGGACTCTCCTGGGTCCATTCAATGCACCTTTTGGGGGCGCACGGAGCACAACTACAACTCTACGCATCATGGGTCGGCCTCTAAAAGTAATTAGGACTATGTTCCCTACTCCTCGAAGCCGAGGCTCGGGGGACAGCCTGCTGTCTGTGCGCCTTCGGTGAAATGGGTAGGAGATATCTTTCTCCTGAAAACACTCCGCGGACTTCTACTGAATGGGCAATGGTCGGTAGCAAGAGGACGGATCCCATCACTCTCGCTCCACCGCCCAAGCCGGAAACTCCTCGCACCAATGTACCGTGTGCTGTCGCTGTGATGACTGATGACATTAAGTTTCCGGATCACCCTCCTTCTTTTCTTTCGGAACATTCTAGCATTTTGGGCTAGATCGCGTGAACCAGTTTTTTAAGTTGTTTTTTTATAACTCATAGTAGGTAGGTGATACGAAGTGCATCGATGAACTTAGTTTCAACCTACTTAACATTAGTTATAAGAAATCATTGGCATATCATCGATCATGGATAGAGAAAATTTATTTTTATTTTTTATTGTAATCTTATGGTGTTTGACATAACATTGACCCAATGCTCTTAGTGCACATCACGGTTAGTTAATTGCTATCACGCCTTATATTAAAAGTTCAGTTCAATTTATAGTTTTAGCTAAGACAGTACAACGTCTGTCGGGTCAGCTAGTATACAATAAAAACTATACTAATCATAAGCAAGCTGCCCCTCGTATACAAAATTTAACATCTGATTCTTTCGATTTTACGTCGGAATCATCCGACGAGCAAGGCGAAGAAAAATTTACACAGCTGTCTACTAAATCCTTGCCTAGTTTAAAACGTAATATAATATCTTAGTGTAACTATTTGTTATGTAATTTTCTACTAAATCCTTATATAAGTTAAAACACCTAATATCATAATGTGATTATGTATACATAATCACATTATTGAAATGCAATTATAATTGAAATTTCTTTCTAAATCCTTACACATTCAAATATAGTGTGATAAATAATTTACCAATGTCTTGTTACTTTTGATAAGATGTAATTGCTTAACCTTTCCAAATATGAATTTTGAATATTTCTATTTGATCAATTAGTTATAAACTTGTAGTTATTTTTGTATAACTTATCTATAATCTAATTTTACATTATTCTGTTGTAATCTATATATATATAAATCAATTGCTGTTCGTTAGTCTCGCTAAAACTCGAGAACGGCTGGGCCAATTAAGCTGATTTTGGTTTTGAAATGTTTGCCGTGGTCCAGGGAAGGTTTAAACGGTGAGAAAATGTGGAAAAATTGAGATTGAAAATATTAAAAATGATAATTTATTTTTCCCATACAAATTATTATAATTGTCAAACGTTACAGTTGTGTTCCGTCATAGATTGATTGCGCAACCAAAAAGTGACACATAGTCGATAGTATTTAAAAATCAGAAGAAGTACATTTCTAGACAAAAGTGGATCTGTCACCATTGTCAAAAATTTATAGGTGGGTTCAGAATTTTATTTTGAAAAGAGTAACGATATACTTAGTACACCGTTCATGTTGTGCTTCTGGCTTCTTTCGGTCATTTCCAATTGCTTAAACTCTTCCGCGGTGATATTGAAATCTAGTAAGTAATTACGAATTTATAATTAATTTGCGTGTGAATTGTTTTATTAATTTTTTTTTGTTCGACGTGAACTGTGACCACAATTTGAACTTAATAAACACTGCTGCACGTATTGCTTTGAATTCGTCAAAACGTTAAAAATTGTTGCTACTATAAGAAATTCGTCGCTGTCGTTCAATGTCCATTTTTTTCCCGGTTAAAAATGCATTAGGCATCCACGGCCCCAGTGGTGGTATGTAGTATGTAGAACTCCCCTGTTTATAGCGATGATATGCTTATTATATCACTAGAAGATAGTTTACCTTCTTAACTTAACCCAGGATGTTCCTCTAAATGCAAGTAAATTGAGCCCTAGGAATAGCTAATGCATATTATTATACATCCGGTACCGTGGCGATGCCTATGACCTAGCAGTCATGGACTCTCCTGGGTCCATTCAATGCACCTTTTGGGGGCGCACGGAGCACAACTACAACCCTACGCATCATGGGTAGGCCTCTAAAAGTAATTAGGACTATGTTCCCTACTCCTCGAAGCCGAGGCTCGGGGGACAGCCTGCTGTCTATGCGCCTTCGGTGAAATGGGTAGGAGAGATCTTTCTCCTGAAAACACTCCGCAGACTTCTACTGAATGGGCAATGGTCGGTAGCAAGAGGACGGATCCCATCACTCTCGCTCCACCGCCCAAGCCGGAAACTCCTCGCACCAATGTACCGTGTGCTATCGCTGTGATGACTGATGACATTAAGTTTCCGGATTTCTCCCTCTCCCTCTTTTTTTCAGAACATTCTAGCATTTTGGGCTAGATTGCTTGAACCAGTTTTTGAAGTTTTTTGTCATAACTAATAGTAGGTAGTTGATACGAAGTGCATCTATGAACTTCGTATCACCCTACTTAACATTATTTATTAAAAATCATTGGTATATCATCGATCATGGATAGAGTAAATTTTTTTCTTGTAATCTTATGGCGTTTTAAAATAAATAAATAAAATAAATAAAGTTTTTATTCACGTAAACCTATTACAGGCATTTGTAAATAGTCAAAACATATTTGGCTTATTTTCGATTTAATTAATCAATTTTATTTGTTTATTGCTACGTATAATAATAGTTTATATAACTTTAGCCTAAAAGCTGTCAGGTATGAAAGTACAATATTATTTTATTATTTTATATCTATGATTAAATCTAAGTTCTGTCCTTTGAGTATGTTATTATTTAGACGGACCATAAGTATCTCGACGAACGCGCTTTAGTGCTACCATCGGATCCAATACGCCCCAACTGAGAAGATCCGGCGAAACAAACTCAGTGGGGTTATCCTACCGCCGGTTTCAGCGCGGCCTCATCGAGACGATCCGGCGAAACATACTCAGATGGGCATGTCCAAGAAGTTTAGGTCCAGTTACTTTTATTATTTAGTTGGCATTCACAATTTACCAATCGGTTGTCTTTATACGAATTTTATTTACATTTTCATTAAAAAACAGATTAAATAATTTATTTAAAGACAGAACTGAATAAATATATTTGGTAGTATTATTTTTATTATTACAGATAGTACACAGAATAGCTTTATACAGAATACATTATCTTGGTCTTTCAATGCTTCAACAGCTATAGGGTTACGATCTAGTGCAAGGAGGTATAACTTCCCATACATCTTTATCATCTACATACTCTTTAATACTATAGTAGCCTCTAGTCATTAGGATTCGTTTGACGTGCGTCTTAAATAATGAATCAGGCATGTCAGTAATATAAGAAGGAAGCTTGTTGTAAAATCGAATGCAATTTCCCATGAATGACTTACTAACTTTGCTAACCCTAAAGCACGGCATAGCTAGTTTGTTCTTATTTCTAGTATTTATATTGTGAAAGTCACTTTTCTTACTAAAAGTATCTATATTTTTTCGAACAAATAAAATATTCTGGTAGATATACTCAGATGGCACAGTTAATATATTTATATCTTTAAATAAGGTTCGCAGAGAATCGCGGCTACCTAGTCCATAAATAGCCCTGACCGCTCTCTTTTGTTGAATGAAGATAGTATTAATATCAGCAGCTGACCCCCAGAGCAGGATGCCATAAGACATGATGCTATGGAAGTAAGCAAAGTATACTAACCTAGCCGTGGCTTCATCCGACAATTGTTTTATTTTCCATACGGCATAAGAAGCAGAACTTAATTTACCCGATAATTTCTCAATGTGAGGACCCCACTGTAATTTAGAATCTAATGTTACACCCAAAAATACCGTGGAAGGAACAAGATCCAACGTTTCATTATTGAGTGAAATGGTAGGTGTGACATTATTTACATTTGGAAGTGCAAATTTAACACACTTCGTTTTCCCAGCATTTAACAAAAGGTTATTAGCTGAGAACCAATTCGATATTAAGCTAAGTGTGTTTGTATGTTCAGTATAGTCTTTATCTTTTCTATTTACTTTAAATATCAAGGATGTGTCATCAGCAAAAAGACCATATTTGATATTTTATCTACTAAATATGGGAGGTCATTTATATATATTACCTGGGGTACCCCCATTTTGATGGGGGAAGCTTCCGAAGTTATTCCATTTATGGCTACTACCTGTTCGCGACCAGATAAATAGGATACTACAAGGTCCAAGGATGTACCAGAAATTCCGTAGTATTTTAACTTGACAGCGAGCGTTCTGTGGTCTACACAATCGAATGCCTTGGAAAGATCACAAAAGATTCCCAAAGCATCTTGTGATCCCTCCCAAGCCTCTAGGATGGTCTTGATTAGAGTGCTTCCTGCATCTTGCGTAGAACGGCCCTTAGTAAATCCAAATTGTTTGTCATGTAGTATCCCATTCTTATTGAAATGCGACAGCATTTGGTTGAGCATAATTTTTTCAAATATTTTACTTAAAGTAGGTAGTATAGATATTGGCCTATAATTTGTAGCATTGTTTGCACAGCCTGATTTAAAAATGGGAACTACCTTACTTATCTTCATTAAATCAGGAAAGACTCCATCAATTGTACAGCCATTAAAGATGGCTGCTAGGATTGGAGCTATATTCTGTATAATTGGTTCAACAGCCTTTACGGACAGTCCCCATAGATCTTCTGTACCTTTAATTTTAATGGTCTTAAAAGCTTTTATTACATCTATATTTGTTATTACTTGAAAACAAAATTTGGGAATTATTGTATTAGTAATGTTTTTCATTAGAAGTCGTTCAGCTTCGTCAGTGGACGATGCAAGACTCTTGGTGGTATCTATGGGAATATTTGAAAAAAAATTGGCAAAATAATTAGCAATGGTAAATTTGTTTGAAACGAGTTCGTCATTAATATTTGAGTGAACTGATCTGTCTATGATTTTATTTTTCCCAGTTTCGGTATTAATCATTTTCCAAGTAGATTTTATCTTATTATCTGATTTTTTAATTATTTCGCTTACATGTAAGGCCTTAGCTTGTATACAAACTTTCTTAAATATATTTGAGTAGTTTCTAACACGAACTTTAAAACTGTCATCAGGTGTATAGGACCTAATGTCATATAGTTCAAAAAGAAAATCTCTACTCTTTCTTATACCCTTAGTTGCCCACATACTAAACTTTAATTTATTTGGGTCGATCTTAATGTTTTTTACTTTACAACATTTGCAAAATTCTTCGTAAATACTGTTGAACAATGCATTATACAAAACATTCGGATTGTGAGTTGTCGTTGGCAGATAACACAGTTTTGCCATTAAACGCTCATTAAATTTGCTCAGATTTTTCTTAGAGAGCGGCCTGAAATTAAGTATGGGGTTTTCTATTTGAGCTACAGTGTTTAGTTTTACTATTTGACATTTATGGTCCGAGCGAACGCCGGTTACCAAACACTTATCTGCAACTTCAAAATTTGTGAAAATATTGTCAATACAAGTAGCTGTAGTCAACGTGATTCTAGTAGGTTCATAAAATAAACTATTTAGATTAAATGAACTAAACACTGCTAAAAAGCTATTTTTTCCCGGCGAATTTACTAATAAATTAATATTAAAGTCACCACAGACTAATATTTTCTTGGTACTTTTTAATTTTTTAAGAATATCCTCTATAGTGGACATAAAATGTAATATATTTGACGAGGGTGGCCTATAGATACATAGTATGTGGTACATTTCAGTCTCAATGCAAGCCACCTCACATACTCGTTCCACAGAAAGGCAGGTAATATCCTTCCGTTCTTTAAATTTAATAGTCTCACGCACTAATATGAGTACGCCGCCACCTTCAGCTGTAACCCTATTATATAAACTAGCGACCCCATAGCCGTTTACATTAAAAGCCATCTTGTGCGCCTTGAGCCAAGTCTCAGTGAAACATATTATATCCGGACTATACTTTTCATTAAATAATTCTATATCTAATATTTTGCCAGAGAAGCGGTTTATATTTTGATGAGATAATATCAGAAAGTTTTCACACTTCTCTATTGTCACACTTAGATGTTTAAATTATTTATAAAGATTAATTTTAGTAATATTACTAAAAGATGTAAAAATAGACTTAGTCATACTATCTATGACTGTGTTAAAAAGTGATGCTAGCAAAGTAGCAATTGTATATAAAGATTTTTTCTGAATACACACTGTATTCCTGGTCACCCTACCTCTATCTATAAAGGTATTTGTGTCAAAAAATATAAATTTGTCACTATAATGACTTACTAAAAACTGAACATGCATATTTAACATATGAATATAATTATTAGTACTGTCAGGTACACCACTAAGATATGGGAAGGCACACAATATTATCTTATTACAGTCTAACCGTAGCATTCTAGTGAAACTATCTGTAATTATATTTTTTGTTAAATTCATTTAACATAACATTGACATAATGCGTGCTACTCTTAGTGCACATTACGGTTAGTTCAGTGCTATCACGCCTTATATTAAAAGTTCAATTTAATTTTGAGTTTTAGCTAAGATAGTACAAAGTCTTTCGGGTCAGCTACATTGATCCAATCTTCAAAAACTGGAAATTCCCAAAATAATGGAATCGCCTAAAAGAAAAAAAGGAGGGTGATTCGAGAGGGGTCGGATTGTTCATACCTGGCCCCCGCCAACGGCGGATCGAAGGAGTGTCCGGGGGGTTTTTAGTGGTTTAGGGTCCTCTCCTCGTGGTATGAGTTTAGCGTACCACGCTATGGAGGGGGCGAGTCCCACATATCCCATCGGCAGTGCGGGAATACGCTGCAGTGGCAGTAGGAATGCGAAAATGCATTTCACCCCGGACATAAAAAAAAGGGATTCGAGAGCCGGAAACTCAATTTTATCAGTCATCACGCGGCAGCACACTGCACACTGGTCGTGGAGTATCTGGTTTGGGCAATTGAGCGACAGTCATGGTATCAGTCCTCTTGCTACCGACCATTGTCCAGTTTGTAGAAAACCTCGGAGCGTGCTTAGTGGAAAGATCTTTCCTACCCATTTCACCGAAGGCGCAGAAATCGTAGGCTATCCCCGGAGCCTCGGCTTTGAGGAGTGGGGAGCATAGCCCCACTTTCTTTTAAAGTCTGACCCGTGATGTATAGAGATGTAGTGGTGCTCCGTGCGCTCGCAAAAGATGCATTTAATGAACTCTTAAATACAATCCTCGGGAGAGTCCATGACAGCTAGGTCATAGGCATCGGACAGTAACGATTGTACCGTGTATGGATTAGCTATTACCGGTGCTCCATTTACTGGCATTTAGGGGAACACCTTAGGTTCCAGTGGGTAAACCATCTTATCGTGACATAATTGGCATATCATCCGACCATGAATAGCGTATTTTTCTAATCTTATTTGTTGTAATATTATGGCGTTTGACATAACATTGACAGAATGCGTGCTACTCTTAGTGCACATCACGGTTAGTGCATTGCTATCACGCCTTGTATTAAAAGTCCAATTCAATTTATAGTTTTAGCTAAGACAGTACAACGTCTGTCGGGTCAGCTAGTATTTTAATAGAATACAGGGTGTCGGGTGATATAACAACCCCCCCGTTAAGATTGATCATACCAGATTAAGGGATGATCAATGTCACAAACAAAAGTGTTGGAAGTATAACGCTGGCCATCTATAATATTTGAATTATTTAATTCTGTCAAAAGCCCGTGTTCATTCTGTTTTGTGACTTCAAGATTTTTTCTATATAAAACATATGTCATGTACAATTGTTTATAATATATTAAATATTTCCAAGTTTATTCCCACTGCGTATCACTCAACTCTGCCTACCTCCAATAGGTTATGTGCCGCATGTAGTGTTGTGTAAATATTTTATGAAAATATTATAATTTTACTCGAAATATGGAGGAGTATACTAACTCGAAAGTTACTATGGAAAAGCTTAAAGGTACCATTAACTACAGAGATTGGGCATTTCAAATGCAAAATATACTCGTATTCGAGGATTTGTGGCTGTGTATTACTGGAAAATGTCAAACCGCAGGTGAGAACGCTGACAAATTAGCTCGTAGAGAGGAGAAAGCTCGTGCGAGGCTATGTTTGAGTGTTGAGAAATCGTGCTATCCCCACATTGTACAGGCGAAGACTGCGAAGGATGTTTGGGATGCCTTGAGGAAGGCGTACGATGACACCGGGTTGCATAGAAGATTGTCGTGTCTGCGAACTTTATGCTCGATAAAGCTAGAACAGTTCGATAGTATGGAGATTTACGTTAATGAGATCTTGTCACTTGCTGAACAATTGAGTAGCATGAAGAAACCTCTTGACGATGAATTTCTGGCTGCTATTATGCTTCAAGGATTGCCTCAGGAATATGAGCCCAGGATTATGGCTCTGGAGCACTCAAGCATGGACATAACGACAGATATGGTAAAAACTAAGCTTCTTCAAGATAAGCGATGGAAAGGGAAAGCTGGTCACAGCGATGACGGCTTGTTTACACGGAATTGTGGCAAAGACAAGACCAGTTCCCGAGGCGAGAAGAAGAATGCCTCAAGTACATCAAAACACGCTAGCACTTCGTCAAATGAGAACAAGTTGTGGTGTTGGAAATGTCGTTCCAAAGGCCATGTCAAGAAGAATTGTCCTGTATTGGATCGCAACGGAGTGACGTCGACTTCAATGGTGTTGTCTGCACTTAACATTGACAGTTCCTGGATTATCGATTCAGGTGCGACGGACAGTATGTCAGGATGTCAGGAGTTGTTCAAATCTCTTGATGAGTCGTCGACGACAGAAGTGTTTGTTGCTAACGGCAAGAAGTTACCAGTCAGTGGTAAGGGTGACGTACATTTTACAGTTAAGTCTCGTGGAAATACGATAGATACAACTTTAAAAAATGTAATGCTTGTACCTGATATTACCGTAACTTTGATATCCGTTTCTACTCTTGCTGAAAAGGGATTTAAGTTTATTTTTGATAATACTGGATGTAACATATTAAAAGCTGGAAAGGTAGTTTTACTCGCTAGGAAAGTTGAGAGAGTTTACAGGCTTAATTCTGTCGGTCGAGTAAATTTGACAGCGTCATCAACGTCTAAGGACATGATGTTATGGCATCAAAGATTCGGACATCTTAAATTTGACAGCTTGGCATCACTTAGGAGGGTTGCTAATGACATTGATTTTCAGGTTACGACTCAGAAGAAAGTTTGTGATGTATGTCTTAAGGGTAAGCAATCTCGCGCTCTCTTTGAGACTAATCATAATAAACAGATGGCCGATACGCGGCTGGCGCTTATTCATAGTGATGTCATGGGCCCGATGCCGACCACTTCTCTCAGAGGCAAGCGCTACGTCCTCACGTTCTTAGACGACTACTCCAGGAAGGTATTTGTCCCATAGCGAAGAAGAGTGATGTGTGTAAGTACACTACTGATTTTATTAGTCTAGTAGAGAATCAGTGTAATGCTAAAGTCAAGGTACTGAGAACAGATAACGGCACTGAGTATGTTAATGCTGAGTTGACGAACTTTCTTAGGAAGAAAGGGATTGTTCATCAGCTGACGGTGCCCTACAGCCCGCAACAGAACGGATCTGCGGAGAGGCTGAATCGCTCTTTACTTGACAAGGTTAGATGTCTACTGTATAATGCTCGATGTCAAGATGTGGGCAGAAGCTAAACACAGCGGCATTTCTTATCAACAGGTCACCAAGCTCAAGACTATCTGGTCGATTACCAGAAGAGGTATGGAGTGGTAGAAAAGTGAGCTTGAAGAATCTGCGTATCTTTGGTTGCGAGGCATTTGCACATGTAGATGACTGTAAACGTAAAAAGTTAGACCCCAAAAGTAAGAGGTTAATCTTTTTAGAATACTGTGAAAACGTGAAGGGATATCGTTTGTTCAACCCTGATGACAATAAGATCGTTGTATCACGTGATGTGGTGTTCAATGAATCTGTGTTTCCAGGTAGACATTCTAAAATAGGGCCAAAACCTGTGTTTGAACCTATTTATCTTACAGGAGGTGATGTTGAAGAGGAGACGGTGACCGTGCCGGAACAGCACAGTTTGGCTGAGTCGTCAGATTATCCCCTTGAGGCGGAGCCAAATACAGCTCCAGATTCACCAAATGATCCTGTTGAGTTGGAGTGTGAACGCGAGCCAAGTGAAAATTCTGGTCAACGATATAACCTACGTCCACGTAAAACAACTTGCAATATTACTAACGTGTGTAATGTGACAGAGCCCATAGAGCCGCGTACTGTCAAAGAAGCTTTAAGTTGTGAAGGTAAAGAGTTATGGCAGAAAGCCATGAAGGAAGAAATCGATTCTTTTGTCTTACACGGAGCTTGGGAGCTTACTAATAAACCAGTTAACTAGAACGTCGTTAAAAATAAGTGGATTTTCACCCTTAAACGAGACTCAGACGGGAACATTACATGTTATAAGGCAAGGTTGGTAGTGAAAGGCTTTACCCAAAGATATGGTGAAGATTTCCATGAAACATTTTCACCGGTGGTTCGTCACTGTTCTTTTTGATTGTTGCTGTCTCTCTGCTCTGGCTGTCGAAATGAACCTTAAGATTGATCATTTAGATGTGCAGACAGCATTCCTAAATGGAGATTTGCAAGAGGAGATCTTTATGCAACAACCGGAAGGTTTCATATGCCCTGGGAATGAGAACAAAGTCTATAGATTACGAAAAGCTGTTTATGGGTTAAAGCAAGCATCGCGATCCTGGTACCAAAAGGTAAAAGAAGTTTTATTTTCTTTGGGATACCAGCAGTGTAAACAAGAGGACTGCATCTTCACTAAGCGATCAGGTGCGATTGTTATGATCGCTCTTTATGTTGACGATTTTTTCGTGTTCTATAATGACAAGCGTCTGACTGATATGTTAAAAAGTTCTTTGTTAAAGTTTTTTAAACTCAAAGACTTAGGACCGGTACGAAACATGTTAGGAATAAAAGTAGAACGTGATGCGACTTCCATTAAACTTAGTCAGGAAAATCGGATTGACAAGTTGTTAGATCGTTTTGGCATGACAGACTGTAGGCCTGTAAAGTCTCCCATGATAACTAATATTAGTTCTGTCTGTGAGAGTTCTAATAATGCTACGAATAACATTGTAACGAAGTTTCCGTACCAAGAGTTGATTGGTAGTCTTATGTATTTATGTGTTACCACGCGACCTGTCATTTCGTTTGCTGTGTCATATCTTAGCAAATTTAACAGTTGTTATACGGAATGTGATATGGAATCAAGCTAAGCGTGTACTGCGGTATCTTAAAGGTACTAAGAATAAAGCTTTAGTATTTAAGAAGTCGAAAGTAAAACCCGTTCTCGAAGGGTACTCAGATGCGGATTGGGCAGCGGACCCTGATCGAAAGTCGTACACAGGGTATGTGTTTAAGTACGGTGGTAATTCGATATCCTGGGGTAGTTATAAACAGTCGTGCATAACGCTTTCGTCAACCGAGGTGGAGTATTGCAGCTTGAGCGAAGCGAGCAGAGAAGCGGTCTTTCTGCAAGCTTTAATTAGGGAATTGTTAATGATGACTAGTTGTAAAATAGTAATGTATTGTGATAATCAATCTGCTATACAGCTTGCTACCAATCATACTCTTCCCAGACGGAGCAAGCATATAGAAATAAGATTTCATTACGTTAGAGATATGTTTGATAGGTTTAACGTAGAAATTGTATACATCCCAACGGATGCTATGATAGCAGATGTGTTCACTAAGCCCCTGGGCTGTATCAAGCACGAGATGTTCACTCGTCAGCTTGGCGTGGTATAAGGCCATGATGATGCCCACGTTATGGGGGGGTGTTGGAAGTATAACGCTGGCCATCTATAATATTTGAATTATTTAATTCTGTCAAAGGCCCGTGTTCCTTCTGTTTTGTGACTTCTTGATTTTTTCTATATAAAACATATGTCATGTACGATTGATTATAATATATTAAATATTTCCAAGTTTATTCCCACTGCGTATCACTCAACTCTGCCTACCTCCAATAAAAAGAAATACGCGACTAAGTTGTGGGTTTACAATTATAAAGTCAAAATGCAAAAGGAATAATTCATTATCAATTAGAATTAAAAATCAAAAGTATTAGAATTAATTAATTAATTATTAGGTACAGCTACAATATTTAATAATTTGCTTAATATTACAAAATCAAGATAATCACACTTTAATTACTTATTACTGAGTTAATCGTTTATTACTTTTTTAACATTTACTGAATTAATATATCATTAACTAGCTGACCCGACAGACGTTGTACTGTCTTAGCTAAAACTATAAATTGAATTGGACTTTTAATACAAGGCGTGATAGCAATGCACTAACCGTGATGTGCACTAAGAGTAGCACGCATTCTGTCAATGTTATGTCAAACGCCATAATATTACAACAAATAAGATTAGAAAAATACGCTATTCATGGTCGGATGATATGCCAATTATGTCACGATAAGATGGTTTACCCACTGGAACCTAAGGTGTTCCCCTAAATGCCAGTAAATGGAGCACCGGTAATAGCTAATCCATACACGGTACAATCGTTACTGTCCGATGCCTATGACCTAGCTGTCATGGACTCTCCCGAGGATTGTATTTAAGAGTTCATTAAATGCATCTTTTGCGAGCGCACGGAGCACCACTACGTCTCTATACATCACGGGTCAGACTTTAAAAGAAAGTGGGGCTATGCTCCCCACTCCTCAAAGCCGAGGCTCCGGGGATAGCCTACGATTTCTGCGCCTTCGGTGAAATGGGTAGGAGAGATCAAAAAAAAAACAATGGTCGGTAGCAAGAGGACTGATACCATGACTGTCGCTCAATTGCCCAAACCAGATACTCCACGACCAGTGTGCAGTGTGCTGCCGCGTGATGACTGATAAAATTGAGATTCCGGCTCTCGAATCCCTTTTTTTTAAATGGTGAAATGCATTTTCGCATTCCTACTGCCGCTGCAGCGTATTCCCGCGCTGCCGATGGGATATGTGGGACTCGCCCCCTCCATAGCGTGGTACGCTAAACTCATACCACGAGGAGAGGACCCTAAACCACTAAAAACCCCCCGGACACTCTTTCGATCCGCCGTTGGCGGAGGCCGGGTATGCATGAACAATACGACCCCTCTCGAATCACCCTCCTTTTTTTTCTTTTAGACGATTCCATTATTTTGGGATTTTCCAGTTTTTGAAGATTGGATCAATGTAGCTGACCCGACAGACTTTGTACTATCTTAGCTAAAACTCAAAATTAAATTGAACTTATAATATAAGGCGTGATAGCACTGAACTAACCGTAATGTGCACTAAGAGTAGCACGCATTATGTCAATGTTATGTTAAACGCCATAAGATTACAAGAAAAAAATTTACTCTATCCATGATCGATGATATACCAATGATTTTTAATAAATAATGTTAATTAGGGTGATACGTAGTTCATAGATGCACTTCGTATCAACTACCTACTATTAGTTATAAAAAAAAAACTTCAAAAACTGGTTCAAGCAATCTAGCCCAAAATGCTAGAATGTTCTGAAAAAAAGAGGGAGAGGGAGCAATCCGGAAACTTAATGTCATCAGTCATCACAGCGATAGCACACGGTACATTGGTGCGAGGAGTTTCCGGCTTGGGCGGTGGAGCGAGAGTGATGGGATCTGTCCTCTTGCTACCGACCATTGCCCATTCAGTAGAAGTCTGCGGAGTGTTTTCAGGAGAAAGATCTCTCCTACCCATTTCACCGAAGGCGCACAGACAGCAGGCTGTCCCCCGAGCCTCGGCTTCGAGGAGTAGGGAACATAGTCCTAATTACTTTTAGAGGCCTACCCATGATGCGTAGGGTTGTAGTTGTGCTCCGTGCGCCCCCAAAAGGTGCATTGAATGGACCCAGGAGAGTACATGACTGCTAGGTCATAGGCATCGCCACGGTACCGGATGTATAATAATATGCATTAGCTATTCCTAGGGCTCAATTTACTAGCATTTAGAGGAACATCCTGGGTTAAGTTAAGAAGATAAACTATCTTCTAGTGATATAATAAGCATATCATCGCTATAAACAGGGGAGTTCTACATACTACATACCACCACTGTGGCCATGGATGTCTAATGCATTTTCAACCGGGAAAAAAATGGACATTGAACGACAGCTACGAATTTCTTATAGTAGCAACAATTTTTAACGTTTTGACGAATTCAAAGCAATACGTGCAGCAGTGTTTATTAAGTTCAAATTGTGGTCTCAGTTCACGTCGAACAAAAAAAAAATTAATAAAACAATTCACACGCAAATTAATTATAAATTCGTAATTTCATTAACGGTATCGATTATGGATAGAGTAAGCTTTCTAGATTTCAATATCACCGCGGAAGAGTTTAAGCAATTCGAAATGACCGAAAGAAGCCAGAAGCACAACATGAACGGTGTACTAAGTATATCGTTACTCTTTTCATAATAAAATTCTGAACCCACCTATAAATTTTTGACAATGGTGTCAGATCAACTTTCGTCTAGAAATGTACTTCTTCTGATTTTTAAATACTATCGACTATGTGTCACTTTTTGGTTGTGTAATCAATCTATGACGGAACACAACTGTAACGTTTGACAATTATAATAATTTGTATGGGAAAATAAAATTATCATTTTTAATATTTTCAATCTCAATTTTTCCACATTTTCTCACCGTTTAAACCTTCCCTGGACTACGGCAACCATTTCAAAACCAAAATCAGCTTAATTGGCCCAGCCGTTCTCGAGTTTTAGCGAGACTAACGAACAGCAATTGATTTTTATATATATAGATATATTAACATTATATTCATATAACATACTCGAACGAACTACGAAGTACCGGCAGCCATTACACATGATGATATTACACAATTACTTACTTTGACAGTATCCAATATATTGTAGCTCTTGTTCCCTGTTAGCTAATAAATAGTAGTGGTATACCGTACAAAAAATAAATTGTACATTCATGACATTTTATACTGAAGTTATTGAAGTCTTGTAATTTATATACATAAGTTGCATATCTTGCCGTTTTATTATTTACGTTCATGACACAAAGTACACCCACTGCAAAATAAGAAATATTAGTTCAAAGGAACAGCTTAGGTATTCGTTATAAAATATTTACCGGGAAACATGCGACAGCGATTGCATCTACCAAGAAATTGAGAAAGCATACTACCAAGAATAAAATAATGAAGAAATGTTTAATATTAAATCCCTAAAACCATTTAGGTTTCAGGTATTTAATATTAAAAATTTATTATAGAAACATTAACTGTAATTTCTGTGTACAACGTGTACACAGAAATTACAGTTCATGTTTCTGTCACGTTCAAGTTCAACTTCCGTTACCGCTTTATATCCAGGCAGGTTTTGATAAAACATTATGTTTTGTTTTTACCTCGTTTAGTTATCTTGCGAGAACTTTGAGAAAACAAATCAAAGGATGCTTAGTACGAAGCTAAGAACAAGATGAAAAGTTTTGTATTAGGTGTAAATTAATTATGGAACATAGTCGTTCCATAATTAATTTACTCCTTTGGTATTTGTTTGAGGCGTCCCCCGGCAGAATTGGTTTCTAAACTGCTCGCATACTCACATCGCATACTAAAAGTATTGATTTCAACAAATGTTGGCTAGATTTATTAAAGATATAAAAGGAATAAAATAGAAGTACAAAATAAAATATACTACCATATCGTTCAATGGCACCAAAAAACAATACAAACAGTTATGTTTGTATTGTTTTTTTGACCGTGTCGATTTGTGGTGAATATGTTAATATTCACCACAAATCGACACGGTTCATAATTGGAACCACATTTTATTATAATGTTAAATCATCTGGTAAACACATGTGAAATGCATAAAGTATTGAGTATCAAAAATTGAATTGTGCTTTATTTTTTAAAACCACAAAATGTATGTACTGTAAAGTGGTCTTTTATATTTGAATGGCCTAGTAGCACTGATTGAGACGCGATCGATTTTTAATTTATATTATTTCACTAGCTTCCCGCGCGCTGTTTCACCCGCATAACTGCCGTTCCCGTGGGAACTTCATAATTACGATACACATGTAACGTAGTTTCTTTCTTCAGATGATTTAATATTTTTTATGCACATAAAAGCGGCTATTGTGACTAAACTATGATAGTTAGATATGTACTCTTGCAATTTTTTTTTGTAGATCTTAATAATACCTACAAACCCGTAGTACATCATTTTGTTCTATTGTCAATAGTTTTTACAGCGCACGCATTAATAGGTTTTCGATTTAACACCTTGGGTTACAAAATCGCAATTTTCTTAGGGATCCCTATTTTTTTTTAAAATAACATATAGCCCATAACCTTCCTCAATAAATGATCGATCCAACACAGAAAGATTTTATGAAACCGGACCAGTAGTTAACAAACAAACAAACAAACTCTGCAGCTTTATAATATTAGTAAAGATTTGCGAATTAGAGCTATTGTGTGCCGTCTATTTTTGTTTTATAGAAGCGGGTGCGGAATCTATGTTTTATATTATTAAATCTTAATCCAAAGACTTTATTATCTGAGCGTTTTTGATCACAATGGAGAAAAAAATTCCGTCGGACCAGCCGGATCAGTAACTGGTGGGTCCGACGGAATATTTGTCTCCAAAAACGTATCAGAATCTCGCTTTAATACGATAAAGAAATTAAGATGGTAACACACAATGTTAGTAATTAAATAAAGGGTAATTGGCACAAAGTTAACATAAGCATACAACAATACAAATGCGCGGCTGTTAAGTCTCAAGAGAATGGTACAAATTAATTAAGTTGACATATTATAAAATACGTAGAACCATTTATGTGTATAGTTTGTTCCCACCGAACACCAAAACTGAATGCAGACCAGTTAATAGATGATCTATTCTGCATTATATCACCGTCAACGTGTAATATTATCTGCGGAATAAAGGCTGCACGGAGAGCATATTTATCATTATCAGCATGTATGACAGGTATGATTACGATATGTTACAGAGTTTATTAATTAACAGACCTGCCCATTTCCGATTATTGGTTTGGACGTGATAGAAGATGCAGAGTAGTATTTCAACTGACCAAGCTGTGAAATGTTGTTTACAAATAAGATTCCTTTTTGCTATTCAGTGATGGTAAAAGAAATAATGAATGGATGAAAGGCATATATTTTGAGTAATATAGAAAATATACATATTGGGGTCTTGAAGGTCAAGAAAAAGATTTATTACGATAACTTCAAACTTAATCATTTCTTTATCGAAACTTCTACTTATTATTGACATTGAGTGCCTCGTTGGTCTATTATTAATATATTTGGCCTACGGTCTTGTTTTTCGAGCGGATATTGTGTAGTTAGCCGAGGCTTTTGCTACTTGACCGGGCATAAGCTTTCGGTTCTGCGCCTTATCTCTCACCGATCGTGTAGTTAGAACCGATCCAACAGATGTTAGCACACTCAGCTGTGCGCAATAATATGCCCTGCGCAGATAGCAAATGTCCTTAGAAATTGACCGATGCTGCCATGGCCATCCTCGGTCGGAGGACTACTATACCTACACATTGATTTTGACCGTGGTAGCTACGATGTATTCATGTTTTCTTGAATTATTATCCAAAAGTATTTTGAAGCATTTTTTATTGATATTTATTATGTTGACACATAATTATATGAAGTGCACCTATAATGAATTTGTTACATAAAATTACAAGTCACTGCTTTATAAATTCTGTAATTATATTAAATTTGTGTCAACAAGGGCTGTTAGAGCAAATGGTTAAAAATGTATGGCGTCACTCTACAAAAGTAGTTCTATGTCCAACCGACGTCAACCCGACGTTATCCGAAACATGAAACGAAATGTATTCATTACAAATTGTCATTCATGAATAAGTTTCATGTCAGGTTTTTAAATTTTAGTACAATTTATTTTTATATTTAAAAACGACATCTCCCGCAATATTTCAAAGGAGTGTCTTCTGTGAATTGCAAGCTAGTTTCGTAACGGTTATCATCTGGTTTTAAGAGGCATCACTTAATCCCTTCAACTGTTGCGACTAAGAGCAACCACGCATTGCACCGGCATATTCGTTGGAAAAGTTAAAAAAAAAACAAAGAATTGTTGACAACAACATTTCTAACCGATCTAACAAATATTTCGCAAACAATTAATGTATATTAAGGGTCTCCAACATTGCTTATGCGTGCCCGGCCCCCGCCAACGGCGGATAGAAGGAGTGTCTGCGGGGTTTAAGTGGTGTAGGGTCCTAGCCTCGTGGAATGAGTTAGCTTACTACGCTATGGAGAGGGGGAGTCCCACATAGCCCACCGCCAGCGCGCGAATACGATGCAGCGGCGATGGGAATGAGTAAATGCATTTCCCCACAGACAAAAAATAAAAAAACACGCTTTTATAGCTAACTGAACTAAAAAATAGAAAATAATTTTCACCTCAAAATAAAAATATAATAAAGTTTAAAATATAAACAGAATAATTCAATTCAGAGAAAAAAGTGTGGTGTGCATTTTACCACTTTTCATAACTCTCCTCTCATTGATAGTTGCCAATAGAATGATTGTGACATTAACTTTATCAAGCACCCCACGCTTTTCACTCTGAATTGAATTATTCTGTTAATAACTTAAACTTTATTATAATTTTATTTTGAGGTGAAAATTATTTTCTATTTTTTAGTTCGGTTAGCTATAAAAGCGTGT
This sequence comes from Nycteola revayana, assembly GCA_947037095.2. Taxonomy (NCBI): domain Eukaryota; kingdom Metazoa; phylum Arthropoda; class Insecta; order Lepidoptera; family Nolidae; genus Nycteola; species Nycteola revayana. The sequence goes on along the minus strand of OX344842.1, from coordinate 10,347,741 downwards.
TTTTTTAAACTTTTATTTATTTTTTAAGTATAATGGGAAACTGTTATCAAATTATTGCATTGTCATCGGTCCTTGACACGTATGCAAAGTTTCAAATTAATCAGACTTCTGGAAACTGGTGAAAATTTAGTTCAAAGATTCCGTTACATACAACCCAACGTAATAAAAGCGTGTTAAAAAAAAGGCGTCTCCAACAAGGAAGTAAGTACACAGTTCTTAACAAATTTGTGTAATACTGGTTGAAGCTTTGCATAATAAAGATACATGCAAACGATATTTCGATAGTTTTTAATGTGAGCTATAAAATGGTCGTAGTTGTTACGTGTCGTATATATGTTACGACTAATAGCCGAAGTGCGGCTACACCTAGTTTAAGCCGGCGACAACTAGGTGCAGCCGACCACATGCGGTTAAACTTAGATCAACCTCAATAACTCCCTGTTCAACTCCATTGGTTTAGGTTATTTTAGTTTAGGTTTATTTTTTTATTTTTTAACCACCCTAACACCTTTTTGTGCCGTGCATAGGTATTGTTTAATTTAATTAAAACCTAGTTCTAACCGAAGATAAGTAGGAAACATCTAAGTTTAACCGCATGTTGCGGCTGTACCTAATTGAAGCCGGCTAAAACTAGGAGTAGCCGCACTTCGGCTATTAGGCGTAACATATATACATAATAATAAGCGTAACTGTTATTTAACTACATTATTTAGCAATAACGTTTAACAAGTGTACAACGATTACCTATTTAAGTAGCATCATTACGTACATACAAAAGGAACGGCGTGTTCCGAGCTAGTGATCAAAAGAAAATTATCACTATGCTATTGTCAACATCTCTGTAATAGGTGAAATTTGCCACTAACCATTGTTCTCCTTCCTACTAAAATGTTATATATTTTAAATACAACACAAAACATTTCCATATGCGTTACACTATCTGCTGAGCAAATATGAGAGTGATTTTAATTGTTTTTGTGGTAGTACTTGCGTGGTGTAAAGGAGAAGATAGCAGAGGGAATGGAAGAAGTTTGCATAAAATCTCAAAATGGAGCTCAGCGAGGACACAAGAATTAAATAAAGACCACAAAGAGCAGAGAATACGGTCACCTGTGTCAAAAGAGAGTCGATGTAAGTAATACTATATGATTAATTGCTATTAAACTACTAATAAAATAAGTATAATATAATACTTATTTTTCGAGTTCGACTTATACTCAGACATGTTTACTATTAACTACTTTAGTACAATTTGTCACCACAGCATATTACACCGCATATCTGGCGTAAAATTATGTAGTTATGAAATTCACATATAATTTCTAACAACCCTATAATTTATTTTATATCCCATTATTTTAAACTAAAAAGTGTTGACCTCATTGAGTTTAATCTGATAACACTTTACACCAATCACTGTTATGCTTAGTTGTGTGCTATGCGAATCATAATATTTAAAGTAAAGGTACCTATGGCGCCATATTTTTTATTTAGTTTGAATAAAAGATTCCAGTAGTTTTGATAACATTTCCATCCTTTTCATCGAACCGGCGACGCGACGGCATGTTCTATTTGAGTCACAATAGGACATACGACGATGAAAGGGCTTGGCAAAACATAAAGCAATATTTTTTTTATAGATATGTCTTTAGTTTTCGTAGCTAAAATTGTTAATAAAGCACTTTACCGGTGGCTAATCACGGAGCAATATTACTGTGACTTCGATGAAAATGTCTATACTCAGCGTTTACTTTGCATGCAAAATATATTTTTAATTTGTCAATATATAAAGTTAATGTAACTTCAATAATACAGTAACTATAACATAGGTAATGCGTAGAAGTCATTGTCATATCGTTACGTGATTAGCCTCCTTCCTCCATGCTCTTTGTTCGATTCCCACCCGGGACAGTAATTATTGCGTTTTTTGTGTGCGTTAAATAAATGTTTGCAAAGTCCCTTGCGATACAGATATTTTTTCCCTTAGTTCCGTTAATTTTATTAATTGTTCAATTTTTTTTAATTATTCCAATTTTTTTTATCCTAAGTTACGCTGCCCTCCTTTACTGTTTACAGTTGTCAAGCCTATTTATAAACAAGTTGAAAATTACTTAATCAATAACTTATTTAATATTTTTCTTAGAAAACGAATATAAATAATATTTTACTGATATATAGATGGACGTCGATTCGTTTAAATTTTTACTCTTTTGTTGACGCTGTCATTCGAGGAATAAGTGTCTCTTTGTATTGTGTAAAAGAAATAACAGTATTTCTAAAGGAAATGAATTTGAAATAATAGAAATATTGAAAAACATTTCAAACGAAATACAATGGAAAAATTATAACAGTGACCTGTTCGATAGTATAGGATAGTGCACCGGCAGTGTCCATACCGGGAGCACTAACCAGCAGAAATAAATTAAATAACTTAATAGTTTATATTAGGTGGTACTATTTCTACATATGATACAATATGCCAGACTGATAGACAAAAATACTGCACATGAGCTACTGAATATCTTGAAAATTGTAAACTTAAACAGCGCCTCCGTCGATTCCTCTTTACAGGCTGAGCACTTTGAGGAGCTTACCGTCGTCGTCGCTCATAACGGGATCAATATAAGCATCTGACTGTGAGGGCAATTAGTTACTAGAGCCGACACTTCCTTTGTACCTACTGAAAACCACTTCACTATGTCTAGCTAAACACATCCGACTGTTCAATTAATGGTTGATTACGTACTTATGTTTCAATGAGTTCCTGTGAAATACGAGCATTGCAAGAATATTCTGGAGCCTGAAATTAACAACAATTATGTAGATAATAACAGACTGCCTTGTTAGTATAGAGGTAATATGTTTGACCATAAGGCTGAAGCACTGCTCGCCTTTGTCCGGTGGAGAAGCAAAACCCTCGTGGCTACCTAAAAATGTCCTTCCTAAAAGAAAAGAGGTTGGCAAAAAAATCTAAGTTTCAAAACGTATATATTACAGAGTCAAAATTAAAAAAATTAAAAACATTTCTAAAAACAACCTTTTATTAAAAAATAACGGGTACTAAAAGGCACCACTACACAGAGACCACTATCCGACCCGCCAGCGAAGAGAGCGCCCGCGAACGCGACGCGTCCCCCCTCCGACCGTGGGCGATACATAGACTATGACATAGATACATAGACACAAAATAGATGAGCCTAAACTTTATACTAAATCTTTTGAAATCTTCCTGCTCCTTATCAGACCCTTGTCATGTGCATTGGAAAAATGGAAAGTACTCATAAACACAAAACTAATGAGCCTAAACTCGACTTTCTTAGCGCTTGCATTAAGGGCGTACTAGTGGTGATGTTCCTGCTCCTCATCAGACCCTTGTCTTCACGTGCAATGGAAGGTACTCATAAAAACAAAACTAACAAGTCCAAAGTCGACTATCTTGTTCAGACGTTTTTTTTTTACTTTTATTGGGCTAACTCTTGACCCCAATCGAGTCCGCGAGAGACGAGATGAGACCGAAGATGAAGCGATATTTGACCAGAAGATGCCTGTTTACTCTGACTTTGAAGAGACCCGGTTTATATGCAGTCGGGAAGACAGAAGCAGGTAAGGCAGGTTCCACTCATTGGCCGTGCGCATAATAAAAGATGATTTAAAGCGCTTCGTGCGGCAGAACGGAATGACGACAAAGTAATGGTGAAAACCAGCCGTGCGTCTAGATTCCCGATAAAAGAAAAGAGCTGGCAGTATAAGCTCATGGAGCTCCTGCGCACACTCCCCGAAGCACAACCTGTAAAATACCGATAGTCTGGCAACGCTACGCCGATGAACCTCTTGGCTCTGCGTTCCACCGAGTCTAGTGAAGCAATTTGGTATTTAGCAGAGCCATCCCAAAGGTGACTGCAATACTCCATACAGGACCGAACTTGCGCCTTGTTTAACACCAAGCGCTGTTCGGGACTGAAGTACTGCTTAGTCTTATTTAGGATGCGGAGCATTTTAGCTGCAGTTTGAGCTAAAGACTCGATGTATTTGCCGTAGTTGAGCTTGGTAGTCAATCTCATGCCAAGAAGCTCAGTGATCGGCACAGGTGCACCTCGGAAAGTAGGAGTCAGGCAAAAAGGACTCATTTTTGCGGTGAACACGCACGCCTGTGTCTTGGTAGCGTTAAAACTAACCAAGTTGTCACCCCAATGAGCAACGACGCTTAAGGTTGAGTTTGTTCACTCAACCATAGCTCTCTCAAGTCGTCTACGGATGCGTAGCTCTCCACAACTGTACTGTCATCTGCATACCCAGTGTTGCGGAGAGAACATACCCTGAGGAACACAGGCATTTATAGCCATCCGGTCAGAAAAGCAGCCGTCGACTACTACTTGGATCGACCGATTACTCAGGAAGTCACTGATCTAGCTACAAAAGTGACTAGTGATGCCGTATGAGGGAAGTTTGCTTAGCAAACTTGCATGCCCTGTCAAAGGCCTTAGACATGTCAAGAGAGACCGCAAGGGCTTCCCAATTTTTCACCAAGGCCTCGCCTCAGCATTGCGTGACATACACAATAAGATCACCAGTTGACCGTCCCTGGCGGAAGCCATATTGACGGTCACTGAGTAGATTACTGAGTAGGTACAGGAGTTCCTATAGCCACCTTCCGACTCCATCGTCAGATCAGCTCCATGATACCATATTATTGCAATGTCACGCAATATAAATATGCTTGCAAAATTCAGCTCAATTCGAAGCCAGGAATAAGGTCAAATTTAACTTGCAAGATTCCGCTCGAACTTACATAGGTACATAGTTACTTAGGTACATCCATTGCAAGTTAAATAAAAGCTTGTAATAAAATGTATCCGCTTCGAAATTAAATAAAAATAAATATAGTAAAAAAATACCATTCTATCTACGATTTCTCTATAGCGATTCCGAATGAAAAGGGTTGACTCGAAGTGGTAATTCTAGTTTATATGTCGGTTGCAGCAATACCTGGTGAATAAGGTGGTTGACTTGACGGTATACTTATATGTTGAGATTTTCAAAAAGGATTTTCATTTACTATTTCTTTTATTTTTGCGATGTTAACTGCAGTTGCAGACATGAAATATCGATCAAAAGCAATAATAAGTAAATGTTAGCTTGAATTAGATTAGTAGTATTTTATAAATTAATTTTAATTAGCTACTTTAAGTTGTATATTATGTATTTATTCAATTACACAGCTTGAATTTGACTTTGATTACAATTTAAAAACAAACATATGTGTTTTTTTTAACAAAACAGCCTCAAGAGACTGCATCAAAATACGTACATGGCAAAACAATCTCTAGCCTCTTAAAATACCAGATTAATAGCTTTGTACCACTCATGAGCACATGACTTATTTATTTAGTGAAATATAACGACTAACTCTTTGTTTAATGTTGTTGCCCATTACGAAGTTCGCAATCCTACAAGGATCTAATAAATAATTAAAACTGGCACTTTATTTAATCTTAACTCTCAATTCAACAAAGTCCGCGTGCAAATGCAAATAAAGCATATCAATATTTAATATTAGTAATATTAATTTATTATTGCAGTTTTATCGCTTTTCACGGTAGTGACTTTTCCGAACGGTGGATGCGCGGGGGCTTCTGGTGACAACGGCACTTGCATGACGGCACGAGAATGCTCCGCCCGAGGTGGATCAGCTAATGGTTACTGCGCTAATGGATTTGGACTATGCTGCATATGTAAGTATATTCGGATATATTTATTTTAATGACCTTATCAACCTGATGTAAAGTGGCAGAAGGACATATAATATTCAAGGACAGGTAGTATCCGTTCAATAAATATGTACAGCCCTAGCCACCCTTATTCTGCCAGACAGCTTCTTCTCCCTTCCACCCACTCCCGGGAACTCTAGCGACCTTACTCACGCACAGAAACAGAACATTCATCAATTATATGATTTGATTTTGAGTTACTTTAAGGTAATCCACCTACAGTATACTGTAGGTGGATAACCTTATATATTTATATAACATTTTTATTTAACTGTGGTATACCACAGTTAAATAAAAATGTTATATAACGGTGGTCTGTATACACTTAATAAATGTAAATACGTTATGAATGAGTACTCATTAATCATATTTTTATGATAACACTTATTGTGACTTATCAATATTGTATACCACCTTATTCGAATAGCTCATTGAACGTACTAACACTGTGCTAGAGCACAGTGTTATTATTAGTATTTACTATTATTATTTAGGGAGGTAGACCTCCCTTATGCCTATTTACATTAGATTGGTTACTTTTAGTTTGTATTTTGCATAAATATATCTATATAAACATTCACATGCATATATGTGTATTAATAAATATAAAAAAATCAAATTCAAGTGTATTATCCGTATATAGACATGTATATACGTAAGCATTTGTAAATAAATGTTAACGCGTAATGTCTTAAACCCTTAAATTATTTATTTTTATAATTTCTATAGTATTGTTGCATGGATCCTGCATTACACGATACACTTAGTCTTGAATGCTATCGAATTAGTCTAAGAATTTGTGATAAAAACTCGTGTACTCCGTAATTCGTTTCTTTCAGTACACCAAATTACATCAACCATTGAAGTGATGGGAGCTTTTATTTGAAGTGTATATATTTTTCAAGAATAGATAAAATATGAAGGCATTATAATAATCCAGGAAAATGAAATCAAAATGTATTATTCTATGTTTACATCGATGTTTCTATGTGAGAGAAAATAATAAACTCCTTTTAATTTATTTAGTTATTTTTTGGTGAATAGAAAAAATCCTAAATAATGAAAATAATGCTTTTGCTGGTATTAGGGATGTCGATCTGAGATCGATTAATCGAAGAATCGATTTTTGGAGCCAAAAAGATCGATTTTTTAAATCGATATGTAGTACTGAATCGATTCAGTGAATCGATATTTCACCCTTAAAAATCGACATTCGATTTTATGACAGACTGTTGTTTTTAAAAAGTTTGGAAATTAAGCATTGGGAACTATAAGCTACACTATCTATTTTCTTAACTTTGTAAACCAATACATAAAAAAATAAATGTCTTATTTTATACCTGATCTGATCTTTTGATATGGTAATAAAAATATTTTTTATCATCGAATCACCTGATTTTACTGATAAGAGATCGTTAAATTATAATATGTGTCATGTTTTTAATAAAATAGATTTATGAACAAAAAAATAATTTAATTTAACATTATAAACAAAAACTTGAAGAAAAGATCGATTTTTCAGAAATCGATCTTTTTGGCCTCGATTTTTTTGTGGATCGATTCATTAGGTCACGATTCGAATCGATTTAAAAATCGATCTTTTTTGGAAAGAATCGACATCCCTAGCTGGTATTTCGATATAAGTTCAGCAGAATCTACTCTAAACCTCACGAACTACAAGTGCTTGGAGTGTATTTAGACGGATTTTTTACAAAATTCTAAGTAAAGAGGGATAGCAAAGTTTGTATAAAACATCTATAGTTTTAATCTAACTATATTTATAAAAATAAATTGCTGTTCGGTAGTCTTGCTAAAACTTGAGAACGGCTGAACGGATTTGGCTAATTTTAGTCTAGTAGTTTATAAATTTCGAGAAAATAAAAATTATTTAAAGTAATTAAAATGTAGCCCAGACAACCATTACAAAGGGGTTATAAAAACAAAAAAAATCTTTAATATTTAAAGGTATTGATCGACTCAGAATTCGCATAATATAGTAACATTAATGTGGCAGAAAACATTTTTTATATTTAATATTTTTGTTAATCTCCGAACGATAGCACGGGATCGATGTTTGAAAATATTACGTCATGAAAACAGTTGATCAGAATATGACAGACGTTCACTGGGAACTAGATATAGTCTAAAGGTTAGATGAAGTTATCTACGTCTCAATTTCCTCCGCGAATATTGGTAAAACAGCGATAAAGTAAGACTTTTATTTTAATAAAATAGTTGTGGAATCGGTTCGACCATCTTTTTAAATTGACTTCATAAGAATGAACATAAAAGTAGGCATGGATCTGTAATATACCTATACTTAAGTCTTGTTGATATTTAAGTATCAACTAGACTTGCATAATCAACCCAAATCATTATAATACATCAAAAGTTCTTAGTAAAAGTAATATTTCTACTTGAAGAAAAATGTTGGAAATATTATCTTTAAAAAAAAAATAACACAACCATGTTTTTATACTTACTCTCTACAAATTCGTTTCAACAGCAAAATATCAAAAGGTTTTATTTATTCTATTTAGGTTTTATCAGAAGCAATCAAGAAATGTACAAAGCGAGCGTAGGTACCTTGACTGAACTATTTACACCCAGCTGAATACACCCCCGCAACAAAAGATGGTCGGTATATTTTCTAAAGTCTTATTTACATCTGTAACGAAACTGATTGAAATTGTTTGAGCGCGAAAAGATAACAGAAAGTCATATAAACAACATACAGATTTACTTTCGCGATTACAATGCCGTATTTAAATATACATTATATTAATGGTTACGCAACCATTACTTAACCTTCCAGACCTTAGATAACTGCAATTAGTAATATGGACAAGTATTTACAGCTAGGACAGAAGAGCAAGGAAACCAAACACTTCCTTATACTTAGATAATGTTTTTCGAATTATTAACTAGAGAGAAAATAAACGGGCCAATTGCTACTTTGAGCCAGTGAACGGGTCTGACTGCATTTGGAAAATGAAATACGAAAGATTTTGATAAAACACTGTGATTTTTAAATGTTGCTAATTCTTGTTTTTTTTTCGGACGGACATACTTTGTTAGCCACGAAGCTTTTGCTACTTCCCGGGCATATGGACATTGGACTTGGACAAGACGATTTACCGTCTAGAGATATATTATTCTCGAAACGTGACATAACATTTTCAGGTTTCGATAATGTCAGTTCACATTTGGCTGATTTTACCTTTCTTTGATTTATTTAATTTATAAATTATTTAGGTAGATACCAAGTATTAAATTAAATGGCCATTACGTTTAATCATTTTGTATTAAATATTAATTTCAACTGAATATTTATACTATACTAGCTTCCTGACTTTTTGACGTAGTTTCACCCGCGTTACTCCCGCTCCTAAAGGAAGTTCATATAGCTTAGAGCCTTACTCGATAAATAGGCCATCTAACACTGAAATATTTTTTTAAATCGGTCCTGGAGAAGTTCTCGACATTAGCGCGTTCAAGCAAACCAAACATCCCTTCAGATTTATATATTAGAATAGTTAGCTCTTCATTAGTAGACAAAGGATTTGATAGACCGATAAACAGACACATGATAAATCAATTTTATAATAGTTTAGCAAAAAAAAATTGTTAGTTACTTTTACCTTAAAATATAGAAAATTGTTGATATTGTCTACCATAACGAAAAGTGATATATTTTTAGTTCCGGACGATTAGCTCACTTTTCTCAAAAAGCTCAACTAAAGCTGCAGTGGTCGTCACACTTTTCTACTCAATAGGCACAACGTAATAATGTAAGGTAGGTCTATCGCCTGCTTGTACGGCTAAAAAACTGTTAGAACGAGGGTCGCACAAGTAATCGGTTTAAAGCATCATAAGCGATTAACAGTTGAGCTTGTTGTTAACTTTATAAAAAATGATATTTAGAGAAAACCGAGTTATCGGTCGATCCATCAATCTCACCAGTCTTCATATTTTATTGTCTCATCTGCTTACAGGTAAATATTAGGAACTGCTAGTAATTCTTCATTTTCAACTTAGATGTGGCTCATTTTACTTTAGCAACTGTATTTCTAGTAAGTCAGAGACTTAGTTGCGGGTATGAATTAAATAAGTTAAACTATTTGCGGATCCGAACTCAGTAGAAATCCTTTCATAACACAACTTAACCATGAACCTAATAAGATTAATGAAAGACGGTATGAATCAAATTAGCATCGATGGTTGCTGGAGTTACTAGTAAGGAACTTAGTTACAAGCCTGTAGCCTTGACGATCGGTTTAACGTCGGGCGATGATCACAAGATGGAGCTTAACATAGTTGATTCCTTTGTTGGATTTGAAGTTAGTTTAAGAAGATCTATAGTTATAAAGTGCAGATAACGTAATGTAGCAAAACTACGCCAAAATCAAATGAATTTCTAAAACTATATTTTACATGGTTAGCGAGATCAAAACACTCACGTGTGTAACTAGCAATTATTATTGTTCCCGTTTCTTCAAGATGGCCTATGTTCAGCCGTGGACGTCTATAGGCTGATTATGATAATGATGATGGTAATGAAAACAAATTATTTGTGCGTTGTTTATTCAATCGAGCTGTATTCAAAGCTAACCAATAATTTGCCTTCAATTTATTAGCCCTTTGAGTTTGCACGACAGTAGCTATCGGATCGGTTCTCTTCGGAATAAAAGATAAATAAATTATTGCTGTTATTACAGAAATATTACGTACATCGGAGTAGAAGTAGGCCAAGGTTATTTAACCAAAGCTCGCAATTAGGTGGCTTTAAATTTGTAATAGGTACTTTAAAGCGTAGCAGTACCTATTAGGTGCGTGAAAGGAAATATATGATAATAAAATTAAAATATCTTACATAAAATTACAGGTTTCTGATTAAAGAATATTGTTTGAACGTGCTTCATCTGTAGCAATCAAATTTCTACTACATTTATCGATATAATTTATAAGATTTGTGTAAGACCCTTGGTAGGTTAGGATTCCTCCGCAAGGAAACTGTAACTTTAAATTTACATAGTCGATTATTATGAATTTTGGGAAAAAAATTACACAAAGTTAAGTAATTATTACTTCTTGAAAAATACTATGTTAACTCTGATAACCATATCCCTTCGATTGAAATTTACCTATTTAGTATTTTTATTTTTCATCATCATCCACTGGTGAACATTGTGAAGTGTCCCGAGGGAGGGTTTTTGGCACAAAAAAAAAAAACAAAACATTTTTATTTACGTTTACAGGCACTTGCAAATAGTCAAAACAATAATTTAGTATTAAGTATTATTTAGATAATATCATATTTTATAATATTATTATAATAAATTATCATATTTTATAAATTTTCAAATTAAACAAGTATTTAAGTTATTATTTTAATAATATTTTAGTCTTAACGTCTTAGTTTATTATTTAACTATATTGTGTCAAATAGCTTGTTCTGTCTATAGTAGGTTAGAACCACTGATATAGTACTAACATAGATGGAGGGTTAAACAGCAACCAAAAACGGTTATATCACGCTATTCTTACATATGACCTTCATAGAATACCAGAAAAGGATGCATATATGGCGCCCTTTTCGTAAATTTGTAGGTTGTCACAAGTTTGCGATATTGTCAAGGATGCGATAGTCGATAATTTATATATCGATAGAACTAGAACTCGTTTTCAAAAATTAATCGATCAAAGTATCAATCGATCACTTATTTGAATTAAATATTAATTTTTTATTTTTAATATCACTGTAATTGACCCATCATCGGTACGATCGATGCGTAAACATTATTAATGAAAAGTTTCGTTTTATTTCAAATTTTAATCATTTATTTCGAAACTATTTTTACGATTTACAGAAATATCTCACCGTAACAATAATAGGTACATTATATTATTGATGAGGTATATTGAATTAAAAAGTCCCTGAGGGAACGGTAGCTACGCGAGCGAATACGGGAATGTGACATAGATATAAATAAGAAAAACTATTTAAATAAACATCATAAATGATTTTATTCGGCGCTTAGTTATTTATACTTGTCAGAATCACAATGTTAAAACTATAGCTTAGATTATTCTTGCTTAATTTATAAATTAAGCAACTAGGTAACTTCAATATTAGGGCATTAAACACATTGGTCATCAGGGCATCCCGCGCCTACCGCACGGTCGCGTTTGACGCGGCCTGCCTCCTTGCGGGATCTCATCCGTGGGACCTTGAGGCGGAGGTTTTGGCCGCAGCATTTGGCCGCTGGAGGTGTGAGGGGGCGCGTTCTGGCCGCGATCCCTTCCCGAAGGGTGTAAACCCTCCGGAAATGGTAGGAGCGGCTAGAGGCCGCGCCGCGGAGGTGGAGGCGATTCGGCCCCATCTAAATAAATAATAAATAATTTTATCAAGTGATCTATTCTTTTACCCTTGAATTTAAAATGGGCAACTGTTATATAGACAAAGCATTATTTTTTAATCGCCTCCATTTAACATTTACTGCCTGTTAAATAATAAAGTGGCAAAATCTTAACAAATAAAATTTTCTACTATTACCTTTAGATTAATAAAAATAGCGGTTACCGCTATTTTGATTTATGCCTTGAGCACACCGGATGCGTATGCGTAGACGTATGCGTAGACGTGCACGTACCACTGAGTTGTAATGTATGGAACCGTATGAGACAGGTCACACCGCTTGCGTAACGTAGACGTGCGCGTAGACGTAATGCGTAGCCCTACGCAATGCAGCTCCCAAGGCACAAACTGACTGCGTGACTTACGCCGTACCTGACGCAGAGCAGAACGGCAACGTTGCATGATGACGTTGTATTCAATGGCGCGCCTTATTGGACGTCACACCGAGCAGCAAAGGTACGTGCGTGTACACGCACGTACCTTTGCTGTGCGTAGCCCTACGCACGTAACTTGCAGTCAGTTGTATATTTTTACAGATATACTGGCACGTAGTGATGTTTTGTATTGGTTTTGTAATGAATAGAGATAAGAAAGAAAAACTTATTGAAATTGTGCGTATTTATGAATGTATCTACAATCCAAAAAGTAAATTCTACAAAAATGCATCGTATAAATATATATATTCCGCAGGATTATTCTGGCACAATAGTATTAATATTGCTTCTTCCTCGTCATTTCAGACATCGTGCACAACACAACCTTCGAAAACAGAATAAAATATGGCTGCCGCAGCCGGGTACGCAATAGGCCATGTGCGTTGCGTACTCGGCTCGGATGCGTAAGCGTATGCGTAGCCCGGTGTGACATCGGGTTACGCCGTAACTACGCGCGTGTCTACGGCGTGATCACGCCGTAGTCACGCATACGCATTTGGTGTGCTCGAGCCTTTAATCTAAGTTTTCAATTTTTACCATATCGATACTTTCGATACCTACATCACTAGTAACAGTAGTAACCTAAAAACATTTCGAATCAAATATACGTATTGTGCTTAAAATCCCATCTAAGCTATGTTTTACATGTTGAAACTTGAAATATCCATGTTATATTATTATAAGATATAAGATTTTTCGACTTTATATCATACATTTACCAAATAATAAAGATATAAACTTACCGATGAAATGTTACACAAACAGGATCATTTTGCTTCTTTCCGGAATGTGAAACGCATCCTTCAATATTACACGATATTTTGTTAGTTATAATCTACAACAATACCTACAATAATTGTAATTTAATTTATTTTCGTCGCAAAATCGTTAAAATTATTCACTGCTGCAGCGAATACACAAATCTAAACAATGTACATAAATAATGCGACTAAAATCAGTTTAAGTCACCTTGTATGACGTTTATATGTCAAGTTACTACTTTCATGCACAGCCGTATAATAAGAAGTCACAAATGTCAAAAAAGAGGTCACTTTTAAATTTGGCGTGGACAACCTTGCAACAATGTAAGCTGAGAAGATCCGGCGAAACAAACTCAGTGGGTTATTCTACTGCCGGTTTTAACACGACCCACATGAGACGGTCCGGCGAAGCATACTCAAATGGGCAGAACGTAGGTTTTGGTCCAGTTACTTTATTTATTGGCATACACATTTTTTGCCCAAACGGTTGTCTTTGAAATATTTGTTTATTGTGTTTTTTTACTAATAGAAAAATAAAAGAATTTGAGACAGAACTAGCGGTCTATGAATATAATATATTATTATGTAAGTAGGTCAATTACAGATAGTTCACAGAACATCACACTATTATGCGTACTACTATTTTATTTGGGTACAGGGTCTCTAGGAAGTGTTACGCAAGTAGGTTTATGAAGCCAAACGTCTTTATCCTCAATATAGTCCTTAATGCTATAATAGCCTTTAGATATAAGGACCCGTTTAATATATACTTTAAAAGTTGGATCAGGCAAATTAGTTACATGACTAGGGAGTTTGTTATAAAACCTAATGCAATTTCCCATAAATGATTTATTGGTTCTACTAACTCTAAAACCGGGTATGGCAATTTTATGTTTATTTCTCGTGTTAACATTATGAATATCACTTTTTTTGCTATATTGATCTATATTTTTTTTAACAAAAATGATATTTTGGTATATGTATTCAGAGGGAACGGTAAGAATATTAATCTCTTTAAACCTGGTACGCAAGGAATCGCGACTACCTAAACCGTAAATAGCCCTAACTGCTCTTTTTTGTAATATAAAAATACTATTGACATCAGCGGCTGACCCCCAAAGCAGTATTCCATAGGACATAATGCTATGAAAGTACGCGAAATACACTAGTCTAGCAGTTGCTTCGTCTGACAATTGCCTAATTTTCCAGACAGCATAAGATGCGGAGCTAAGTCTACCGGTTAATTTTTCAATATGAGGGCCCCATTGCAGTTTTGAATCTAATGTTATACCTAGAAAAAGGCTTTTTTTTTGCCAGGCGGGTGGGTAATACATAGCATATAATACTGCGGTTGCCAAACAGCACGCTAGGTAAAAGCTACTGTGCGTTATCTGGTATACGATTGTCAAAGACGATGTTATAACAGTCGGGACCAACGGCTAAACGTGCGTTCCGAGGCACGGCGAGTAATAGTAAAATTATAACAAAATAAAATATTTACTACATTATTTCAACAAATTCCATCCTACAGCCAAATCGATCAAGAGGGACATATATATAATATTTGTATTTAAAATATTCTAAGCATATTAATCAGTACATACCTATTATAAAAACAAAATCCTCTTATGAGGAAGATATACATATACATATAATTTGTTAAGGTTTTGTGTTAATCAAGCTACCCGTGCAAATCTGGGACGGGGTGCCAGCAAAATGTAAAATAATGTTGTAGACCTCCAGTCCACAAAATGAAGTTATGATATAAATATGAAAGCATTAAACAAGCCTCCTAATTGAATATCTTAAAGCTTGAAGTTTATAATCTGAATTCTAAAGATTCACTTATCATAACATAACCCTTGGATGGCTCACAAAAGAGTTAAACTATAAAAGCGACGCTCGGGAACTACAGATCGATAAAAGTAGGCGGTAATAACCTCGATATGGCGGTCGAGTTCTATAAATTATTATATGTAATTGATTCCACTTTGACATAATAGAAGTTACTTCGAAAGTATCATATGACTGCACAATCGATTTTACATTAGCTATTTTTATCGTTACATAATATTTATTTTTGGAGTAGGTTTCTATTTTTATTCGACTCCACATATTCCTCAATAGTGACACACGGAATTACGACCATTAGTATTTTTCCGTGACCCCGCGTATCCATTAATATTTTATTGGAAAATATCAGGTCTTTACCTATGAAATTGCCGTTCTGTGGTACTGGCCGTTTCAAATCAAAATAATTTTTGTTTGGCTAAGAATTCTAATTTCAAATTATTTTTATTAAAAAAAACATGGATTTTTTTTCCAAAAGTAGTCATTTGTTTATTGATTAGTATTACATTTTCATCGCATTTCAATCTTTTTCGTCATCATGGATACGTTAAAAAAATCGAGTAATTATGGAATATGAGTACCGTCGTGGCAGCAACGCGGCACAAGCGGCACGCAACATCAACGACGTTTACGGAGCTAACACTACAAACCAACGCACCACCTGTTGCTGGTTTGCTCGCTTCCGTTCTGGAAATTTCGACCTGAAAAATGAACCTCGCGGTCGTCCGAAGACTTTGGTCGACAATGACGAATTAAAGGCGATTGTGGAAGCTGATGATACACAATCTACGGCTGAATTAGCAGCAGCTTTCGACGTTAGCGTCAAAACAATATTGATCCATTTGCGTCAAATTGGCAAGGTAAAAAAGCTTGACAAATGGGTGCCCCACGAACTCAATGATCGCCAGCGCGAAGTACGCGTCGAGACGTGCCTTGCACTGCTCAACAGACACACAAAAGAAGGAATTTTGAACCGCATTGTTACCTGCAATGAAAAATGGATTCTCAGCACGTTGGATGGATCCTGGTTCAGCACCTAAACAATGCCCTAAACGAAAACTTACCCCTAAAAAGTGATGGTCACTGTTTGGTGGTCTAGCGCCGGTGTGATTCATCACAGCTTCTGTGTTGTGTACTGTGAAGAACTGAACACAATGATGGAGAAGCTGGCACATCTCCAACCAGCATTGGTCAATCGCTCGTCTCGGCTGCTCCTGTACGACAACGCACGACCTCATACTGCACAGCAGACGGTCTCCAAGTTGCAAGAACTGGGGTTGGAAGCTCTCCGTCATCCGCCCTACTCACCAGACCTTGCGCCTACAGACTACTTCTTTTTCCAGAATTTGGATAACTTCATGGCGGGAAAAAAATTCAATACCCGAGAGGCAGTACAAAATGCCTTTGAAGAATTTGTTGCCTCCCGTCCAGCTGATTTCTTTAAGAAGCGCATCAATAAACTGCCACTGCGTTGGCAAAGATGCATTAATTGCATGGGTAATTACTTTGATGATGAAAATACAAATAAAAATTACATGAAAAAAAATCGTTAAAATTTTTTCATACAAAACGGCAATTTCATAGCTAAAGACGTATTATACTTTTGTTAAAAGGTATATTTTTGTAACTTATTATCTAAATCGTTTTGCCGTTTTGCGTAGGTGGGTCCTTAGCAAAATCGAAGTCTTTGGCTGCGGCTACACTTTGTCGCGCTTCCACCACATGTTAACCTTAATCTGATAATAACACAAAAAACAATATACTATAAAACTATTTAGTGTAGACGTTAATGAAACTTTTCCGTTCATACGTCATGGGCCAGACAGTAAAAGAAAAAATAAACGGTCTTTTACTCAACACCTCCCAATTTTTCCGATACACAGGCATTGTGGAAGCTGGATTAAAACACATGCATTACGTTTCGACAAACAAAAGCAGAGTAGCACTCCTAAAAAGAAGCGGGGCGCATCTGTAGTATTACTTGTTGACTTTTATCCGTTTAATATATTTTACTTCATAATATTCATCAAAACTAGCATCAAATCAAACGAACGAAATTAGATTAAGGATGGATTCCAAACTAATATCTATATTACTATATCAACCCGTTTACTTCCTCTGTTGAACATGGGCAACCTTTTAACAGACCTAGGCAAGCCAGGGTTGTTGAAGTGTTATTCTCGGCCAAAACCACACGACATAAAAGAAACCTTCTATAATTGGTTCTTTTTTAATATTAATTAACTACTTTTTTCTTTTTAGTTATGACATCTTGTGGCAGCACAACTTCAGAGAATGGAACATACTTTGTAAACTCTGGATATCCATCAGCGTACGACGGAAGCGGTTCCTGTGAACTTACAGTCATTAAGTCACATCCCGATGTTTGTCAAATCAGGTAAAACTAAATGTCATGCTCATGTTCAGAACATGAATTTTCTGTTAATTTAAAAGCTATTTTTGTAAAGTAGGGGAATATAATAATGCCTACATAACATTCATACCGCATTGTAAGAAACTTTCCGACGCTTATTGAAGTTATCTTCAAAGATAGCATCACTTTATTACAAACGGCACACTTATAAAATGATTCACTTAATTTAATTTTATATTCCTGAAGGTCATTATGGATTAAAGAGCTATTTGTGTTGGAATATGAATGTGGAATAGCTTATTAATGTTCGTACCAACATAACTTATTCCTATGCGTTGTTAAGTTCTTAACAAAGACGTTTCAATTAGACTCATGCTGAAGTAACGTCAAGCCGTCAGTTATAGCCAATATGAAATAAATTCATTTGCATAATGCCGAACATGTTGCGATTTGATATGGAGTAAGTTCCACTGATTGTCGGAGTAGGGCGAGAATTACAACTTAGACGACAGGACCAGGTTAAGGCTCGTTTAACGCACGTTTAGGGACCGAGGATTGATGAATTTCAACTTTTAGTTTTGTTTAGGAGAAGTTAGTGCAACAGTCGCTCTACGTTACCTACAGTTCGCATGCCAACTATGAGGACATTAAAGACTTTTTTGAAAACTAAGTATCAGAAGGGAGTTCATATTATATCGAAAATTTATTTATTTAAGGTTTATTAAAAAGTAACAACATTCTTCAATAGAAAGTATTATAAAAGGATTCTATCTATAGACGGATATATCCTTCACCCACCTGCGACAGCCTCCCGTAGTAAATAACGATATTATATCTTTGCGGAATTTAATTATGAAGCTACGTAACATTCCTCAAAGATACATTTGTGATTTAATAGCGAATTATGTGTATATTAAATGTATGATATTCGCTAGTTCACATATTGAATTGAGACTTTACTTTTTTATATGTTAACTGAGCGTATAATTAGAATAATACTTTTAGATAAGAACATATGCGTAGATGGTGCCTTTCTTTATCGCCAATGTAAAATAATATAATCAAATCAAAGCAAATCATTTTTACTTACATAGAACTTTTTACGGGTACTTGTAAATAGTCAAAACATTTTTTTAAGAAAACCATTTAAGTGTTACACTTGACTGTATACAATATACAAAGCGTCGGGGATAGTGCAATACCGCATAAGTAACGATAGCTGGTTTAAGATCAAATGTAGCACATTAATATTTCGCCCTTTAACTACACAATAAAGAAAATATTTACTGACGGACGAAATTACACCTTATTAGCAACTTAGAAGCGGCCGTAGCCCAATGGCTAGGGCATCGGACTTGTGATCGTGAGGTCGCCGGTTCGAAACCCACCCATTGCAGTACCGACGTGAACCCACTTGTAACACAAGCATTTTAGCTTAGCACGAGGGGTTAACAAGAATACTAGTAGAAGGCAAAACTCTGCAAGTAATGATTCTAAAAAAAAAACTGTCTTTCTCGCGGTATTGCACTATCCCCGACGAAAGAGGTTTTCTTTAGAGGTTATTCTCGAAAGCGCGACTATAACTGGCTGTGTAAGAAAAACTCTACGATCAAATTACCGGAAATTAAAACGGATTTATAAAAATCCTCTTCGAACACTCTATTACGAAAGTTTTAAGAAACTATATATCAATAATCGTAAACATGTGTAACGAAATTAATAGGATTAGGGTTTTTTAATAAATTTACAGGAAAACCTACTTTCAACATTCGTTAAAGTGGAAAAAGTTCAGACGTCAAAGTACTAAAAAATTCTGTGGAAAAATAAACACTCATTTCGAAATCGATTACAGCGTCGACCGAATAGTATGTTTGTCGATAAATATTTGAAGAATCAAGTTATTCACCGATCTAAATGTTTGTTAGTAATACCATTCTTTGAAAGAAGGAAAAAAAGTAGGTGACAGGATTGCCAAACCACCATATAGATTGAACCAAGATCTTACAAAGTCTTTCAAATAATGTTATCTATGTCGGGATAAACACTGTTGACTAATTCTTGAATATTATTTAATAAAACACAATAGTTTTGACTATCGAGGTAAGATCTCTGAAAAAAGCCTATTCTCACGTTAAGTTGGTTCAAACAAATATGAGGGTTTCATTTTCTTAACGTAACGGGTTTCGATCCATTTTATTGACGTGTGGCCAAAGGCGCATGACAATGACGCATCAAGTTTCCCGTACAGTTTTTCGCTTGTAGTCCGTTTCATCAAAGCAGTTTTTAACGTGAGTTTGAATGTCGCTTGTGCACTTCAGCCTCCCTCTAAAAGAGTAGCTGCAATGCCGGATAATGACCGGCCGACACGTAATACTACTTTACCAGTAGATCAAACTTTCACATAGCAATTTATTAAAAATTTAGGTCTACCGGGACGTCCCGTACGGCCTATCAGACGCTGTTCCTCCGCTTTTTTATCTCAGGTAATCACTAAGATTTCAAATGCTGTCTTGTGACTGTCTTATCTTTGAGATAAATGCCATCGCGGATGTATTTATAATCTTCTGAAGAAGAAGTTCCGTTCTACCCACGCTAATTTGATCTATCTAGTAAAGTTCGTTTGCAGTTTAAGCGCACAATTTTTTTTTGTCACGACTTCTCATTACAAATGTTTGTATTGTTTGGTTTATATTTGCAAGTATTATACATATAATTTAAAATGCATTTATTTAACAATATATTTATTATTCTTATATTTTCTAGTTTGTCTACCCGTATTGAACTAGTTCAGTTGGCATTTATTAGGGCGGACTATGAGCGCGTAACGATGGATGCGCTTTTAAGCTACCACTGGATCCAATGCACCCCAACTGAGAAGACCCATTGAAACTAACTCAGTGGGTTATTAAATACTGGTTTCAGCGCGGCCCATTTGAGACGGTCCGGTCTGGAAGAACAGTCAGTACCACGTGTGGTGCTGAATCATCTGCTTTTATTTTGGCTCGCTTCTTTTTCTTAGCAGAGATCTGCAACACTACTCCAAGCTGCTTTTTACGCTGGAACTTTTGCTGTCGTGTCGAATGGAGCCACGTGCCGATATGCTGGCCGAGACGGAAGCTGCCTTAGCAGGCATGGGTGTCATCACATATATATATAACCTACTTTCCCTTTCACTTTAACCGTATATGTCGAGGGAGGCAGGTAGCTAACGTAGGTGTCTACGGCATACTTTTTGAAGCCATCCCGTTAATAAATGAAGTATCGAGTATCAACGCCATGACGCCCGATTAGGAAATCAAAAGTCTTTTCAAGGCGTCTCACGCGGGGTCTTAATTGAAAACCATATAAGCAGATGATTCCAGTACCCATATAAGGGCAGCACCAGTGTGTTCAATCATCAATTATCTTGAACACTTGCCATTTCTTTTGTTTTCTTTCTCTTTTTATTTATTTAACTATGACGTAATAAACCGGGAGAGGGTGACACAAAATATTGGGTCATTTGTACCAGTATGGCGGTTCTTCAGGGGTCTTATTACATAATGACAAAAAGAAAAATGATGGTGATAGCGCTGGTACCGGCGGCCCAATCGCGTGGGCGTTAGTCGAACTCGTTGGATAAATTACGAGTATCCAACGATTTGTTCCACAAAAAAAATAGTATTTTCCGATAATCCATAAAAAGAAGTAGGCGGTAGGTTGTCATGCCATAATTTTACGGTGTGACTTACAGCCCGCCATACCGATGCGTATATGTTAATTACAAAAACACAATTCAACCATTTGTCTGGTACAAATTGTGTGGCACTAATTTTTCTCGAATTGTAGAGATCTCGGCTCATCGTGTTGTGAGACACAATGTATGGCAACGCAGGTATACGGCAGCTGCTTGTCAGTCGACCTACAACTACATAGCAATAATTGAATGACCATCATTTTTCTTTTTGTCATTACGTAATAAGACCCCTGAAGAACCGCCATCCTGGTACAAATGACCCAATATTGTGTGTCACTATCTCCCGGTCTATAATACTTATTAGACTTATAGACTGAATGAAAGATTACTAGCAGAGTTTATATTGCAATCTACTAGTATTCTTGTTAACCCCTCGCGTCGTGCTAAGCTAAATACTTGTGTTACGTCACATTGGTAGTGCAATGGGTGGCGATCGAACCGGCAACCACATGATCGCAAGTCCGACGCCCTAGGCATTGGGCTACGGCCGCTTCAAATTTTGTATTATATAAAATTATAAGAATTTATACTTTTCATCCAATCAACAAATAAGTGTTTATAAAAATACATACAAGTCGTCGGCTTTAGTGAAAAACCTCATTAATCTAAAGTCCTTGCTGTTGGACAAACCAATTAATAGTGCGTTTATTAATTTATGCATCTCGATGAAAGACATTACACAAAGTTCAATTTATTTTATCATTATATAGGTACTTCTTAAAATTACTTCAACAAAATCGCTATCATTTAAAATATTAACTTAAATTTATACTTATTTACAAATCAACATGAATAAATCACAGTGAATATAAATTCAATCCATATTCTTTATCACACAGGTTAGATTTCAATCGATTTACAATAGCGGGGCCTGAACAAATGAACCACGTTTGCAATCAAGACCAATTCATAGTATCAGGAGGGAACCCCGTACCAGCCATATGTGGAATGAACCAAGGAAGTCACAGTAAGTAGTATCAATGGTAAAAGTAGTAAATTCCAATTCAAATCATACAAATCATCAATACATTAGGTCCTAATAATGTTGATATATAAGGTTAACATGGACCCCGTCGGGCACAGCAAAACAGGGCAGAGGAAGGTATTTTTCATCATCCCGAGGCCAAAAGTTTGAAATTCTTCCCTTGTTTATGGGAAGTAACATGCATATTTCAGACTGCTCACAATTAGTGACAGTTTAAAATTAACTCTTTTTTTGTTATAATTTTCTTCCCGTTGCCTATTTGAAATAACTCATTACCATGGTAACCGTGCAGTTGTTATTGTTATTTCCTGTTCAATTTTTTTTTTGTGTTTGATAATAAATACTATTTTTCTTACTAAAAAGAACAATGTTTAATTAGTTCGAATATTAATAATAATATCTATTAAGTATTAGAGACAAAAAGACAATTAAATCTATTAATGTGTGTCTTTTTGTCTGGGGGGGGGCTACGCCCCCGCAGCCACGGCAGGAGTAATTTTGTCTGGGGGGGGCTACGCCCCTGGCCCCATAGGGGGGGCTGTACCCCCCGTACCCCCACGGGGATTTCGCCCTGTGGGGGTCCACAGGGCGAAATCCCCGTGGGGGTCAATGAATAATTTGAACTACATTCGTTTTTCTTATATGTATACAATGTCATTAAACTTTCGGTCCTGGTATAATGAAAAATAGTATACGCGCCACGGGAGGATAGCAGGACATTACAATATCGCGCGTGCTGAAAAGTCCTACTTTCCTCCCTTGGCACGTAATGTACTATTTTTTTGTTTTTTTTATTAATTTTAATATTTAACAATTTTAAATTATTTTTCCAATATTCATCAACGTTATAATATGATTTGCCTATTAACAGAGTTTTAAGTTTTTTTTTTTGTAAATATGTTCATTTTGGATTCTTTTCTGATGGTTTCTGGTAATTTATTAAATATTTTTATGGACATAGCTAACGGACTAGTTGCATGTAAATTTAACCAGAATGTATGTATATTTAATTTATCTTCATTCCATAAAGAGTATTTTAATTTTTTGTCTTGGACCGTCGTAAAAAGTTCAGAGTGTTTTTTAATATAAATGTAATGTTTAATAAAATGAGGCTTACATGATTCTGTGTTATCAATATGGACTAGGATACGAATTAGTTTTTTCTGTGCTATGAAGAGTGTGGGTGCAGCTGTGCTATATCCCCATAATATGATTTCATAGGTGAGCCAGGAATAAGCGTAAGCATAACAGGTAGAGAGTACTTGTTTGGTAGTTAGTGCATAAGAGAACTTTGATTGTTAAGATCAAACTTTTGAATATGTGGTTTCCATGTAATATTTGTATTTATTATAATTCCTAGTGAAGAAAAATTACTAACTAATTCTATTTTGTACTTATTACTATAGAAATTTATATTAAAAGAAGATGTAATTAATTTTGTTTTAGAGTAATTAATTTAAAGGTTATGCTTATTCATCTAAGATATTGTGTTGTTGAGAGCGTGTTCAAGTTCGCCATTGATGTTATTATCATTGTGACATGAAGTGAGAAGGGAAATGTCATCTGCGAATAGTACGTACTGTCCATTGAACACTTTAGGAAGATCATTTATATAAATGAGAAATATTAGACAGCCAACTACACTCCCTTGTGGGATTGTAGTTTAGCTAACTCAATTGCACATACCTCTGACAGCATCCTATAGATAATCTAAAAAAGTATTTTAATTCAATAAAATCGGTTTCATTTTGCAATAGAATACAAACACCACCTTGAGCTCGAGTATGTCTGCTGTATGATGCTGCGATTTTATATTTACTGAAGTTTATGTCGATTATTTCTTTTGTAAGCCATGTTTCAGTTAAGCAAATAGCATTGTTTTCGTATTTTCTGTAGTGTAGGTTTTAAAATGTGTAAGTTTATTGTTTAGGCTCTGGATGTTTTAATAAAGAATCTTAACCCGGCGAGCGCAAGGTTAGAATATGCAACATAAACCAGATAGTGATTGTGTGGTTTTAGTACACTATTATTATTAATACTTATTTATTTAAATACTGAACTGATATTTAATTCTATTTTGAACTTATTTAAGGGTGAAATAATATAAACAATTCATTATTGTTATTTATTTATGAAATTAACAGTTGGAACTTAAATTTATTAGTTAACGTACATACATATTTATCACGTTTTGTTAAAAATATGAAAATAAAAACAACAAAAAGTTTTTTTTTCTTCAAATAGTCTTAACATAAAGCCAATATAATACTTATTCTTCAACATTAAACTAATAATAAAAATATTTATTCATCTTGAGATCTTGTGTAGGTATGGAAAATGCCATTTTTGCCTGTGACAACCACAGGCAGAAATGACATGTTCCATACAAATATAACATTTGAAAAAACGTAATAGTTTGTTTTGGTATTCTTCATACGACAATTTAGATTTAGAGTTTCGACAAATTCGTAACAAGAAACATAAGGTGGGTTTCTTGCACCCGCTGATGGCTTTAATCTCGTCTACACCATGCACCGCGCGACGGACGACTGAAGCAGTGACAATCGACGTTTCCGTATCTCTAGTCCAGTCAGTCAAGACAATTAATTCATTATAATTCCAAAAGTTTTCAAATTTTGATGTAAGGTCGGGAATGGTATTAAAACAAACTATAAAATTTTGCAACCTGTTCTGCGGTCCGGAACATTGTTAAAAATGCAATAAATGATAATTAGCTCAGTTCTTGAGACCAAAATTCCAAAAGTTCTGCAAAGTTGGAGTGGTGTTAAATATATTATTTTACATCACGTGTCAAATTTGCAACCAATTTAAGTGTACGGAACATTTTTTGTTATTAAAAATTAATGTTTTTCTTTATTAAACTGAAGGAAAACGTTCCAAAAGTTCTGCAAATTTGACAGATATATCGGAAAAATATACCGAACGATTGTATAAATTTGCAACCTTTTTCGTTGACCGGAACATGTTTATTTATAATTCTTTTTAATTCGTGGTCATTTTTTCGAGTAAGGTGGTCTCGGAATAATTACAAAAGTTTTGAAACTTGGTTGCAAACTTCAAAAACATCTATTCTGATGCATTTACAAATTTGCAACCTCATACGCGATCCGGAACTTTATGCAATTTGCAAAAATGTATTTTTTTATTTTTTCACCCTCAAGAAAATTTCAAAAGTTCTGCAAATCGAGGGGACTGTTTAATTTTGGGATTAATTGTCAGTATTTGAATTTGCAACCATATCCGGAATACGGAAATATTTTTTAATCACATTCACGCAAAATATTATTTCCGTACACATCGCATGAATCAATAGAAAATTATTAATTACCTACAAATAAAAAATCTTATATATATATATATATATACACCGGTACACCGTTCTTCAGCGGCTTACAACTAATACTATTCGTGTCGGGAAAAATTTACAAGGAACATATTTTTATAGTTCGAGATGTCCTGTTTCGAATGGTGGCCATGAAAATTTTCCAAAAAAAATTTTATTATGGGAAAAAGCAGTTCAAATAGAAAAAAACGTGATTTTTTCGCACCTTTTTTTGTTTCACATCGAATTTCGCGAGTGTTTCCGGCCTGCAATGACCCTGGAACCCCACCAAACGGTGGAATAAATGTTTGAACATTGATAATATGCGGTTAGGAAATCGATTTAACCCCCTAATGTATTTAAAATGGCGCCTACACTGTTAAATTTTCGCGAAAACATTCATGATTCTTTCATTGACAAATAATGCACCTTTACGAAAAGTTGTCAAGAATAAAAAGTTCTTAAAATCACTCAAAAAATACACTGGAATTTTTTGAAAATATTTTCAGTAATTTTTTTTTTATTTTAAAAACAGTGAATTTCTGTAAAATTAGAAAAATTCTGAAAAAATCCTGTGTTCTTTGAGTGATTCTAAAAACTGTTTGTTCTTGGGAATTTTTCGAAAAATTTCATTATTTTTCAGGAAAAAAATTTCAATCTTTTCAAGTTTGATCATGAAAAGTTTTAACATTTTTTTTTTAAATAATGCAACATTTTTGAAAAATTATTAAGAACAAAAAAATCTTAGCATCTTTGAAAGAATATATGGGAATTTTTTCGAATTTTTTCAGTCTTTTTTCAAAATCGTGTTAATTACTGATATAAATTTTCAAAATAAAAAAAAAGCTCAACATATTTTGTAAAAATTCCAGTGTATACCAGGAGGGAAAAAAATTGCGTAATTTTTCAAAAAAAATGTTTTTTTCATTCCCCACCCCTCCATAATGATGAAAATTGACAAATAATACTTAAAACGTCGATTTCGGTCAATTCACCATCTTTTTCACTACCTACATTTTATTTTTTTTCCGAAAAGTTCAGGAAATTTCCGATCAAAAACCTATGTGAGCATTTTGCGCTCACATACTGTGCAGTCAATACATAAAATATAAATAAAAAAATCTCGAATTTTTTTTTCTCGAGGTTTGAAAATTTATTTAAAGTTGATGATTTTTTTCCAATTCATCCATTCATCCATCAACATTTTTTTCTACTATTCAATTTTTCATTATCTTTTAAAGGTATTATAGATCCTCCTAGTTCATCTTTCTATTGATGTAAATTCGTCTTTCAAATAAATCAATAATATACCACTCACATGCTAATGATTGAAATTGTTTGTAACACAATTTGTTTCTTACAGATGTTGGTATAGTACTATTTTTACATGACAGGTGATTATGCCAAAAATAAATTCCGTTGGGCTTATTTAAACCGGACGTAGGATTTTGCCGGTACGTATTTTTTGATTAATAAAACGAATATGGGAATTAAATACACTATTACTCACCTACGCATTGTCGTCCATTAATGTTTACTTACCTTTTTTACGAATATTTGATATCCTCATACTTTTTTTCTATACTTTTGAAATTCTTATTATGTCTATTTATTTTTTCGACGGTAATAAAATTAAAAAAGTCGATTTTTGCAAATAACACAAGGTTCCGGGTATTGTGCGAAGTTGCAAATTTGAATAGTGGTATCGATCCCAAAATAAGACCATCCGCTCGATTTGCATTTCTTTCAAGGATGACAAAATGCGAGAAATCGATTTTTGCAAAGAACACAAAGTTGCGGATCTCATGCGGGGTTGCAAATTTTAATACTGACATGCACCTCAAAGAAACAATCATTGGCTCGATTTGCAAAACTTTTGCAATTTTTTCGAAAATGAAAAATGCCATAAAGTTAAATTTCCGACATCACACAAGATTCCGGATTGCATGAGACGTTGCAAATTCAAATACTGACATTAATCCCAAAATTAAACAGTCCCCTCGATTTGCAGAACTTTTGAAATTTTCTTGAAGGTGAAAAAATAAAAAAATTACATTTTTGCAAATTGCATAAAGTTCCGGATCGCGTATGAGGTTGCAAATTTGTAAATGCATCAGAATAGATGTTTTCGAAGTTTGCAACCAAGTTTCAAAACTTTTGTAATTATTCCGAGACCACCTTACTCGAAAAAATGACCACGAATTAAAAAGAATTATAAATAAACATGTTCCGGTCAACGAAAAAGGTTGCAAATTTATACAACCGTTCGGTATATTTTTCCGTTATATGTGTCAAGTTTGCAGAACTTTTGGAACGTTTTCATTCAGTAATAAAAAAAAAATATTAATTTTCAATAACAAAAAATGTTCCGTACACTTTGATTGGTTGCAAATTTAATACGTGATATGAAATATTATATCGAGAACTTCCCTAAGTTTGCAGAAGTTTTGGAATTTTTTTCACGACCATACAGCAAAAATTAATTTAATTGCAATTTTAACAATGTTCCGGACTGCGGACAAAGTTGCAAAATGAGATTTATTGTCGTCCCAATGTACCATTCACTTGACCGAAGTTTGAAAACTTTTGGAATTATAATTAAATTTTCGATTTCGGATGTCAATAATGACTGGACTACTCCCCCCGCACAGCTACTGAGGCGCGCGAAGCGACTTAATAATTTGCTATTAAAATATTAGTCGATTTTTCTAGGTCTCGGTGTACCACACCCAACCTTACGCTCGCCGGGTTAAATTTGTCTTCGTTAGTCTTGAAATTTATTTTGAAAGGTTTGTGTATCGTTAAAAGTATTCGGAGTTACTATATTTTCGTGAGGTGTGTAAATTTTTTTCATAGTGGACATTTGTTGTTTATCTACTATGTTCCCATTTATAATCAAACGATTATTGCCAATTACAGCATAAAACCCCTTTTTCTCGAGCTGTGAGCATTTTGTCGCGTAGAGTTTGTCTCTCTTACCTGAGTACCTGAGAAACGTTATTATTAAATGAATTACATATTTTATCATGTTTTTACTGATAAGCTCTTTAACAATCGGTCTGTTTTCTGTTCCATTTTAACTTATTCAGTAAAATAATTATATGTAACCTGATATATCTACACGTAAAATATGTCGGAACAGATTAACAATTTTGTTTTATAAGAACGTATATAAGTATAAGACATATTCTGTTTCTTTATTTTGCTTAGTTACAAATCTTTTTTTTTAATTGCTATCGAGGGGTCAAGGAGTCATCTTTGAGATATTCAAATTAGTTATTTCCTGTTTCAGTTTCTCGCTTTCTATTTGAAGTTCATCTATTTTCTTTCTAAAAACAGTAATATCTGACATTCTTTCATTATTTTGTTCCCATAAAGTATACGTCTCTCGTTGAAATTATTTTCTCATTTTTACTATAGCTTTATTTATCACCGTTTTAATTGCATGTTGTAATTCACTTATGACAGCTCTATGATTTTCTTTCAAGCGAATGACAATTAGTTCACTCAAGTTTTGCATTGTAAGTTCTGTTCTAAAGGCCATGTCTAATTGTCTCGGTTCTAATTATTTCAAAAAATAAATAAATAACAGTTTTTCATAAGTAGGTATTGTTATGTCAATATATATCTCAATTCGTAATATTTCCCTCCCGACCGATTGCGGTGCACAGCGGCCGAACTCTAAGGATATCGGTCATCTGCACATGAGGTCTAAAGAAAACTTTGGACAGTTTGGTTGGTCTGACCCGAAAATTGAACCCTGCAACTGGCTAGTTACAAACGAAATAAACGAAATAAACGATTTTTATTCAGCACTTAGGTATTTACATACACTTGTACTTGTCAAGAAAATTAACAATGCATATAACATTAATTATAAATAGGTAACATTTACTATTAAATTATGTTTAAATTTATTTCAGGTCTGCTAGAAGTCTGTCAGTCCTGTTTTAGTAAATAAGCTCTTAATATCAACGTTAATATCTATTTACTATATTTATTTCATTCAAACATTTTATGAATAAAAATAAAGAAATATATTAAAGCATATTTTAGAGTGCAATGACCGGTCAAGTGGCGAGATCAGACGTCCTCAGCCAAATTCCATTAAATTTAAGCGACACACGCCTGCGGGCACCCTTAAGGGGTAAGGACCACGACTCAGGGCGCCGCTAAAAGCTAGAAGTAAAGAGAAATAAAGAGGACGTGATCACTGGCACGGACTACAGGCACTGGATCACGCGACAGGGGCAGGGATCAACGCGGTCCTCGGTCTGTCCGGCGAGGATCCTAGCCTAGCTAACCTGCAGGTTTCTCTAGCCACCTAAGTGGACGGCCCGGAGAAGAAACTCAGAAAGAAACTCCGGTTTATTCTTTTCCGTCTTCTTTTGTTCTGTATCTTTTTTTTTATGTATAATCATTTTTGGTACAGTTTCAAAAGTATGTGGGCTGGGGCACGCTCCTT
This sequence comes from Nycteola revayana, assembly GCA_947037095.2. Lineage (NCBI taxonomy): Eukaryota > Metazoa > Arthropoda > Insecta > Lepidoptera > Nolidae > Nycteola > Nycteola revayana. Next base: position 10,317,606 of record OX344842.1, on the reverse strand, counting down.
ACAGTTATTTCATAAAATAATAAATAAAAAAGATAATGTTCTACTCAAGCGGATGAAAACTCTTGCACATTAAGAAAAAAATAAAATAACGGCGGGTACACCCCATCCACATTTACAGTTAAAATAAACATAACTAAACAATGTCAACCCAGACACCATCAATGTGAAAGAAGACTACTAATTAGTTATAACAAGTAAATACCCTCAACTGCAAGCCGACCAGCCACCGTAAGCAGCACCCGTTCACGAGTATGACGTGTGACACAGCCATCGGCTCCCTCGCCATATTAGAGGGAAGGTGGCGACCCGTCCCACATCGCCGCCGCAAGAAATGACTTTCATTGGGAGCATGACGATCTTACAGTTTTGAGTATCAGAATCTAGTATGTGACATCTGGATTGACCATTGTGTAGAATGTTTCAGTAAAATATATAAAAATAATATGCAATGTCAAATACAAAATGAATCATTACATTAAATCTTATGATAGATAAAATCATACAAAATAAAATAGGTACATTAAAATGTCATACTTAAACGTCTATTCTTAAAGACTTCAATACTTTTTTACGTTTTCCTGGTTAGCCAAGCGACCAAGCGTTATTATCATTTAAAAAATCATTCAGAGCGTAATAAGCCTTTCTCATTAAAATTTTCTTAATTTCTAATTTAAATTTAGCAAAAGAAAGATCTTGTAAGCATTTCGGTATTTTATTGTAAACTAGCTGACCCGGCAGACTTCGTACTGCCTCAATCGATACATAAAAGACCTAAACATTTGTAAAAAATAAACTGGGCCGTAGAGACTTCGTTTATGCGGTACTCCTACCCCTACCCTACACTTCCCCTACCCTACACTACCCCTACCCTACACTACCCCTACCCTACAATACCCCTACCCTACACTACCCCTACCCTACACTACCCCTACCCTACACTACCCCTACCCTACACTACCCCTACCCTACACTACCCCTACCCTACACTACCCCTACCCTACACTACCCCTACCCTACACTACCCCTACCCTACACTACCCCTACCCTACACTACCCCTACCCTAAAAAATCTTGGCAAAAAAATTCAAGTTTTTAATTAACAAAATAAAGCTCAAATTGACTCTACATTTTAGTTAGAAAACGTTTGTATGGGAAAAAGAAAAAGGCTGTTTTAAGGGGTTTTCAGGCAATTATTCGAATTTTTCTCGCCGTAAAAACCATCCTTGAACTTCCACGAACATTAAAAAAAAAGAATTGGCCAAATTGGTCCAGGCTTTGTAGAGTTATGCGCTTAGCAACACATTTTGCGATTCATTTTTATATAATAGATGCGAATAGCCAGACCCACAAAAGAAGAATGCACTCTTTGTTAACGATGATATTCGGCACATAATTTATGATTATTTCTAGTGTTTAAATTATGCACGTCGCTTCTTTTTTTAAAAGAGCTTATGTTTTGTCTAACATAAAGAATACAAGAATATATGTATTGGGCAGCGACTGTTAATATGTCTATATCTTTAAAGAATTCTCTAAGGGAAAATCTCGCACTTAACTGATAAATTAATCGAATCGCTCGTTTTTGTAAAATAAATATACTTTTAAAGTCAGCTGCCTTGCCCCAGAGCAGGATTCCGTAAGACATGACACTGTGGAAATAGCTGAAGTAAACAAGACGAGCAGTTTCCACATTGGTCAGCTGCCTTACTTTTCTGACAGCGTAGGCAGCGGAGCTTAATTTACCAGTTAAGCTCGATATATGGGAGCCCCATTGTAATTTGTCATCTAGCGTTACACCCAGAAAGACTGTAGATTTGACGGTCTCTAAAACCTCGTTGTTTATTATTACTTCGGGTCCCTTATTCCTGATATTCGGCGTCGTAAACTTTACACCCTTAGTTTTCTTCGTATTAAGGACCAAATTATTTACCGTAAACCATTTGGTTAATCGTGTAAGAGCACTATTTACTTCGTCTAAATCATGTCTGTTTCGATCCACTTTGAAGATAAGTGAAGTGTCACCTGCAAAAAGTACTACATCGCACATGTTTTCCAAATAATACGGCAAATCATTAATGTAAACTAAGAATAAAAAAGGGACTAAAATAGACCCTTGCGGAACGCCTAATTTAACGGGTAAATCCTGAGATCTTACTCCACCTACATCGACACACTGAACTCTGTGATAAAGATAAGAGGTCAATATATCAAGTGCCACTCACCCCACACCATAGTGCTGAAGTTTTAGTAAGAGTGTGTCGTGATGGACGCAATCAAATGCCTTCGACAGATCGCAGAATATTCCGATAGCGTTCTGCGATCTCTCCCACGCATCAAATATGTACTTGATCAATGCAACCCCAGCGTCGGTAGTTGAACGCCCTTTTGTAAAACCGTACTGGTTGTTGTGCAAGATGTTGTTTTTATTGAAATGCCTAAGAAGCTGCTTGAGTAGGAGTTTTTCGAATATTTTACTAAAAGCAGGTAAAATTGAAATAGGGCGAAAATTTGTGGGATCACCTTTAAGGCCTGATTTAAACAGGGGGATTATCATACTACATTTCATTAGATCTGGGAAAGTACCAGCATCTATACATTCATTGTAAATGATCATTAAATATGGAGCTAAAACATCAATTACATTATTCATAATTTTTACTGAAATTCCCCACAAATCACCTGTAGTTTTGGATTCGAGGGACTTAGTTATATTAATTATATCCGATACAGTTACATACTCAAAAATTAAAAGATTCTTTGCACTTAGGTACACTGTTGCTAAGTAGCACTTGAGCGTCGACTTCAGAGGAGTTCAGCGAGCTAGTGGTAGTTACAGCTATGTTAGAAAAAAATTCATTAAAAACTTTAGCTATGTCCGCATTTTTATTTATAATTTTATTATTTACTTTAAATTCTATTTGTTTGTCATGTGAAACAAACTTACCACTTTCTTTATTAATTAAATTCCAGGTAGCTTTAATTTTATTATCAGCGTTTTTAATTTTATTACTATAAACATTGCCTTGGCTAAATGACAAACATTTTTAAAAGTGTTAGAATATTTTTTTACATATAAAAGGAATTCCGGATCTGTTCTCAATTTTTTCATACCGTATAACTCATACAATATAGCACGGCTTTTATAGATACCAGGAGTAGCCCATTCATTAAATTTACAATTGTCAATGTTAAAAGTTTTAGTTTTGAACGTATTTTGATATTCTGTATTAACTACGTTAAACACTGATGTATAATTACTATTTGGGCTATTATTTACTAACATTGCGGGACTTAGTTCAGATGAAATGCCTTCTTTGAACCTTTGTATCCGACAACTGGTGACAGGTCGGCATGTAACCTTGTCAGTTTTTTTCTTATTATTACATTTTAAAACTACCAGCTGCCCACAATGATCTGATGTAAGATGATTTATTACTTTAGAATTTAGAATTTCACAATTAGAGAATATATTATCTAGGCAGGTCGATGAGTGTAGTGTAATTCTCGTCGGTTCCTGAAAAATATGGTTCATATTAAACGATTTAAAAGCCTATCACTTATAGGTGTGACTTCTAGTATATTCACATTAAAATCTCCACACACTATCATCGCCTTCCTAGAGTTACTTATTTTCGTGAGTGCATCTTCCATAACTGATTCAAATAAATTAAAATTACTTTGTGGGGGGCGGTAAACGCTTAATATCACTTGGTGCTCAAGCTCCACACAGGACAACTCAATAGTGCGCTCAATTGAAAGATTAACTATATCTATCCGAGTATTACATTTTATTTTAGTAGACACAATAATTAATGAGCCACCATCAATTGCATTCTTTCTGACAAATGCACTTTGTACAGTATATTTTTCATTATTTACATAAGGTATTTGAAAGTCTTTAAGCCAATGTTCAGTTATACATAAAACATGAACATCTAAGTTTTCAAAAAATAAACTTAATTCTAACTCTTTGCCGGGTAGACCTTGCATGTTCTGGTGGACCACATTCAGAGTATGCAGTCTATCCGTTGTCCTTAAACCTAGTTTAAATTTTTTACATTAGTAGTATTACTAATATTTATGTCAATGTTACACTTAGGTAGGTAACATGTACCTGTGTCAGAAGTTAGAGTAGCAATAGGACTACTCTGAGAACTTCTAAAATCATTTAAAAAGTTAAATGCTAAGAATTTAGCAAGATGTCTTTTGTAAAAATAAGGTAGGTACACTGTACCATCTGTCAATTTAAAATTGTCTGTAAAAATATTAGTGTTAAAGTAAGACACAAACTCATTATGATGACAAATATTGTACATTGTCATATTAAGGTCATATATATAGCTAGTCTGCTCTGTAGTTAATTTTGGAGAATATGGTAGTGCACACATAACAAATCTTGTATTATTTTTACAGTTTAAATTATACTTTAATTTTATGGCACTAAATATGTCCTTCCTACGGACTGATAAGCCATCACCATACAATAAAATAATTGTTTTGTACTTTTTTTCTTTACACATATCCTCAATTTTGTTGACTAGGTGACAGTAACTGGCACCGGGGGAACATACATTTAAAATAGTATTATTAGAGTATAAATTTACTAAACCACTCATATTTTGACCCAATTTGTCAGAAATGAGACAGCTATTTTTTGAGCTCAACATTATTAACAGTAGTGTTGGCCTTTTCATTGTGACTACTTTGTAATAAATTTACTAAGTCCTCTGGATTATTATTGTTTAGGGAATCAAACAATCATACCATCGCCAGACCAGCAAATATAAGTGCATACTAAGGTCATCTGACTTGAATCTTTATAGACCCTCATAGGTACATTACTGAAACTTTTATGTTTGTCTGAAATACCTACTTTAGAAATATTGATATATATATAACTTAATATTACTATTAAGTTATATATATCAATATTTCTAAAGTAGGCATTTACTTACTTACGTGAGTAGTAATAATTCAAGTAAAACCCATATAAAGTGCTTGTCATATATTAGCTTGCCGTGGGAACTTCGTCATTAAATATAAATTCTATGTTAATCCCCAATGCCAATAACGTAAATTTCTTATAAAGATGGAATTTTTGAAATCGGTCCTTATGCTCCGGAGCATTGCATTCCGTGGTCACTCAAACAGTTCTGGTGGATAATCTCCTCGCGGATGCGGCGAGAAATATGATGAGGAGATCACCACCGCGATGCGGTTGAGGCGCTGGTTCAAATCTGCGTTTATGTCTAGGTGTTCAAATCTCACATTGCATATCAATGGCAGCCAAACAGAAAAGGAAGCTCACGTACCTTGGAAAACCAATATTCATCCAGCAATGAGTACCCGCGCTTTCCTCCACTGCTTTACTGGCGCCAGTTCACGACGATAACAGGATCCGTCTCGATGCACAATCGTCCACAGTACAGAAGTTATATTGCGATTTCTTGATATAAGTTTCTCAAAAACGGCTGTAAAATATTCAATGCGTTGCAAAAGATGTTCACAGTAAGAGCGATGATAGCGAATAAAAGAGAGCGACAAGCAATGTGAAATATTTTTTAATATTATTATTTGAAATACGCGAAGATAAAAACGATACTGTCCAAGTTCTACATTATGACTGGCTGGCATATGTCCGATGGATGGTTAGCAAAGTTTTTAACTTTAAAACCCTTGTATAGCAACAGAAATTAGCAAATGTATGCACCTAATATTCAACTACGAAAACAAACATAGACAACACATTTGTTTCTCATTAATCGACGTCACGCATTTATGTTTGATGTCACGATCAATGTGTACACTTCTCACATAAACATTAATACTATACCTGTTTTCTTTTTTTTTTTTGAATTCCTATCCACCATAAAATACAAAAATATACAAAGATTTTTCATAGTGGCAACTACCCAGGTATTATTAATGGTTATGCCTAAATATTAATATGGGTGTCGCGTCTTAAGTGTAATATTTATTTGCAGAAAAGACAATTTTGCGAAAATAAAATATGATAATAGTTTGTAGTAAAGACAGTTAGAACTAATAAAATAGGCATCTCAATATCTTCCTTACCATAAAAAAACAAACGCTTAATGTTATAAATTTAATGCACAACACAACCTTAATTACAACAAAAACCTAAATTATGTAGGTACAAAGAAAGGAATTGATACGACACAAGGTCAATTCTTTAAAAGTAGGCACTTGAAAAACTGTTTTCATCGTTACCGTATACGTTACACGTTCATATTATATTATTATATTTTGTAATCAAATAATTCAAATGCAGATCGTTCCTAACATCGAGTTAGTTACTCATAGTACACAAATACCTAGTCTGAGAAGATGATTTTACTATTACAAGAGTTGGTCTAATGGAATATCTAAATCGGAATGCCTTTCAATTGTAACATCTCAAATATCCTCAATTCCATCAAAGTACACAGTCAGTTCAATATTAAATCCTTTAAACAACTGAGAGACCTGAGTAGTAGCTTCAGTCGAATAGTTGTCTAAGATAATTAATTTAGCAATTACATTCAAAACCATCTATTATTTGAAAATTGATGTTATCTCAATAACATTATGACGTTTTTTATTGTAAATACAAATGTGGGGACGATTAATTGATTATTCGATTCATTTGAGTACATTTCATTAGTATTTCATCATTATGATGATAATCATCAGCCTCCACCAGAAATCTTCACGAGGTAGGGTTTTGCCATAGTCACCACGCTTGGCAGACGGGCTGGTGACCGCAATTTGGTTGTAACACACAAGGAAACCGGTCCGGTCCTATAACGGCTGATAAACGATTGTTATAGATGACGCTATAACAATCGGGATCAATGGATTAACGCGCATACCGAGGCACGGAGGGTAGGCACGTTACCCTTAACCAACCAAATCTGGAAAGAAATCTTAGAATCTACACTTAGATTGACTGTCCAGACTAATACCGCTACACCACGAACTTAAAAACAAAATATAAATAACTCATAAAATACTAATATCATAAGTTGTTAGTATAATCGTTTATAGGTTAGTAGATCAAATATAATTAGTTAATTCCCTTGATATTACGTATATTTTATATAAGTTTAAAGAGGCCCTAGACTAAATTCAAACCTAATAATGGTGTTGCATGAGTACATTCACGGAAATGCTATTTATTTTCATTCCGAATTCAGACGCGGGCCGCCTAACGAACCGCCCCCCTCGTTTATAAGATCTTACAGCAGTACAGTTACTACAGTTTTTATGATATTTTGGTCCCGGTTTATTTATCAATAGTTTATTTAAATCACATGTTAACAATATAGGATACTTTCTATTGTATTTACACATTTTGAATCTATTTACAGCAGAGGTTCATCATCATCAGCCCGTACAACGTCCACAGTTGAACATTTGCCTCCTCCCGAGGGAGGGTATTTGCCATCGTCACCACGCCTGGCAGACGGCTTGGTGACCGCAGCATTATGTTGTGCCACACAAGGAAACGCTGATGCCCGTTCCTTGATATAGGATTATTATAGATGATGCCATAAAAGTTGGGACCAACGGCTTAATTAACGTCCTTTCCGAGGCACGGAGGGTAGTCCCTCAACCAACCAGACCTGGAAAGAAATCTCCGAATTTACACAAAGATTTTATGTCCGGAGTGGGGATCGAACCCACGCACGACCTCGTAGATTTAAAGCGAGCCAAATACCGCTACGCTACGGAGGTTATACAGCAGAGGTTCCATTTTTTAATAGACAACCACCATCTTCACTAAGGAAAAAATCCAACGACTCCTTTTACATTTTATGTTATTATGTCAATTCCATATGTCTGTAATAGACAGACATATGGAATTGATATAATAATTAATCAAAAGTTAAAAATAATTTCCTCCCTTTCTCTTTTCCTCTAATCGTAATGCTCGTGTTCGTGATTTTTAATTAATTAAAAATATATATAAAATAAATAATAATGTTTTCATATAATCAAATAAAAACCACGCGTTATGCACAAAATAATGCATGAAAATGCTCTAGACCTACTTCTACCAAGAACACCTGCAGTACCCACAATGGGTCTTACTAAACTTAACTAGAGTAACAATATGTAAGATGTAACATTGCGTGTGTACAACAATGTTCAATTTCTTGGAGAGAAAAGCAATACAATTAAGTTAGCTCTGTAAACAACACATTTATAGAGAAAATTAATAATGCATTGAACATACAAAATAAAAACTTAAGCATAATAATGAATATGCTCACGAGCTTCCACCACGTACGGAATCCATATAGTTATAGCACAACTTATTACTTCCACCGAGAAATTTCTCCGAGTGAATTCGAAATAGACAAATCCTCCTGCCGTATTAATTAACAAAAGCAGCATAATGACTGTTATAGACCAATGCACAATGCCTTAATTACAGACTTCACAGCAGCACGTAAGGGTATTATTTTTGCTATAAATGAAACACGAGCAATATATTAAAAAACCGGCCAAGTGCGAGTCGGACTCGCGCACGAAGGGTTCCGTTTCAGTTACAAGTGCGTACCTATTTTTGATATCAAGAATAAATAAAAAAGCGTATGTTTATGAAATGAAATGTTATTTTATATTTTTATATTCGAGTTGATTGAATGAAAGCTAAATTGCGTTTTACGATTTTTGACGTATTAAAAAAAACTACTTACAAGATCTCGTTCAAACCAATTTTCGGTGGAAGTTTGCATGGTAATGTACATCATATATTTTTTTTAGATTTATCATTCTCTTATTTTACAAGTTACATGGGGGGGGGGACAGACATTTTACCACTTTGGAAGTGTCTCTCGCGCAAACTATTCAGTTTAGAAAAAAATTACATAAGAAACCTCAACATCATTTTTGAAGACCTATTCATAGATGGACACGTATGGGTTCGATGAAAAAAATTTTTTTGAGTTTCAGTTCTATGTAAAATTTATTGTTTTTTTTCTATTTTTGTGTGAAAATCTTAATGCGGTTCACAACATACATCTACTTGCCAAGTTTCAACATTATAGTTCTTATAGTTTCGGAAAAAAGTGGCTGTGACATACGGACGGACAGACAGACAGACATGACGAATCTATAAGGGTTCCGTTTTTTGCCATTTCGCTACGGAACCCTAAAAACACAAGTGATCATTAATCAACACAAATGTTAATGTATTTGCTTAGTTATCGTTTTATTTAGTTTTAATAACTGAATATTTAATGATTTGTCTACGAATATATTTATATTGGAATATTTTTGATGGCATTCGGATATTAATGAAATATTTTCATGTGTCTAAACAATTAATTGTTATGATTGATGGAATTCATATAATCAAACAATATTTACATTTAATAGGCAACATTAATATACACATTCTATCGTTGTACTACTTTTAACAATATTAAAAATCAGCGTGAACCCTACAAAAATAAAACTTCCATTTTACTATTTGTTTAAAGGTTGGATCGTGACGATACTGTCGAATGTAAAGTTCAGTACGTTTTGATTAAATTCCAGCTGCTAAATAATACCACAGAAATCAAACCAATGTAAACCAGTCGCAAGTTTCAACAATAGCGAGATAATTTTATCGTACATTTGCAGTGCTCGCCCTTCGTGTTGCAACGTGATTTTCACTAAATACATTCTTTTGTTTTGCAGTGTACATAGACGCAGGTATTGGAATGACAAATCCATTGAAACTCACTTTTGTCACCAGTGGAAACGCAATCGAGAGGCTTTGGAAGGTCAAAGTAACCCAAATACCGTGTAGTAGCATATATAAAGGTAAGTGTTTAATTAACTACTAGTTTTTAAATAATTTAATTAAGTGGTTTTAATTATAAATGACAATAAATGACAATAATCAGTGTTACACAATTTATTAAGGCTGGAGCACTGCTCGCCTTTATGGCCCGTGAAATAGCACCATGGCTACAGAATACCGTCCGAAAAGAATAAGAAGAGTACACATATACCTCTAATATACTCCTACGTAGTGCATATTTAAAAAGTAACATATTTTGTGTCCAATTACGTATAACATTAAGGTAAATCAACAAAATAATTTTACAAATCAACTCAAAAACTACATGATGAATTTATATAATACTTTATAAGAAATATAATATTAGCTGTGTCTAATTATGAAGTTCCCACGGGAATGGCAGCTACTCGCGTGGAACCGCGAAGCTAGTAATTAATATAAACTTCTCGCCAACACTAATGGTTATATTTAAAACATCCGTCTTTTTGCGTAGGTGGTTAATAATTATGGATTTTGATCACCTTTAGCGTGCCCGCCCACGTCATACTTTTTGTAGGGCCGATAATCGGGCATATTTTTCCTCCGACGATTATGACCGATTTTGTGACAAGTGCCCTGGCAACTGCAAGCGGCCGACTGTCGGTAAGCAGTGTGCCTTAACGCATACATTTCTAGACATTCCATTTTTCACCGACATTTGGACCGACTTTTAGTAGGACTTGTGCTTTATACTATTGCAATCAGTAGGTTCTATTTTCCTCGTACAAAAGTCGGTCACCATTGTCGGACGTGGGCGGGCACTCTTACGTGAAATATGGCAACGTCGCATTTTCTTAGTTTAAAAATAATAGACAGATGGCATTTACGAGTACTTCAATTTGGAGAACAACTTTGCGAAACTTGACAACTTGTCTAAAAAGAACGTATAATAAAGATTAGTCAGACGCGTAGCCATTTTTGAGTTATTAGTTAGTTATGATTGATTGAATGTAATTTCAGACCACAAAATATGCTAGTTGACTCATATGAAATTATGTTACAATGATCTTTATTTCTGAAAGTATATTACATAAAATTATTTCAAAAAAGTTTCAACTAGCCTATTAATGATATTTATTATAACTTAGCAATATAACTCTTAGAGTTACGTGGTAAAACACGTTGTATAGATCACCTGCAAAAAAACATAATGTGAAACTATCCTTATAAATAAAATGTTCCAATTTACCGAGTCATATAATTATGATAACATATATAATATGTTACGGCTAATAGCCGAAGTGCGGCTACACCTAGTCTTAGCCGGCTACAACTAGGTCTAGCCGACCACATGCGGTTAAACTTAGGTTAAGGTCTCAATAAGTCCCTATTCAACTCTAAATTAAACAATACCTATGCATGACACAAAAAGAAGTTGGGGTGGTTAAAAAAAGAAAAAAACCTAAACCTAAACCAATGGAGTTGAACAGGGACTTATTCAGGTTGATCTGAGTTTAACCGCATGTGTTCGGCTGGACCGGTAGTTGTTGTAGCCGGCTAAAACTAGGTGTAGCCGCACTTCGGCTATTAGCCGTAACATATATATATGATAATCTTTTGCCCTAATAACATTTAGTACCTATAACGTTCATCTGATAAAATTTGCAATTAGTATATTGCTCTTTTTATATAACGTTTAGTTGCATTTAACCCAAATGATTCACCAACAATAGAAGGGATCTGACGCTCGGCGGCCGCTGCCGCGGCACGCTCGCTGCGCTCGCTCGCTTCCGCGCGCTAATGGTCATGGTTCTAACTTAACCTAACCCACATGATAACAGATAATATATATTACACTAACTAAATATTATGCTAACTGAATATTAGTTCAAATGTGCATTATAGAAAATGTTTTTTCAACCATATAAAATTAGGTAAACTGAAATTATATCAATAATTCATTATATCATTTCATCGTTATGATAAAAAAATATATATTAAATGAAATAAGGTCATGTGATCGTTAGAACTTTTGTTATTATGTCAAATGGTACGCACCCTTTCAATTGCCATTCGAACATGAAGATCAAATTATAAATTTAGATAAATTTAGATAAATAAAAATTAACATATCAAATAAACATATAACATATAAATAAACATGTTCAGAGATGTCTCATCAAAAGGATGAAATATTACATGCCTCATATGTAATGATGGAGCTCTTTGAATATGACGCATGTAATTTCATAAATTTCCCTTGCCTTTGAATCAATCGTAATAGAAATTTCTCTCAATAAGATAAACATTAAATTGCTTTGCAATTTAATGTTTATCTTATCTTCCTTCACATTCTTATCAACCTTCACATTTATTGCCATTTTGAAGTTCCGGTAAACAAACCATTTTTTTTTCTCCGCGGGGAAATGCATTGACGCATTCCCACCGACGCTGCAGCGTATTCGCGCGCTGGCAGTGGGATATATGAGACTCGCCCTCTCCATAGCGTGGTATGCTAAACTAATACCACGAGGAGAGAACCCTACACCACTAAAACCCCCCGGACACTCCTTCGATGTGCCGTTGGCAGGGGCCGGGTACGTATAAGCAATCCGGCCCCCGGTAAAAAAACTTCCCCAACTCTGCTTACAAATCTGTTTGTAACGTGATTTCCAGCAGGAGATTCAAGGCTCTGCAGTTTAATTAATATCTGTTAATTGTTTTCAATAGCAACATTGAGAAGATTATTATATAGGATATAAAATTTTACTTATTGAAATCTGCCGCGAGTATTGTTGATTTGGCTATACACAATTCAAAACAGTACTACTCGACGCAGTGTTTTGCAAAAAAACGCATTTATACGGTATGCCTACACGGTTTCACCCGCGTACTGGTTTTGGTCCGGAAGCAACCATCCGATGTTTCACGTCCAAGAGTTTCTGTACACCAGTGCACGCGTGACGGTTTTAGCTTCATTTACTTTTTCAATACAGTGTAACGATATTAGTACACGTAGGTATGTGCAAAACCTAAACACCAAAGTTTTGAAAAAATAGTCCAGCCTAGCTGACTCAGGGCGTTTACTGACGTGTGAGATTTAGTAATTATGACGATAAGATCTTCAGTGGAGTATTGTACAATTATCGCACGACTTTACAGTGCAATAGCATGGGGAGGATTTCCAATCAAGGACACAATAGAGATGCTAGGCCAGTTGTTCCCCTAGCTTGGCGTATTTTCCAATAATCACCGATAAGCTTAAAATTGCTAGTGTATGCTTATTTTATTTAGTGGTTTATTATAACACAAAATGACAAAAAAACGATTAATATACGTCTCAAAATATTATTGTTCTAATTAGTTAAACTGATTAATCTTTTATTAAAGATGATTATATAATATTTTCCAAATTAAGATGTTGTAAAATATAATGCTATAAATTATTTAAATAAATGTCATGTTTTTCGTAGAACTCTACTTATCAAATATTTTTTCCGAGAATATTTGATACTACACTAACCTCTGAACTATTTTTGATTTTATTAATCAGTATGAGGATATAAAATTAGTTTATTATTATATATATATTTTTTATAAGCTATCCTTCTATTCTCAATGTATTTAGTTTTGAAATATCAACGATGTCAGAAAAAAACTTCAAGCTAATAATTATCAGCATTTTATGAGAAATAATTTGCATAAACTTAAAATAAATGGGAGTGCTGCATGGATCAATCGGTAGGTTCAGAACAAATAAAAAGTAAAGACGGAGCGCTGCGAGAATTTACAGCGAAGCCAATTAAAATCTGGAAGCTTTTTTGTTTTGGGTGGACATGTGGAGTATGCCACGAGTATTGTTGAAGTTTCAGAATTGTAATTCATTAATGCTTACATGTACTTACTTAGAATAAACGTGCGATAAGCGTATAAAAGTTATTTGCAACAAAATAGGAGTAGTAAAAGGCCTAATTCTCAGAATGCCCAATTCTCTAAAAAACGAATCATCACAATGGCATTTTCTGTTTACAATTAAATTAAGAAGGATATTTTTATTTATCAAATTTAAAGTAGCTGTAAGTATAGAAATAAATAAATCAAAACATTTAAAAAATGAATGAACTTGCCGGTCTACAATTTATGATATATATTTTTTTAATAATTATAGATTGGTATATTTATTAAGATTATAGGGTAGGTTTAGAAACATAAAAGCTACATTTAAATACATTTAATATTATAATAAATTTAAGATTATTTGGGTTGTTAATAAGACGCAAAGTAAAGTGTTCGCCTAAGTAAAAGCGACGCGATGCGACGGTGGCAATGATGCGTTATAATGTACTTGCAGTCGTTTTCGTGGCCGGGACTGCCGCGCCCCGCCCGGTGTCTTATTTGTCAGTCTTTGCATTAGTTCGCGGCTTAGGAGACTTTTTGAATTTGAAACGATAAGGTAGGCTGTAACAGGAACGACAATTATACGATACGGTAACTAAGTACACTCTCCTGTCGAGAACGTCAGCCTAGCATTGGCAGTCAAGGCAGTTGTCACGAATGGTAATAATGATAGGTTGAGCTGGAGACAAAGAGGGAGTTCTACGTGGCCTGCGTTGGGGGAGGAGAGGCTCCAATCGAATCCTACAACAAATAATAAAATACCGGTTCGTCAATATATTCCTTATCCCAATAATCATATTTCGGTAATTAGCACTAGAACCTAGTTCAATAACTAGTAGAACTAGTTATTGAACTAGGTACAAGACTAAAAGTCGTAATTACTCAATCCCTCCACCAGCGACCGTCCTGAGTCGTGGTCTGCGTCCCACAGTGGCCGCTCACTTGTACAAGTTGTTTAGTTTGTAGTTTTTAATCTATCTAAAAAGGCTGGAGCCCTGCTCGCCTTAATACCCGATGAAACAAAAACTTTGATTTTTTGCACACACATATTATTAAGTCCATCCGAGATTAAATACCAAAATCGAGGTCTGTGTTTAACACTATGGGTCTACTGTATTTGTAAACTATTTAACCGCTAGATAATGCGGCTTCGTAATGGATAACATTATTAGGTAGGCTGTAAAATTCGTAGGCTGGCACATTCATCGCGCATTACTACAACAAGTTTAAAAGAACAACAAGTTGAAACGAGGCAAAATGAGCACCGACGAAGATGCACGCAATGGACGCCCGAAAGAGTCTATTACTGACGAAAACATCAAATAATACCTACTTAAAATAATCAAATTTTGGATTCCGTAAAATGAAGTTGATCGATCTCGATATCTTTAGATAGAGATATCAAAAGAACGTGTTGGATATATCTTGAATGAATATTGAATAATCGAGAGTCAGCCAAGTGGGCTTTACGCTCGGCTTTACGTGATGAACCGACTTCAAAGCGTGGAAAGACGCAAAAGTCGGCTAGCAAGGTTATGGCATCAGTATTTGGGATGCGCATGGTATAATATTCATCGACTATCCAAAAAAAGGATAAAAAAGTAAATCCTAAAAAACATCAACAGCGACTTTTACGTTATACGTACTGGACCGTTTGAAGGAATAAACCGTGGAGAAACGAGCGCATTGCTGAAGACAAAAGTGCCGTTTCATCAAGACAATGCATCGTGTCACAATCCAATGAAAACGATGGAAAAATTGTATGAGTTGGGCTTCGAATTGTCTCCGCATCCCACTATTATAATGGCATTTTTTTATATAAGCCTACGAACTTTACAGCCCTCCTTAGTTTTTTTTTTATACGCGTATATTAATACGAGTAATTATTATTTATAGTAAAAAAAATCCCTATTGTTAATTTCTCAGCTGATGAGGGATGTCTACAATATTACACTGGAGTATCAGGTCAGCTTCGTTCTTTCAACTACGACCCTGCATCGGGGCTGCAGCTCAGCAATCAGGACTACGGCATTTGTGTGCGGATGGAAAGAAATTTCTGCGGTATCCAGTATAGCGCATGTCCTGATACAGGTAAAACTTAAAAAAGTACGTTGTTATTCTAACCTGCAAACAAACCATTTCCTCGCAAATAAATAAATATCAGAGCTATCCAGCCCCACCTTTTGATAAATTTACTTCAATGTCAAAACACAGCCAAAATTCTTTTCTTAATCCTTACTAGGCTAAAAAAAATAGTTGTATCGTTATACCTATGTATATAATACGAAACCATATAGGCACGTATAAAACTGAAAATACAAATAACATCACAAAATATTTCGTAGAAACTGTCAATTACATACTTGCTTAAAAGTTAAAATATTTTCTTATAGTTAAAATATTAGCAATTCAGCCTTCATAGTTACGCTTTTCTACTACTACTCAAGAACTTAACAGCGTTATTTAATATTAAATACTTGCACAGAGTTTTCAACGGACAGTTTAGGCACAAAGCTCGCCCATGAATAGGTATCAAGAATATCATCGATGTTGCCTGTCGCCGTCGGCTTTCTAGCGTCCGATTTTTGTACTTCGTGAATTTACACAGGCATTTTTACATGATAATTAGATTTTTTGGCATAAAATAAAAAAATAATTAAGCCAAAAAATTCTACGTTGAATTTAACGAATACTCTTTTTCTGTCTAGTGAATAATCGATCCCGAGCTTTCACGTTAAGTGGAAACAGTAATGGCCCCGTTAATGCCATGATTGGCTCCGGTGCTGGGCCAAACAATTGTGCTAATGATTGGCTGCTGCTGCCATGTGCCACTAATGTTGGTCGCATACAGCCTGCACAGGCGTTATGCACAGACAGGATATGTGGAGGGACCTTCTCTGCTGAACTTTCAATGCAGGCGGCTACGGTGTTAAGTAAGTAACTGCACAGTACTGTAATTGTGTGCGTTTTTAATTGCGGGGTGAATCATGAATCGGCTTAGAATAGACCACTCCATGTCTTCCCATGGGTGTCGTAAGAGGACATAACGCTGATGGTTGGGTAGCAGCATCTATCAGCTCAAGTAACTTACTGCTATCGCTAATCCACCTGCCAAGCGTTCTTAGATGCCTCCGATTTGATGAGTGCCCTTATGTACAGTGCGACTTCAGATAACTTTTCGGCGGGTCACGCAACAACGATGTCGCGAGCAGTCAGGCGCTCAAATTTATAATAGCATTAAAAACTGTGAGAGGGATACTCAGCCGAGATTTCATTTCCAAATTTCAAAACATAATACTGGAATGTAACCAGATAATTTAAGACATATATTTTCCGGGATACACTGTTCCTGTTTTTCATCTTCTATAAGACAGACATAAATGATATATGTACACGGATAATCTACCAACCTACTAAGTAACATCCTAAAAGAACACGTCCTTATACCTTAGTATACACGTTAGTTTATCGTAGGAAGTATGTGTAGGATATTTTTTTTGGAACCATGCTTAAAGATAGACCTAATAAAGGATAACGTTTCTTACACCGAATATTTTTGACTAGCTTATACACCTTAACTTGAATGTAATTAAATAAAGTAAAGCAAGTATGTTTTTTTTACAAGCGTAACTCGACTCTGTCTGTGATCGACGAGCGAGGTTATTCTATTTTTCTTTTTTGGTATTCAATGAAATAAGTTTTTGTTCAAATTAAATATGTTAGATAACATTATGTTACTACTACTTACTATACTTACTCTATGTACCTCATTTGAGAAATCGGCCCTGTAGTTATGTACATAAATAAAGTGTTCTCTCTATAAAATAGTTTTAGGTAAGCAGAGTAGATAAACTATCTATGGGTACCCATAGGGTGTCAAAGGGATTCAGGAGAAGGCAGCAATATATTTCAAGAGTATATGCGCGAAAATTCAATTTCACACTAATGACTTCTATGATTGGAAACCTAACCAATGCCTGAAGGCGGGAAAACTTCCATCAAACCTTCGTTTGATATTCGATCCAATGTAGCGAGGAAACTATCAAACCATTATAAACTATTTGATGTTTTTCTCTTATCTCCACAGAACACTATTCCCGACCACTACTCTTAGACTGGCGGTTAAACGGTTGAAATTTCTCTAGTTATATGCAATTATCAGTCATAAAAATATGACATGTCTAAAGACCGTGTATTTTACACTTTTTTATGACACATTACCAGGAATAAGGGCGAGCTGATTTCTAACCTTTTTTAAAAGTTACACTTTTTTTAATAGTAGACATATTGCAAACTATTAAAAAAAGGTGCGCAAGAGAGTGTTGTAGGGCTTGGACCTTGGCTCAGAGTGGCCGATGCTGAGAGGATTGATGAATTTTATATTTTTAGGGGAGTTTCGTAAAATTGTTCTTTATAGATGCTCTCGTAGACCCGTAGTAGGAGAGGCCCGCAGCCTCTCCTACTACGGGCCTACGAGAGCATCCGGGTTCTGTTCAAACTATTTACACATGCGCTCTGAAGTCTGAGGTATGGAAAAACCATTCGTGCACGATGTTCACTTACGCTCAGTTGACTACACTGTCTTTTAAATTCACGCAGCCAACTACACTTAATAATAATAAGGTTAGGTTTTCGACCGCGACCGTGTATATGACCGATCATGACATATACCTACCGTATTAACTCAAACCACGTCTAGCATTAAAAAAAATTAAATACTGTTCAAAGTTGATTTACTCAGCGTGGAACACTACATTGGAATTCGCGGCTCAACACCCCAACCCTTTGGGTGTTGCGGTATCCGATTATAGATAGGCCCTTGCCCACAATGCGTCGTAAGTACCGTCGGCCTTGGGGTATTATCATCGATCCGAACGATGAGAATTTATCAACTAGCAGTACAGAGTCTGCAAGAAAATAACACCACTACTCAGAGACCACTCTATCTGACCCGCCGGAGAAGAGTGCGCCCACGAACGCGACGCGTCCCCCCTAGCCCTACCGATCCTTACCTTGTAAAGAACTTACTATTGCCCTCGTAGACCCGAAGTCCGAGAGGCTCGCGAACTATAACGTAGAGCGACAGTTGCCCAAAACTCCCAAAAAATAACTAAGAGTCATAATCCCTTAATCCCTGCGTCAGTGTCCGCCCTAGTCTCAAGTAGTTTGTAGTTTATAAACCATTTAAGAAGGCTGGAACCCTGCTTGCCTTTAAATTGATGATTGTTCTCCTTAAACCCAAGACCATATTACAGATAATTCCTAACGTACATTTTATTATGATCTACTATCTACAGAATAGTCTTCTGCCGTTAGCCAAGACGCTTTGATCTTTTATTTCAATAATTAACTAAAAATTGACTAATAAAACTAACTTTTTTCAGGTACTGTCAAGCCTTTCCGTCTTTGGTTACACACAGATAACATTGAAGCACCTGTGGACGTAGACAATAGAGGATTCTGTCTGAATTATATACAACAACCATGCACTAACAACGTAGTTTAATATTGATTGAAGCGGTGACTTACGGTACCGAGAAATACGGCTATTTCAAACCCGCTATTATCAAACTGTGGCTATACTAGACACAGAGCATATAAACCACAAGCCGCATATTGACGCGTATATTGTATGTATATTCAGTAAACTACTATTTAAATGACAATAACGCTTGGTTGTTCATTGAAACACAGACAACATAGTTAACTCGGTTATTGAAACAGTTTAAACATTGTTCAACTAAAGGTATAATAATAATAGACTTGTAAATATCCCCGCTTTAGTTCGCCATGCTCCCGTTGTTTGTCATTGCTTTCGATGGTGGTGTGGGGCGGGTCGCCCTTCCCTCTAATATCGAATAACCTTCCCTAGAGGGAAGGATATTAGAATATGGCGAGGGAGGCGATGGCTGCTTCACACGTCATACTCGTGAACGGGTGCTGCTTGCGGTGAATGGTCGGCTGTTGTCGGAGATATGTTATGTTATTTTTAATTTTGTTAATTCGTTTTCTTTATTGTTTATGAACTATTATTATAGGTCTATCTTTTCGTTGAACTTGCGTAAATTGTCATATTGTAAATGTGTATGAATGCACCCGCCATTAGATGTCTTTTTAGGAGATTGTCTGTACCTGAGTAATTTATGATATCTACACTTACGTATTTACATATTTACTGTATTTTTTTTACAAATACAAGTGTATGTAAATACCTAAGTGATGAATAAATTTCATTATTTCATTATACGGGTACACCTCACTCCTGATCGCAACTGATAAACAAGGTACAAACAAGTAGATGTTTACAAAACTATAAAATGAAGTTAAAATGATTTAGATAAGAAGATACACTTGTAAATTACTTAATTTAAGAAGAGGAACTCTCGACTTCAATCATTTATAATATCTTATCCGTTCATATGAACCTTATTCGGAATAATTTTTAAAAATATTTTTTCTCATTACGCTATATTATTTACCATACAGGCACTTGCAAAACAGTCAAAACAATAATTGATTATTAATTTATCTATACGTAACTTGATTAAGCAGGCTAAGAGCAGTTATTTTATTTAAAAGTACTCTTTATTAATTATTACCCTATATAGTGTGTGTGTAATGTGTAGCTTGATAGTAGCATAAGTAGCTTGATCTGCTGTAATTGCTTCGAATATGGTTCCAGTACAGCATGCAGGTATTAATCCAAGTAACCTAAAATATACCGAATGTTATTTCAGTTCGATATTGCGTATTTGCTTTCAGCACAAATGAACTTGACCTCAAATATACTGCTTAATATATGAGTTTTATACTTCGATGTTACGTTTAGATGCCATTCGATCAATAAACAAAACTGAAATATTATTTTATCCTAACTAATATTATAAATGTGAAAGTAACTCTGTCTGTCTGTCTGTTACGCAATCACGCCTTAACTACTGAAGCGATTTAAATGAAATTTGGTACAGATATAGCCTAGAGCCTGAGAAAGAACATAGGCTATATTTTATTATAAATTTCCCACGGGAACGGGAGTTACGCGGGTGAAACCGCGCGCGAGAAGCTAGTTGTAAATTGTAAATAAATAATATAACTGTTTTGCTTCTGGAACTGTATTATTGAACGAAAAACAAATATTATTTATTTAACACAAATGTGTTGAATAAATAATATTTGTTTTTAGTTTTTATTCATCGGATGTTCATATTTATAAAGAAACATAAAACTAATAATAAAACAAAACCAAAAATTACTAAGCATTATATGACGGATAAACACATGAATTCCCTAATTATAAGATACTTCTTAGATATATTAGTGTTTAATGAGTTGTAAAACCAAATAATAAAAATTATATCTAAATTATTTTGTTTCTGTTAGTACTGTTCATATAGTTCCTCCAATAAATGTTATTTAGATTGGTCCCAATCGTAGTAACACCTTAAAAAACTACAAACATTCAAACTTCATATTTTCCGTCATCATTCTGACAATTGACGTCTTTAACGTTGAAACAAATCCTTTGAATATAGAAACTATTTTGATAAGACAACAAATAAAAATAGCAAAGACAACTGGTGCTACTTGCACAGATTGTAACTAGAAATATTTGAAAATAAAATCGAATATCTAGTTTCATATGTTTATTTATTCACTTCAATTAATTAAATATTTATGAACCTTAGATTGAATTGATTTTTTTCGTGGTTCTATTATTGGACGTTACAGTATTAACTATCTTAGTTAAGTTTGGTTATGATCTTACTTACTTAATGACACATCACGGAGACCCAAGGAGCTGACTAGCGCTCGAAAGGTAATATCGCGAAGCGTATAGTAAAGTTTACAAATCACAGCGACTTCCAAATGGTCAATTATTTCAGGTCCTATAAAAATGTATTCCATTAATGTGGAGCATTATACAAATTTTAAAGATCGAACTAATCACCATTATCTTTCTTCTATCTATATATATATATATATATATATATATATATATATATATATATATATATATATATATAAAAATCAATTGCTGTTCGTTAGTGTCGCTAAAACTCGAGAACAGCTGGGCCGATTTAGCTGATTTTGGTTTTGAAATGTTTATCGCTGGACTACGATAAAAATTTCACAACCAAAATCAGCCAGAAGGTTTAAGCGGTGAAAAAATATGGAAAAGTTGAGAGGCAAATATTATAAATGATAATTAAATTTTCCCATACAAATTGGTATACCTGTCAAACGTTACAGTTTTGTCCCGTCACAAAAAAATTAAAAATCAATAAAGATTTTTTAGACAGATAGTTTTAGGTCTCCTACGCACTATGCTGCTAGCCGCAATGCGGCCAGCCGTGCGGCTAACCGTACTCAGATATTTGTACGAGAAAGTAGTTTTTATTCGCACTGTGATGCGGCGGTAGGCTACCGCCTGCGACGCGGCGACGGTGATCGCAATCGCAACCTCGTCCTGCGGTTAGCCGGAAGGCTGACTTTGTCAAATATTTATAGGTGGCTTAAAAATATATTTTAAAAGAGTAATGGTATACCAGTCCACCGTTGTGCTTCTGGTTTCTTTCGGTCATTTCCAATTGTTTAAACCCATCGGTTATATTTAAATCTAGAAAACTTACTCTATCCATGATCGATGCAGTTAATGAACTTAAGAATTTCTATTTTGATGATAATTTGTGTTTCAATTAATTTTATGTTTTATTAATTATTTTTGTTCTAAATAAATGGTGACCACATATGAACAAAAAAAAACTACTATTATTGTTTTGAGCTTGTCACAACGTAACAAATTGTTACTACTAAATGAATTTTTCGTTGTCGTTCGATGCCCATTTTTTTCTGCCACAGTGGCGCGGTATGCAACACTCCCCTGTTTATAGCGATGATATGCTAATATAACGAGAAGATGGTTAACCTACTTAAACCCAGGGTGTTCCCCTAAATGCCAGTAAATGGAGCGCTGGGAATAGCTAATGCATGTACATCCAGTACCGTGCCGATGCCTATGACCTAGCTGTAATGGACTCTCATGACCCTCTTATTCTAGGGTCCATTTAATGCACCTGTTGGGGGCGCACGGAGCACCACTACGTCTCTATTATCATGGGTCGGCCTCCAAAAGAAAGTGAGAATATGTTCCAACTCCTCAAATTCGAGGCTTGAGGGACAGTCTGCGATCTGTGTGTCTGCGGTGAAATGGGTAGCAGAGATCTTTCCCCTGAACACGCTCCGCGGACTTTTACTTACTGGACAATGGTCGGCAACAAGAGGACGGATCCCATCACTCACGCTCCGCCGCCCAACCGGACACTCCTCTACCAGTGTGTCGTATGCTGCTGCAGTGATGACTGATGACATTGAGTTTACGGCTCTCCAATCCTTCTTTTCTTTCAGAACATTCCAGGGTTGGGAAAAAAATATTGCTAGTGTAATAAGTATTAAAATGTTAACTTATGTACCTACTTTCAAATGAAACTACCATTACCAATTTTTTTATATTATAATGTGCCAGCCAACTGGTACCTATGGAATGGTAATAGTAATCTGTAAACTTATATTTATAAATATTGAAATGTTACTATCAGTCACTATGAATGTTTACTACTTTGCTAACATTAACTATTAATATTTAGTCTATATAATTCGATATAGTCATCAGTCTATATAAGTATATAATTCGTGTAGTACACTCTCATGGTGGGCGGATAAGATGCACAATGTGTCCATCCAATTATTCCAGCATTTTAGAATAGATCGCTCGATACAATTTTTGGAGATTGGGAAAACAATACAAAAATATTTAAAGTGTATGGCTTTAAAATTTTAAAATGTTTTTTTTTATGACTAATGGAACGTAGGTTATAAATACGTAGTTCATCGGGTATCTAGTATTAAAATAAAAGTTAATATAATTTTACGTTAAACTTTGTCTTCAAGATTAAGATTAAGGCAGTTTTAAAAACCTTATACTCAAGGATAGAAATAATACCAAATCTCAAATAGTATTCGATGCTTCAAGGATCATTAATTAATGCAACTATCATTAATTCGTATAATAATTACATGGAAAATCTAGGTCCCTGCACTAACACTGTCAGAAAAACTTTTTCTAGGGTCGAGCGTCACGTACCAACCGTATCTAGTTGGAGGTGCCAAGTAGTTTTGATACATTTAACACTTAAACAACTAAACACCACTGTAAAACGACTAAAGGTGGTATTTTTCACTGTTACAAGTTATTCTACGAACGTATATGATTACTATCTACAATATGAAACCCAATATGAAATAAACACATGAAATTGATTGATTTTTTACCAAGTCCATGTTCTTTAGAATCATTAAGGATATGTAAGCTGAAATTATAAAGCAAGAAAAGAATCACTGCAAAAGTAAACAAACCTGGTCAAAGTTTCCACTTAAATTTCAATTATTCATATAAAATTGAGATGTAGTTTATGTGCGCCTTAATTAAACTCGAGAATATACAGCACCGCATTACGGCAACGATCATAGATACCAGCCATGTTTAATTATAGGAAAATCAAAATCTATCCGAGGTATAGAATCTTATAAATACCAAAAATCACTGTAAATTAAGTTGTAGTACATTCGGTTGAAATGGTTCAGTTCTTAACAATGCATATTCTGTTACTCAAATTGTTTTAATTATTGTCAATTGACCGAACAGAATTTGTAGCGGATTGAAGAGAACGGACAGTCGGCATTATCATATTCAGAACGATTTCTATTAACCATTGTATTTCGTTTAGTTAATTTAATTTCTTACTTTTATGTTTCAAGTTTTGTAATGAGCATGTTATGTAGTCCTACTGTATGAAGGTCTTTTTGACATTATTTTTATTGAAGTTTTAAAAAGCGGTGAACGTTAGACCTTTACTCTATTTCTGTAATGGATCTTGTAAGTGGTATGGGCATGGCACATAGCAAAATCTTGTAATCTTGTAAATCTTTGGCTTAAAACCTACAGACTGGCCTCACCACCAGTGTCAAAGTAGAGAACCGCTCATCTTTTGATACTTGAATATTAAGTTACGTTGAATATTTAGGCGGTCAGCGCAGAATCGTTATCCATGTAAGTTCTGAAGAATTTACCTAATGAATTTCATTATCCATCCAAAGGTTGTCTGGAAGAAATTGCTTTATACGATAAGACCGCCCATTGTACTGTGTCTATTATATTTTCTTTGTCCTGTTTACTTATGTGTGTTCCATAAAGAGTATTCTATTCTATTCTGTTACAATACGTCAAGTTTTTTTTAGCGGTGCACAGCTTCGCCGACTTCGCGACGAAAAAAAGGTATCAGGTAACTTACTACTTACTTACTACCAACCTTGGATCAAGAACCACATTAAAGACTAGCTGTTTATATGAGAATTTAAACAGCTATTATTTTCGGCTAAAATATTTAGCCTCTCATCTTTCCTCGTGAAGACTCTGGAAAGACTGATAGATAGAGACCAACACGCATACAAAGAAGACAGATCAACTTGTTGTGCATCCAATTAGCAGACTTTCACATTTGTCATTCAACTGTACGCCCACGTGTTGAGCAGCCAAATAGCTGAAAACAATGTTTAACAATACAGTTCAGCTACCAATTGTGTGTGTTGTCAATGTTCCAAAATGTCGTCAAATTACCTAACTACCAGTCATGGCTGTTTTGTTCATTGCTTGTGTATTTGACCATTCGTGAACCCATACTCGGCTGTTACGGCGGAACATCCAGTAATAGTGTCCGGCATGAGCGGTGGTAACTGTAACTACCGGCCATTGTAACAAGGCGGTAGAACTACAGTCGAAAATGAAAGCGAGAAGGAAGTGTAGAGTTATTTTACGGACGAGTCATGTCAAGAATGGTTTCGCCGCGGAGTGGTTTCGGATTAATTATCCTCCATAAAGTTTTGGCCATCGGCTTGGAGAAATGAGAAATATGAGCCCCGCTCACCTATGGAGCAACCTAGGAGTAGGGGAGAGGCTTTGCCAATGTGGCTCCTAAAATACACCATACAGTCCACACACTACGTTTTGGTTCTTCAGTACCGGATCAGAATCAACGAAGACAGCGTTAGTCGATGGTCCTACAGTTTGGTCCAACGAGCGCCTAATCAATACTTATTGATTAGGCGCTCGTTTGAAGCCAGCATTTCTGGAAAACACAAACAGAATTCTATTCGACGTTTTTTCTGACCACAAGGTCCGGGGCCAACAAGCTTTCAGGAGACCATGACCGGGCAGGGAGATGCGATCTATGGTCGCTCCTGGTATGACAATGACCGTGATGGATCATGGAGATACATACATACGAGGTTCCCGGCGCATACTGGGCGCAATTGCTCGAGTTGGAGGTAGCAGAGAAACTAGACACTTTGAGGGCGAAAGAACTGGAAATTGTAACTGAACTTATAAAAAAACCAGCCATGTCTTCAGCCCCCACGAGTAGTTCCCGGCAGATTGAAGCACCAGAGTTTTAGTGCGTGGCTAAATCCAGGGACGAACGACGTTTGCGCTTCCACCTCTGGCGACGATCACCCTGCAAAACATGTAGAAACATAGAGATACATATAGACGTGCTGAAAGACGCACTAGAAAATATGATCAGACCGCGTGTTAAATTCACCACCCACCTGTGTTCTCCGGGGCCCCGAGCTAGTGGTTAACGTTCAAAATACACTTACTGTTACTCCTACAGCACGTAGCGTACTACGTTACGTGCTGCCCAGCATCTCATTATGTTATTAGATTCTGTAGAACCCCAAGTAATCTGGCAAACAACGGCTGATGTTTGACTCGGTGGCGAAGAGCGGCGGAGAAAGCTTGAACGACCACCTGCTGGAAAGCCTAGACATGCTGATGTCACTTCTGGGCATCATGCACGATTCACGGGTTACTCGGATTTCAGGTCTTCGAAGGCAAGGTTTTTGAAAACTAAAGGTCTCCGGAGGTCGAGGGGGAAAGCTGAATGATGTTTCACTTTAACACACTTAGAGTACTAGGAATTCTTCATCATTTTACTTTCGTACTATCTATTTATACAAAAGTAGACTCCACGTACTTAGTAATCAATGGTTTTATTGATTCTTACGTGTATTCTACTTTTGTACAGTAAGATTTGGTGTTGGAACTACTTATTAGCATTAAGCATTCTGACAACCATTGATCAAATTGTTTACCCGGTTGTTTCGCCTAACCCCTACTAGAAACTCTCAGTCACTAAAGTAAAGTCGGTGAATCGAAACATCAAAGCAAATAATTGTGAGGCAATATTCAGTTAATATCTGCCGATCCACCTACTACTTCGTTAGCCCACGTATCAAATCAGTTTCTACGATTTCCCCTACTGGATATTAGAAATGCGTGGCAAATTCATCATCGCATAAAACATTTTAGTACCTGAAATTGCAACCGTCAATAGACAACGATCCTAAAAATGAATGTAACTAAATATATTGTCTAGCGATTTCTATGTAAGTTCACCAGCTATCAGTCAACTACTGGACATCGGCCAAGTCACACGTGTAATTTAAACTACCAAAGTGGCGCGCTATTCTGAATCCACCACCATGGTGGTGACCGAGTCGGCAGGTAATTAGAACACGTTTATTAAGTATTCTCATATATTTTCACATTAAACTTATATGTATAGAACGTAGCATATTATGGTAGTGGCCATGTTTCAGTTCCCACGTGAATTTTTTAGCGATTACCATTATGATGGCGTTAGTGGATAGCCGACAGTTGACAGTAACGGGTCTCTTTATTATTATAATCCCTATGTATGTCTTAATATGATTTTTGAGATGTCTAGTAGACAAAATTTATATCCAACTATAACTTCGAGTAAGTTGCTTTAATTCCTTTTACATTGATGTTTTTGTCCACTTCTAGATTTATCAATGTCTTATATTAAACACGTTTACATATAAACTTATAAATAGTAAGTTTGATATCCAAATACAAAAAAGCACGTTCTTAATATTTTATATCAATCGTTAATACAATAGTCGATATGAATAGTCATATCAGTGGTCTCTCCATAGCTCGAGAATGACCTCGCGTTTCCACGTTATATAGATCGACCGACACACCTCGATTAAATGAATACTTATAAAGCAATTACATTATTAGTACGCCGTGTTTGTGTTGTGTGCTTTTTGATTTCTAATACATTTTAATATTTTCAGTCAACGACGATGCCGACTCAGAGTCGAAAACCTGCGGAAAAATATTGGTGGTCTTATCCTGGATACTTGTTGTTATGACTATGCCATTTTCGTTATTTGTCTGTTTCAAGGTATTTATGTAATATTTTTAATCGTTTTTTTATTTAAGTTCTTAAGTACCCCTTTGTCATGTCATAGGGTCTTTGATAGACCCTAGAAGCTATCGACTGACTGAAGTAAGGCCAAAAATTATAACAGTTCCTCCAGTCTAATAGCTTCAACTATTGCTTGATGTATTGACTTTAACTGAATACTTAATAACATTAAAGCTTATAGTTATGGTGATTGGTCACCATAATAATTAGGGTGTCTATGTAATTTTCTTAAACAATAAATTATTCTTATTCTTATTCTTACAACATTATCTGAATCTAAATATAAGTTCGATTCCCACATACTACATAACCCCGCTATTTGTGGATTTGTGCCCATTAGTGATTGTTAACACCACAAATATAACAAAGTAAGTAACATCAATATTGGGCATGCAAATATGTTATTACGTTTTTCTACGAAAATGTACCTACTTATATAATTTGATTCATATTTTCATATGAATATGTGATGGCTTAAGCGAGTTTTGCGAATGTCATTATTAAATTTATTTGCAAAATGTTTAAAGAACGTTAAAGAAACTAATACGTTTATTTTAGTGGCAGAAAATTATTATGTTTGGTAGGTTATGTGTTTACGTGATATATTTAATTTAATAGATAACTTTCTATATAAAACCTAAACGTAAAAAGAAAGTTGCTTATGGTCCTAGGACCATAAACAACTTTCTTTTTACGTTTTATGTCAATTAGTAAAAATTACAGTTTATTACACCTATATGGTCTATAGCGCCATGGAGCTATTAAGGCGAGGAGCCCTCCCGACGGGAAGGTACTGCGTAAACTAGGCACAGAACCTTCTGATTCCCGAAGCCCTCATAGAAACGAAGTCATTTTTATTCTTACCGACTTACGTAGTTGGTCACGAGGTTTTTGTTATTTCCCCGACAATTAAAGTGAGTAGTGCTCCAGCCTTAATAAGTCGATGTCCGACCCAACAACCGTAAAATAGAGCGATAGTCACACAAAACTGTCCTAATAATCTGAAAGACTTAATTCCTCAATTCTACCGCCCGTTGAGGTATTTAACGCTTCGTGGCTAACTACACATCTACATCAGATAGAAAATACCTTTATATTATTGTTTTACATACTCTGATAACTTATGGTCAAGTCCTGATTTTGTAAGAACTTGCTTAGAGATTGGTCGCTGAGGCCGAAATCGGTCGGTAATACTATATTATTTCTAATCGCAACTTACTTTGTTTTCTAAAATTGCCTATCATCAAGCTGTAGACGAAAAAAGTGGTGGAAGGATTTTTTGATTCAATAACTTAAACATGCCACACAGTTACAGGTGTTCTGGAGGCCATCTTTTACTGGATTGACTCTCCCCGTGATAAGCGTCATCGTTAAAAAGATGAGTTACCCGATACGGTGGTAGGGGTGCTTATTATATATTCTCTGTTAGAATAATGGGCACGTATCGCTACTGTTTCCTCTCTATAGTTGGTGCAATGATCTCCGAATCCGTATGATTTTTTTTATTTGATTATTAAGTTTACGTGTTAAATGTTTGAGCGAAGTGGCTTGCTTATCAAATTAATTACATTTATAAGTTTGAATGGACAGCCAACCCAAAATCATAACGACCATTAAATAAAGCCATTATTATCAATTAATTAAGCCATCTTACTTCAAATGTTAACTCTTTTCAAAATTTTTAACTCTAACATGTACAATACTAACTAAGCATTCGCCTATTAACAGCCAGAATTCCATTATATTCATCTTGACTATTGTTTACCCTACTTTTTACGTTTTAGAAATGTCTCTCGTTGTGAAATTTAATTCTAAGCTGTTTCCGCTATTGACATTCATAGACCACCGGACATGTGACATGACAATTGTAAATTAGTTTTGCACCCAGCAACGATGCGTGTTGTGATGAAGTGTCAGATGTCCACCGGCTAGGTATATAATTATATTCAATAAATAGCTAAGTTATAATCCGTGAGAATTATTGGATAAGAATAGACTTCTACTTTTGCCATGGGTGTCGTAATAGGCGAATAAGGGATATACCTGATGGATGGCTAGCAGACACTTATCTAGCCAAAAGTAAGGGATTATGATAAAAGTTCTCGACGACACTATCTTGCCAATGTCTATAAAAGGAGGCTGTAAACGGACCATTGAAGAAGAAAAGTAACTTTACCAATTTGTAGGTCAAAGAATAATCCTTTCATATAACCTAAAGAGTGTAGTCAAAAACTTTTTTCAGCTTATAAACGATATCTGCGTATTATATTGTAAAAATGGATCAAGTTTTGTTTGCATTATGTGGATAAACCCTAAGTTAAGACTTTATATCTGTAAACAGTGTGTACTTATACCATCCATGTAAAATATTTGATTGTTTAAATAAATATTATTATTATTATTATTATTAGTTATTGCATGTTCATGTTTACAAAATTATTAGGATAGAAATTTCAATCACAAAAAGTAAAAAGATATTTTTTAAGGTTGCAAATAATTCATTATACATTTACTCGTTGAACGACCAATGTGGCAACAGAAAGGCATATGAATAATATGTTTCTAAATCAAACGCCTGAATAATTCAAATTGGTTAATGTATTGCCTCTTTATATTGTACCGACTACAAAACTTTTGAATTGCAACCCGTAAATGTCACATTATGGTAGACACGCGTAACAACGTTGCGTTATGACGCAATGTTAACCTAAAATTATATTTACATAATAGCTACGCGACTAATTTAATTCACTTACCTTTATACTCTTGGGAGATGAGAATTTTCCAGGTATGGAATATTCTAGGTGGTTTGCACTAGCGATATCAAAGATCTTTCTAGGCGGATTTACTTAGGAATACATACAAAGGCGAACGTGATATGAAGATAGAAAGGATATAGATATGCTACAGTCTGAGGTACCTTGAGTCTAAGGAACAATAATTATAGAACAAGATATCCGACCTTCACGAGTAAAACTATGTAGAACTTCTGACTTCTTCATACTGGAAATTCTGACTAATATAAATAAATGTATACGATATAATAATAAACTTAGTTCTTTAATTCTCTAATCTGTTGTGTATCATACTCGTGGTTGGTTCATGTTTTATTATTTTCTTTGGGATAGGTAGTGCAGGAATATGAGAGGGCAGTTATATTCAGACTTGGAAGGCTTCTATCAGGAGGCGCTAAAGGACCGGGTACGTACAAGTTTATCACTTTATACACAATTAATACAGGTTAAGCAGCAAGGGCGTACCAATGAGGGATAGGGGAGAGCGGCCTTCTACCATTCGGATTGTAACTACTGTGTTTCAGGACCCGATATTTTGTATTACCCTAATCCTATATTTAAATTTACGTACGCCCTTGACCCTTAAAGAGTTCGATCCATGATAATTGCAAGACCTTTATACCGTGGACTAGAATCTGACTATTCCAAATTCAATATTATATGGTAAAAATGCAAAAATCTTCCCTCGGAAGGAGGCCCATGCTCGGCAGTAGACCTTTTACGGTCTGATGATGATGATGATGACTACGTACGTAAAGTTTGTACTTGTTTTAGGAATTTTCTTCATACTACCGTGCATCGACAACTACGCTAGGGTGGATTTACGAACACGCACTTATGATGTTCCTCCGCAAGAGGTAACATTTAAATAGCCATTTACCTATTAACTAAATACCATATAGTTTATTGTGGAAACTGTGTAGGTAAGCTTATTATATCAAAGATAGGTATTTTTTATTCTTGTTAGTAATGCCATTAAATGTAACTCTTACAACAATCCATTAGAATACAATTTATTTAAACCCTTATCTAAATACTTCTATACTTATATTATAAATATGTATGTATTATATTGTAACGAATTGGCTCAAAAAGTACTGGACCGATTTAAAAAAATATTTCACTATTTGAATTACATTATCACTAATGGCTATATTTAATTATGAAGTTCCCACGGGAACGGGAGTTACGCGGGTGAAACCGCGCGCAGAAAGCTAGTTAAGTAATAGAATGATTAATACACCAATTACAAATTATTTTGGGAGGTTATAATAAAATAATGTTGAAGACTAAGGCGGAAGCATCGTTGTACCTATTCCGCTCCCGCCTTAGCTCTAGCGCAACCTATTCGAGTCGGACACTCGGCTCCACCTTTCCATGAATTCATCCTATGTGTAAATTCCGTTCAAAGACACATTACTTACATATATTTGAAACATACTGCATCATTTTCTATTTCACATAATACAAATAGGATATACTGATGTTTACAATGTTGAAAGAGCGTAGCCCAAGGTAGTACCAGTAATCGATTCATGCACACGTTCGCTTCGATGTGGTGGTGCATGCATTATCTCTTTATCCCTTCAAAAGAGACATAGCTTTAGATAGTATGTTTGAGGGATAAACACAATACCAATAAATATTAAAGGTTATACATCAGTATCAACAGCCTATTTACTGGTATAGTAGGTACATGTTTATAGACAGCACAGTAACATAAGTCGGCCAATATGAAATTTGCAAATACGAATGGCAATATCTGTTAACAGTTTGAATTCACACACCAACTTTAATTTGTGTTGTATGTTTGTTGTGTATGTACACATACAGGCTCTTATTGTAGCGATATTCCAGGTACTAACAAAGGACTCGGTTACTGTATCTGTGGATGCCGTCGTATATTACCGGGTGCAAAATGCTACAATTTCGATAGCTAATGTAGAGAACGCCCATCATTCAACTAGGCTTCTAGCTCAAACAACCTTACGCAACACTATGGGCACGAGACCTTTACATGAAATCCTGAGCGAACGTGAAACTTTATCGGGCACCATGCAACTATCACTGGATGAAGCCACCGAGGCATGGGGTATTAAGGTGGAACGTGTTGAAATGTAAGTGACTCTAGATGTATACCTGATAATACCTGTTTCTAATCCTAATTAATGTCATAGATGAAGAACTTTGTTTGTTGGTACTTTCACATTTTAACTTCGTAAGTCAGAGTAATTTGAAGCGCAAACATTTGGAAAATATGTTATGTTACTACAAATATTTATTTATGAAGTCATATACTTCTTATTTAACGCCACAAATTTTAAAGAAAGTTCTGAGAACAGCGCTATGCATACATACATAAGCTCGCGCCTGTTTCCCAGCGGGGTAGGCAGAGACAATGGACCTCGCGCTATGAACACCATTATTTTTTTATAACAAAATGATATGCCTTATACAATTGACAGTCCACATAGTTAGAGATTCCATATTTTTACATTTTAAGTTTATTAATTATGTATGTATCAATGTACAATAATCAGGTATTTTTTTAACAACATGAGTCCACTTTTTGGTAAAATTGACTATTTTTACATTTTTATGCTGGCAAACATGCCATGCACCCGTGGCCAGAACCCCTGAAGATACCCCTAAAGAGGATATAATGACTTTTTGACAAGAAATATTCTTGTGGCCAACGTCAGAAAATGATGAAGTGGATGGATAAGTTGATTCATAAGCCTATGCTCACTATTTTTTCAATTAAACACAAATTATCCAACACATTGCCTTTCATTTATAAAGAAATTCTAGTAACAACATAAGTCCATCACTTTTAATGCATTTTTTTTTTATGTGATCATTTTATAGTGTCTAAAATACATGAAAATATATTAAAATGTGTTTATTTTATATTGCCTAGACAAAAAAAATCATGTATACTTTGATTTTTTTTCAGTATTTAGTTTTTTACCTCTCCTGAAAAGTTTAATCTCATGGACTCGTGATCTTTCAAAAATACCTGATTCATTTATTGTAGATACTTTTTAATACACTGATGAGCACAAAATTCATATATCGTAAGTCGTGCAAGCTCATAGGTACTCATTGGCCATGGTTGTTTAGTCCACTGCCTATGCAACATGGCGACTCGAGAGATGGACACTCGGTGTCATCATGGTGGCTGCGCGAACGATATGGCACTGCACACTGTCGACGATAGTTCGGCTTGGGCAACAGAAAATGAGGTGCTTGTCACTGCGGTGGGATCCAACAATTAGATTCGGGATTCTACCCTAAACACAGGCCGCAGACGGCGGGCAGAATCCCGCCGTTAACCTACCACGGCCTCGGGGAGTAGGCAGCATAGGTCCGCTCACGTTAGAGGTTGACCAATAAGAAGTAAGCACATACTGGTCCCGTGCAACTAAAACCTCAAAACTACATCGAACGGACTCTAAACTGCCAGGGGGCAGCGGATGTCATACATCTGCAGTCCCTGGTCCATTGCTGGCGTTCGGAGGAACACTCGGGCGTTTTAGTAGATCTATACAACTTCTCGTCGTGATATGATAAGCAAATCATCTCCATGGAGAAGGGAGTCCTGCATACGGTCATTCATTCTTAAATAAGCGAACCATACTGCCAATATACACACAATTTTTTGTTTAATTCATAAAATATTGAAAAAATACCTTTACAAAATAATTAAATATATTTAAGCTTATGCGATGTTAATTAAAAGCTTAGTTGCGCAATTGAACTGCTAAATAAACAATGCATTTCACTGCTCTCCTGAATTCCATTGACTAATTGAAAATACCTGTAACAGCAACTCGATGCCGATCTGATTAAATACTGGACATTAAAAAATATCTTCTCATACCAAACACGACATTGTACAAAAATGTGTGTGTATTTACTTACATGGTGAGTTTACCATCATTTTAACGTAATCAACGGCTTTCAACTCCTGTTTAATAACGAATTTTCTGTTTTATATGTGAAAACACGTCCGGAACCATGAGCTAGAAATAGCCAACTCAATTACACATTCATGTGGCATAAAACTCTGTCTGTTTGTTTGTAACAACTAAAAGAGCGTAGGTTGTACATGCGTTGTAAAGCGAAATATCATATTCACTTCACATCTGACGTAACAAACAACGTTCATTATGACTAGAGACCGGTTTAACAACATAAAAAGCTTGTAACATGCATGCAAATATGCTTGAAATATGCACGAAAATTTGCAGAATAAGCGACATTAAATGATAAGTTTTAATTCAATCCAAAAGAAAGAAGAAACGTAAGTTTTATTTTTTTATTTCAAAATCAGCATACAGTTAATAAATTATCCTTGAATAGGCGACCATGGGTAACATTCCACATTACATGACATAAAAATTATTTATAATTTTTGTAAACGTAAGACACCAATTATATATTTATTTTGTGACTAACATTTGATCAAATTCGCGATATTATCACTTTTATCGCATATCGGGACGCACGATGACTGCACTGCACTCGGAAAAATATTGTAAAGATACCGATAATATTCATCATAACTTAGGTAAAATCAGATCTTAGGTAAAATATGCAAGTACCAGTAGTAGTAGTAGTTGAGAATGGCTTAAATATGCCAATGCATATTTAAATATTCCAATGCATATAATCCGGTACCTAATTATGACATTTTAATCTGAACGCTTTCTCGCCCACAAATTATCGATTCTGATGATTGAGTCTATGTTTTTTTATATATAATTCCGGTCTCGTGACAGATGAGGGGTGTTTGATGTAGTCAATAATGTAAAGCAAATGTGTGCTAGCCGTTAATTCCATTCGCATCAGCTCGGCTCAGACAATGTGAGATAAATAGCATTAGCCGGAGAAGGGGTTAACTAGTTAGCTTAAGCCAATTTCGCGTAAATATGTTCCAGGGCTCCAGGGCTCACTTACTTGTCATTTTGTATTAGTAATAAAATGTATGTGTGTAATGGGGAAAAACGCATTTGTTAACTACGCTTAAGCCTAATTTACACATTATTCGAGTGATATGTTTCGTGTTATCTGAAGTTTATTATAAATTTATAAAATATTTTTAAATTACCGACTCAAAGTTTTTATCTTAATATTTGATCATACTTCTATGGGTGAATCGTTCTGCCGCGATTCAAAATTTCAAACACAAAAACAATTCCTAAAATTATAATGAGATTTTGCGTGGTTCAGGGTAAGTGGGTAACCACCATATTATACGAGTACGAGTGACATGAAACATGCTTATGTATGTATGTGTATGTCTACATCTTTGAATTCTTCATCTGTTTACTTTTTAAATAGTATATGATATACGTTAAGATATTCTTCCCATATAAAAAAAGTTTAATTTCTTCTTATTTGCCTGTACTCTTCATTTATTTTCTTTATTGAATCCACATTTCCTATTTCATTACTTTCTACAGTTCCGCAATCTAACATGGATACAATATTAACGAGTAATTGCCGTGTGAAAATGAACCAACTGTGAACCATAATTATGTTAAAATTAGTTTCATTGAGAATACATTGATGTTTATTGATTTTACCTTCAACGGTTCTTTTTCTATGACAATTTCTATTCATAATATTGATTCATTTTCTAAGTATATTTCCACCAGGTGAATATACCTAATCACTGAGATTAATTAAACATAGTTCAATGTTGCCAACTTCTAAACAATACAGACATTCAGTACTTTAAGTATTTGTAATATTTATCTCGTTTAAAATTTTGTCATGATAATATAATAAGCTGTATTAATAACGATTGTATTAATAACGATTAGTATAATATGTTTGAATGAAAAAAGCAAAGAGCACATAAAGCTATTTCTATATTGGTATTGCAAATATTAACAATGATTTTCCTGCGGCCTTGACATAAGGCTTAATATACTTTGTGACCTAAATTCTGGCCCCAACAGAAAAGACGTGCGTCTCCCGGTACAGCTTCAAAGAGCTATGGCTGCTGAGGCCGAAGCGGCGCGCGAGGCTCGTGCCAAGGTCATCGCCGCAGAAGGCGAACAGAAGGCCTCGAGAGCTCTCCGCGAGGCATCCGAAGTTATTGGTGATAGCCCAGCTGCACTGCAACTTCGCTACCTGCAGGTACCTACACGTTTTCCTTATTCGTAACTAAGATAAAGCGTGATTTTAAGGCTAAGCGTTATTTATCTTTCTCGAATGAGGGTAGGAAATTCTATAATATTAACACAAACCTATCACTATTTTGAATATTCACGTACAAACAATGTAAAACTTTACTATTATATACTTTACTTTTAGCCTATTGCAACAGAACATTTATAGACACTGAATGGGTTAATTATCGAAAACAATGAGGCAAACCGAATAGTCTAATTTCAAACAAATTAGCCTAGTCATTCAGTGTCCATTTTCACGCGCAGGTGAAACCGTCATCATCTCTGAATCCAACTTGTGCTATTTGTTTAAAGAATAATGTACACACATACGGTCCGCTTAGTACTCACTTCTTTCATCAGCCTCAGAACGCTTGTGACACAAGAAGTATTCACACGTTGCTGACACTAATCGTGCGGTTACTGTGTATAATAAAAATGTATTTGATACAATACTAGAGTTGCCTGTTAAGGGTCAGGGCTAATTTAGTTGTAAGTATGCATTCGCTTCAGATTAAGACATAAGGTCAATGCAGTCGGCCGACTGGAAGTAAGAGTTAGACCTGCTTCAAAACATATAATTTTAAATCTGCTATGTAATGATTGAACTTCTGGGTCAATGCATTCAGAATTTCTTTTACCTAACAAAATAAATAAAAATAATGGCCGTTAAACGAGTCGGACAGAACAAGGCAGAATTACCGTAATTGTGGCTCTGCGGTAATATAAGTTTGAATTAATTATAAAAAATGGCCAATCGTACCTGCCATTTTGAAAATAATGATTAATATACAAATAAATGCAAACTTGCCAGTATTCACTGGTTTTTGATTCTTTTAGAAAAGTAACTATTTAATTACATTTCTAAAAATATCTAAAACAAGTAAAGAGTACTTGTTTTACCGTATACAGAATACTGGAAATGTTATATACCTACTGGTGTGATTATTTGAAAAAAATATAAAGGCGCTAATTTCTGAAGATGAATTATAATTATGTGTATTATTGACAGCAAAAAAACTGACAGTAGAAATTATATAAAAAGAATATTATATAATTTCATAAAAAAGAAGTTCGATTCGTTACAGGCAAGTTTTCATTTATTTGTATACTACCAGCCCGTCCCGGCTTCGCATGGGTGGGCTTTTATAGCATATGTTATTCAGGGATAATGTGGCATTCTAATCATGAAAGAATGATCGAAAACCGTTTCGTAGTTTTTGAGTTTATTCTTAGATAGATAACATACAAAAATACAAACTGTGCCTATACAGAAAATTTTGTTGACCTGTGTAATTAATCTATATTTTAAAATATAGATTAATTACACAGGTCAACAAAATTTTCTTTTTTCATGATGCAGAATTTCTATTTTAATTTTTGTATTAATCCGTGTTTATTAAAATCTAAACAATAATTACAATTTATACATCACGTCACATTTTTGACATATTTGCTTGTTAATATGTATGGAGTTTGTACTGATGGCACTCAAATGTTAAGATTTTCATAAAAGAACATTACAGCAACAAAATCATAAATGTTAATTAGAATTCAGAACAGCTACTTACAAAAACAGTCAGTATACAATTTTAATAATAGATTTAATAATATTTACCTATGTTTATAAAAGGCTTAAATGCCAATTTTCTACTTTTTGTTGTCAAATATCTCTAAAATTAGACGTGACAGAATATTTTAAATGATGAAACAATATTCATCATTCTCATTCTCTGAGATGACAAATAAGTGTGTGTTTTTCTGTGCTAAAAAACCTTGTCGACCTGTGTTATTAGTTTCAAAATAAAGGTACAAATGACTAAAACTAATGACATGATGCTGAATTTATTTCGACCGTAAATTATTTGATTTATTTATTTCATATAGGTTCAAACCTGCGTATAAGTAAAGCCGTTCAATAATTTCACATTGTACAGCCGTGACAGCCAAATAGAAAAGGAAGCCCACGTACCTTTAAAAACTAATATTCATCCACTGCTTTACTAGCGTCAGTTTACGCTGTTATCGGGATCCCTCTCGCCGCAAAATCCGCCACAACCCACAGACTTAGTATATTGCGGTTTCCTGATAGAAGTTTCTCAAAAAATGAAACGTTGAAATAAATGTATACAGTTAGAGCGATGTTATCAAAGAGAGGGACGCGAATGTAATATGCGTTCCGCGCGTAACAAGGCGTGAATCGCGTACAAATTGCGCGGCGATTATGCCTTTTGAATATTGGCAGTACAATTCACTCGCGCCGCAAATTACTTTAGGCTGGCTCTAGGGCACATTGCTTGACTAGTCAAGCAATGTGAAAATATATCGTTTGTTTTATACTTGAGATATTCAACAACTATACTGTCTAATAACTAATAGGTATGTTTATTAGAAATAATATATTAAAATGCGTCTTATATTTCACTTTTTTACAGACATTGAACACCATATCTGCGGAAAAAAATTCGACTATTGTGTTCCCGTTGCCAATTGACATGATCACGTATTTCATGAGAGCAAAGGAAGCATCGAACATGTAAAATATCTACAAATCAAGTACTGACACGTATTCGATACAACTACGCACGAAATCATTTTAAAGTAATATCTTAATAACTCTATTCATAAATTTCGTCGCATAAGTTCTAACACCACGTCTGCAAGAAATATTAAATATGAAATTTTAGTTATACACCATTGCAGTACCATGTAATGCTTTCTTTTACGACTTTGTATTGGATGACGAAAGTTTCTGATTGCCATCAAAATATCAATACTGCCAAAAAATACTTACGTGTTGTTGAAACTGAAACGTTGATAATTATGTCCTCGCAAATGTATCTTCTTTAATCTTGTATTTTATATCTTATTGTCACTTTTCCTCAAACTATATGGTAAGTTTTCTTTCAAACTTAAACACTTATTTAAACGTAATCCCTAAAGTTCAGTTTAAAGAAATTATGTAAAGCACCGAACAAATAGCGAGCGAACTAGAGGTCTGGGAACTCTGCTCAGAGCCTCACAAATTATGAATTCGTTTAAGTATTAAATATAATCCTACTGACTGATTTCGGTATCGGTGGACTATATAGTGCACAGCTACGTACGCGGCCACAGCCACTCTCTCTGTACTCTTCAAATCCAACGATTTTACCTATCGTTTTACGATTCTCCGGTCGTGATCAGGTACAGTACCAACAGTGAAGCTCGGGTCACCCGAGTTTCGAGAGAGAGATGAGAACCTAAAACCCGACGTCGGGTTGGCACATAAAATTTTCACCATAAAAAATTACCAGTAACATATATTTTTGCTTGACCTGGGAATTGAACACAGGACTGCAATAATTACAGTCGTACATATTACCGCTAGCTCAACGAGGCGGTTTCATAATATACCGATATACACAAACGTATTACCTAACTTGTTAATAAGCACATGATATGACACACTCTTAAAAATACCCATTAAATAATAAACATTTCATACAAAATTAAGTAAACTACATATCATGATTGTGTTTGTTGCCTGACTCAAAGACGAAAGGGTTTTTGTAACAATATCCTTAAAAAATGATGTCAGTGATTTAATAAAACACATTTTTTCCTCTTAAGTTTTAACAAAATTGAATCGGTCTAATTGAGCGTTTGTTATTGTAAGGTATTCAAAACAGTACATTTTACTAAACACAGGTACAACTTAATGTGGACTTCTATATTGCGGTCATTAACGTAATACTTAAACAATTCAACGGTTGATTACTATTGGTTTCCACCACTTAATTTTATTATCAAGTAATAAGTTGATAATAAAATTTAATGCAAATAAGTTATTTGAAGGTTTTGATTTGTGTGAATTCGATATTAAGAATTAGCTGTAATCCAATTTATAATATGTTATAAATAACGAAGACCTGTAACCAACACTCAAAGTTTAGAAAACAATCCCAATGTATTATTAAATAATATATTATCTAT
This sequence comes from Nycteola revayana, assembly GCA_947037095.2. Lineage (NCBI taxonomy): Eukaryota > Metazoa > Arthropoda > Insecta > Lepidoptera > Nolidae > Nycteola > Nycteola revayana. The sequence continues at coordinate 10,276,628 of OX344842.1, read as the reverse complement.
ACCTTTAGGCCTCGTTTAGCCAAAAGCCGCTAATAACTCACGGAGCGGTTGCCATCCGCGCCCGCCGCGATTGCGGGCCCGCAGCTTCTGTAGGACGTAGATTTATATTACAAAATTAAGAGCATATTTCCAGACGCGTTTTTCCCCCTCGGCGCGCGCGGTTATTAGAGGGTCCCGCGGCACCAGCGGGTAACCGCGACTGCGCAAATCACCGGTCTTGTGAGTATAGAAATAGAACCGCAGTTCCACGACCGCGGCGGGCACGGGTGCAAACCGCTCCGTGAGTTCTTAGCGTTACGGAGACGCAGGGCGTCGCGTGGCGCGATTTGAGGCGCGGACCGCACTGAATTCAAACATATGGCGTTGTATGAGTGCGAGTGAGATGCGACAGCACGCCGCACGCAACGCGCGACGCCCCGCGTCCGTGTAAACAATGCTTTACTGGTGCAAATATAAACAAATTTAAATAAAAAAAACAATATGAGAACCTCAAATTGGCCATTACGATAGTACTTATCGGCAATAACGATCAATATTGAGTTCTCGTGTTGAAAAGTTGATGTATTTGTACAAAATAAATCCGGTTGGCTTATAAAAGTTGTACCACGATTCCTTGTTTAACAATGTGTAGGGTTTTAAATTCGGCTCTCAATAAAACTGTTTAAAATAAAACTTAAGTTAAGTTAACAACAACATTTTCTTTTTCTGTAACTTTTATAAATTAACTATATAAATTAATTACGTGCTTAAAAAACAACACAAGAATGACGTTTTGCAACATGCTAACATCAGAACAGTGTAAAATAATTATCAAGCAAAAAAATATCAAATAAACATTTGATATTTTACAGAATGAGTAGTCTAAATGCCCACTTAAAATGAATTTCTGAGCTGGAAACATTGCCCTTTACGGAATACCGTATCCAGCATAGATGAATCTGATATTATAATGGAGGGGGTTGTATAAAATGTCTCGATCTCTTTAAAGATGCACGTGCACGTAACTTGAATAACAGATACCTTTATTGTATCTTTTCGCAATAGTGCATGTGAAAAACATTCAAGTGAAATAACTAGACTACCTTGGCTATTTTCAACCAATACCTATATCGTACATACTTATTTTGTTTTACATAACTGCAATCGTAATTAGCATGAGTTGTATATTAATTCCTTTAGCTACCAATGTACTTTAGTGCTACGGCGTAGCACGTAGAGTTTACTACGACTAAACTAATTTCAATCGAATAATTCTTAGATGGAAACAAAAACCTATAGTGGAAAATATAAAAGGTTTGCACACATAATTATTCTAAATAATTAAACTAATGGTTTCTATTACTTACTTATTTATTATTATATAAAAAATGCAATTGTCCTATTGTTTAGTATTCTGCATACATAATAATATCAAGGTTTTCTCTTGTTTGCTAAATAATGAATCGGTTCAATGATTCCTTGTGTCATTAGTGTTCTTTATATTAATGTTGTATAATTGATATTCATAGTAGCTGGTAGCACATTGTACTAATTTGTCAATCTCAATAATATATTAAAATTAATTTATGAAGTTACATTGGTTTTTTATTTTGTTGTTTCTCAGCAATTTTTAATTGAGTTATGATTTTACAATTTCTACTAAAGAGGCGAGAATAAAAATAAAGTTTCAATGAAAATTTTCCATCAATTTTACCGACCCAATTAGTGCTTGCTTAACGATTAAAAAAAACATAAGAAAATGACAATCAAAGAGAAATAGGAAAATATTATTTAAGTATCGAATCTTGACGGAAGGTTTACATTTTAACATTTAGTAAATTTATATTCACCGCCCATACTTTGTAAATTCATTGCGAAGGACATTTTTCAAAGCAATAATACCACCGAGCAAACAACATTATTAAGCCACATTATCCAAGAGTGGCATCGGCTATATTTAATGATAAAGTTCCCACGTTTGCGCGGGAAACTAGTTTACCTATAAAACAAACAATAATTTCACAAATAACGTATCTATACTAATATTATAAAGCTGCAGAGTTTGTTTGTTTGAACGCGCTAATCTCAGGAACTGCTGGTCCGATTTCAAAAATTATTTCATTGTTGGATAGTCAGTCAGTCAGACATTTAATGGTGTACTACGGGTTTGTAGGTCTTATCAAGATCTACAAAAAAGTCTGTAAGAGCACATATCGACCTATCATAGTTTAGTCACAATAACCGCTTTTATGTTCATTAAAAATATTAAATCGTCTGAAGAAAGAAAATACATTAAATGTGTATCGTAATATTAATCCTTATCCAAATTAAGCATTTGGTATGTTATCAAGGGTATTTATGTAGAAGTAAAATACTTTTTGTTTTATTCCAATCGGACATTTCGTTAAGAAATGATCACGAGTATAAAAATGCAAAGAATTCGTACCTAATAATGAGTTATTTGCCAAAATAGATAAACCTGAAAAGTTTGTTTGCTTGAACGCGCTAATCTCATCAAATCAATCAATCTCAACAACAATCTCAACTACGGCTCCGATTTGAAAAATTATTTCAGTCTTAGATAGGCCATTTATCGAGGAAGCTATATTTTATTATAAAGTTTCTACGGGAACGGGAGTTACGCGGGTGAAACCGCGCGCGGGAAGCTAGTGATTTTCTAAACAGAAATGTTAATATTAGAATTATTAGAATCAGGCGTCATTGTGCGGAAATCCGCCGAAAAAAGTTTCTCGCAAAAATTATGCACAATATATACAGGAAGGACAATAAAAAACATGCAAAAGTACAATCGCCAGACGAAGACCCGACACGTGTTTCGCTCCTCCACGTAGCGTAATAAATTTATCCCAGAATTGAGACACATTTTTGAGCTGAATTAACACTAGTTATACTGTGTTCATAATTTAAATTTTTGCATCGAATGAATTAACAATGAACCACTTGGTTATTCTTATTTATTAACATAAATAAATAAATAAGTATAACCAAGTTTTTCATTACCGTGGGTACAGTTCCCTCTTATTTGCAGTTGCCGATGGCTCCATTACTAGCGCTCAAAGGAGTAATTGGAGTTGTAGTATCCACGAGGTATAGGGGGGGGGGGGGGGGGTTATCATATCATCGCTATGGAAAGGAAATTCCTAGTATACCCCGCTGGGATAATAAACAATAAGGGCCACCGCATGTACAGCAGCTTTCAATAGCTTCATTAAGGATGACCTACATTACAGCACGATAATGATATTATTCTATGTTTGAATTCAATTATTTCAAGCCCTGAAACATTGATCCTATATCAAAGGAAATTTCAAATCAAAGGAAATAATTACTATCTGAATTGATATTTTACATGTATAAATTGATTAATGGTTGAATAATAATCATTCAAATATAACTTAATGTTTGTGATCAAGCGAGCAAAATACTACTCGCTAGGGAGGTTCCCTAGCGAGCAGTATTTACACTAAAATTTCTTGTCCGGCGTGGGGATTGAACCCACGACCTCCGAGATTGACAGCGAGCAAAATGCTGCTCGCTAGGCAGTTTCCCTAGCGAGCAGTATTTCGCTCGCTCGCAAGAAACCTAATATCTTTTCCCGGATCTGGATGGTTGAGTGCCTCGGAAAGCAGGTTAAACCGTTGGTCCCGATTGTTATAACAATCGTATACCAGGGAACGAGCAGCAGCGTTTACTTGGCTTGTTACATAATACTGCGGTCACCAACCCGCCTGCCAAGCATCGTGACTATAGCAAAAACCCGCCCTCGGGAGGAGGCCCATGCTCAGAACGGGCTGTTGATGATGTATGTATGTATGTATACTGGCTGCGCTTTGCTAGTTCAACAGGTTCAAACTGTAATATTAACAATATTATATTTATTACAAGTCTTTGGTAGGATGGCAAAGTCAGCTCTTCTTTCGCCCACTCGTATGCAAATGACATTACACATCATGTTTAAAAAAAATCAAATGTATCGTTATTTAAAAGAAGATAGATAGAGATGGAGCAATTAAATATCTCAATACGATAAACGATAAGTAAATCGATATTAAAATTAGTGCTAATTTAGTTTTTTCGCAGTCGCATCACAATATATATATATGAAAACCATTTATATGTTCATAAGAATATTGATTGTTTTAAGAAAAAAAGCGACACTCATAATGTTAATACTAAAACTAAGCATAATCTGGTTTTACATGCTACACGTCTCCACAAAATAAGCAATTCTTTTATTGGGCAATGTATACGCTTCTACAACAAACTTCCTAATAATGTTAGAGATCTTTCTTCAAACAAGTTTAAACGATATGTGAAAGATAAATTATGTAAAAAAGCTTATTATAAAATTTCTGATGGTGTCAATGACAAAACAACTTGGGAGTGTGTTGCTCTGAAACAATACTGCTTTATTAATAATTGTAACTTCAAATTTATTTATAAAGGATTCCTCTGTCTTTTTTGCTAGTTTTTCTCACAGTTGCCACGGCCAGAAATGGTGGTAGTAAAAGAAACATAAGACGCACGAACATGATTTAAAATATTTTAAATGTTACTATATGAATAAAAAAAATTTGACTTTGACTTTGCCTTTGCCTTAATTAATGTTTTACACAAACGTTGCATAATGTTCCTGATAAAATATGTATATGAATCTTAATATTATAATAATAAACACACAACGAATGAAGCTTGAGTTTTACTTCAAGCATCATTCATAATAATATGATGGATTAAGATCTAGTTGATATTGTTACAGTTGGATCCATAATAATTATTGTGTATCCGAATTGACGAATCTGAATTGTCTTTTGATTAAGGCAAATATAAAATGGCTCTAAATTCCAACCGGTCAAACACAAGTCCGAATCGCGCACGAAGGGTTCCGTACCAATATTTGGCAACACAACTTGTTTTTAAGGTAACACTACCCACTTTTTGATTGACAGTTCTCTTCTTACTTTTCAGATAGTTTTGATAAAATTTATTGCGTATGATTTAAACTTTATCCGTCGCTTTAATTAAGTCCGAGAAAAAAAATGGCAAAAAATCCACCTCTGTTGTGGGGGACCGCCCTTAATTTATTTTATTTTAAGTAAAATGTCAATTTTTGACAGAATTTAATATTGTATATTTTAAAATTAATATACGAGTGATTATGTAATGTATTACCTGTTTCTGTTATTAATATACATTAAAATTACGTTTATTGTATTAAAGCCCCCTTAATAATTTAATTTGTTTATTTTTTATTTGTTGTTAGGAGTAACCAAAACACATTTGTGAAATTTCATCTGTCCATAAGATACAGCCTGATGACAGACAAATGGACGGACGGACCGACAGACTAACAGATGGACGGCGGAGTAATAGGTCTCCGTTTTACCATTTGGGTACGGAACCTTAAAATCGGATATAATCGGAGTCTGGAATACATGTTGTTATAAATTAATAATTAAAAGAATGTACTTGTTTAACATAATAAATAATATTTCAGAACGCAAATACATTTTAAGAGGATTTGATGAGTAATTTTACTGTGAGGAGTCGCGCAGACTCGGTGTATTATTGTTGGTCCCTAGGTTATACGTCGGGTTGCAGCCAGTAGTTTCTCTTTAGATGCAGTCGGTAGCGCGCGGTATCGCGGAACGCCCGCCGATTCAAAATACGAAAGTTTGCAATATCGTGCACGTAATCGAAAATTTCATGTTTTTTTAATCTGTTTTGAAGTAAAAGTTTGTGACCATTAAAAAGTAACTACAGTTTAACATAATGGAAAACAACAAAGTTATGTCGAAATCATTGGAAGATATTTACATGTTGCCGACAGAAGTGCCACCAAGACCAAAACAAATCAATCCAGACTTACGTTGGGCAAATGAATGTAATCATTCGCCTAATTGCCCAAAGTCAAAAACCGCTTCGGAACCAGAAACATTAACTCGTCGGGAATCCATTGAATGGACTTCACATTTTGACTTGAGTACCGTGGCTGATAATTATCCTGATTTTTCGCCTATATCTTCTGAAAGGCTTAGATTAGTTCAAAATGAACATTCACGTAGATTGTCCAGTGCTCCGAGACGTCGCTCAGTCTTTGATTTCTTTTGCGCGTGTCTACGCCGTCAAGGATCTCCTCCCGAAGAAAAACCCACTCGGGACCAACCTACCAAAAAGAATAAAAGACACAAGAAGAGGCGTTAAGCAAAGCATTGCAAATTGATAATATGGCGCTAAAACTTGACCTGCATTATTCACGTGGTAAACGTATATAAAAAAAAACCTTTTTTGTAATATCTTGTTTATGTGTAAATAGTTATAGTTTGCAGATAATATTGGATTCTTAGAAATAGAGACTGTAGACTCTGTAGGCTAAACGGATGGATTTTAGCTTGATATATTATTATGTCGTTAGATTCGTGTTTACCTACTGTGAGAAATAAAAAAAAAACAAAATGGCAGATCTTTGGCACCAAATTAAAATGTTATATACGATTATTCTATGTGAAAAAATTACACAAAATCGCAGTTTTTTATATTACAGTTTTGTTATTTATGTAAACAATCAAAATTAGAAGAATTTATTGTATTTTTTTATAGCAAAATTATTTATACCTACCTATCTCTTTTTTATTATTTTCTAAAAAATCTTTATTATTTTCGATGGATATACGTAGGTATGTTGCGGGCTCTTACCGTTAAAGATTGGAAAATGTTACAATTTAGTAAGTTTCTGTGGGTTCTCTATTTTTATTCGCGCCAGCGCTCCAGCGCTGCGTGGCTACGGCGCGCGGCGGTTCGGCAATTCGGTTCTGGCGTTGTATGGCCGCAGTTCTAACCTAACCTAACCGATTGTCATTTGCCCACGATTCGGTTCTGCGGTTCGTGACAGACTCGCCGGCCGCTTCATCATTATGCCAAATAACCATTAGACGAATAAACAATATGCCTTACAACTTTATGCATATCAAAGTTATGAATAAAAAAATTGGATATATGTACTATATTTATGCTAAATAAAACAGTATGGCAAAAACCAATTATGGCACATTATTATTATACCGAAAAAAAATATGCCTAACTCATTATGACAAAAAAATTTAGGTCAAAAAAAGGGATCCCGTTTATGTGTAAGCAATTAAAATAAGAAAATTATATTGTATTTTTATTGGATAATTATTTATACCTATATATTTTTTATCAAATATAAAAAATTGTATTTTAAAAGATTTATATTAGTATAAGGTAAAAAATATTTATTATTGTTTAGTTTTTCAGAGCTCATATTTTCGATGGTTATAAAGGATTTGAACAGGGTTGTTATAGTCGGAAAAAATTACATAGATGTATGTTTTTATTGTACTAACCGCCTATGGATGCCGCTGGTCCGAAATAAAAAGTATTTTATTTTATTTTATTATACCTATACATTATAAGTTGATATTATTTAGATTGTTGTATTGTTTAGTTATTTCATCCATAATTTTATTGATTGTCCGGAAAATTTATAAACGAACAATCAATAAAATTATGGATGAAATAACTAAACAATACAACAATTTTCAGGATGGAAACACGGTTTTCAGGATGGAGTTGGAGCTGGCCCGCATTCTGCAGAGCAATGAGGCAGATTTCTGTCTGATTATGGCGTGGAAGCCATCAACGTGTGCCTGGGTGAACATATTGGATGCAATGCAGAATCGGGGCAGCTCCAACTCCATCCTGAAAACCGTGGCATGGAGGTATGCATCTCCATTACTATGTATATGATGTTGTTCGTAGGTGCATCACGAGCAATAAGCTCGTCTCTTAATAGTTGTTCGCAGGTGCATCATGAACAATAATAAGTATTTTTTATGTACGAAATAGATTAGTATTTACTAACATTTTAAAATAAATGTTATAATAATTATAACATTTATTTTAAAAGGTTGTAAAGAGAATATATATACTTATTTATAATTTACGTAAATGTATCTGTGTCAATTAGATTAAAATGTCTGTGAAGAAAATGTTATAAATGTATCAAGTTAGATTCTATGTATAAATTGTTGAATTAGTCGATTGATATTAAATGTATTTATAATAATAATAAATTTGTTTTATTTTATAAATTATCCTTCTTCATATGAACCATATTTCAATATATTATTATTAGTATTATTAATACACCATATCAATTGGTCAGACAAAGTAAGAAATACCTATTCCAAACCTATGTTAGATCGTGAAGTTCTTAGATCATTACACCTTAGAAGGTGTAATATTCACAGAACTCTTAGAAGTTAACTTAAAGTTTATTTATAAATGGAATTGAGAAAAGGATTTTTTTCGGCCGCAGAGTATATGTAGTTAGCCAGGAAACTTTTGCCTATTCTCCGGGCATAAAGGCGAGCAGAGCTCCAGCCTTAGTAAATGCTTTAAAAACTACAAACTGAGCAGCTTGCTATTGAAGGTTTATGAGATATTGTTTTGTTAGGGGAGTTTTGTGTTACTTTCACTCGAAATTTGGGGTCTACCAGGGAAGCGGAACGTTCTTTAAAAACTAAGGGTCGGGAGGATGCGTCGCGTTCGCGGGCGCACTCTTTTCCGGCGGATGGAATGGATGTGGTCCCTATGTAGCGGTGCAAGTTTCTTGCAGTCGGATGCTGTAACAACGAAAAGTAAAGGTTGGGTGTTGAGCCTCGGATTCGAATAAACGTTCCGACGCGATCGCCTATTTCATCCACTGTTTGATGGAAGGTAGTTGGAGATCAGAATGTGAGTTACGATTAAGAATGAACCAAGGTGCGCGGTGGCACGTCAATTGAACCTACTTTGAAAAGTTTGTAAGCGGTTCAATTCAAATTGCTAGACGCGGTATGAGCGAACACGGTGCTCGCGTACGTTATAATCGGTCGTATACTCGTGGTGTAAATCCTGACCTTGTTAAACCTTGTTAATTTACTGCGTGACTTTAAAAGGCAGTGTAGTCGACTGAGTGTAAGTGAAGCCCGTGCACGAACGGTTACCACATGCGCACTGAGGTTTAGCTTTCGGTCAAGGATTACGCCTAATTACTTGGCTTGCCGTTCCCAAGGGATAGGTTCGCCGAACATCTTGACCGCTGGGATGACTAGTGGACTGTTAAAGTATCGAAAAGAGTACCCACGATTCGATTCGATTCGATTCTCCACTTTCTGAATCATTTTGCCAAGGCATTTGATGCTGATTGTAGAACGTCGTGAATTGCGGTAAGATCACGGCCCGAGTAGTGGGTGGTATCGTCAAACAGGAGTGGTGAAAAAACAGACCCTTGTGGTACCCACTTGAATCGGATGAAGGGTAGAAGTAATCTCATTCCACATGACATCTAAATTAGAAATGTGCTCCATGTCATTTGATAAACCATATGAATTGTGACCTTTTCGAAATTGGTCATCTAATATGTATCTCATTCCTCACTTCACTCTACTTCGGTCTACTGTATTTATGGACTCCATATTATAATTCAACTCCCGTCCGGGTTTTGTGGGCACAAATCACTTTTGAAATAGTTAAAAACGTACAAACTACAATCCATGTTTAAGATGAAGATTGCGGAAAGAGGAATTTAGAGAATTTTAGGAGAAGCCCCCAATGCCTTAACCAATCAAGCTACGGTGGAACCCTACCGATTATCAAAGTTTATTAATCTCTTTGTAACACGTCTCTAAGGGGGACGGTAGTGCCATCTATCGGTAATGATTCGCATTACTTCGATAAATATCTCCAAAGATGCATTTGGTATTAAATATTAAACGATGACACCGCATATGATGAAATAATCATCAAAGGGTTACCGCAACGGCAGCTCTCAAAAGGGATAATACTTCAATTTTGAAACGATCCTCATTGGTGCTCGGCTACTCTTGTTCCTAGCGTGATAATATAATAGCCTATAGCCTCCCTCGATAAATGGGCTAACACTGTAAAATACTTCAATCGGGCTAGTAGTTTCTGAGATAAACAAACAAACTTTTCGGTTTTATAAATTAGTCCTGGATGTGTGAGCGACGAAAGCGCCAACTAGCGGTTATAATTACGGCGGACTTTGAAATGTCAAATGGCTGTATTTAAATTACGAAGAGTAAGTAAACAAACTAATAATTGCAATGAAATATCCTGATTTAACATGGGCCTTCTCCCGAGGGAGGGTTGTTGCCAGAGTCACCACGCTTGGCAGGCGGATAGGTGAACCAAATATTATGCAGTAATACACAGTACAATTGTTAAAGATGATGTTATGAGTCACGGAGGGTCCCTCAAATAACCAACTCGGCAATAAATTTAAGATTTTACTCAATCATTTCATGTCTGGAGTGGGAATCAAACCCAAACGACCTCCAACAATTAAAGCTAGACGTATACCTCTAAGCTACGGAGGCTGTCTTAAATTCTTGAGTTGAATTTTCTAGTATGTCCCTTATTTATTAATTTACAAAAGTAAATAAGTAAGTAAATAAGTTCGGCATGAGATTGAAATCACCAATTTAAAAACTAGCTATGAAAATGTAATTTTACTCAATTCGATCGTTCTCAATGACAAATAGTTACATTAACCTTTAACGATACATATTGCTCAAAATTTGCAGAGGGATAACGGATGCTCCTGACATCCATAATGAGCTGATTCGACTCCACACACCGGATAATTATCTCCGTAACAGAAAGCATCAGCTGCTAAGCTTACCGCCGCGCCGGACTGCAGCCCGTGCTGCGTCTCCCGTACCGCGCGTATTGACCGCGCTAAATGAGCTTGTGGAAGCCAACCTGGACTGCGATTTATTCGCAGACAAGTTTGTTGATTTGATGGTGATGTGCCTGCACTTTTGTGAAAATAATAGTATTTAATTTATTGTTAGTAATTTATGTTATACGTCTGTTTTTATTATAGTATATTATTATTGTAAATTCTTTATCTTTAACTAATGTAATTGGCCATGGGCCGTCTTTATGTTAAAGTAAAATAAATAAATAAATAAATATTACACATCATCAAATATCGATTCTGTAGTTCTACAACCGGTGTTATTTATAAACGAAATAACACTAATTAGCTTACCGAGTAGCGTGTGATTATTACTCTTTCACATTCACAAATTAGTGTAATTTAGGGCCAAAGTTACACCTTTAGTAAATCTATACTTCTATGCTAATATATTATATATACATTAATAGATACCACGAAGTGTACGTACCAAATGTTAGTTTAGTTTTAAGTCTCATTCCGTTTTTTTGTAGGACATATGTAGTTAGCCCCAAGCCTTTTGCTACTTCACAGGGCACAAAGGCGAGCTGAGCTCCAGCCTAGATAAATGGTTTAAAAACTACACACTAAGCAACCTGCGCAAGAGAGCGTCCCCTGTGGGACTTGGACCTCGGCTCAGGGCGGTCGCTGACGGAAAAAATGAGGATTATGGCTTTTACTCTTTTTGGGGAGTTTTGTGCAACTGTCACTCTTCTTTACGTCTCATTCAGTATTTTCTTCTTTATAAAAGTGTACAATAAAGAATTTTTCTATCTAGGGTTTGCTATAAGGCTATAGTGTTTGTTTTTCGGAGTAAGGCTTAAATTGTATGTGAGCGTGGGATTTGGATACTCAGGTCGGATAGAGAGTGATCTTTGTAGTGCGAGGCCGTAGGCGGTTGACTCCCACGCTCTGCATAAGCGAATACTTTTTTGCGAATTCATACATTTTATTTTTCAAAACCTCACTAATATTAGAAACGCGAAATTATGGATGAATGGATGTTTGTTACGCTTTCACACAAAAACGATTGAATGGATTTTAATAAAACTTTACAATAATATAGCTTCAACATAAGAATAACACATAAGCCATATTTAGTTACGAAGTTTCCAGTTCCATTCCCTGAGTTACGCAAGTGAAACCGCGAATATTTACTAATTACGATGGCCGCTCCAGATGTACAGTCGTGATCGCGTCTGTGTAGTGTATTTTAATATCCGTTATTATTATTTATATAATAGTTATTTTAAGGTAAAAAAAAATTGGCAAAATTAAATTTATTATCCTACTAATACTATAAATGCAAAAGTTTGTAAGCATGGATGGATGGATGGATGGATGTTTGTTACTCTTTCACGCAAGAACTACTGAATGGATTAAGCTGAAAGTTTGCACAAGGATAGTTTATAAGCTGGATTAACATATAGGCTCCAAAATATCACGCTCCGACCCACTGGAGCAGAGCGCCCCACGGTTTCACAATAAAAATCTCAAATACACAATATTTTACAAAAAAGTTTCCCTTAAGGAGACGGCAATAATAAATGTTCTTGGCTAAATGAGCTCTAGTGCCTGCCAATAATAGACAATTTAGGTTTAACAAATGGGCAATTGTTAAAGATGGCACCTAGATCGATTGTAGGTACTACCAAAAATTATCATTAGTACCTATGTAATAGCTAGGCTCGGCCTCGGGGACTGGGCCACATGGGCCCCGCTCCCTTCGAATCAGCTTTGACACTCCGAGCGTCCCTATAATTTGGGCAAATGGGCCACAGCAAGTGTGGATCGAAGGAGCGTCCGGGTGGTTTTATTGGTGTAGGGTCCTCTCCTTGTGGTATGAGTAGCATACCACGCTATGGAGAGTGCGAGTCCCTCATATCCCACCGCCAGCGCGCGGAAATGCTGCAGCGGCCACGCGGCGGTGGGAATGCGTAAATGCATTTCCCATCGGACAACAAAAAAAAGTCTGGTTGGCGTTAGCAGTTTATGTTGTGATACTTTGGTAAATGTTGCTATCCGTTTCCTGATATACCTACCTACTATTGTAATTAAATTAATCAGATAAATATCAGTGATAATACCAATGACATTCCGAGGCGTGAAGGGTATTGTTTTGAGCAAGTAACTAATTAATTTAAGCCCAAGAGTTTTTATCCGGCGCCGGAACTGAACCCTTTGGAAGATACTCATACGATTTCAATTTATTTACGATTTCGATTGCGTATATATATGCATCATAGCGCCGTGTCGTCTTTAATGGGGCCTTACCGATATGTTTCGATGTACATTGTGACAATCATATTTGTGTTTAGGTAGAAAGTGCGCAATAAATTGCTCATGAAAATTTGGTGATCGTCTTCTAAATTGAGGTTCTTGCAGCTATGACTAATTATATATAATTATATCAGTTTTCTTTTCTTTTGGTATAATTTTATTTTATATGCCGATTGGTATATCTTTAAGTTAACGGTGGGGCAATGGGTGCTAGAAATTTTCAGGAAGATACAAATCATTAAGATGATACATTATATGTAGCTAGAATATAATGAACGATCAAATCTTGTGAATTGGGTCGCATCGTTGTTCAGCAGTGGACTGAGATTGACTAATGGATGAATATGGACACTGACCGTACGCAATTTAATTAGGAGCCGTTACGCTCAACGCCACGGTCAACTCCCCGCATCTCCGTCCTTAGGTTAATATACGGAGAGCAATTTGAAGCTCCTTTAAATAAGCCATTATTTGATCGTCTAAAATGTAAATGAGCTACTGTAAATGCGATTTTTTTCTAATAAATTATATATTTTTTTATTTTCATATTCAGCCCCGGCTTTAGGGTTGGCAACCCGCGGGGACACAGGGTTCAGGTGGGCGCCTTCACTTTGCCTCAATCTACTAGTTAATTTGACCTGGGCCGCGCGGCACCTTGCACTATTGTACGCATTCACAGCCCACCTTAAATCGTTAGGTGCCCATAGTTTTTGCTATCTCTCAGTGCCCCAAGCGCATGTACGCGTCGTAATTTTTTATTTACCAGAATGCTCCAGAACTTCATGGCCTTAGAGTTCATTCCGATTCATCGACAAAAAAAGTTCAACCCCAAACAAAAGGTATAATGGGTCTGCTCACACTAACTACTCCGTACTAATACAAATGTTTGCTTCTTCTAAAGCAAAAACATGTAAAGATGTTATTCGAAAGTAAAAAAAAAAACATAAATATAGTTAATTTCGTCCATGTTTATTACACATTTTACTTATTAATTCCCAAAAAAAATCACACATTTTATGTATGCATGTACTATATTATCAACTAATAATACAAATGCAAGCAATGCTTTTATAACTATTTAGAAATTCCGAAAAACAGACATCTGATTTATCATAAATTGTTTTTTAAAAGTATTTACTAAATTTCAAAATCCCTAAATTTTATAATTACTCTTCTTATAGTGTACCGACTTTCAATATATTGAATCAAAGACTTAATGATAATTTGAAAAATATTTTTTTTTTAATTCCGGTGATTAAAATACAGAATAAAAAGAGCGCCGAAATAAAAACGCGTCGGAAAGTTGGCCACGATTTGCTAAAATCATAGCAGATTATGAAGGCGCAATGAATATGTGATATAGTGTATGCTTACCCTAATGTTGAAGTATAAAAACAAAAGACGAATAAATGCGCCGAGGGGCTCTGGTGATTATCCAAATTATTAACGGTAGACGGGCAACCACGGGCATATCGTTAATAACATTTAAACGCACAGACGCATCATGGGCACTGAACGTGTACCTCGGCTAACGGCGGTCGCTGGTAATTATTGTTACTGTCACTCTATTACTCGTGCCAATTAACATGCATAATGGCGAGACCCCGCTCTCGTCCAGTAGTAGGATCTAGCGTGACACAGGTATAGTACGTGAAATTCTGAACCATGATTTTGCTGTTATTTGATACAGGTATCGGGTTTTCGTTAGGTTTTATCTATTTTGACGTTTTGACGTTGTATTTTTTATTGGATATTTTTCTTTTATTCAACTTGCACGATATTTAATTAAATAGCTTATAATTGTGCTATTCTAGAAGCAGAAAAACATTACGTAAATTTCAAATCTTTATTACACTCGGTAAAAACAAACGTCATTTAATCTATTGTAATGCAGGATGCTTTGTGCTTTTGAACATTTAATAAGGCTGCAGGTCTTTTCACCTTTATGTCCGGTGAAGTAGCAAAAGCATTATAATAATAATCTTTATTTAGATAAAAGAGATTGTCGTAAAGTTTTCACAAAGTGAGTAGTTTTGAATTTTAGACAATCAAGTGGATGACGTGCGTGGCCAATGCAGTTCTAAAGTAGGTTTAAACTTATGTGCGGTGACCAATGTGTTAATTTCGCCGCACTATTAAAGAAATCAAACAGAATCAGAAAATCAAGTTGAGGAAAACCTTGCCAGTTTTATCATTTACTTTTCAGTATATTTTGCGGTTCTGACTTGCCGTCAATTTTTAAATAATAATCAAAAAGTTTATCATAACATTATGTTTTGACAGCATTTGTGACCGGATAGACGGACTTGATTAAAGCACTACTCTGTCAAGAAAGAACCCAGAAAAATCAATAATAAACAAAATGTTGTACTATTAACATAATGTATATGTATCAGCATAAACATTATTATCATACAAGCCTGTCGTCGTCCACTACAAAATATAGGCCTCCCCCACAATTTCCAGCGGCAACGATAGTTAGAATAGAAAATAATAATAGTCCAATCAGCAAAACATTGTTAAACGCTTTTTCTGGTAGTAGTTTGAGTTTGGAAAAAGAAAGATGTCGGACGGATCTGGTGATTAAATTGGTTGCTCTATAGTAACTATTGATTGAGTTTTTAGTCAAACATTTGTATCTGATTGAACTATCGTGGTGCAAGATCCTAGAATCTTTTTTCCACATAAACGGCCTTTTTCTTGGAAATTGCACTCTTAAACGCTGCATAACGCTTTTTTTTTATTTACGTTAGTTCTTTACCGGCACCCGTATCACTAGAATCGGCGCATCAGTTCTGACTCACTAGGACTACATCCAACTACGTATTTTACTCACGCAAGGGACATACAAGTACTTCAGTAAGCACCTAAAGGGAGAGAGTAGTATAGCGAACTCCACAGTGAACATAGACGGGCGACTCGTTATACTATATGATTATGAATATATAACGTTGTAAGTATTATTTTTCTTCTAATGTAGAAGAAAAATAATTTAAAAGAAGAAAATCTCATTTGCTAAAAACAAGACGTAAACACAAATGTATATAATCAAAATCTGTCCGGCAAAGGTATCGGCATCTATATATTTATCAGTTATAAAATTTACACAAATAAGTAACAAATGTGTGACCATCTGAAAATTAAAATTAATTTATCGAAAACTACAAATCTTGAGGTATATAGAAAAGAGCGCTTAAAAATTACAATGCCATAAATTACACCTGGTACAATCGACAGATCAAACCGCAGAGATACGCGCGCTCTAAAGTTTTATTTTATTTTATACTTTAAACTGGAAGATACAGACAGCTATTATGCTTTTTATATACTTGTTTGTAGTTTTCTATTAATTAATTTAAATATATTGTTGAAATTTAAATTAAGTTGTTCAAAATTCTAATAAGTACATATAACAAAAGGCCGCCCGGCTGAGTTTTATAATTGGGGAAGAAATTAATAAACCTCGTTTATTTACTTAGGTGTCTATGTTACTACATCCAGATAATCTGATCAATTAATATTTTGTGAAGTTTACTTACTCCATGAACCAATATCACTATATAGTATAAAACAAAGTCGCTTGTCGCTGTCTGTCCGTCCCTATGTATGCTTAAATCTTAAAAATTACGCAACAAATTATGATGCGGTTTTTTTAATAGATAGAGTGATACTAGAGGAACGTTTAAATTTATGATACATAAGCATTGCACCCGTGCGAAGCCGGGGCGGGTCACTAGTAAAGGATAATTTTAAAATATTAGGGCGGGGAGATGCAAAATCCTTTGCAACTCTTGCTCTATTTAACAGTTCGCGGGCCTCTTGGACTACTTCGGGGGCATCGGGGGGTTCCACGCTCTTAATTATATCTCTTTAAAACTTACCAAAAGTTAATTAGATTGTCAGGTTAGGTTCAAGCGTCAAGCTCCCAAAACCATTCACGTTACTGGATGTGTAAAACTGCCTACATGATTTTGTCGATTTATGATTATGTTGCGGCCGCAAGTTCCAAGATACTTACAACATATCTCCGTCAATTTTAAGATCTTTCATTAAAACAACACCCCACAAGTAGTGCTTGCAGCTTCATATTTAGCCTCTGGCACAATCATTAATGAAGGAGGTTATGCATCGGCACTTAAACATACCTATCAGCAAAGACTGTATATTATTAGTCTCTGCTATTAGAGACACCCTATCCTAAACAATGTAGGATTCTATTGTTGTGCTAACGAAACTCGGCATCAGGGTACTTTCCAAAAGGTGGCAAAATGGACGATGATCTGATCAAGTTTGCTGTCATTGTTTCTGACAACTTCCGGGTACGCCGAAACGTGATTTAATTTAATTACAAACAGTGACAAAAATCTTTTAATGTCATCAATAAGGTGCAACCATGACAAAATTGTATACCGCATTTTGTTAGCTTGTTTGTAAAAGCACTTTGTGTATTGCTTTTAAAGTAAAGTAAAACACGCTTTGTACACCCGGAATAACACAAAAGAAATTCTACAATAAAAAAGTACAGATGGCGGTCCCATCGCTGCATTTTACTCATATGTGTTTTATTGAATTTCATGCGAATTCATAATCAAATTTTACGTATGTGATTTAAATATAGAATTTTATTTGTGTAATTTTATACTAGACCATTGATAGTTTGTATAAGGATACTTAGTTTATATAGTAAAAGAATTTTATATCTTATCATATTATTGTTTTTAAGTAATTCCGTCGTAAAATCTGCATCTGATTTGTTTATTTGTGAACGATACTAAGAAAATATTTCATTTCCTTTCATTGCTACGCGCTTGCCTGTGCACAGGCGAGCAGGTCGCCATTTCCGGTAAAATAGCGAACACCGCGTAGATACCTACATATTATTATGATGTCCGCCAGACACAAAGCCGTTCTTTGTAAACTGACAGTACTTACCGAGCTGTAAATTTTCTAAATTTAATAATAATGTAGGGAAAAACGTCCAATTAATGGCACTTTAAGCTAAATCGGTAAAACAAATTTATCCGTGCTCGAATAGAACCAAGATTATAACGGAGCAAAGGAAAGAAAACAATTTTTAATCGTAATAAAGACGAAAGGTGCAGCTCAGGACAGGGCTTCTTAACGTTCAAATCAGATAATTTAGGTAATTTTTGCAACGAAAAATATATTAGCAGATGACAGATGAAAATTTGTTAAACTATTTTGTTCTGGAATAATTTGCAATACGAGCCCTTAGATTCACCAAAAACGTCACATTTATTTCAATATACGTTCAACGAATGGAAAGAATTCTTATTATTGATAGAAGATGGTTCGCTGTATTTTTCTTTTTCGTAGTATTTTATTTATACCTAAAATCACCGCTAACTGAAAATAGATTGGAATAAATTCGTATTTCATACGATTTCTCATGGCAATACATTTCCTGGTAGTGTTCCGATCTAGCAGGAAACGTATATGCCACCAGAATAGTAGGGTTAGGTTACAACTTCGACCTCGTCTAAATGACCTGCAGAGCCAGGATAGTACGTTATGTTGGATTAGAATTGTGTTAAAATGGGTACGTATTGATATTTATTGAACAAATTATACAATTAAAATATATCAAAATACTAGCATCCCGCGCGCGGGGTCACCAGCGTGACTCCCGTTCCAGTAGTAACTTCATCATTAAATATAGCCATCATGGATAAATTAGACGTTGAAGGCTGAAAAAAAATTTTCAAATCGGACCAGTTAAGATCAGCGAGTTCAAACAAACAAACTCTTCAACTTCATCTATACTAATATATAAACGTGAAGAGTTTACTTCTTTGCTTACTTATGAAGTTTCTACGGGAACGGAAGTTATGCAGGTGAAACCACGCGCGGTAACCTACTATCTTAGTATAGATGATAATAATCCTGTTTTTAAATATTACTTGTTAGATCAAACAATTTCATTATCTTTTGTTAAAAAAAAAATATGTCAAGTTAAGTAATAAATCAGTTTCTCTTTGTATTTGCTTGCTTTCAGTTTTTGTCTGACTGAGAAAAAAATATAAAAACAATGAAAGTTGAGAGACAAAATATAGGTGAAAATATGACGAACCGAAACGTCAAATTACGTTTACAGCAAAGCTGAATTGAAAACAAAGGTAAAAGAATAAAAGGCTTTATAAATGGGTTTTGTTTGTAACAAATAAAAATGTCTCTTGTCCGAGTACCTATATATTATTAATACCTATATATTTTTAGGATGCTGTTGGGACTGCCATGGCGCTGTAGTGCGTCGGGTATGTTTGCTCGCACATCTGATTTCTACGCAATTATGCGAAAGAAAGCAGCCTCCTTACTACAGCGCCTGCATGGTAGTGACAACAGCGTTCTAAAAATGATTGCTGCCAGACCAGACTGCCCCTTCCAGAGACACTGGGTGGGAACAGTCATAGGTCTGAATAAATAATATTAAAATGCATTAAGTCAGTATCATAAAACTAACAATACTAACGTAGTTATAAGCACTATTGTTACTAATGCTAATGCTAAAACTAACAAAACATAGGGACAGTAGTGTACACAAGTCTGCAATAAAAAGAAATTTATTTTATTTTATTTATTTATTAATACCGCGTGATTGCAGAATTATTTTACGAGCATAATGTTAAAAAAACCGGCCAAGTGCGAGTCGGACTCTCGCACGAAGGGTTCCGTACTAGTTGCAAGTGCCTACCTATTTTTGATATCAAGAATACAACAAGTAATATAGTATAAATGTTCTTGTAGTTCGTTGTAACTTTGATTGAATGAAACGTAAATTGCGGTTTACAGTTTATGACGTATTAAAAAAAAACTACTTACTTGATCTCGTTCAAACCAATTTTCGGTGGAAGTTCGCATAGTTATGTACATCATATATTTTTTTTAGTTTTATCATTCCCTTATTTTAGAAGTTACAGGGGGGGGGGACATTTTACCACTTTGGAAGTGTCTCTCGCGCAAACTATTCAGTTTAGACAAAAATGACATTAGAAACCTCAATATCATTTTTGAAGACCTATCCATAGATACCCCACTCGTATGGGTTCGATGAAAAAATGTTTTTTGAGTTTCAGTTCTAAGTATGGGGAACCCCAATTTTTTTTGTTTTTTTTTTCTATTGTTGTGTGAAAATCTTAATGCAGTTCACAACATACATCTACTTGCCAAGTTACAACATTATAGTTCTTATAGTTTCGGAAATAAGTGGCTGTGACATACGGACGGACAGACAGACAGACAGACAGACGGACAGACAGACAGACATGAAGAATCTATAAGGGTTCCGTTTTTTGCCATTTGGCTACGGAACCCTAAAAATGCATATGTATAGTGTGCATGTAGTGACAACAATAACAGGGATCATGACAAAAAAATATATTTGCGCCGTCAGTTAGATCACCAAAATATATTGGACACGTATTTTTTTTTATTTATCAAATAAATATGAATGAGGAAAAATGCAATCCATGGGGGTTCATTGATTATAGTTTCAAACAATATTAAAAGTAAACCAAGACAAGACATTGTAAACCTCTCTGTTGAGCGCACCATTGAGTTGTCCTGTGTTGAGCTTGAGCGACAGGTAATTATGTCAGTTTACCGCCCCCCTCACTGCCCCCCTCTTAGCAACTTTGACTTATTTGATTCTGTCATAGAAGATGCCCTCACAAAATTAAGTTTAACCAGGAAAAAAAATATTGTATGTGGAGGTTTCAATGTTAATATCCTAGAAGCGTCATCACCGTGTAATAGGCTTTTAAATCTTTTTAGATCATTTAATTTTATTTATTTATTTTACGAACCGACGCGTATCACTCCACACTCGTCAACATGCTTAGATAATATATTTGCTAACTGTGTATCAGTGGGTAGCAAAATTCTTAATAGTTTAACCTCTGACCATTGTGGCCAATTAGCAACATTTAATACTGTTGAGACATGTAAATTAACTGAAGTTACTTGCAGGCCAGTTACTGATTACTTAATAAGTCAATTTAAAAATAATATTCTTCATAAAATGAATCCCTCATTGATTAAGTTGAATAATCCTAATTTAAGTTACAAGTCAGTTTTCAATTAAATTAATACTCAGTTTCAAACCACATTTAAAATCAAAACATTCACAAAGAATATTAAATTAAATTTTAATGATTGGGCTACTCCAGGTATATATAAAAGTCGTACCAAATTGTACGAGCTATATGGTGTTAGAACCTATAAATTTGATGACGAGTTCTTGTCATATTAGTAACTACTCTAAAATATTTAAACAAGTATGTATTGTAGCTAAAGCACACTACTTAAGTAATAAAATTAAAAATTCTAGTAATAAGATAAAAGCCACCTGGAATGCAATTAATCGTGAATGTGGTAGAAATGTTACTCTTAGTAATTCTCTAGAACTAATAATTAAGGGTAAAGTAATTACTGAGAAAAATGACGTAGCTCACGAGTTTAATAACTTTTTTGCAGATATACCCATTAAGACGACTAGCTCCTTAAACTCCTCACATGTTGGCGCTGAACACTTTTTACGTAGAAGTGTATCGGAATGTAAGAAACAATTTGCCTTTGAATATGTTACAATACATGATGTAATAAATATTGTTAAAACCGTTGAGCCCAAAAATACAGGTGATTTATGGGGAATTTCAGTTAAAATCATAAAAAATGTTTTTGATGTAGTAGCACCCTACATAACCATTATTTTTAATGAATGCATTGATATGGGTTTATTCCCAGACCTAATGAAGTGCAGTAAAATTATCCCATTATTTAATTCAGGTGCCAAGGACGATCCCGCAAATTTTAGGCCAGTATCAATATTGCCAGCATTTAGCAAAATTTTTGAAAAATTAATACTTAATCAGTTACTCAGGCACTTTAATCTAAACAATCTCCTACACGACAATCAATTTGGCTTCACAAAGGGACGTTCGACTACAGACGCGGGAGTTGCCTTAATAAAACATGTATATGATGCATGGGAGAGATCCCAGGATGCCATTGGTGTGTTCTGTGATCTTTCGAAGGCTTTCGATTGCGTTCATCACGATATGCTTCTGCTAAAGCTTAATTACTATGGTGTAAATCTTCACCAAAGGGTTCAGTGCGTAGACATTGGGGGGTAAAGTCACAAAACTTACCAGTTAGATTAGGCGTGCCACAGGGGTCGATTCTGGGCCCATTTTTGTTCTTGGTATACATTAATGATTTGCCATTTTATTTGAAAGACATGTGTAATATGGTACTTTTTGCGGATGACACCTCCCTTATGTTTAAGGTAGATAGAAAGAGGAATAATTTTAATGACATTAATAGTGCTCTCGCTCATGTCATCGAATGGTTTACGGTTAATAATTTGGTTCTTAATGCGAAGAAAACCAAATGTATCAAATTTGTAATGCCTAATGTAAGTTTTGTAGAGCCAAAATTAACTATGGGTAATGAAAATCTAGAAACTGTGAACTCGACCCTCTTTCTAGGCTTGACACTAGACAATAAACTTCAATGGGGTCCACATATATCTTGTCTTGCTGGAAAATTGAGCTCAGCCGCCTACGCTGTTAGAAAAGTACGGGAACTTACTAATGTAGAAACTGCACGTCTAGTTTACTTTAGTTACTTTCACAGTATTATGTCCTACGGCATTCTGCTTTGGGGTAAAGCATTTTTATATTACAAAAACGGGCAGTTCGGTCAATATATCAACTAGGTACGAGATTCTCCCTAAGAGACTTCTTTAAGGACATAGATATACTAACAGTCGCTACGCAATACATTTATGCCAATATAATCTATGTCCGGCAAAATATTAATCTTTTTAAAAAGAGAAGTGACATACACACAATAAATACTAGAAATAAGCATAAACTGTGCGCCGAATACCATCGTCTACAAAAAGTGCATTCATCTTTTGTAGGATTAGGCGTCCGTATGTTTAACAGAATACCTGTACACCTACAAGAGTTACCTTTTGATAGATTCAAGTCCACGGTTAAGAGGATTCTAATAAAAAGGGCTTATTATTCAGTAAATGATTATTTAAACGACAATAACGCTTGGTTGATCAGTGAAACACAGACAACATAGTAATCTTAGTTTTTGAAACAGTTTAAAAATTATTCAGCTAAAGGATTAATATTAATAAA
The DNA here is from genome assembly GCA_947037095.2 of Nycteola revayana. Lineage (NCBI taxonomy): Eukaryota > Metazoa > Arthropoda > Insecta > Lepidoptera > Nolidae > Nycteola > Nycteola revayana. The sequence continues at coordinate 10,253,408 of OX344842.1, read as the reverse complement.
CTTGTAGATATCCCCACTTTAGTTCGTCATGCTCCCGTTGTCTGTCATTGCTTGCGGTGGCGGTGTGGGGCGGGTCGCCACCTTCCCTCTAATATGGCGAGGGAGGCGATGGCTGCGTCACACGTCATACTCGTGAACGAGTGCTGCTTGTGGTGACTGGTCGGCTGTTGCCGGGGATATGTTATGTTAACTTTTATTTTATATTTTGTTTATTCATTCTTGTTATTGTTTATTATTATAGGTATATCCTTTGGTTGAACTTGTGTAAATTGTCATATTGTAAATGTGTGTGAATGCATCCGCCATTAGGTTTCTTTGTAGGAGATTGTCTGTACCTGAGTAAACTATAATATCTACATTATAGTATGGGATAAAATATAATGACCACCAAAAATATATACTTGACACCAGAAAAATAAAGTCTAAAATTATAATAGTACTAGCTATTTTAGTCACGACTGCACTTCAAATTGTATTCGAACACCAAATGTAGTAAATGATCACCAAATGTAGTAAATGATCACCAAATCTTAGCGAGCAAATGATTGCGCTATTCTACCTTAATAAAATCAATGAAAAATGACAATCGGTTAGGTTAGGTTAGAACTGCGGCCATACAACGCACGAGCCGAGCGAGCGAAGCGAGCGGTGCCGCGGTAGCGGCCGGCGAGTGCCAGAACCGAATAGTAAATTAGTAAATCATTTAGGTACTTTTGGTGATCATTTACTACTTTTGGTGATCATTTACTACTTTTGGGTTAACAATGATTTATTTGGAGTCATTTTGCTTAAATACGATAGCGAAATGTTAAAACTTTGGTTACCATTTTACATTAAAATGCGGGTTTAATTTTGGTGATCATTTTTACTATATCTGATGGTAAGTTAAACATAAGCCTTATAGTATTTACATTATTATAATTTTTCTTGTCGGTATTAATTGACCAGGTAATAAATGGTATTGTGCTTGCATTCGCTCACATCATAAATAAATAAATTCACTATTAAAGGCAAAACCAACTAACTCGAATTTTTACTTTTTTACACTACGTTATTCAGTTTTGAATATTCTATCTAGTGGTAGGCGCGGGCCCACCGCGGTGCACGGAGAGGCTACGCACGTGTATTAAGCTTCGCTTTGGAAGAAAATGTATGTGGTTGTGTCCACTGCAACCCACGGAGAGGCTACGCATGAATTGACGTTTTTCATACTAATTAATACACGCAGCTAAAATGGGTCGCGCGCCCGTGCACAGCATGCACCGCGGTGGGGCCGCGCCTTAAAACAAACTTTTCTCTGCGGTTCATATTTACGGAGTTATTGAGATCCAATTACAACTGATTGCAGGATTCAAATTTATTTTTGAGATTCAGAAAATTATAACAAGAGATAATTATCAACATTTGCCAAAATTTTCAGGCAAAATCAATAAACTATTAAAATTTGGTTTTGTCTCCCTCTATCAACTTAAATCTCTAGAAGTAATAAATATTAACATGATGTATTTGCGTTTGGCTCTTAGCTTTTGTGCGCCAATAACCCGATCGTCTAGAAGCAAAACCAACTATTGCTAGTTCGCGGTATTTTTCGGATATTTAAGTTTAAGTGTGACCATCATGTGACACGTTTCTGTACATTTTTCAGTTTTAATATGTATTGTATACCTACTAGTATTTAGTGATTGGTAATCAAGTTTTACGTGAAACCAATCATAATATGGAAGGGTGTGGTGAGGTGTAACATACGTGTTTGGATAACATTTAATACCGAATAGAAGAAAACATTATTACAATTAATAAATAAATAAAAAACTGTGGTGTAATGTGACGATGATGATTTTATTTTATTATTATATTTTTATGATTTTGATATTATCATATATATTATAGGAGATGATTATTCAAGATTGTAATTTACTGCAAGCCAATACCTATGGATTAAACAGATAACTTCTTATTATCTTTGAACGAACGATAGGTTTTGTATTTCAAATAAAAATTAAAAATTATTTTCTCAATGGGTATAAGATATTTTCCAGCTTAATAATTAGCCTATAAATCCTTTTTAGGATCTTAAACTATATTTATTCCAAGTTTTATCAAAATCGGTTACGATGCTTTTACGGGAAAACGAAATCTACATACAAACAGACAAACGAACACATTTTGCGCATTTATTATATTAGTAGGCAAACTTCTAACAAACTACACGCCACTGATGATGACGATGATGAGTTGATATCACAAGCTTATGATTTGTTTGTTACCCAGTGCACAGGGAATGGAGAAAATATTCAGCACCCCCAAATAGGTATGTATCAATTATTTATTTTAAGTGATAGTGATTTGATAATAATGTAGGTAATACACCTACATTATTATTAAATTTCAATCAAACTTTATTGTTTGAAGAGTGAAACTAAGAAAAAAATCTATTCATTAGGTAGGTAGCATGTTTATGTGTAGGCTTACATTATGGTAACGAATGCGGTGACGATTGTGTGTGCTGTTGTAGATTTGTGCAGTTCTGAGGCCCGTTTCGAAAATCAATAATATTTATTGCTTAATTTAATTACAAGTACCAAGTTACAATCTGAAGTAAGTACATTGCGTAGCTGGTTAGGATATTAAGAATCATTCATGATATCATTTTGGTTTACCGGTAACGCCATGTAGTTATTTCAATCGAATTATAACTTTTAGTTTGTAGCTTTATGAAGTGGGCCCCTCAGGCAAGTCTGGTAATTAAAAGTTAACAAATGGAGAAATTTCGAAGTAACCTCTGCAACCTTTGCAATTCGTTGTTGTTAAATACTTATATGTTTTGTAGACATGTGGGTGGGTCTTAATAAATTAAAAATTAAGTGGATTAGTAGTATTTATTTTATTTATTCAAAGTGTTATAACTGCTATTTGGCAATGTTTGAAATGAGTTGGTTGTGTGATGTGTAGTTATGGACTACCTACTTACCTTTTATTAATATTCTGTGATATTTATTATCAGATCCAGACGTATTTCCTGAGACCTGTGACACTGAGAAAAATAAACCAGTTGCAGAGGTAGACTACTTGGAAGATCTAGTCACCCTTGAAGACTTAAGAGACGCAATTTCTCCATTAATTGTTAACTTTGAACTACAGGAACTGGCAGCATTCTAAAAGACAAGAAGAAAACAAGTGATGGGCTGCGAATTAAGTGGCTAAAGATAAAACGCTTGAAATATGTAAAGGGTGAGAGCAGAATTTACTATAGCAATGACATGAATGAAGACTTTTTGTATATGGATCTGGATGTACAAGGCATGCCAAATCCAGTCCCGAATTCATTCACCGGAAAGCAGACAAATACATAGCTACAGCACACATCAAAGTAAAATAATCAGAAACGAAGCTGAAGCTGTGATCGATTCTTACCAACCTGAACAAGGCACTAGTGCAACATTCCCAATTCAACTCAACCAGCTGTATCTGGAAACTCTGTTAATATCTTCTGCTAAGAAAGCGGACTTAATCAAACTCTGCGAAAAAGGTGTCATCCCAGAAGAGTATGGTACTCTTCTGGGATGAAACCTTTTTCGCGGGTGGTATCGACAAATAAAAACTGATCGGCAAAGCATTGATCGCGTGCCAGACGTAACAGCGTCGGATGAATCAGAGATGAATGGACGGAGAATTAATTATTTGTACTGTATTTTTTTTATTATTAAAATAAACAGTTGATAACCACTGTAGCTGTATTTAATTGTCAAATCTTTTGGTTAATACGATACTTAACAAAATTCAGTTCAATTTTGTGATAGTACACTTTGCCTCAGATATGTATAACTCTTTACTTAACGACTGAACACTACGTTTTACTACAGTATTTGATGATGACCAGCATAATAGTCAACTTGCAAAATAAATACCTAAGAGATTGGTTAGTTTTCAAATAAAATGCATTTTTATGATAAAGAGGCAAACCCAACTAATTAGGGGTCCTTTATTGTTACGGATGTTATTATGTCTAAATAGGAAACAATATTGTTACTAGCGTTTTACTTATTGATTAACAAGGAACCATAGCACAACCTCTTTGAATTTTAAAACAGAGAACCATGTTTTATTTAGACTTTTTTGCTCACAATCTTTCAAATCAAGTTTGCTCGAAAATTCATTTCGTCTAAAAAGGCCTAGTTAGTCGGTTTTGCCTTTAATAGTGCAATATATACATTGTAAATTAAATGATTGTGAAAAGACTTGACATAAAAAAAAAAGAAACAGCAAAAGAGACTAAAAAAAAACTCGGAGTTTCTATCTTCCTTTCTTCTCCGGGTCGTCCACTTAGGTAACTAGTGAAAGGTTGCAGGTTAGCTAGTGTAGGATCCTCGACGGCATGACCGAGGACCGCGTTGTTGCTTATTCCCCGAACTGTGCCAGCGATCACCACCACTGTTCGTAAATCTACTCTTTACTCCAGTGGCACCCTGAGCGTTGGTCCTAACCCCTTAAGGGTGGATGTCGCTTAGACTTGGGCCGGATTCTTGGAATTTTTAGACCTGTTACCTCTAAGGTATCTTACTATAATGTGTACATTTGTTGTTATCGTACGACAGACGGACAGACTGATTAAAAATTCTGTAATATCAAATAATTTTAACAATGTTTTTAGCTACTTATGTGATACTTTTGTTTGATATAGTCTTATACAGTGTAATTTTGACAAGTACAAGTGTATGTAAATACCTAAGTGCTGAATAAATTTCATTATTTCATCATTATTTCAAATAACAATTGACCAAGAAACAGAGCAGCAAAGTTCAGGAGAAGGGGCTTGAGACTTTGCAAATTGGTCTTAGGACACGGATTCTTGATAATTCTTGATGTACCAATGTGATAATATACTTGATATATGAAATGTGCGTCTTTCGTCCATCGTTTCAGGAGTCTACGTTTTATTGTTTTCTTTGTGGCAGGATTTTTTTTAGGTTTTCTTATTTTTTTACAAATCGATATGGCCGTGTGAATTGCGATTCATTCTAAACGAACGAGAAAAAAAACATACAATATAATATGTTCTTTTTACAACGTCTATTACTATTGTAACTACGATAAACTAACTGTCAAACTAAATAAAATTTTGAAGTCGTCATCTCTATTAGACTGATTAATAAAATAATCCTGCTCCTGGTATTTCCGTCTGGCGGCGAGCCTCAGTCCGTCACCGTATAATGCCCTTCGGGAAGGGGTAGCGACCAGAGCGCGCCCCCTCACACCTCCGCCGAAACGCGGCGGCAAACACATTTGCCTCCACGTCCCATGGAATATAACATCATGCCTAGATTAAAATACATGTAGCTACTAGCCGTGCCCGGCTGATCTGGTTTATAGAAAAATTTATTGTTTTCTATAAACCAGAATCACACTATGGACACGGGTGTTTAGAAAACAATGTATTTGATTCGACTCAACACGCATCGCGTTTTTATTTTTATTTTTACATAGGTAGGTACATGTCAATATATATGTATGTGTGTTGTTAAAAAATTAGACACATACATCAAAATAAATTCGACGGCGTCGGGACTGTCATATTCTATCTGTCCTCTACTCTATCCTTCATGACTCTAATGCTCCCTCCTATCTCCGTGAGCGCTTTGAGTATTTGATACCTAGAGGCAAACCATGTCGCACCGCCACTTCTCTTCTGCTAAAAAATCCACCACATGTCTCCAGTAGATATGATGGTTCTTTCACTGTGCAGGCAGTGCGTTTATGGAATTCACTTCCACATCTCATTCGGACTAGTCCATCTTCACACATTTTTAAGAGAAGAACTAAAGAATATTTTCTGTCTCTCTAACATTATATTAATAGATATGTACGTTTAAGTAGTATATTATATATATATATATATATATATTTACATATATATTATATGTATATGGTATGTATTTTGTATAAGTATTGTATGTAAATAATAGCATGTAAGTATATTAGCTCATAGTGGTTTACCAGATCGGTAAACTAGTTTTTGTTGTGCACTAGCTACCCTTTTTATTATATATCTCTGTCCTTGGAAGGTTTGCTGGAAGATAATTCATAATTGAATTAAGCTCGCCTTTGTACATGTTGTTTCTTTGTCAAAAATGTATTGTTACTTGTTTTTCTGTGTGTACAATAAAGAATATAAGTAAATATAAGTACTTTATATAACACTTTGCAATGACTGTAAATATTACATCGGAAAAGCTCAAATATTTTGTCGAAAACTTATAAAAAAATCACATAAACCTTACATACTTCGATATAAACTTTCATCCCCAATTCTCTGTAGTTATTTCACCCCCTCGAAAGTATTTTTTATAGATTTTGAATGTCATATTTACAGCTTGGCCAGAAAGAGTAGAAATTAAACAAATATGAACTAATTTTTTCTACACATGGCAACTCGAAAGAAATGTCAAACATCAGTCAAACTATTAAAACAAAAAAGTGTATTGTGAAATAATTTAATTTTTCGTAGCTATTAAACGTATTAGTCGGTGAATTATTATTGAAAATGGGCAAGACGATAAAAAGTGGTGCCAGAGAAGTTATTTACAATGTTTTTAAGAGGTGTTTGGCGGAATATCATGCCGGAAAACTTCTAACAGAATTGGATGACCTTTACAAACGAGTTGCTGATATGACAGGTATTTATTCACTCTCATTTTATATAATTTATATAGTTCATGATCTAAGTTACAGTTAAAGTCGGTTAGGTCTTCAAAAAATACCACATCATCGAAGTTTTTTACGGATTTAATATAATTTTAGAGGTTATGTTTACATCGGGTTCACAATGACTTTGTATAGAGCGACTGCATTTTTTGATCGTCACGCACGTCATTCTACATTAATGTTTTATTTTGATTACAGGAAAATCAGAAAGCACTATTCGACGCATAATAAACGAAGGCAATAAAAACGAAGGCAAATTCATAACACCAGCCAAGCATAGAAAAGGACGTTCAAAAATAGAGATGGACGATTTTAGTGTCTGTGCGATTCGTCAGAAAATTCAGTTTTCTTACACCGTACAGAAAATAGCACCAACTTTGCGAAAGTTGTTGGCTGTGGCAAAAGAAGAATTTTTTTTGTTACTATATTAAAGATGCTTTACTCTCCTATGGTTTTTAATTACTAAATTAAAAAAAATGAAATTTAGCTTCTGATTTAACGATTTTCCACATTCAGATTTATCATTAAAAATACTTGAAGTATCAAATTCATTTTGGTTGTAGTATAAATGATGCCATATAAACGATAGTGGCGACCTCAATTTTTTTCTACTCTTTCTGGCCAAGCTGTATATCTAATCAAAAAAAATACATAATGACTATACTTCCATGAAACCTTCACTCTACTCCCTCTTACAACCTAATTTTATAAGTTTGTCTCATGAAACATAATATTAGATATTTTATTCTGATAATATGTTTACGGAGTCATTACAAATGTTCATAAAGTATTCATACGTATATGTAAAAATTTTAAAATAATTAAAAATGCTAATCAAAGTCACTATCCACGCGGATGACGGCGCGAGCGTATACTATAATAAAACAACAATACAAACATTTGTGATTATATATATTAAACCATTTACATTTTGTATCACCCAATCAATGAACTACATAGTTGTATAACTTCACAGTAAAGTCAATGATTAGGATATAATCAATAGGTAAGTAATAGGCTAGTTGACACATATGAAATTATGTTACGTTACAATGATGTTTATTTCTAAAAGTATTTGTCATATGGAACCTAAATATAATAATTTCTGTTCAAAAAACTTGAATATGTTTGTAAAAACGGGATATGATAATTATTTCTTTTGTCTATGTCTTTAACTTCCGAAAACGCTATCAGCCATTTTTTGACGTCATACATCTCGTTAAAAAACATGAACGCGATCCTTTACTATTAAACATTCTGAGTCGTGACGTCATCGATCTTGAAAACAGATAATGTATATAGATCAACATGACTGACATCGCTTTCATCTCTAAATGTCAAGCCAATTTTAAAATATTTAATTAGTAATTAAGTGCTTTCTAGATCTCAAATAAATGCCATATTTTTTTCTTGATCTAGTAAAACCATTCTTAACCATATAAAAATAATTTAAAAAAGTGTCAACTAGCCTATTATTGAACCTATAACTTAATGTCATACATTATTCGACTTCACAATTATAAGTACAAAGTTAAACACACAACTTGTCGAGGTGTTTATTCTACCTTGGAAGGTAATATCACCTAGGTATATTTACTGGTTTTTTGTTCAAGCTACGTTCCAATACCATAGTCGTGGGAGAACAAAATATGTCACATTACAAGTATGAGGGTATTCTGTGTACCCTCATACTAGATATGATACAGGCTACTTTTTATTTTGTTTGTGTGTTTGTTAGTCCGTGTATTCCGCCTAATCTCCAAATCGGTAGTTAAGATTTAGATGGGACTTTCATAGTTATATCTATACTAATATAATAAAGAGGAAAGATTTGGTTGTATGTTTGTATTGAATGGGCTCCGAAACTAAAGGACCGATTTGAAAAAATATTTTACCGTTGGAAAGCTACACTATCCCCGGATGACATAGGCTATATTTAATTATGAACTTCTCACAGGAACCTGTGAGTTCATAATTACGCGGATAACACCGCGCGCGGGAAGCTAGTAGTTTATAACTCTAACTATAATCCTTATTTTACGTGGATGAGGTAATAACAGCTAGGTGTCATAAATTGTTTGCTAAACAATATAGCTCCTAACCTCTTCTTAGCCGCTCAGTGCATCACATGTACCTACTTTTAACGAGTACTCGCCGACTTATGGTACTTATTTAGAGCGATAACAAAATCAGGAAACTAAATACCTAAAACGAAAACTTTATTGTAAACGTTGCTTGGTCGCTATTTTCCTCTGAATTGTTAATTTTGATATTATATAAAGTAAGATAGAATATTGACTATGGCATTTCAAAAAAATAATTATTTATTTTCCAGTATGGTAAGTTAAATGATATAAATGATAGTGCGATCATATTTTCGTAATAATACTATTTTAAATTTCTCATGGTAAATTTACAAAACGAAATAATAGGTACCCTTAACAAATGAACTGTGAACCTTTTTGAAAAAATAAGTTCATGACTATAACATTTGAACACTGTTTGTTGACTGTGCATACACGTTAGTTGTGGATCGGGAAGTTCGGGGAACTTTTTTTTCTTTTAAATTTTACTTGCAAAGTTTTACAATCTACTAGTATTCTTGTTAACCCTTCGTGCTAAGCTAAGATACTTGTGTTACGAGTGGGTTTACGTCGGTAGTGCAATAGGTGGGGTTCGTTCGATTATTTGAAACGTGGGACCAAAATCGGGACTTAAAGTAAATCCTTAGTTGTACTTCCAACTCCATAGAATTAGAAACTCTTTTATGGGGCAATGTATTCGCTTTAAAACAAACCCCCAAATAATATAAGAGAACTATCTGTAAATAAATTTATAGCCATTGTCAAAGCTAACTTATGTAAAAAGGTATATTACAACACATCAGACTATGTAAATGACATAATGGCTTGGGAGTAACTTGCTCTGAAATGACACACCTACTTAAAAATATTGTAAAAGTAATGATAAATTGATTGTTTAAAAAGGATTCCTCTGAGGATTTTGCTAGTTCTTATCAGAGTTGCCACGTCTTGAACTGGTGGTAGGAAAAGAAATGGACGCATCATAAGAACATGTTTTTTTTTTGTATTGTGTCTATATGAATATTGCAAATTTGACTTTGACTTTGTTGTTTAGGTTTTTAAAACTACGCAATTGTTTTTGATGCGTTTTATTAATATATAGAGCGATCCAAGATCAAAGTTTAATGTATAACAACGGGCCCTCCGCGGCTGCAAAAGGGCGCGGGAAGCTAATTGTTTATATAATTTCAAAAATATGTTAGTTGAGCCTTTTAAATTACGATAGCATTACACGATTGGCCAATAATACTAAAAAAGGAAGTGACCTTTTCCTAACATACGGAACTACAAAATGTACGTTTGATAATAAAAATCATAATAGAAATCATAAACAAAATTAGTAAGTCCATTACTCGTTCCACACTTTAAAATGCCCCCAGTATTTCTTGCCCTTGGAAACGAAAATAACTCTGGCTCAAACTCTAATTCTGCCCATTATAGACTATGCTGATGCCTGCTATTTGGATGCTAACGAGGGGTTGTTAGATAAACTTGAGCGGTTGCAAAATTTATGTACTCGTTTCATATTTGGATTTAAGAAATTTAATCATGTTTCCCAATTTCGCAAAAACCTCAACTATCGGATGTCCGAGAAATACTCGGTTACTTTGTTCATCAGCATCACTTTCAATATCCTTCACAACTCTTCATCTCCTCCCTACCTGCAGAAGTGTTTTTCCTGCACCTACACTAGTGACAAGCCCTGCAGGTCGCACCTTAGATTATTCCATTCCATTACTGTTTATGCAGTAAGGTTATGGAACTCTCTCCCGCCTAACGTAAGAGATTGTATCAATGTTTCCCTCATCAAAAAACGAGTGAAGGAACATTTCAAAAGTATATCATAATAGTATTTTATTTAATTTATATATTTGTATGTATGATGCCTTATATGTATTTATTAATGTATTAGTATGTATGTTTATTTTTGTATTCATATTTTTATCTATATATATAAATTTCTAATCTTCATAGTACATATTACTTCATGTTAATACCTATCTCAATTTCCTAAACCTACATTATTGTTCTCTTTTTTGTATTTTCCTACCGCAGGTCTGCTGGAAGAAATTTCTTTAGAAATAAGCAGTACCTTTAAATAACAAATAATTAAAACAAAATAAGTTTAATGTTATGTCTATACATAAATTAAATAAATGATCTCCAGCTTTTGATACATTTTAACATAATTTTTGCAGAATAAAATAGTTTAAAAATGGAACTTGAATATCCTATACAGACAACCTAACCAATAAATCAATATTCTAACAACAACTAAATAGTGATCATTTGTAACCCCACAAAATGTATAAACGATCCACTGAATTCGTCGTACACTGCCAACTGTAAAAACCAATATATAGAATTGAATGTAAAATTTAAATTTCAATTATACAAAACTAATTGATATTTTGACATGAACCATTGCGTTTTTGTGTATTTACTAGTGAGTATTAACATTGTGTTTTTTAATTAATACCGAGCTATCATATTTTAAATTACTTTCTGCTTAACACAGTCCGTGCTCAGATATTTATTTTTCCATTTCGATTAACTTTTGCGTAATGGTAAAATACATTCCATCAAAAACGTAACTTGTTCGAAAAACCAAGTCCTTTCAACTCAGTTCTTTTACCGTAAAAAGTTAAGACCTTCTGTGTTAAGCAAAACTAACAACATCTTTTTGTGACCATAACAATATTAAAAATCTTTTATGTTTCAGATGAAAAGATTGACTTGGAAATCACACTAAACAGTTTAATTTTAAGATAAACGTTTTTTACAACCTCCTTCAAGGAGACTGCGTCGGTTATTTTGGGTTTCATACACAGTGCGGTTAATTGCAATTTTAGAAAAAATAATTTAATTGTTTTTAATTTAAAGGAGAATGCCCACGGCGCTTTGGACAAATGTACTCAATTCATCATTTTTGTGTCTTCATCAAATCATCTTTAAAATACTCGATGGCATGTCTAAATACTACCTCAAAAGATTTAACACAAACTACAATGGCATTTCCGAGATATTTACAAAAAATAAATTACTATTTTGAGGTTATGTTCAAAATTTCGTTGAAAAAAGCTATTTAAAAGGGTCTGAATGGATTTACGGGCAAACTTGGTGTCTTTGAAGCATATTTGTGTCAAATCTGTAACGGTTTAGCACTGTCAGGTGGCTAAATGCTCGGCTCGACTCGAAGCACAACGTAGGTACCAAAAACAGCAGAAATAACTGTTGGTATAGTATTGCAAAAATATGACAGACGCGCAATAAATGTCAAATAAGGTTGTACCCATACTCATGAAAGATCAATTTTTTATCGATTTCCGTAAACCAGCCAGTTGTATTTTACGAATACAAATTGGCGCCGATGCCACCGTTTACAACGACTGATATTAAAAATACCAGCAAAAACATGTAATTTAGAACTTTACAATAAAAGATTGAACAATCAATACAAAATCGATATAATTTTATTTTATGTAGGTAGGTACGCACAGTACCCGCAATAGAAAAAAATAACATCAGCCGATAGTAAAAAATGGCGTAGGTACTATAACGTCGGAAATATAAAAGTACTAATTATTGTTCGAAAAGCTATCCTATAGTAAATATTAATCAGTCTTTTAAAAAAATATATTAGTATTTTAGATATTTCATGCCGTTCATTGGTGTTCTTTGCTTCTGGGATAATTAATCCAAAGTATTTCGAATTCAGAAATTCTACATTTACTTATATTTCAACTTATAATAATACGCTACCCCCGTAGGGTAGCAATATCTGGCTCGCTTTAAATCTCGGAGGTCGTGACTTCGATCGCCGAGCTGGACAAGAAATCTTTGTGTAGATTCTAAAATTTCTTTCCGGGTCTAGTTAACTGATGGACTACCCTCCGTGCCTCGGAAAACACGCTAAGCCGTTGGTCCTGATTGTTATAACACCATCTATAACAATTGTATACCAGGGAACGGGCAGCAGCGTTTCCTTGTGTGTTGCAACATAATGCTGCAGTCACCAACCCGCCTGCCAAGCTTGGTGACTATAGTAAAAACCCTCCCTCAGGAGGAGGTCCATGTTCAGCAGTAGATTTTATGTGGGCTGATAATGATTTCAAATTAAGATTCGTTATTAATTAACAATTAACTCATGATAAACATTAGCCGGCTCATATAGGTTATATTCTTGTCGTTTGTCTGGCGAGGCCGCCGCACGTACCTAGTTGCGTTATCGATACAGACACGGGGAGTAAGGCAGGCTTAGGATAGATGCATTCCCTGAGTGCAGGTATTTACTTCACACAGCAGATATAACGTTCGTAAGACTGTGCCTGTGTGTATTTACGCACATGCCTACGAACGTGTACCTACTTGTAATCTGCTGTAGGTACTGTGTGGAACCTACGCCCAAGCCATCCTCAATCTCGAGGAAGAAGTGAACGATATTTCGACCAAAATCATTATGAGCGATGAGGCTCATTTCCACCTCAGCGGGTACGTGAACAAGCAAAACTATCGCCGGGCACCGAAAATCCACTCAAAGTGACTGCATGGTGCGCTGTTCACGCTGGAGGAGTCATCGGGCCATTTATTTTCGAGAAAGCCGCAGGCCAAACGACAACTGTTGCGTGTGCGGTGCGCGCTATAGGGCCATGTTGACCGAGTTTTTTCTGCCGCAATTGGACGAATTAGGACTTAAGGACATGTGGTTCCAACAGGACGGAGCAACGGCACACACTGAGCGAGCCACAACCGATATTCTGAAGGCTGCGTTCCCGGATCGCCTCATCTCTCGTTTTGGCGATTTGCACTAGCCCGCAAGATCGCCCGATTTAAGCGATCCAGACTTTATTTTGTGGAGATTTTCGAAGTCCCGTCTTCCAGAGTCTCGGGCTTGTGCACGTAAGTGCACAAGCCCGAGACTCTGGAAGCCCTCAAGGACAACATTCGACATGAGTGCGAGAATCTGTCGCCCGAAGTGATGAAAAATGCTATAAAAAAAAATGCTTTAAAAAAACATAATCAAAAAACATAATCGAAGGTTTTATTTAGAAAACAAAAGAGAGCAATACAACATCGGATGACTTCTTTTGGCCCACCTTGTATAAATATTTTCAAAGGAAGCAATATAGGGAAATATTAAATTATAGAAAAATATAATATTTTTAAAGAAAGCAATTTAAAAAAGTGGCAACTGTCACTTTTTTAAAGTTGCTAAGAACGGTTTTAGTAAACCAGGAAATAGTCCATTTTAAAATTGAAAATGTAAGCCGTTGTTTGTCAATCCCTACGCCGGACAGGAAATCTGTGTGTAAATTCTAAGATTTCTTTCCGGGTCTGGTTGGTTTAGGAACTACCCTCCGTGCATCGGAAAGCACGTTAAGTCGTTGGTCCTAATTGTTATAACATCATCAATAATAATCGTATATCAACGAACGGGCAGCAGCGGTCAGCAGTAACATTTTATTGCGGTCACCAACTCGCCTGCCAAGTGCGGTGACTCACTCCTCCTCCTCCCTCCCGTAGCATTCCCGTTGTATCACCAAAATTAGTATTACCAATTCTTATATAAAAAAAAAACCGGCCAAGTGCGAGTCGGACTCGCGCACGAAGGGTTCCGTTTCATTTACAAGTATGTACCTATTTTTGATATCAAGAATAAATAAAAAAGCGTATGTTTATGAAATTAAATGTTATTTAATATTTTAATATTCGAGTTGATTGAATGAAAGCTAAATTGCGGTTTACGATTTTTGACGTATTAAAAAAAAAGTACTTACGAGATCTCGTTCAAACCAATTTTCGGTGGAAGTTTGCATGGTAAATCATATATTTTTTTTAGATTTATCTTTCTCTTATTTTAGAAGTTACAGGGGGGGGGACACACATTTTACCACTTTGGAAGTGTCTCTTGCGCAAACTATTCAGTAGAGAAAAAAATTACATTAGAAACCTCAACATCATTTTTGAAGACCTATTCATAGATACCCCACACGAATGGGTTCGATGAAAATTTTTTTTTTGAGTCTCAGTTCTATTTATGGGGAACCCCAAAATTTATTGTTTTTTTTCTATTTTTGTGTGAAAATCTTAATGCGGTTCACAACATACATCTACTTGCCAAGTTTCAACATTATAGTTCTTACAGTTTCGGAAAAAAGTGGCTGTGACATACGGACGGACAGACAGACAGACAGACAGACAGACATGACGAATCTATAAGGGTTCCGTTTTTTGCCATTTGGCTACGGAACCCTAAAAAGCCTATTTTTCTTGGTGATACAACACCACAACAATAATAAACTGCATTTAATTTCTTTTGTATCACCAAAACGTATACCTATAAAATAGGGATGTAAAAGTAATTTACAATAAAGATAAGAAATAAAAGGTATCGATAAAAATCAAATTTAATTAATTAATGTTTTGATGTAAATTTTCGATCGTCTTTTGTTTTTAATAAATAAATTATTGTTTCCTCATTTCTTAACGTTTTCGTCACTTGATCAATTTGTCAATTATCTAGTTAAAGGAAACATTTTATGGAAAAATCTGTTCGCTAATATTTTTTTATGTTTTATTTGACTGCTAATGAAATTCTAATGCATTTCTATAAAGCCTAGGGAAGCTAGTATATAAATAAATAAACAATGCTGTCCAATATGTAAGTAAAATGGTAAAGCCAGTTTACTTTATTATTCAAACAGGTCTATTTAGCTTTGTGTCAATCGATTTTCACCTACTGCATTACTGCCTGGGGTGGTGTTGCCAAATCTTGCTCACTTCCTATAGAACGGGCTCAAAGAGCAATTGTAAAAGGGACTATCTATCGTCCATTTATGTTTCCCACACACCAGCCTTACATAGCTACTAAAGTACTAACGGTTAGACTTCGGTTCGTGTTATTTGTATTGCACATTATATTATAACTCGATGTCTACTCACTCATCTCAACTCAGTTTGCATTAAGGTTAAATTGAACCATGATTAACAACAACAGATTTAACATACTCTAAGGGTCGTATTAAAATAAGTTATTAAGTTTCCATAGCCTATGTTATAAAAAATGTAATACCGTAGTAACCGAATATCTAGTAAGCTCAATAACTCAGACACAGACAATTTAATGGAAATCCTATATTGATAGTACTTAAGTAAATATAATAGTCCGGTCAATCTAGACATAAAAATAGAATTCAAATAACATGAATTCCCGGAAAGGTGAAACTTCGTGGAGAGCTTGGGTTTACCATGAGAAAGGAAGTTTTAAAAGTCCCCATTAATCCCATGTGCGCTACAAAAGTTATTCGGGGTCAAAGGTAAAAATTTGAAGCTTTTTCGATTTTTTTCGAAAACGGAAAATTTTATCGAAAAATACCTCAGACCAAAGTTGTAGATCTCAAAATTATCTACAAAAATGATCCTTATGAGAGTCATTATTTCTGAGATACCGCTTCTGAGGTTGTAAGTCACGTTAAAGATGATATACACATATATGCGACGTATATACATTGCCAGGCACTTAACTCAAATAAATGTGCCTTGTTGTGTCTTTTTTATGAATACTATACTATAACCTATACAATTTTGAAAATGTTATCCACCTCGGATACGCCCGAGAGTGTCCATCCCAGCGTCGTATCCTGTGCTAATAGAGTTCCGCTTAAATTACGTTTAATACCCATTTGGATGACTTTACTATAAACTTTGGCACCTAATAAAATATCGATTTTATTAGGCCTATAGTACTCCGAGTCAGCTAAGTCATCATCAGCCAAGTCAACCCATTCTACCTTGGTTACTTTTGTAACTGGAAGAAGGGCCGTGACTGATTTAAGAACGTAGGCGTGGACTCTTATTTGCAACTTAGGATCTTTTCTAGAACTAACATTCACGACTACTGAGTGTTTTGAGACAACACTTTTGTCTCCATCTATACCTAAAACAGTGTTCCTTGTCGCAACTTTACGCAGACCCAAATACTGAACCATTGACTCAGTAATAAATGAAATCTTTTTTTTTTCCTGCGGGAAATGCATTTACGCATTCTCACCGCCGCTGCAGCGTATTCGCGCGCTGGCGGTGGGATATGTGGGACTCGCCCTCTCCATAGCGTGGTATGCTAAACTCATACCACGAGAAGAAGACCCTACACCACTAAAACCTTCCGGACACTCCTTCGATCTGCCGTTGGCGGGGGCCGGGTACACATGAGCAATCCGGCCCCCCGACGGCACCCGCGGCCAATATGGGGATACCGCGAGATCTCCAGAGTAATAAATGAACCCTGCGACCCTTGATCCAATAAAGCCCGCAACATCCTATATGTCCCATCTTTCGATTCTGCTCCAACTACTGCAGTAGTTAACAGAACTGTATTTTTAAATAAGTCCCTAAAAGTGATCCATTCGGAATACTTTCCAGAAAATGATGATATTTTTATTTCAGGTAATCTAACATTATTTACTACTTTTCGTACTTGACTTTCAGAACTATGTAAATTCAAACCGCTTAATTTATATGTCAAACTACCTATTCTAACTTTTAATTCGCATTTATATCTATATACTAGCTGACCCGACTGACGTTGTAATGTCTTAGCTAAAACTCTAAATTAAAGTGAATTCTCGCTCAACTGCCCAAACCGGACACTCCTCGACCAGTGTGCAGTGTGCTGCCACGTGACTGATGAAATTGTGTTTCCGGCTCTCGAATCGCCTTCCTTCTTTTCTTTTAGGCGATTCCATTATTTTGGGATTTTCCCGTTTTTGAAGATTGGATCAATCTAGCTGACCCGACAGACGTTGTACTGTCATAGCTAAAACTCTAAATTGAATTGAACTTTTAATATAAGGCGTGAAAGCACTAAACTAACCGTAGGATGGAAATAAGGCAAAAGCAAATAGAACTTTAAACTATATATTTTATAATAATAAAATTATTGTAGCAAATGACAGAACACAAATTATATCGACGAGAGAACGTCACAGACAAACGTTCTACTGTCATGTTCATAATTAGAATGTTACTATGGTAAGTCGCGTCCCATATTCTCAACATCCTCTCCTGGACGCAGACGCTTTAAAATCAAACCCATTGATAAGGTGAACTTTTCATGCTTCGGTCTATGGAGTCCTTTTGTCAATATATCGGCGACCATGTCTTCAGTGCTTTCATATTGAACCATGATTAGTTTGACAGCAATCTTCTCTTGTACAAAGTGATAGCGAACGTCTATATGCTTACTGCGTGCGTGGTAGATTGCATTACCTGAAAGACTAATAGCACTTTGATTATCACAGTAAATGGTTATTGGCGTACTTTTAAGTTCTGGTTGAAACTCGTCTGCCATCTGTTTCAACCAAATCGCTTCTTGAATGGCCGACGCCATAGCCATATATTCAGCCTCAGTTGTAGAAAGGGCTGTGGTCTGCTGTTTCTTAGAATGCCAGCTTATTGCGGCACCCTGGAACAGAAATATGTAACTAGTGCAAGATCTTGTATCTTCGACATCATTCGCCCAGTCTGAATCGCAATAGCCAGAAATTTGTCCACTGACATTCCTTTTATAAACAAGCTTCATATGCATTGTAGCTTTTAGGTATCGCATAACTCGTTTTAGAGCCGTCCAATGTTCACTAGTAGGTTGACTGTTGAACCTGCTCAGAGAATTTACAATATAGGTAATGTCTGGTCGAGTCCCTTGTGACAAGTATAACAAGCAGCCAATAATTTCCTGATATGGAATATTCTTTAAAATTTCTTGTTGATCTTCAGCCTTCTTAAGTTTAACGTTAGCATCAACAGGCGTCCACATTGGCTTACATTTATCCATACCAAATCGTGTAAGCATTATGTTAATGTAAGTGGATTGATCGATAGAAATAGTATTTTCATCTTGTGAAATTCTAAAACCAATGCATTGTTTGGCTGTTCCAAAATCCTTCATATAGAATATATCTTTTAATTTCCCTTTGACCATCCGTGCAGTACTATCATTATTGAAAAATAAAAGTATATCATCAACATATACTGTTATAAAAAGCATATCATTTTCATTTACAATACGGTGGTATACACATGGATCTATGTTTGAACGAGCCATTCCAATTTCTAGCAGACTAGTGTTTAACTTCTTATTCCATTGTCTGCTGGCCTGTTTAAGTCCATATATCGATTTGTTTAATCTGCATACTTTATTTTCTTTATCATCGTAGCCAGGTGGTGAGGACATATAAATTTCTTCGTCAATATCTCCCTGCAAGAATGCCGTGACCGCGTCCATTTGATGTATTTTAAGCCCATATTTGACTGTAAAACCAAACAAGTATCTTAAGGATGTATAGCGGACCACTGGAGCGTATATATCCTATTACTCCTAACCGACACGGTATCAGTAACACAATGTTAACATCACCTACCTAAACGAGACGTATGGTAACATAGAACAAATATTTCAACTTCAACCTCAATAAGTCCCTGTTCAACTCCATTGGTTTAGGTTTAGGTTTTTTTTTTAACCCAGCCAACACCTTTTTGTGCCGTGCCTAGGTTTAACCACTGGTGTGCGGCTGCACATAGTTCTAGCCGCTATGATGAAGGCTAAACCTAGTTCTAACCGAAGATAAGTAGGATACATCTAAGTTTAACCGCATGTGGCCGGCCGCACCTAGTTGTAGCCGGCTAAAACTAGGTGTAGCCGCACTTCGGCTATTAGCCGTAACATATATATTGAGTCGACTTCAATGTCGTCGAAATATAATAAAACTAGCTGACTCGGCAGACTTCGTACTGCCTCAATCGATACATAAAAGACCTAAACATTTGTATAAAATAAACTAGGCCGTAGAGACTTCGTTTATGCGGTACTCCTACCCCTACACTACCCCTACCCTACACTACCCCTACCCTACACTACCCCCATCCTACACTACCCCTACCCTACACTACCCCTACCCTACACTACCCCTACCCTACACTACCCCTACCCTACACTACCCCTACCCTATTCAATTCAATTCAATTCAATTCGTTTATTGCAAATCATGTGTGACAATGGTGTTACAAAAATATAAGTTTCAACATGACACCCTGTTAGGGCACAGCAACATTAAATACAATATTATTATAATTAGTTACATTACATGCTAGAATAATTCATATTGATCATTAAATTATAATTGACAAAAGGTATTAATATTTTAAATAAATCATAGGCAGTCATACAATAAATTACAATTTGCATGCATAATAATAGAAAATAATAAACTTTAAAATTAATGAATTTCATTCCTAACATTATTACATTAACTAGGTTTCTTGTCAAGGTGAAACTCTTGCAGTGTATAAAAGCTTTTTTTTATTAAATAATCCTTAAGTTTCCTAATAAAAGAAGTATACAGTTCTTCGTCTTGTATATCTTTAGGAATCTTGTTATAGATGGTGATCGCACTAACATACGGCCCTGTTTTATGTAAATTTAGTTTTGATTGAGGTAATGCAAGTCTGTTTTTATGTCTTAGGTTTAGAGGTCGAGAGTAGTTATCTTTAGCTTGTTTGAATAGGTGGGAATTTTTCCTTACGAATTTACAAAGTTCTAAGATATATAAAGAGGTTAGAGTCAATATGTTCAGCTCCGTAAAGTATGGTTTGCAACTATCTCTTGCGCCTATATTTGACAGAATCCTTATGCATTTTTTCTGTAATATAAATATTTTTTGGACTTCGCAGCTGTTACCCCAAAGAATTACACCATAACTCAGCCATGAATGGGCATAAGCGTAGTAGGCTATTTTGGCGGTTTTTAGGTCTGTAGTCTTTTTTAGGTGTGTTAAGGCGTAAGTGAATCTAGACAGCTTTTTTGATAGGTTCTCAATATGTGCTTTCCAATTAATATTTTTGTATATGGCTAGTCCTAGTAGATTAAAGCTATCTGCGCATTCTATTTCTGTATTGTTATAAGTGAAGTTTATATTCAGTTGTTTTTTTTGATGAGGTCTAAATTGCATGATTTTTGTTTTAGTATAATTTAATAGTAGGTTATGTTCCTCTAGCCAGTGGCTAATTGACGATAGTGTATTTGTTAGTTCATTATTTGCTTCGGTTTCATTAGTACTTGAAAATACCACTGACAAGTCATCCGCAAATAGAACACTTGTCGATTTTAGTACCTTTGGCAGATCGTTTATGTAAATTAAAAATAATATACATCCGAGAACGCTACCTTGGGGAATAGATTTGTCTATATGTGCTACTTCCGATTTAACTTTTAAAATACCTTTGCTCTTGGAATCGTAATAGTCTAGTTCTACGTATTGTTTTCGATTGTGTAAGTAGGACTTGAACCAATCAAGGGCTACTCCTCTGACTCCTATTCCCTCTAATTTGTTTAGCAAGATTTTATGAGAGACTCTATCATACGCTTTGCTCATGTCCACTAAGATACCTACCGCATATTTTTTCTTGTTTAAAATTTCTAAAATTTCATGGATATACTTATATATGGCAAGTGTTGTGGATCGGTTTCTTCGAAATCCATTTTGACCTACACTAACCCTACCCTACACTACCCCTACCCTACACTACCCCTACCCTACACTACCCCTACCCTACCTCTACCCTACCCCTACCCTACACCTACCCCTAATCTACCCCTACCCTACCCTACACCTACCCTAAAAAATCTTAGCAAAAAAATAAAGCTCAAATTGACTCTACATTTTAGTTAGAAAACGTTTGTATGGGAAAAAGAAAAAGGCTGTTTTAAGGTGTTTTCAGGCAACTACTAATAAATTGAAAATTAATAAAAAAAACATTGTCCAGCGGACAAAATTGTGAATCTAAACCATTCTCAGATCCCCTTGAACACACACAAAAAATTTCATCAAAATCGGTCCAGTCGTTTGAGAGAAGTTCAGTGACATACACACTCACAGAAGAATTATATATATAAAGATTTCAATACAGGTTGTTAGGGTAGACACCGTTATCCTTGAAACCAGAGGTTTAGTTTCACTTACAGAAGGCAAAAACAAAAAAAAAAAAGTTTTTTTTTTTTTCAAAATTAAAAACATATTCTGTCCCACATTGTCCGTCAATTCATGGATACTATGCGCCCGAGTTACGTAATCAGCAAAGGGCGCTGACCTGCTGCACTGGCAGTCCGTTTTAACTACCTACATAAGTTTTAACTACCTACATTTCAAAAAAACACAATATTATACATAACCTGTGATGTAACTTTCCCTTCATACTGGCTGGCTTAGGACAGGCAAAAATACCTACCTTGTGTTGCGTGACGAGTCCAAATGTAAGTTAGATTTAACTAAAAATAAAATGAAAGAAAAACAAACAATTATCACATTTTTCCCGGCACGGTAAACTGACCTGAACTGGTGTAGGTACGTAACCTTGGAGTAGCCGTCACCATCGTTTCTTGGTTTGGCACAGGCTGTCCAGGGAATAACTTACCGATCATAAATGCTCTGGCCTTAAATAAGGCCTCCGATAAAGACAGAATCTCGAATAAAATGATCAATGAGGCAAATTATGTGGTCACTATATTCTTAACGTTTTAAATAGTTTAAAATAGCATTGTTTTAAATAGCATTGCGGAAGGTGTTTTCCCTAGAATTTGGCGACGAGGATTTATCAAAATAATACCAAAAAATGGTGATAAACCGCCTAATGACCCTAAATCTCATCGTCCTGATATGATTGATCTAGTTCCACAATGCAAAACCATGTTAGCGTGTAGACAATATAACAAACGGTCAGCTCAATAATTATAAAATTAACAAGATAAAAACATACATACAAAAAATATTATGAATGTAAGCAAACAATAATAAACTGGATTAAATCATTAACCTGTGAAGAAACAGAGTCAATTTTAGAATACGTTAAGTAAAAAAAGTAAATAAAAAGGACACAACATAACGCACACATATAAACCATTACATACACTCAATACACACATCCCTACGCAAACACACACACACATACACTGCACATCACCAACACTTAAGCATGTACACCGCACACCGTCACATACCCAAACATGTTATTACCTTCACTGCAGCCATATTCTTAGCATATCTATTATTTTATTTCATTTTTGTTTTTATTGATTATTTTAATTTAATGTATCTACTTACCTTATGTGAACTGAATATTCTGTTATGCTATGTTATAGAAGAGCGGAGTCTCCTAACACAAGCTTTATTAGCTTAAAAGGAAACTTCAAAAACTAAATTATTTTATGTATACTGTTGATGCATAATAAACTATTTGTATTTGTCCTATAACCTTATTGCCATCGTTGGGCAAACTGCTAGAACGGCTAATAGTTCCCCGACTCCTCCCCGGGGGTACAGTTCCACCAACAACAATTCGGTTTTAGCCCTGGTAAATCCACTGTAGATGCAGCCAATTCTGTTAGGAAAATCGTAAATAGGTCAAATTCAAAATACGTATTAGCCTTATTCTTAGATATTTCGGCCGCTGTCGAGACAGCATGGTGGCCAATGATATTTCTAAAATAAAACAGCGAGGCTGCTATAGTTATTAATATTTCACTAATATACTGGGTGAAAATTGAAAATAATAGGGCGTGATATGTATAAATGAAATAGTTGTCTAAGGCATAGTTATTTTATCATTTTATTTAAAATGCGTAGCTACGTAGTACGTATTTACGCTATTCTGCCCACTCTTTTCATTCATGTGTGATTGCGGCCTAGGTATTATAGGCACCTATTTTATTATTACGCACGCGCTATGTAGGGTGTATTTGGCTAGTTCTTATTTGCGCGTTTTGACACAGTTGTGTTTTAATTCTAATCTCAAGCTGTCAATTGATGTTGATGGCAGGTGGCGTTGCTACAGAGAATTTTCCGCAGCAACGCCACATGAATTTACTTTTTTCTTTAAATCTAAAGTACGACTTTTAGATTCACAAACAATACATGTACGTCATGTCCGTCAGACGTACATAAAAATGGGTTAAATAATTTTGAAAAAATACGGTGGCGTGGTTACAGTGCACAACACCTTTATTTGTATAGTGCAGTATAGTTGAAACTGTTATGAACCACTACTACTAACGTGCTTTGTTTGTTTATCCTGCAATATTGTTGACTCTATTAAAACTGTTGTCAGATTTAGATGGAATTGAAGTATGTAACTGAGGTATGTAGTAGTTATAGAACTTGGAATAGAAATAATTCTTAATTTCATTTTAGTAGGTATCTATGTACCAATTTATTTTGGTACCTAGGTACCAACATTAAATTTAAAAGTATATTGATCCATATTGAATGTATATTGACTATAAAGTTTCGAGAACAATGGTTTTGTTTAGTGGCCCCAATTTGATCATAATGTGTGCAGTAATATTAGTTGGAGTCAACCCAGTCGATCGGGCCGTTGATTAAGTTACATTCACTTCATATTAAAATGTCTACAATTTTCATTGTTTATACCTACACTGTCAAATAGTCGAAAATAGCATATGTCATATGTATCTACCTACCCATTGCTTACCTATTCCAAACCTATGGTACATGACGGAATGCTTAGATCATTAAACCTGCGTTTGTGATCTACAAATAATTTTAATTCACTTATGCAGTTAGGTTAGTTGGGTAAATAAAAATACTTTATTCGATTTCAATATTTAATATGCATTGAACATTATACATCAATCATTTATACATCGAATTTTAGACATATGGCCGAAAATGTAATCTTATTAACACATATAAATTTAAAATTGTAATCATCTAACAACTTTAGCTATTTTGACATATTTTATAACCTTCTCAAATAGATCATATAAAATATATGGACATGTCTTTTTAGCCTGTAATAAATAATTTTATATTTCTTTACATAACGAAACGTTTTTATAACCTTTTAAAATACATGAAATATAATATTTAGGATTAATATATCTTAATATATATACAGGGTGTCCCAAAAGATTACGTAGCTGGGAAGGGGGGTGATAGGGATGGTCACAAGGGTCACCAGAAAAATATAAAAAAATTCCCTCTGGGTGTTTAAAAAAATAAATGGCATTTTTTAAAAGACTAAAAATTTTACACCTTGTGCTAACTGTACCTACAAATATGGCTGTATTAAAAAAAAATGCCGTTATGTAATCTTCAATAACAACAAGGTCATCAACATCAACATCAAAAATAACAAGGTATAAAATTTTAAGTTTTTAAAAAAATGCCATTTTTTTTTTAAATACCCAGAGCGGATTTTTTTTTTATTTTTCTAGTGACCATTGTGTCCACCCCTGTCACCCCCTTTCCCAGCTACTTAACCTTTTGGGACACCCTGTATATATATTAGCATTAATACAATATAAAATATTGGTACACCCCCACACCATTAAATATTGGGACTAAAAATATTCTATAACAATTTAACGAATTATTTTCAAAATAAATTTCTTTAGTTATATTAACATGTAATAATATATAATAAATACTTTTTTTACAGTTGTAGGAACCATAATTATCTCTATACTTTCATTTAAAATATTACATTTACCAACGTACCTTCTTCAAATCACAACCGTTAAATCCAACTTCCACATGAACAAAAATTACCAAAACTAATACGTACTTTTACGTTTACACAAGGAGTTGTGGTTAATAACGGCCATCAGTAGTGTATTTTATTAGGACGTAGTAATCTCTTTTACTTTTTACGTTTATTTTTCTCTCTCGGAAGAGTTTTAGAACCCTTAGGTATCGTAGCGGAAGATGTAGGCGAATGGTGGCCGCGCCCGCAGCAACAGCATATGTTGAACAACGAGCAAATATGCCCGGGGGCACTTTTTCTGCGAGGGGCCGCAGGATCAGTTTCTGGTTCTACCTCTTCATGTATGGTGACATCAGCTATTTTTAAATCATGTTCACTTTTCCAGTGGACAGTTCGGCGGATCGGCGGATTTATTAAGTTGATATTTGCGGAATTAAACGAACTTTTAAAACTTTTTCCCGGAGGCGGAGATCTGGCCGTATCTTTAAGTTTCGGGAACCTATCGTCACAAAAGGCTCTCAACTTGCGGTTCTCCATATTCGATCAGTTCTAGTAATTTAGAATGTACACAAATTTATATTTGATAGTAGGATGTGTAGGTACATTAGGAACCTATAGATTACGTACACAATATTGCAAACTTGAGAAATACGAGTTGACGGGCGGAGCATTGCGCGCTCTACCGGCAAGTGCAGTGCGAAACTACTGAATGCAACGCGGACAGAGAGAACATAGATGTGTACCAACAATAAAACACCGAGTCTGCGCAGCTCTTTACAATCAAAATTAAATTGCTTGTTTTGCTTTTCTATACTAATATTAGGTATTGAGAGTAAATATCAATTTATCCTTTATGGAAACCTATAAAGTACTAAAAACGTTTTAAAGAATAACCTATTACCGAACACGAATTACAAGCCCGTTAGAAACGGTTAGTGTGGGAGTCAAACCCATACTTCTGGTTTTCTTTTATATTTCTGTCTATGTTGACACAGACTTATATACTGGGTGATAAAAGAATAGGGCGTGATATGTATATGAAATAGATGTCTAAGGCATAGTTATTTTATCTTTTTTTCCCTGACATAGATTGAAAATCGTAACGATAAAAATACGTACCTAATTAAGTAGAAAATGAAATGAAATGAAAACGTTTATTGATAATGTAGATGAATCGATCGTACATATTATAAGTCAAAAAAACAATTCTTACTAATAAATAAGTTTACATTTCAACAATAAGGTTATTAGATAAAACATACCAATATTGTTATGGCATGTGATAATCGCTTATTATAAAATATAATTAAGATCAACCAGCACGGGCTGGGATCGTGTCTGAAGCATAGCGCATCGCGAGCCTCGCCTTGAGAGGTTGACCGGACCCTATCCTAGCTTCCTACGAGTCTTTCTCTACCTACGGTGTGACACTCGGAGAAGAAAGACTAACTATAAGAAACTCCGAGATCATTCTTCTGGTCATCTTTTAAAGTCTTTGGTAAATAATTTTGTAAATTTTTTAAGCTTTTTTAATATCTAGGTTAGTGATCCATCGATAAGTAGGCACTTATACCAGGAAAGTGTGAACACAACAACTATAATTTCAAGTAGATATCGAGTACCGGGAGCGCTCCCCAGATTCACATATATAGAAACAGGCCTACAATCTGATCAGTTGTCTTGGGTATATTTTAAGAGTTCGAAATTTATAAAGTACATAGCATAGACTTCATTTGATTGCCAATTCGGTGTGATAGCTAAAGGATGCCAGTCTGCCGCAATGAGACCGATGAATTCATCCGCCAAACATCACCATTATCCATATTATATTCTTTAATATTAAAGTAGCCACGAGACAAGGACCTTTTTCGCATACTTTTTGAATTTATGATCTGGCAAAGCTGTCACATTTAAAGGAAGTTCATTATAGAATCAATAGTGTGTGGAGGTGTTCAGACTACCGGTGTGTATAATAAAAATATTTAGTTTAAGTATTTACAACGAGTTTATAATTAAAAACAAAGAAGATATTTTACAAATGAACAAGCAGAGAAAATTATTAGCATGAAGTGACGGTTACTAGGCAACCATATCCACATGCGTGCGCAGAACATTATTGTTATAAATATCACCACAATTCCCCCCTGCTAGATCGTAACTACGGTCGATAAATATTGGGGAATCTTACTAATCTTCCGCTCCTCGTTCTTTTCTCTTCGTCACTAGTTTTTGTAGTGGTAATAGTTGATGATGGAGAACTGTTCTCGTCCTCTCGCATCATGAAAGCAGGTTTAAGTCTGTCAATCGAAACATTCGTCCCTTTTCCTTTGACTTCAATAGTAAAGTACTTTGGTTGTCTTTGAATAACTTTGTAAGGTCCAGCATAGGGTGGTTCAAGGGAACTTCTAACGTAGTCACGACATAGAAAGACGTGTGAAGCTGTGTGTAGATCTTGAGGGATGTAGAATGGAGAAGAAGTGTGCCAGGAAGTAGGTCTCGGAGTAAGTTTAGCCATGTGATTACGAAGGCGAATGGCGTATTGTGTAACGTCGGCTGCGGTGAACTGATCTGTTGGTGATATAAATTGACCTGGCAGTCGTAAAGATTCGCCATACACAAGATCCGCAGGCGTAGCTTCGATATCTTGCTTCCAAGAATTACGCATGCCGAGGAGCACTATAGGAAGAGCTTCAGTCCATTGAGAAGTGGAATGACACATGATGGCGGCTTTAAGTTGTCGATGTAGTCGCTCGACGATACCGTTAGCAGCAGGATGATAGGCAGTGGTTTTTAAATGATGAGCACCAACCAAATTTGTGAGGGCATTGAAAAGATGGCTTTCAAACTGTCGACCTCTGTAGTCACTCGAGTAGGACAGCCAAATCTAGCAATCCAGCCAGAAACTAAAGCAGCAGCGCAAGCTTCAGCGGTGATTTCTTTAAGTGGGTATGCCTCAGGCCAGCGATTGTATCTATCAATGACAGTGAGACAGAACCTGAAATCTAAAGAAGGGGTTAAAGGTCCTACAATGTCTATATGAATGTGTGAAAATCGAGATGATGGAATTTGAAATGGTGAAAGAGGTGATTTAGTATGACGTGAAACTTTGCATGACTGGCATTTTAAACATTGCCTTGCCCACTCTCTACAATCTTTGCGTATCCCTGGCCAAATGAAGTGTTGAGTGACCAGTCGCACTGTAGCTGTATTCCCAGGATGATGAAGATTATGAAGAGAGTCGAATGCTACTCGTCGTAAAGTTGGAGTAACATATGGACGAGGTTCTTGGGTCGAAGTGTCACAGAATACAGGTAAGTTGTTACTCTTTTCAGATGCTATTTTCTGTAGTTTGAGAGTAGAGCCTTTTAAAAGGAGATTTTGCAGTTCTGAATCATTGTCCTGAAGTCGTGCAAGTTCTTCAAAGTTAATGGCTGCAGAGATTTCTTCAACGCGTGACAATGCATCAGCCACAACGTTCTCCTGACCAGGTAAATATCTTATGTCAGTAGTAAATTGTCCGATGAAATCAAGGTAACGAAATTGTCTGGGCGAACAACTATCTCTGTTGGTTTTGAAGGCGAAAGTCAGTGGCTTATGGTCTGTGAAAATGCTGAATGTTCTAGCTTCGACCATGTGTCGGAAATATTTGATACCTTCATATACTGCTAACAACTCACGATCATAAGGGCTGTATTTCTTTTGAGCTGCGCTTAATTTGTGAGAATAGAAGCCAAGTGGTTGTCAGCAGTCATCTTTTCGCTGTTGAAGAACGGCTCCTAAAGACGTTTCAGATGCATCTGTCACAATCGCCAACTCCGCTGAATTATCTGGATGCGCCAAAAGTGTCGCTTTACTTAATGAGGACTTGCAGTCATCAAAAGCTTTTAAAATGTCAGTGGTTATAATTACTGGGTTCGAACCTTTAACTTTTGGACCGGCAAGTAAGGCAGTCAAGGGGGCTTGAAGTTGAGCAGCGTTTGGCAAAAAACGACGATAGAAGTTTACCATACCCAAGAATCGACGTAACTCCTTTATCGTTTTGGGAACTGGAAAGTCCTTGATAGCATCAATTTTCAGGTCTAGTGGTTTTATTCCTTCAGCGGAAACATGATAACCTAGGAAAACGACCTCTGGTTGTCCAATATTACATTTCCCCGTATTGATAACGACTCCATATTGCTTGAGTCTGTCAAAAAGCAGTCGAAGATGGATTTTATGAGCTTCTGGTGAAGGGGAAAATACTAAAATGTCGTCAATGTACCCATAACAGAAGTCAAAGTCAAGTAACACTTCGTCAATAAACCTTTGAAAGGTTTGGGCCGCGTTCCTCAAGCCAAATGTCATGAAAGGGAACTCAAAAAGACCAAAAGGAGTGGTTATTGCAGTCTTTTGAATATCGTCAGGATTTACAGCTATTTGATTATATGCTTTGACAAGGTCAATAGTAGAAAAAATTGTGCAACCAGATAGTTGATGTGTAAAGTCGTGAATGTGGCGGATGGGATACCTGTCAGGTATCGTTCTTGCATTCAGTGTTCTATAGTCGCCACATGGTCTCCACCCATCGTCCTTCGTCCTTACCATATGCAGTGGGGCTGACCAAGAACTTTCAGAACGGCGAGCAACTCCACTTTGAAGCATTGCCTCGAACTCTTTCTTAGCTGCTTGCAGTCTTAATGGATCTAGGCGCCTAGGTTTGCTTGCTACAGGAGGTCCAGTTGTAGTTCGTATAAAATGTAAGGTATTATGCTTTCCTGATAGTTGTATGCCTGGCGGTCTTGTAATCTCTGGGTATTCACGTAGTATTTGATGGTAGTCTGAATCTCCAACGACAGCTTTGATTGATGAGAAATTCACCGAGTTACAGCGTGCGGCTGAAACTGACAATGACGTTAAGTTGTCAATCAGGCGATGATTTCTACAATCAACTAAAAGATTGTAATAACTTAAAAAATCGACTCCTATGATGGGCTTTGACACGTCTGCAATTGTAAAGTTCCAGCTGTAGATTCTACGGAGTCCCAAGTTCAATTGCAACTGTAGTGGCCCGTATGTATGTATTTCGGTATTGTTTGCAGCAATTAGATGGTAATTGGATTTGACACAGCGCGTTTTGATGATGGATCTTGGAAAAACGCATAAGTCTGATCCAGTATCAACAAGAAACTGCATCTTTGAAGTAAGGTCGGTAACAAAAATACGGCCTGTAAAAGTGGGGCAGTCGTTGGCCGCTACATGCGACCGCCCTTCTTGTTTACCGAAGTATAAGTGCAGGGCTGCTTACATTTCTGGGCTTTATCTCGGTATGTATAGTGGTAAAAACAATGTGGATGATTAACGGGTGGCTGTCTTGGTCTCGAATGGGATCGATTTCTTCGATAGTTAGAGAAACGTGAACGTGAGCGTGACCTTTGATCATTGTTATTTACATGCGAAGTAAGTAAGCTCACTTGCTTTGTCAGCTCGGCAACTTGCTTGGACAGTTCAGTGATTTCCACTTGATTATTAGCGGCAGCTGTGGTAGAAGCTACTTGAGGCGTGACCGGAGCTATTTCGTTCACCCTGTCAGCAATTTCGGCCAGTTTCTCGACCTCTAAATCAGTGATTTGTGAAGCTATCACTGTCTGGATATTCTGTGGCAAACGGCTGGTCCAAATACTTTTAATAAAATCTGACGTACCTGATGATCCGGCTAAATTTTGAAGATGTCGTAAAAATTGGGACGGTTTACGATCGCCAAGCTCTTCATGAATTAAAAGTTGTTGTATTCGTTTTTCATGCGATGCGGATAGGCGTTTTATTAGCTCCGATTTCAATTTTTCATATTTTTCTGTCTCGGGAGGGTTAGTAATAATGTCCTTTACCTGAATGGCATAAGTAGTTTCCAACTGGGCGGTGACGAAATAAAATTTTGTTGCGTCACTTGTAATTCTTGACAGTATAAATTGGCCTTCCAGTTGCGCAAACCACAAAGCAGGCTCTTCTGGGCAAAACGGTGGACAGCGTAGCGGCATCCCAACTCGAGATACTTCCCCAGAGATAGTCGGTGCCATAGTAGATGGTGCGTCTTTACAATCGGTGTAACCATCCGATTCCGACATGGTAGTGAATACGTTACGTGTTGTTTTACGGGGTCACCAATGTAGAGGTGTTCAGACTACCGGTGTGTATAATAAAAATATTTAGTTTAAGTATTTACAACGAGTTTATAATTAAAAACAAAGAAGATATTTTACAAATGAACAAGCAGAGAAAATTATTAGTATGAAATGACGGTTACTAGGCAACCATATCCACATGCGTGCGCAGAACATTATTGTTATAAATATCACCACAGTGTTATTTAAATTATGTACGTTCTTCTTCTTGCTGAATTTATTTATGTTTTTACGGGCGTTAACTATATTACGTTACGTTAGTTAAAATAGGTACCTATAATGCCTAGGCATAATACATATGAATGAAATGAGGTACCTTAATAGCTTAATTACCTACTTAGTATTTTTATCGTTACGATTTTTACTATGTCAGTAAAAAAAAAGATACAGTAAAAAAAAGTCACCCAGTATGTAGTTGCTACCGTAACCACTGAGTTACCGATGCCTTCAAGTTTTATATAGTCAACTAAATCTAGGAACCTACCTCAGTACTGTTTTTATTATTATACTTTGTTGCATACAGTAAATACATTACATAAATTTATACAACGGAAATAACCTGTACAACGACTGTGCATTTTACGTCACTCATTTGCTTAGGCACACTTGGCAAACAATATTCGCTGAACAGACTGTTCAGCGTCTGTTCACTTCACTAAGAGCAACTACACTGTTAAAGACAGTGTAGTTGCTCTATTCAGAGAACACGACTTCGTCCATCGATGTCAAGATTTTTAGATACTTAATATTCTTAGATTATAAACAAAACTTTGTTTCAATATGTTGCGCTTAGCTATAAAGGTTATATTGTTTACTAATAGGCACGAAGAATAAAACATATTTAGTCCAAAAGTTAGTTTACCAAAAAAAATTGGACACATATTTTTGTTTGTATCATCCTCTCCAGCACGACCAAGTATGATTACCTTAATTTTATTGCGGTACATTTGCATGAAAAAATGTGAACTTTATTGTACAAAGCGACCTGTTTTTAAAAGTTGTGTCCCTGTCCACCAGTGGTGGCCAACGGGAATGTTAAAGAAAAGGGTAGGGGTAGGGTAGGGTAGGGGTAGGGTAGGGGTATGGTAGGGGTAGGGTAGGGGTAGGGTAGGGTACGTGTAGGGAAGGGGTAGGGTAGGGGTAGGGGTAGGGGTAGGGTAGGGTAGGGGTAGGGTAGGGTAGGGGTAGGGTAGGAGTAGGGTAGGGTTAGGGTAGGGGTAGGGTAGGGCAGGGGTAGGGTATAAAAGTCCACCCGTGCGAAGCCGGGGCGGGCCGCTAGTATAATAATATACCTACCTAACTTACTATTAAGCCACAGTAACAGACAATAAAATTAACGAACTGTATCGATAGAAAGATATATTACTAATTGCCTACATAAATGAGAATTAAAAACAAGTTTTTAGTATGGTCAAACACACACAGACACACATTTGCAGAAAAATAGTGTAAATGGACTGTTATTCTCACGAGTAGTATTTACATATACACTTTTACGTTTTGCACCCTTGACACCACCGTCTTGCACCACTGGTGTTGTAAAAGGTTTTTTTAAATACCCATTACACTACCAAAGAGCTGCAGCACCACTGGTTGTGTAAAAGGTATTTTTTAATACCCATTACACTACCAAAGAGCTGCAGCACCACTGGTGTTGTAAAAGGTATTTTTTAATACCCATTACACTACCAAAGAGCTGCAGCACCACTGGTTGTGTAAAAGGTATTTTTTTATACCCATTACACTACCAAAGAGCTGCAGCACCACTGGTTGTGTAAAAGGTATTTTTTAATACCCATTACACTACCAAAGAGCTGCAGCACCACTGGTGTTGTAAAAGGTATTTTTTAATACCCATTACACTACCAAAGAGCTGTAGCACCTCTGGTTGTGTAAAAGGTATTTTTTAATACCCATTACACTACCGACAAATAGTGTTGTCCCGCCATTAACTATAGCCTATTCTTTGTAAATAAAATTCATATCAAATCAGTACAATTAACAATACTCTCATATTGAAAGATAAAGTCATTGTTTGCGGTTTGTTTTTCGTTTCGTTTTGCAGGAGTTTTAAAGATTAAAATGATATATTATGTAAATTAAAGATTGAAATGATATACAAAACTTTTGGTTCAAAGTGCAAACCAGTAATGTATTTAGCGTTTTTGGTGAACGTCACCATACGACAAATGCTTTAGAAGGTTTTCATTTCAAAATAATGTAACGGAACGTTACATGTAGAATTATGTTTGTCGGCGGTGATAATATTTTATAAATTAATGCTTCGTTCTTTGTTTGTGTACGACTTGGAACGCGCTGGTATTGGCGGTGCGCGGGGGGGAGTGTTCGCATAAGATGACTAAAGACAACGTGATTGCCCGGCCTGTGGCTCCCGGTCAGCTGTCACCAGTCGCTTCTAGACTGATGTGTGAGCGCACGTATCCCTTTGCTTCTAGTCGAGCGCCCTAGCCGACACGTCCGTTAATTGCACATTTTTAAAAAAAGTACGAATAGTAACTATTAAAGTCAGTGTTGATCCAGATTTAGGGTAAGTTTTGAATAGCACACAAATCACGCACATCATACCTATGACATTTTCTTGTCCATCATTGTTCTGTGTACTCGTATTTATAATTCTTGTTATAACTCATTACATAATTGCTTATTGTAATGCATTTCACTATTTATACATAGCCTTAGAAATTTATAGTAATGCTGAATCATGTTACTTCATTTTTTTTTCTACCCTCAAGTACACCAAATAATTTTGTAATTCAAATTCTTGGTTTTAATCTAACAGAATCATAATTATTGTTTTTTCTATTATCTTTTTGCTCAAGCTTTGCTTATCATGTAAACTCCGTTCTGGTCGGTGCCACCACGTCAATACTACTACAATCAGAGAGGTACTTTCTTCTCGATGTTGTCTCTTGACGATTTAAATAATTCTCTAGAAATTTTAAATAAAATAAAATCAAGTCTTGATGTGGACACCAGGGATAAGAATGTTTTGGGACGAATTGAAAATCTTTTCCATCATTTTTATCATCGGCTAAATAGGATCACTATGGATGATAAATTCATAGAGGTGCATACGGAATGTACAAGAATGTTCAGGGAATATTATGAAATTTTCACGTCTCTAAAAGCGAAGAGTACTGACCCTCTCATAAGTGCCGCTCAAATTTCTGACCCACTAGCCACGTCTGAAAGAATCAATATTTCAGTGTCTTGTGAAGGGAATTCTAAGCATTCCGAGTTAGCCAAACTAAAATATGATGGCAAGACTTGCGTGCGCGCCTTTATTCAGCGAGCTAACGAATATAGTGTTGCTCGTAATATTACAAACGCAAAGTTTTTTATCATTCGCGACCGAAATTTTTGTAGACGACGCGCTCCATTGGTTTGGAAGCGTAAGGCAACAGGTTTCATCTTGGGACGAACTTGTCGTTCTTTTGCTACAGGACTTCGACAAAGCAGATTATGATTACCGTCTTTTATCTGAGATTCGGACTAGGACTCAGGGGGCAACGGAAAATATTACTATTTACTTGTCCATTATTTCGGGCATGTTTTCACGCTTGTCGAGGCCTTTGGTGGAAGAGGACAGGTTGGAAGTAATATTACACAACATTAGACCATGTTATGCGAGCACTCTGGCCTCGGCATCTCAAATCACATCGATTGAGCAGTTGAGAAGTCTCTGTAAGAATTACGAAAACGTGCAGTCACGCATGATGCAGTTCCGAGAGCCTTCAGCTGCCACTTCTGACACACTAGCACCCGAGTTTGCATACAAACAAAGTAAAACAATAATAAACAATCAAAATCAATGTATTAATACTAAAAATGTACCAAATGGCAAACACAATAATTCAAATAATAATAATAATGTTAATGAAAAATATTTACATGCTATACTTACTTACTTACTTACTTACTTCGCTGGCTCAGCGACCCGAAGTGGATCTTGGCCTCCGACATTAAAGTGCGCCATTCTTCCCTATTCTGTGCCAAATCTGACCCGTCGGGCACTTCCAGCTCTTTCAGGTATTTACATGCTATAAATACAAATAATTCCGTTCCTGATGCGAAACAGCCATATTGTTCTAGATGTCGTAATAATTCGCATAGCCTCAAGGATTGTCAAAATAAAGAAATTTTGTGTTTTAAATGTGGCCATAAGGGTGTCAAGAAACCAGATTGTCCGAATTGTAATAAGGATCAGAAACCAAAAAACTAGGTTTGCAGGATTGTATCATTTCATCTTCGGTAGAAGGTCGCTTTAATAGAGAAGATTGGAATAATTGGTTGAAAACAATTCATTTATTTTTCAACAGTTATAAAATTTCTTCAATTCTGCAAACTAAGCCTTTAGGTGATTCGCGACCATATTTAAATATTAAGATTAACGACATTACAGCGTCTGGCCTCCTAGATTCCGGATCAGCTGCTACAATATTAGGTAATAATGCCCATAACACGTTACTCAGTCGTGGCCTTAAGCTTTGTACTGATGACACACCTTCGATAATAGCTGCTGGTGGTCAAACACTAAAGAGTATTGGCTATATGAATGTTCCAATACATTTAGAGGAACAATTTCACATAATTAAATCTTATGTGGTTCCAGAAGTTCAATCATCGCTTATTCTAGGTATTGACTTCTGGCGCGCCTTTCATTTATGTCCGAAATATTTAGGTTCTGTTAATTTGTCAGATAATCCAGTAGTAGATTTAAATAATAATAAACAAAAAACTTTTATCCATTCGTATGATAGTTTAGATGATTCTCAACGCGCTATAGCTGATAACGTTGTTGAGCAATTTAGGGACATTTCATATGAGCGTAAAGGCCTAAGCCGTACGCACGTCTTAACTCATCGCATCGATACTGGTGATTCTCCTCCTATTAGACAAAGGTATTATAGACTGTCTCCAGAGAAACAGAGAATCCTTGTCGAACAGGTAGATGAGATGTTAAATCTAGATGTGGTGGAGCACTGCGAGAGTGCCTGGCAGTCTCCGGTACTCCTCGTGACTAAGAAGAATGGCCAGCCTCGATTTTGTCTTGACAGTAGGAAATTAAATTCAGTCACAAAGCGAGATGCTTACAACTTGCCATACATTTCCGAAATTTTAGATAATCTGCGTGATGCGCGTTTTCTAACTAGCCTTGATTTGTCCAAAGCATTTTGGCAAATACCAATTGCAGAGGAGGATAGAGATAAGACGGCCTTCTATGTCCCAGGTCGAGGATCATTTAGGTTTAAAACCACAGCCTTTGGCTTGACAAATGCTCCCGCTACACAACAGCGTCTTGTAGATAAATTATTAGGTAACGTAGATCACCGTATATTCGCTTATTTGGACGATATTATTATTAGCAATAGTTTCGATGAGCATGTGTCCCTCCTACTGCGCGTCCTGGACAGATTGCGTAAAGCAGGCCTAACAGTCAATTTAGAAAAATGTGAGTTTTTTAGAAGTCAACTCAAATATTTAGGTTACGTGGCTGATGCGAATGGGTTGCGAACAGATCCAGAAAAGGTTGAAGCTATCCTTAACTACGCAACTCCCATTAATCGCAAGGAGCTAAAGCGATTTCTAGGAACAGCAACATGATATCGTAGGTTCGTTCCAAATTTTAGCACAATCGCAGGACCACTCAACAAGTTGACTTCCAGTAAAAAGAACACTCCACCGTTCAAATGGAGTGATGAGGCAGAAGTTGCTTTTAAACAGTTAAAGGAATGTTTAGTTTCCGCGCCAGTTCTTTCTTGTCCCGATTACAATCTCCCTTTTGAAGTGCATACGGATGCGAGTAACTATGGGATAGGCGGTATGCTCACTCAGTGTATAAACGGAAAGGAGCATCCCATAGCTTATATGAGCAAATCACTAACGGCAGCAGAAAAGAACTACAGCATTACGGAGCGTGAAACGTTAGCAGTTCTCACGGCATTGGAGCATTGGCGATGCTATTTGGAAAATGGGAAGACTTTCACGGTTTACACAGACCATAGTGCATTTAAATGGTTTCTTTCATTAAATAACCCTACGGGAAGGCTCGCACGTTGGGGTGTGCGTTTGTCTTCGTTTAATTTTGATATAAAGCACCGTCGAGGTGTCGACAACGTCATCCCCGATGCATTGTCTAGAGCTGTACCTGTTTCTTCTATGGTCACTACTAATTCATTCGCGACTTCTAGTGATGATTGGTATAAGAACATTTACAATAACTGTGTCATAAAACCTGAAAATTTTCCCAATTACCAAATTAAAGATGGCACTCTTTTCCGCCTTAGTAAAAATAAGTGCTTGCTTACTAACGAATTTTCTTGGAAGGAAGTCGTTCCATTTGAGCTCAGGAATAAGGTTATTGCGGAAAACCATAATGAACCAACTGCAGGTCACTTGGGTATCTTCAAGACCTATAGACGCATTGCGCTCAGATACTATTGGCCGGGCATGCATCGAGATGTAGCAAAATACGTAGTACTTGTCTTCAATACAAAACTCAAAACCATGCTACTCTTGGTGAAATGGGACGCCCAAAGCAATGTTCTCGTCCTTACCAAATGATATCCATCGACCTAATGGGACCTCTGCCAGTCACACGTAAACAAAATAGTTACATATTAGTAATAACGTGCTGTTTCTCCAAATACTGTCATATTTTCGCAATTAAAAAAGCTACTTCTCAGATTATTGTAAAAATTCTAGAGGAACAAATATTTTTAATTCACGGTGTCCCTCAAATTATTTTCCTGGATAATGGTACTCAATTCATTAGCGGCCATACTCAGGATATGTTCAAGAAATATAAAATACCAAACGTTTTCTTTTCACCAAAGTATACCCCTCAGGTTAATACTGTGGAGAGGTACAATAAAACTATTATCACCTGCATTTCTACTTTCGTAGATGGTGATCATAGATCTTGGGACTTATTTATTCCTAAGGTACAATTTGAAATAAATAATTCAGTCAATGAAGCTACCGGATTTACTCATTCTTTTCTGGTTTTTGGACGAGAAATTGTATTATGTGGTTCTCATTACGCAGATACAGACTTGGGGGATGAGGTGTTGTTTCTCCCTTGCGATGTGTATGCGGAGAACCTTGGATGTTTGAGTTCTGTATTTGATCAAGTCCAAAAATCTCTATATCACGCCCATGTAAAAAACACGTCATATTATAATTTAAGACGTAAGGCTTTTGAGTTTAATACCGGTGATATTGTATACAAACGTGCTTACGTCCTGAGCGATAAGGATAAGCACTTTAGCAAGAAACTAGCTCCCAAATACATTAAGTGTCGGGTCATTCAAAAGTTGTCACCACTTGTATATGTCTTAGAAGATATGTCAGGTAAAAACTTAGGGTCTTGGCATATTAAGGACTTGAAAATATCAACAGATAAATGAATTCTGTTTTCGTTACATTATCTAATACGCAACTATACGACTTTGAGATCTGTTACAAAAGTCAGTGACGGATACTAGTTACTTGATTTTCAGTATGTTAGGACACGTCGCATTTTTTTATATTGCGCGATGTTATTTTACGTTAGGTTTTTTTGAGTGATGAGGTATGACTGAAATGAAAGAATGAGTAAAAGGTTATTGTGACAATCGTAAGATGCGGATTTTATTCTTAAAATAAAATCCTTATGAGGGAACCGCGGGTAATGTAACGGAACGTTACATGTAGAATTATGTTTGTTTATGGTATGCGGCGATGATAATATTTTGTAAATTAATGCTTCGTTCTTTGTTTGTGTACGACTTGGAACGCGCTGGTATTGGCGGTGCGCGGGGGGGAGTGTTCGCATAAGATGACTAAAGACAACGTGATTGCGCGGCCTGTGGCTCCCGGTCAGCTGTCACCAGTCGCTTCTAGACTTATCCCTTTGCTTCTAGTCGAGCGCCCTAGCCGACACGTCCGTTAATTGCACATTTTTAAAAAAAGTACGAACTAGTAACTATTAAAGTCAGTGTTGATCCCGATTTAGGGTAAGTTTTGAATAGCACACAAATCACGCACATCATACCTATGACATTTTCTTGTCCATCATTGTTCTGTGTACTCGTATTTATAATTCTTGTTATAACTCATTACATAATTGCTTATTGTAATGCATTTCACTATTTATACATAGCCTTAGAAATTTATAGTAATGCTGAATCATGTTACTTCATTTTTTTTTCTACCCTCAAGTACACCAAATTTTGTAATTCAAATTCTTGGTTTTAATCTAACAGAATCATAATTATTGTTTTTTCTATTATCTTTTTGCTCAAGCTTTGCTTATCATGTAAACTCCGTTCTGGTCGGTGCCACGGGCCACCACGTCAATACTACTACAATCAGATAGGTACTTTCTTCTCGATGTTGTCGACGGTGGTACCCCAGCACGGAAGTTAATAGGCTGAATTTTAATACGCTGGAACGGTGGTTTCCAGGTTTTTACGCCAGGCTTTACGCGGACAGGAATTCCCGCGTCCCGCTTCCTACGGTCCGAAGACCAATCCGACGCTTCGCCACTGGGTACTGAGCAAGTCGGCCAACCCTGCCGTGTCGTCGACCGGCGAAATCCCCGTACAGCACAAATCCCGGAATTCGGCCAGCTTCCATCTACCTACGGCTTGGAGCGACACTACGAATCCAGCTTCAGGGAAGTACCTATCCCTGCAGAGGTGACAACAGACATCCGTAACCCACGACCCACAAATATTTGTGTGCCTCCGGCTTAATCTTCTGTTTGCTTATTGTTATTAAACGTTTCATTTTTTTAAAATTTTTATTCATTCGCCAGTTGTTAGGCAGGATTTAAACGGGTGGAGGCTACAATAAACAAACTAATAAACAAGAACTCGGTGACAGTCTTGCGTTTTGCAAAACGAAACAAAAAACAAACCGCAAACGATGACTTTATCTTGGAGATACAAATGCAGTTAGTGAATGGTGAGATTACTGTAGACCGTGAATTAGATAAATTGCGTTATTAATGTGTATTATTATGGTCGCCCTATTATTATTGAGTAAAATTAAATGAATCATCTGATATTAATTTTGACTTAAACTTAACATCATCATTTCAGCCGTAGGACGTCCACTGCTGGACATAGGCCTCCCTCATAGATCTCCAGTTGTTATGGTTAGAATCGGCCTGCATCCACCGTGATCCCGCGGCCTTAACCAGATCATCCGTCCATCTAGTAGGTGGACGTCCTACGCTACGCTTTCCGATCCGCGGTCTCCATTCGAGAACTTTTCGGCCCCAACGGCCATCTGTTCTCCGTGCTATATGGCCTGCCCATTGCCACTTCAACGAACTAATCCGTTGGGCTATGTCGGTAACCCGCGTTCTTCTACGTATCTCCTCATTTCTGATTTGATCTCGTAGAGAAACCCCGAGCATAGCCCTCTCCATAGCTCGTTGAGCGATTCTGAGCCTGTTCATACGGCTTATAGTGAAGGACCACGTTTCAGATCCATAGGTCATCACTGGCAACACACACTGGTTAAAGACTTTCGTCTTCAGGCACTGAGGTATTTTAGAGGAAAAAACGTTGCGAAGTTTCCCGAACGCTGCCCATCCGAGTTGGAAACGCTAAACAGAGAGGCAAGTTATACTCTTCGGTCTTCTGTATTACTTGCCGCAGCGTATGTATGTGGTCTACGGTACTATAACCTTTTCGAAACCCGGCTTGTTCGGGAGGCTGAAAGTCATCAAGCCTTCGTTCGAGACGATTCGCAATAACCCTGGAGAACAGCTTATAGACATGGCTCAAAAGCGAGATGGGCCTGTAGTTCTTTAGTAAGGTGTTATCCCCTTTCTTAAAGAACAACACCACCTCGCTCTTATTCCATGCTTTAGGCGTGGTGCCTCCGAGCAAAGTGGAATTGAAGAGCTTCTGAAGGACTTTAAGTACCGGTGATCCACCCGCTTTCAGGAGCTCTGATGTGATTCCGTCCTCACCCGGCGCCTTGTTGTTCTTTAGCTGTTTCAGGGCCATGCTTATCTCGTACAGGCTGATGTCCGGGATATCCTCGGTATAGTGTCGGGTCGGTTTGGCTCTTGGGTCTATAGCCGCACTGAAAACAGGCTTGGTGACTGAAGCGTAGAGCTGCCCGTAGAACTTTTCGACTTCCCTTAACACTTCCGCTTTTGTCGACGCAAGACTGCCATCATCCCTCTTCAGCTTTGTCATCTGGCTTTGCCCAATAGACATATCTCTTGCAAACACTTTGGAGCCCTGGTTACGCTCTATCGTATCTTTAATACGTGAAGTATTAAAACTACGAACATCGTGTCGCAAGGATTTTTTAATTCGTCTATTAAGCTGCCTTTGTGACTCAGCATCATCGGGAGATTGCATTCCTAGCAAGCGTCGTTCAACCATTAGGTTAAGGGTGTCTTCAGAAAGTTTCTGAGTTCTACTGGTACGGCGAGCCTTGAAGAATTGAGACCCTACCGTATGGAAAGTCTCTACGAGCCTGTTGTTGATCTCGTCCACTG
The DNA here is from genome assembly GCA_947037095.2 of Nycteola revayana. NCBI lineage: Eukaryota > Metazoa > Arthropoda > Insecta > Lepidoptera > Nolidae > Nycteola > Nycteola revayana. The sequence continues at coordinate 10,211,382 of OX344842.1, read as the reverse complement.
ATGCGTCTTCATCTAGACAATCTAATCGATTTGAGAGCTCGAGTTGAAAGATATCGGGGTTATCGATCTGAGCGCGAGTAGGTCGGAGCGTAGACTTCATCAAAAGGGACAGTTCAAGTTTAACGTTTATATTCAATGTGCCTCGTACTATTAAATGATCACTACCGGTTTTCACCCTGTGAATCACAGAGACATCATTGAAAATCCGTTTCTTGTCGGTCATGATGAAGTCGATCTCATTTCTCGTGGAACCATTGGGACTCAGCCAGGTCCATTTCCTGTGAGGCGGCTTCTGGAAGAAAGAATTCATCATATAGAATCCTTCTTTCTCCAGAAAATCAGCCAGCCTCTGTCCCCTAAGGTTCCCTACTATCAACTCATTATCGTTTCTCTTGCCCAGTTTCGCATTGAAATCCCCCATAACAACATTGAAGTGAGTTTTATGAGTATGTATGGCCCTACTAATGTCCTCATACATACACTCAACTTCTTCATCTGGGTGTGCCGAGGTCGGTGCATAGACCTGAACGACCTTCAGCAAGTATCTTTTAGATACTTTGAGTGTTAGGTATGCCACCCTGCTAGACACACTGTCGATGGTAATTATGTTGTTAACGAGGGACTTGTGAACGAGAAACCCGACACCACCTTGGGACTGTTGGTCGCCCTCCCGGAAGAAGAGCAGGTTGCCAGATTTCAGGGTTATCGTGTCCTGTCCCTCTCTACGGACTTCAGACAACCCTAGAATATCCCATCTGAGCCTGCTCAATTCTTCTTCCAGCTCAACAATCTTTTCCTTGGTCCGTAGAGTGCGCACGTTATGTGTTGCCAGGGCCAGTGTTTGCCTGTAAGATTGGTAGCCACTCGTCTCCCGGGGATTCTTAGCACCCCTAGCCCCGCCGATACCATGACCGCTACCGTAGCCAGGCCTAGCGGGGCCGCCGGGGACTCGGGGCCGTGTGTTGTTTGTACTATCTATTTTGAGGGGGGGTTTGCCAATACTCGCCACGCTTGGCAGGCGGGTTGGCGAGCGCAGTCTTACGTGTTATAATCCAAGAAGACGCTGCTGCCCATCTTCTGGTGTATTTCCCTTGGCCGGGTCCTACGGCGCCCACGGGAGGAGATGGGGGGCATCATTCTTACGCCGGTGCCCGCGGCAAACTTAACATATTATAACTAAAATACTATGTTACTAGGTCCACATGAGAGTATTGTTAAGTTGTTCTGATTTTATATTAAACTAGCGGCCCGCCCCGGCTTCGCACGGGTGGACTTTTATACCCTACCCCTGCCCTACCCTACCCCTACCCTACTCCTACCCTACCCCTACCCCTACCCTACCCTACCCCTACCCCTACCCTACCCTACCCTACCCCTACCCCTACCCTACCCTACCCCTACCCTACCCCTACCATACCCCTACCCTACCCCTACCCTACCCTACCCTACCCTACCCTACCCTACCCTACCCTACCCTACCCTACCCTACCCTACCCTACCCTACCCTACCCTACCACTACCCAAAAGTATCCTATGTCTTTCTCCCAGTTCTTAGCTACCTCCCTACCAATTTTCAGCCAAATCGGTTCAGCCGTTCTTGAGTTATAAATAGTGTAACTAACACGACTTTCTTTTGTTTTTAAAAAGTATTCTGCTATTCGGGACGGAAACAAATCCAACAAATCAAAAACCATGGCAATCGGTCCAGCCGTTCTCGAGTTATAAGTGTTGTAACAAACACGACTTTCTTTTATATATATAGATTTTGTTCTTAATGTAGGTTAGGTACCTATTTTATTTACAAAGAATAGGCTATAGTTAATGGCGGGACAGCACTATTTGTCGGTAGTGTAATGGGTATTAAAAAATACCTTTTACACCACCAGTGGTGCAAGACGGTGATGTCAAGGGTGCAAAACGATTTTTTTTCGGACTCACATATTTCGTTAGCCCCTAAGCAGTTGCTACTATAGTCTGTAGTTTTTTAAACGATAAATGGTTTAAAAAACGACAAACTATGCGACCTGCTCAAGAGGGCGTCCCAAGCCCCTATGGGACTTGGTCCTCGGCTCAGGGCGGTCGCTGGTGGGGAGATTGAGGATTTATGACTTTTAGTTGTTTTGAGTTTTGAGTTTTATGCAACTTCGGGTCGGCCTCTCGACGGCATCGTAAATTTCTTTGCAAACTTAGGGTCGGAAGGGTGAGAAGGGACGTGTCGCGTTTGCGGGCGCACTCTTCTCCGACGGGTCGGATAGAGTGGTCTCTTTGTAGTGGTGCTAGTTTCTTGCAGTCTCTGTACTGCTAGTTGGTAAGTTGTGATCTCGTCATCCGGGTCGTCTAGGACGCCCCGAAGCAGGCAGTGTACTCGACGCTTTGAGGGCAAAGGCCTGTAGTCGGATGCTGCAACAACCAACGGGTTTGGGTGTTGAGCCGCGGATTCTAAAAAGCGTTCCGACGCCTCTTAAATCCACTGCTTGATGGAAGGCAGTTGGAGATCAGCATGTAAGTTGCGATTACGAATAAACCACGGTGCCCAGGTGGCACGTCTAGTGAATCTACTTTGAAAAGTTTGTACGCTGTATGAGCGAATACGGCGCTCGCGGTATAAATCCTAACCCTGTTATCAAGTGATAATTTACCGCGTGAATTTAAAAGACAATGTATTCGACTGATCGGAAGTAAAGCCCGTGCACGAGCTTTCGGTCAAGGATTACGCCTAAGTACTTAGCTTGCCGTTCCCAAGGGATTGGTTCGCCGGACATCTTGGCCGATGGAATGACCGGTGGACAGCTGAATCTCGAGAAGAGTACCAACTGCGGCACTCTTTGTCGGATTGACTCCGATTCTCCACTTTCTGAACCATTTGCCTAAGGCATTAGAGCATTGTGAATGGCGGTAGAACTGCGGCCCGAGTAGTATAAAGCAAATTCGTCCGCGGAGAGTGCCATATGGGCTTTCTTTGGTTTCGGGATATCACTTGTATAAGCGAGAACAGAAGTGGCGAAAGTACTGAGCCTTGTGGCACCCTCGCTTGGATCGTGTTAGGGGAAGTGTAATCTTCTTCTACACGATACCTAAAGGTTCTCCCCGAGACACGGAGTAGGGAATGTACATAGACCCAGCTTCATAAAACGGTGCGAATCGGTTGCACTACTACAAGCATGCGGCGCATGTGTGCGTGACCACTGACCGCCTGTCACGTACACGGCGAGACTGGATAAAACCGGTTTACGCTCGCGCAGCCAGTTGACAAACTCACGGTTAGAGCGCCGCACGTTCTTCGTTTTGTTAATTGAAAGTTTTAATAATTTAATGTAAAGATGTGGTATTATACAATTAGTAAAGGTTTATTATTATACTGTGTATGAATATAAAAAATGTGAATAATAATAGAACAAATAAAAATATATCATACTTTAACTATCCCAAGGTGTAAAATAGGTAAGAATATATTTCATTGTTACAGCGTCGAAAGAAAAAGTAAAGAACGTAATCAATTGGCATTATTACAAAGAGAATTAGTACATAGTACCTACATAGAGTAGGACTGGGCTTATAATGATACCTCCCGATAATTTTATCATATTTGTTGCATCGTCCGCGCAATAGTTTCGCGAATATGTCGATCATGAAATAAATATTGTCAAATAAATGTTCTTAGATTATTTGAAAAAACTATAAGTTAGATTCAGAATTTACCATACCATTAAAAGATACAATTAATTATTAAAAAACAAAAGAGCTTATATATTAAGCCATTGTGCGAGACTTTGTCGAACGCTTTAGCTACGTCGAAAAAGAGTGCTCCTGTATGACATTTGTGTTTGCCTGATTTATCAATAATGTGTTTGAGAATGTAATGCACTTGGTGAACATAGGAGTGTAAAGCTCGAAAACCAAACTATTCATCCGGAAGAAGGTTATTATCCATTATGTATGTTAGAAGTCTGTCATAGATTATGCGCTCGTAAAGTTTTACCAATGATTTAAGAAGTATTAAGGGTGATAAGAAGTGGGATCCTGCTTTGACTTGCTAGGCTTGGCAATGCCATTTACGGTGGCTTCTTTCCACTGGTGTGGAAATATGTTATTTGCTAGAGCCGAGTTAACAATTGCTGTTCGGAACAAAATCGCGCGCCGACGGGCGCGCGCGTCTCAGACCGGAGACACGATGGGTACAACGGCATTATGGGCATGTTCGATTTCTGCTGCGGAAGCTATTAATAAAAGTGTATATACCTTAGACTAGAATAAATGAGAAATTGTGACCGTAATTTACCGACAGCTTTTTAAATAGGCTAAAGAACTAGAGCAAGCTGGGCAGCAACTGCTTTAGCCACTCTAGATGTAAAAAATAAATGGCCCAAGATAGTGTAAAGACAAATACGTAGAGCCGATAACCAACCTGCTCTATCCGCTGAAGAGTACTTCCGCAGAACCATGTGCATCCCTCTTCTAGATTCAATAATAAGTGACCTACTGGACCGTCTATCTTCTGAAGTACCTTTCAGCTAAGCGTTTTAATGCCAAAAAGCGAATAAAGGAGTCTAATCACAAATAGATTTTACTATGACTTTAATATCGCTACTCAGTGTTTACTATGCATTTTTTTTAATGGGACTAATCCCTACCACACTCCCACCTCTGTAACTCCTGTAAGCCAGGATCAACAGCGGCACACACGAAAGAGGCTCTAAGCTGTTAGGTTTAGGCTGGTCCCGGGACACCTAAATGTGTGGGATTCCGCATCGAATTACAGGGTAGGGGTAGGGTAGGGGTAGGGTAGGGGTAGGGTAGGGGTAGGGTAGGGGTAGGGTAGGGGTAGGGTAGGGGTAGGGTAGGGGTAGGGTAGGGGTAGGGTAGGGGTAGGGTAGGGGTAGGGTAGGGGTAGGGTAGGGGTAGGGTAGGGGTAGGGTAGGGGTAGGGTAGGGGTAGGGTAGGGGTAGGGTAGGGGTAGGGTAGGGGTAGGGTAGGGGTAGGGTAGGGGTAGGGTAGGGGTAGGGTAGGGGTAGGGTAGGGGTAGGGTAGGGGTAGGGTAGGGGTAGGGTAGGGGTAGGGTAGGGGTAGGGTAGGGGTAGGGTAGGGGTAGGGTAGGGGTAGGGTAGGGGTAGGGTAGGGGTAGGGTAGGGGTAGGGTAGGGGTAGGGTAGGGGTAGGGTAGGGGTAGGGTAGGGGTAGGGTAGGGGTAGGGTAGGGGTAGGGTAGGGGTAGGGTAGGGGTAGGGTAGGGGTAGGGTAGGGGTAGGGTAGGGGTAGGGTAGGGGTAGGGTAGGGGTAGGGTAGGGGTAGGGTAGGGGTAGGGTAGGGGTAGGGTAGGGGTAGGGTAGGGGTAGGGTAGGGGTAGGGTAGGGGTAGGGTAGGGGTAGGGTAGGGGTAGGGTAGGGGTAGGGTAGGGGTAGGGTAGGGGTAGGGTAGGGGTAGGGTAGGGGTAGGGTAGGGGTAGGGTAGGGGTAGGGTAGGGGTAGGGTAGGGGTAGGGTAGGGGTAGGGTAGGGGTAGGGTAGGGGTAGGGTAGGGGTAGGGTAGGGGTAGGGTAGGGGTAGGGTAGGGGTAGGGTAGGGGTAGGGTAGGGGTAGGGTAGGGGTAGGGTAGGGGTAGGGTAGGGGTAGGGTAGGGGTAGGGTAGGGGTAGGGTAGGGGTAGGGTAGGGGTAGGGTAGGGGTAGGGTAGGGGTAGGGTAGGGGTAGGGTAGGGGTAGGGTAGGGGTAGGGTAGGGGTAGGGTAGGGGTAGGGTAGGGGTAGGGTAGGGGTAGGGTAGGGGTAGGGTAGGGGTAGGGTAGGGGTAGGGTAGGGGTAGGGTAGGGGTAGGGTAGGGGTAGGGTAGGGGTAGGGTAGGGGTAGGGTAGGGGTAGGGTAGGGGTAGGGTAGGGGTAGGGTAGGGGTAGGGTAGGGGTAGGGTAGGGGTAGGGTAGGGGTAGGGTAGGGGTAGGGTAGGGGTAGGGTAGGGGTAGGGTAGGGGTAGGGTAGGGGTAGGGTAGGGGTAGGGTAGGGGTAGGGTAGGGGTAGGGTAGGGGTAGGGTAGGGGTAGGGTAGGGGTAGGGTAGGGGTAGGGTAGGGGTAGGGTAGGGGTAGGGTAGGGGTAGGGTAGGGGTAGGGTAGGGGTAGGGTAGGGGTAGGGTAGGGGTAGGGTAGGGTAGGGTAGGGTAGGGGTAGGGTAGGGGTAGGGTAGGGGTAGGGTAGGGGTAGGGTAGGGGTAGGGTAGGGGTAGGGTAGGGGTAGGGTAGGGGTAGGGTAGGGGTAGGGTAGGGGTAGGGTAGGGGTAGGGTAGGGGTAGGGTAGGGGTAGGGTAGGGGTAGGGTAGGGGTAGGGTAGGGGTAGGGTAGGGGTAGGGTAGGGGTAGGGTAGGGGTAGGGTAGGGGTAGGGTAGGGGTAGGGTAGGGGTAGGGTAGGGGTAGGGTAGGGGTAGGGTAGGGGTAGGGTAGGGGTAGGGTAGGGGTAGGGTAGGGGTAGGGTAGGGGTAGGGTAGGGGTAGGGTAGGGGTAGGGTAGGGGTAGGGTAGGGGTAGGGTAGGGGTAGGGTAGGGGTAGGGTAGGGGTAGGGTAGGGGTAGGGTAGGGGTAGGGTAGGGGTAGGGTAGGGGTAGGGTAGGGGTAGGGTAGGGGTAGGGTAGGGGTAGGGTAGGGGTAGGGTAGGGGTAGGGTAGGGGTAGGGTAGGGGTAGGGTAGGGGTAGGGTAGGGGTAGGGTAGGGGTAGGGTAGGGGTAGGGTAGGGGTAGGGTAGGGGTAGGGTAGGGGTAGGGTAGGGGTAGGGTAGGGGTAGGGTAGGGGTAGGGTAGGGGTAGGGTAGGGGTAGGGTAGGGGTAGGGTAGGGGTAGGGTAGGGGTAGGGTAGGGGTAGGGTAGGGGTAGGGTAGGGGTAGGGTAGGGGTAGGGTAGGGGTAGGGTAGGGGTAGGGTAGGGGTAGGGTAGGGGTAGGGTAGGGGTAGGGTAGGGGTAGGGTAGTGTATAAAAGTCCACCCGTGCGAAGCCGGGGCGGGCCGCTAGTCTATCTATATATATAAAAGAAAGTCGTGTTTGTTACAACACTTATAACTCGAGAACGGCTGGACCAAATGCCATGGTTTTTGATTTGTTGGATTTGTTTCCGTCCCGAATAGCAGAATACATTTTAAAAACAAAAGAAAGTCGTGTTAGTTACACTATTTATAACTCAAGAACGGCTGCACCGATTTGGCTGAAAATTGGTAGGGAGGTCGCTAAGAACTGGGAGAAGGACATAGGATACTTTTGGGTAGGGGTAGGGGTAGGGTAGGGGTAGGGTAGGGGTAGGGTAGGGGTAGGGTAGGGGTAGGGTAGGGGTAGGGTAGGGGTAGGGTAGGGGTAGGGTAGGGGTAGGGTAGGGGTAGGGTAGGGGTAGGGTAGGGGTAGGGTAGGGGTAGGGTAGGGGTAGGGTAGGGGTAGGGTAGGGGTAGGGTAGGGGTAGGGTAGGGGTAGGGTAGGGGTAGGGTAGGGGTAGGGTAGGGGTAGGGTAGGGGTAGGGTAGGGGTAGGGTAGGGGTAGGCTAGGGGTAGGGTAGGGGTAGGGTAGGGGTAGGGTAGGGGTAGGGTAGGGGTAGGGTAGGGGTAGGGTAGGGGTAGGGTAGGGGTAGGGTAGGGGTAGGGTAGGGGTAGGGTAGGGGTAGGGTAGGGGTAGGGTAGGGGTAGGGTAGGGGTAGGGTAGGGGTAGGGTAGGGGTAGGGTAGGGGTAGGGTAGGGGTAGGGTAGGGGTAGGGTAGGGGTAGGGTAGGGGTAGGGTAGGGGTAGGGTAGGGGTAGGGTAGGGGTAGGGTAGGGGTAGGGTAGGGGTAGGGTAGGTGTAGGGTAGGGGTAGGGTAGGGGTAGGGTAGGGGTAGGGTAGGGGTAGGGTAGGGGTAGGGTAGGGGTAGGGTAGGGGTAGGGTAGGGGTAGGGTAGGGGTAGGGTAGGGGTAGGGTAGGGGTAGGGTAGGGGTAGGGTAGGGGTAGGGTAGGGGTAGGGTAGGGGTAGGGTAGGGGTAGGGTAGGGGTAGGGTAGGGGTAGGGTAGGGGTAGGGTAGGGGTAGGGTAGGGGTAGGGTAGGGGTAGGGTAGGGGTAGGGTAGGGGTAGGGTAGGGGTAGGGTAGGGGTAGGGTAGGGGTAGGGTAGGGGTAGGGTAGGGGTAGGGTAGGGGTAGGGTAGGGGTAGGGTAGGAGTAGGGTAGGGGTAGGGTAGGGGTAGGGTAGGGGTAGGGTAGGGGTAGGGTAGGGGTAGGGTAGGGGTAGGGTAGGGGTAGGGTAGGGGTAGGGTAGGGGTAGGGTAGGGTATAAAAGTCCACCCGTGCGAAGCCGGGGCGGGCCGCTAGTCTATCTATATATATAAAAGAAAGTCGTGTTTGTTACAACACTTATAACTCGAGAACGGCTGGACCAAATGCCATGGTTTTTGATTTGTTGGATTTGTTTCCGTCCCGAATAGCAGAATACATTTTAAAAACAAAAGAAAGTCGTGTTAGTTACACTATTTATAACTCAAGAACGGCTGCACCGATTTGGCTGAAAATTGGTAGGGAGGTCGCTAAGAACTGGGAGAAGGACATAGGATACTTTTGGGTAGGGGTAGGGTAGGGTAGGGTAGGGTAGGGAAGGGTAGGGGTAGGGTAGGGGTAGGGGTAGGGAAGGGTAGGGTAGGGGTAGGGTAGGGTAGGGGTAGGGTAGGGTAGGGGTAGATTAGGGTAGGGGTAGGGTAGGGGTAGGGGTAGGGTAGGGGTAGGGGTAGGGTAGGGGTAGGGGTAGGGTAGGCGTAGGGTAGGGGTAGGGTAGGGGTAGGGTAGGGTAGGGCAGGGGTAGGGTATAAAAGTCCACCCGTGCGAAGCCGGGGCGGGCCGCTAGTTAAAAATACAATTTATAATTGTATATTTACAAATCACAATATGGTTTTCAAAAAAATAAAAGTACCACGTCTCTCCTCTCAGAGTTAACAGACTACATCAATGCGGCTCTAAATGAAAAAAAAAACACGTATTGGCATTATTTATCGATTTCTCACGTGCCATTGACAGTCTAGATCACAGCAAATTGCTAACAAAACTGGAAGAGTCTGGACTGAGGGGACCGATGTACAACTGGTGCGCGGCCTCAGTTATGCATTTTATTTTCGGCACAAGGCTCAGTGAGTGGACCGCTTCACTTTTTAGCTTATGTGAACGATATGTCAAATATGAGGTCTTTACCTATGAAATTTCCGTTCTGCAGTACCGGCCATTTCAAATCAAAATAATTTTTGTTTGGCTAAGAATTCTTATTTCAAAATAATTTTATTTTAAAAACATGGATTTTTTTTCCAAATGTAGTCATTTGTTTATTGATTAGTGTTACATTTTCATCGCATTTCATTCCTTTTCGTCATCATGGATACGTAAAAAAATCGAGTAATTATGGAATATGACTACACAAGCAGCACGCAAAATCAACGACGTTTACGGAGCAAATAAAATTATTTTGAAATTAGAATTCTTAGCCAAACAAAAATTATTTTGATTTGAAATGGCCGGTACAATACAATATTCCAGTGGTGCAAGTCTTTTGAATTTGCTGGTGACACCTGTATTTTGATAACGGGGAAAACCCCACCGTTATTGCTGACTTACCACAAAAAGATTGTGATATGTTATGTAGATGGTGCCACGACGCCGGTCTGTTATTAAACGCACAGAAAACAAAAGTAATGCACATAAAATCTCCTCACCTAAAATGCGAAAACCCTTTACCCAAACTATTAGCCCATACGCACCATTGTCTGCATAAACTCACACCATGTGATTTAAAATGCCCAAGCATCGATCAAGTTATCACCCACTTGTACTTGAGTTGCTTATAGACGACAAATTCAACTGGGGTCCGCATATTGAACGAACAGGTGAAAAGCTACGTGCAATTTTGGCCAAAATGTATGTCATAAATAAACGCATTCCATTTAAAACCAGATTACTTTTACTTATATACTTAATGCTTTTTTCGACTCCATGCTATCGTATGGCCTTTCTAGTTATGGCCGGACTCACAAAACATACTTACCTGGATTCCACTTATAACTTACAGCGCAGAATACTTAAACTGATTATTCCATTTAATCGTAAAAGCCAGCTTACCGAGGAGTCTCAACTTTTTAAGTATTGTGAAACACTTCCAATAAATATAAAAGTCAAATTGAATCTGCTTAAAAAACAATATTCTTTGATGAGCATCACCAATGCAAAATAGATCAGCCTGTATATACACGATGCGTCTCGCAAAATAAACTGGTTACTGCACCAGCAAAAAACTTCTGTGGCGAGCGGACTAGTGCTTATCTAATCCCGCGGTTAATTAACGAACTACCTGCCCTCCGTACGAAATAAAATAAAAATGTACAACATTAAAACTGTTCTAAAAAACACATGATAGACCTATTGTAACTTAGTTGTGACATTTTCCTAATACAAGGCGGGACGGTGTCAAAACGAAGTCGTACATATTGACTTCGTTTATTTTACTTTTATTTTTAGTTATATGTTTACTTAGTCATGTATATTAAGCCGACCAAATCGAGTCGGATCGAATTTGTTGTCAGACACAAACCCCCGTGGTTTATGTGACAGTAAGAAGGGATCCCTTTTTCTGACCTAATTTTTTTTGTCATAATTTAATTTGGCACAATGTGTTAGGCATATTTTTCTTTGTCATAATAATAATGTGCCATAATTGGTTTTTGGCATATTGTTTTATTTAACATACCTACCTAATTATAGTTTATCCTATTTTTTTATTCATAACTTTGATATGCATAATGTTGTAAGGCATATTGTTTATTCGTCTAATGGGTATTTGGCATAATGATGAAGCGGCCCGCGAGTATGTCACGAACCGCAGAACCGAATCGTGGGAAAATGAGAATCGGTTAGGTTAGGTTAGAACTGCGGCCATACAACGCACGAGCCGAGCGAGCGAAACGAGCGGTGCCACAGTAGCGGCCGGCGAGTGGCAGAACCGAATTGTAAGCAAATGACAATTGGTTAGGTTAGGTTAGAACTGCGGCCATACAACGCCAGAACCGAATTGCGGAAATTCCGCGCGCCGTAGCCACGCAGCCCTGAAGCCGTGACAGATACGCTGCATGCTTCCATGCATGCTTTTTACGGGGAAATAAAAACCACCATAATACTTTAATAGTAAATTTTCGGTGTATAGTTGTTATTCTTATACGTCGTTGTGGTCAAAACGTTATTCAATTATATTACTGTTTTTCCCATAAATTTATGTTTAGGGTCTTCTTTGTTATTTTATCCCTAGAACGAATTAACAAGTGGTCTTATTAGCAATTGTACATAGTGACAAGAGCACACTACCTATGTTTGCACAAAAATGTGCAGGAGCTTATTTGTTTTTTGTAATTGATACATTTGTTACATAAAATTTAATATGATTTACTTCTTTAGTCACTGAGTGTGCTCACTCAGTGACCAAAAAAAGGTCATATTTTAAAATACGCGACTTCATCTTTTGCTTTCGGACAGGATTTCTTCAAATTCTTTCCTTTAGGATCGGAGGCGATCAAAGCATTGATCGCCTTTTTTGTACGAACACTACGTGGACGGCCAGATCTTTATCTGTCACAAACAGATGAGGTTTCATTGAACCTATCAATAGCCCGGTACACAATCATTTGACGAATACCAAGCGTATGGAGAGTTAAAAATTGTATTTGGTTCCATACATACCTACCTATTTTGTGTAGGTACTGCAATCATGGCGATTCGGTTCTCTTTATCACCCCACTCCATTTTAATATCACAAATTATTTGACAATGTAATGGCGCGAGAAAACACATTGAACAATCATATAAAATGACAGATTCAAAATACAAATTTAATATTTTGTTTATAGAAACGTAGAAAGAATAAAGCAGAAAAGGACAAAATACGACCTCGCTGATTTCTATTTGAAGAAAATATATAAAATTCGAACAAGTTAAAATACAAACTACATTTTAACTTGGTCAAATTTTTGATATTTTTATTAGAAAGTTTCCAACTCATCTTTCGTGCAGAATGGTTCAAATTGATGTATTTCTCTGAACACACTGATGTGCGTAGCGTTGCCTGGCGTCCGGATAAAGCCAGACATAGTTAGGCAAATCGATTTCCGCCTAATGGATTCCGCAAATGGATGAAGCCTCCTGAGTGGGAGTACGTGAACGTCCGAAAGATTACTTTAACCACCCTAAATCCTCCCAGAACTCTATCACCCCCTTGAAAGCCGGACATAGTCAGGCTTTTTAATAGCGTGCCAGGCCAGTTTTGCGATAATAAACTCAAATTTTGTGTTCACAAATGTTGTTTGCCATTAGCTTAGATTTTGGCATAAAGACTTTCTGTTGTGTCCATAGTTTGTTAGGTTCAGGTGGGCCCTCAATCCTCTATATGAGAACTGAGGGCCAAACTTTACAGTCCATAACTCGGTTATTTGACTTTCACAAAATCTGATTCCAACATTCACAATTCTTTGGGAATGTTTACTAAATTCTAAGCACATTTTCAAAGAGTTTTAACAAAGTGGCTCTCACACCACACACACATCCATTCAATTCCTGTTGACCACATCACCACGTGGAATACCGTTTATAATGTATATGTCTAGCATCTAGAACGCCATCCTGAACCTACAAAAAAGTTTAACTATACTTATCGTATTCTTACAATATATGTTTTGAGCCCGTTGTACCGTATGCACATTGACCTGCACCATCAATGGCAAATGAGACTAATTAGTTTTGTTTGCACCATCAATGGTGCAAACGAAACTGCGGATTGGTTATGGTCTCATCTGCACCATTAAGATGACACTATAGGACATAGATACTATCATTGCGGTTGTATACTTAGATATTTCCTCAAGTATATCCTATTTGCTTGTCCTAATAAGTATTATTTAAGTGTTGACATTGACAAGGTAACTATTTTGTTTTAATTCTGTCATTTTATGTCAATAATAATAATTTATTTCTGTCATTTTATGTCAATAATAATAATTATTATTTATTATATTTTAGTAAAAATTAAAAAAAAAATATTTTTTATTATATATTGTTAATTTATAATACAAAATTATAAATTCAAAATTTATAATTTATATATTTTTTTAAATTAAAATTGTTTAAATTTAACAAATACAATTTTAATCGTTTAATTTAAATTTAATATTAAATTTCAATTAAACAATTAATTATACTAAATTAAACAATCAATAATATTAAATTTCAATTAAGTATACAATTTAAATTTAATATTAGAAAGAAAGAGATTAGAAAGCTCTTTCTTTCTAAGATTAAAAAGGAAAAAGCTTTTAAGCTTAGAAAGAGAAATGAGCTCTTAGAAATTTCCATTTTCATTTAAAATTTTTGCATTACAAAATTGTGTGTATACACTTTTTAAATGCAAAAAAAATAACTAGCAACAACTTTTGTTTTTGAAAATTTTATACATGCACGTAAGGAAATGATTATATTGCAACTATAAAAAAATGTGACATTAATAGAATTTGGCATTTATAGAATCTGGCATCCATAGAATCTGGCGTTTTAAACTCGTCTGACATTTCTAGAATGGCATTAGTCGACGAATCCATCACCGATGGCGATGCTCGCATGTTTCGCGATATTCATTTGTTTTTTTTAATGACATATTAATGTGCAAACGAAATTTCGTTTTAATTCTGTCATAACAAATAATTAGACTTACCAGTTACCGGTGCAGGTCAATGGTGCATATGGTACGACGGGGACAAGGAGAGTATGGTGAAGTAGTTGTATTAATATTAATGGTGCAAACGAAACTAATTAGTCTCATCTGCACCATTGAAGGTGCAGGTCAATTGTGCATACGGTACAACGGGGTTTTGAGCAGCTACAATTGTTACCCAGTAGAAAAGCAGCCGGTATTGTTGTGTTGATGTGTTATGAGTGGGACGTATAGTTAGAGCGTTATCTGCTGTAAATGTGCTGCATCGTATACAAAATGAGTGCGTCTTGTCGTTTTGAAAGAACACGCGGAATAAATATATTGTCTGGGGTATTTTTGAATGATGGGAGATAGGAATTTTGGCATGGGTAGATAACTTATAGATACTATTTGTGATGTAATTTAGGCCGAAATTAAGCGCGCGTTCAGATTTTAGAGGTAGGTATTAAATTTCCAGATGGGAGTAGCTAACTTTTTACATAATCGTGTAGCCTTGCACAATATTTCTCTCTCCGATCATTCGTTTGGATGCTGGAACAACCTCGCCCGACAAATGTCTTGATTTTTTTGTGGAGGAACCACGAAAAACTACCTAATCGATACATGAACCATGAAAAAAACCTTTATGCCACACCAATATCAACACGAGAAATTTGATTTACGAGGTGCTGCTATGACGAATGCATGTTCAATCCTTAAATTTGGCTTTTGCGAAAAAGATACAAGAATCCAATTTCACTTTAAAATAAATTAAATTCATTAAAAAATTATTTTTTATTTATTTAATATATCCTTAACTCAAGTACAAATAACTGAATGGGAAAACCTCGACAATTAATTTTATTAGACAATAGCATTCAAAGCCTAATTTCATCAGTTCTTTGACATTAAATACATGTTTCAGTATTATTTTTTTTGTACATGTAAAATATAAACAAATATAGTCATTATGATAAATGTTTTAAATGTTCCTCTTTCATTTAAACATTGGAATAATATATTCTTTAATAATCTACAATGCATTTATGTATGTGTGTGAAACGTGTGAGAATCAATATCAGGCACCAGAAAAGAGACATAGCCTCGCAAGATGGAGGGGAGACCGACATACCACCCGTATTATGCAATTCCTATTAGAGAAAACTAAATGGAAGTAAGGGTCTCCAAACTTTGAAGCCTTAGAGAGCCATAATGATTTTAAGTATGCTTCAAGGGCCAAAACAGATTAAATATTTCTGCCCTTATCTACGTCGTATTTCTAGCAATAGTAACAAACTATGCCCGCGGGCGTAGTTTGGAGACCCCTGGGTTAGAGCATAAGTACCCAACGGAGGCGATCCCTAGTTGGTCGCGGCTTAGGGACAAACACTATGCAAAGTGCTATTAACAAAATACTAACTAACCAACAAATGGAAATGGAAGACAATACAGAATAATCTCCAGCGTCAGATACGAAATATTCGATAAATATAATTATTTTAATTTTTAAGTATAGTATAATACATAATAGAAATACACATAAAAATGTATAATAAACTATTGTGTAGAAGGGGACGTCAGATATTTTTGTTCTTATAAACGGAGCAATCGCGCATAAAATCCTGGGTATCCCCGGATTAGAATTACTTTTTTATTTTAGAAGAATAGGTTCTATTCTAACTTATTATATACTTCCGTATTAAATTCCATACCCAACAGGGCAGAATGTAAGGGCGTGGTTAGGCGTTGAATGCGAAAGTCCAATGTTAAAACATTAGACTTTTGCTGTACCAAGTACCAAAGTCGATCATATGTGCTTGGTAGCGATGAATGCTACTGCCAATAACACAAGGTAATGTTTATCTGTTTATATTTACTTCAAAATATGAACAAAAGGAAATATACGTGATAAGCGACGACAAACGCGTATTTCCCATGATTTATAATTAAATTAGTTACGACAACAACGAGGGTGAACATTTATTGGGAATAATAAATTGTGTTAAATGTAAATTTATTAATAATTAATAAACAGTTGTAATGTACAAGTACAAATAAAATAAATAATGCAAGTATTAGGACAGAATAACAAAGAGATACTAATTTGGCGACATTTTTTCACTGGACTAATCTGTATAGCTGCGTTTCACATTGCTTAATTTCAACATACATGGACTCACGATTACAACTAAACGATATTCATTCATATAGAAATACACAGATCTATCAAGATAGGGAGAAGACATGAGTCAACTATCGATAGGCTAGTTGACACTTTTTTGGAATTGCTTGTTTTACGAAATATTTATTTGAAGATTTTTTATGCTAGGCCATGACGTCACAAAATGGTTGGTACAGTTATCAGCGACTAAATAAAGAAAAAAATATACAGCCATCTTCCGGTCTTATGAACTTAATGACAAAATCATTGTTACATAATTTGATATGAGTAAACTAGCCTATTGTAATTTTATTTTGAATATTGAATTCGTTTATAACTCATTCCTGTCTTGTTTTTTTATAAAGGTGAAGCATTCTTTATTATTATTTTTCAGTATATTATTTATACATATACATATTATAAACAATTGTGATTGTTTCCAACTCGTGACTACATGTTACGTTGAACTATTCTTATTTCGTAGACAGCCAGTGCATTATGCCGGGACTTTTTATTTAAGCTAAATTCAATGTGATAATATTACACACCAATATAACGAGTGATTTAAAGACACAATATTTGTATAATCTATTATAAAAAGGAGCAGTACTATCGCCCAGAGCTCGTGTATAGTTAAGTAAGCAATATTTACAAATACTTAGTCGTTACTTTATTTTTATTCTCAGTCCTCTTTTATAAAAATACGTATAAACAGTTATATTCAAATATCATAGGACAGCGTTACTGTTTTGCACTTGAACCATCGACATAAAGGGTTCGTGTGCTACATTTATTTCCTAGATTTTTCTTTATATCCAATTAATTGTTTTATTACAGTGCTCCGTAAACACGATGATAGTTTTAATAAATGTTCCTTAAACCTCAGGAAACTTAGCAGGAAGTGCTACACTTTAATTTCTGATCCATTTCCACTACTTTTATGTTTATATAATTATTAAAATTAAAATGGAGGCTAAGATCAAATATGTAAGCTATAGCACTTCATACTAAAGAGAAGTACATAAAAGTTATCTATTTTGTCTTATTTACTTAATTTAACATTTCCTTAATACTTAAAATCAACTTTACTACATAATCTTTCACAAATGTAAACAATCCATAAGAAAGATAGCGGAACACTGCTTTATTATATGATAAATAAAATTATACAATTCATTTTAATATTCTAAAATAGCATCTCTGTATCAATTACAATTGTATAATGTAATATTTATTTGCTTATGATGTTATACTATTTTACCAATGATGACCAGAATTTATTATTGTGACACTAATAATATGCCAACCTGTAATTGATAGAGAAATAGCCACACGTTCCATTTTATAGATATTAAATAAACCAATGTAAATTATAAATTCAGTTAGATCCATATTTACAATATATACAACTAGGATGTGTTTAACATTTTGGAATTTCGTTGATTATGAGTGATATAAATAACGTTCCATATAAAATCACAGAAAAAGGTATATTGGAAATATTAGCAGATGTTCTAAAATATGTATTATATAAGAAAACATTACAACGATTTCTATGAGTTAAAATCGACTACAAATAACTCGATATTGGTGCTATTACGTTCGCCGTTTCAACGGAAGGTCTCATGTATGTTTTTAATAAAAATGCATTAAAAGTACATAGTCATCACTGTATGTTCATGTAGTTAAGCTCCTAGGTATTTAAGATCCTTCAACATTTGGCACCGTCACTAATTACTGTTACACCGATAATTTTGCTAACAAAACAAATGACTACAACTACTTAAAATGAGAAAGATGCCAAAGATAAGTCATAAAATAGCTAAGTAAGAAACAAAGTGATTGGTAAATAAATAAGTTTAGTTTAAAAGTGACATATATATTTGATCTCTTTATTATTTATTTAGTGCTTAAAAGTAAATTCATAAACGAATATACAAAAAAATTGAATGATGTAATTGATTATATTAACATTAAAATGATTAAAATAATATAATAATATTAATCTAATAATATGGATGATGGCATAGCTATCTGTCGCATGGCATAGCTACAAAACTTAGCCGCACTACGTAGACATGATATATTTAAAAAATTAAATAACAGCAACATGGTGCTTTGAAATATAACAGTAGTGAAATTTGAAATTATATTAACTGTTGTTACTTATCTTTTTTGCTATCTTCACTTTTACTTAATAATATCATACGTTTTTGTATTGTTAATGTTTTGGGGAAAAAGTCTTTTCGCTTTATAGTATGTATGAACTTGTAATAAAAACTCTTTGGCTATAATATTTGTATCTGGCTGGTTTTGGTATCATTCAAAGTTTAAATTTTAAAGAATATAAATCTAAATTCAAATTAGGAAAATGTGTGATTTTCATTTGTTTTTCGTACTGTCAAGATGAGTGAATCTAATGAAGAAATTCGATACATTTTAAAATTTTACTACAGAAAATGTAAAAATGCAACGCAAGCCGCGAAAAAAAATTGCGATGTTTATGGACCTAGTGCAGTATCTGTAAGAGAAGCACAAATTTGGTTTAAGCGTTTTCAATCCGGAAATGTTGATGTCAAAGATGCATGTCGTTGTGGTCGCCCTATTACGGATAAAATGGATGCCATTTTTGAAAAGTGGAGCAAGAGCGGCATGTCAGTAGTTACGACATAGCTGAAGAACTGGGAATTGACCACAAAACAGTTTTGGTGCATTTGAAAAAAACTGCGTACACAAAACAGCTCAATATTTGGGTACCTCACGAGCTGACTGAAAGAAACCTAATGAACCGTGTACCTACTCATTTGTGATTCTTTATTACGACGTAATGAAACCGAACCATTTTTGAAGAAGTTGATAACTGGTGATGAAAAGTGGATCACGTACGACAAGAACGTGCGAAAAAGGTCGTGGTCAAAGGCCGGTCAGGCTTCACAGACTGTGGCGAAACCCGGGTTAACTCGTAACAAGGTGATGCTGTGTACGTGGTGGGATTGGAAGGACATTACTCATTATGAGCTGCTACCAACAGGCAGGACCATCGATTCTGAACTCTACTGCGAACAACTGATGATATTAAAGCAAGTTTAGAGAAAGCGGCCGGAATTAATCAACAGAAGGGATGTGGTTTTTCATCATGATAACGCTAGACCTCACACATCTATATTCACTCAGCAAAAATTAAGAGAGTTTGGCTGGGAGGTGTTATTGCATCCGCCGTATAGTGCTGACCTTGCACCTTCAGATTTCCACCTGTTTCGGTCTCTTCAGAATTCTTTAGGCAGTGTCAGGTTAACATCACGAGGGGACTACCAAAAACACTTGTCGCGGTATTTTAATCAGAAGTTTCAAAAATTTCTAAAGCAATGTCTGGATCATGTCCCTACCTACAAGATGGCAAAAAGTTATCGAACAAAATGGTATCTACATACTTTAGTTAAATGTAAATAAACTATATTAAAAAATGTTTTGAATTTTCTTAAAAAATGCGAAGAAACTTTTTCCCCAACCTATTATTCAAATAATTTGAATTGAAGAGACCATATTATTTAATATTGTGGTTCAGTGTTTTCTAGTATTAAATAAAAAAAATAGTGTGCATCTTTTTTTATATGATTAATAACAATAATTAGCATAGCGATAGAGAGCTATGCCGCTAATAATCGTTCCGTTAGTTATTCTACACATCGCACTCACGCTAAAACAAATTTAACAAAATTTGATTTAAAATAGTCATATTTATTTACACATGTTAATAAAGAATTTTTCTAAAATCATTTTATCGGCGCAAAACAATACATCTTTAATTTATTGGTATGATATAATGTATTACAATTTTACATGTCATGCTCTGAAATTATGTTTTAACATCCAGATAAAAAAATATTTGCTAATTGATTTTTGAAAAAACTACTTGCACAAAAGAATGAGGCACTACCATTTTGTGATATGGTCAACTTAATGATGCCAAACATTCAACTCTTGCTGGTATGTCATTCGACATTTGACCTCATCACTTATTGAGGCATTTCCTTGTTATGCCTTTGTAATACCACTGTGTGGTGAGAATTGTCTTATATTCATTAATTGATGGCAGAATTTTTTATTCTTTTGTTGTTTATTTTATGAAACATAGTGTTCTTTAATCCAACAATTGCCTTTTTTATGTTTGGTTATTCGAAACGATCCGGTAAAGCTGGATTTTTATATAAGTTTCCTGAAAATCTATTGTTGAATAAAATTAAATGAAGTAAATAAAATGATCAATCCTGCGATCTGGCCATAAAGAATATAATAATGCATGCGTATACTAACGGTGTCCAGTTAACTAAATATGTACTAACATAATATCATCCATGTACAACATTACTACACTACTTCTATAGGGCGTAAACTTCATTCGTTTTCGCCATTATTTTAATAGATTTATCTGCAAATCATCATAGGTACAATTTCATCATTACTAATACTTTTTTAATATGCGGAAGTCGTGAAAATGTTTTCTAGTGCACTGATCCAATTCATAAAACTGATGTGAAATCACATGAAGTGACGACGATTTCACTATTTAAAGGATTTACTGTTTAAAATTCAATTTCATTCAAATCAAAGTTTTTTTTTATAATTTCATGCAAATGATTGCCTTATTTCACTTCACAAATTAGATTTAAATCTAGTAATTTATCTCTGACTACAAAATTTATATTTGAAGAATATTTTCGATCCTATTTTAGGCATATTAAAATATACTTTATATACGGTGACATTTATCTGGGGGAAAGATTAACTGTTTTAACATTTATGACACAATTATGACTATGAACTATTCACGATTAAAATTCATACTAACATTGCGATAAAATACACTTAACATATAGCAAATAACTTAGTTAAATTACAAAACCGACCATTTGTAAGATCCGTAATAAATATTTTAACATAGATGACATAGAATATAATTGTGTAGACATACAATAATATAATATTTTCTTCATTATTCTATTAGGAAAATACTAATAAAATTTTCATTCCTTTTAGCCTATTCGCAACATGCGAGTCGATTAGCCATTAGGAATACTATTAGTCGTAGGGGTCTAGTACACAGGTATTATTAATTTCTAACTCGTATATGCAGATAAATAGTTTTATCCTAGTGGCATTGCATCATTGTATGAAGTGTGATTATGTAATATAATATGCAGCTCAGTTGAAGAGCACAGAATTAGGGTCTTCATTATCCATCTGTTTTACATGACGTAGTACATCCTTCTTTGTGATCACGCCAAGAAGCCGACTGGAAAATATTTAAAAATTATATTAATACAAATGTACTTGTGGACATATCCGCAATTACGCATTACTCAATAACAATAAATGACGATAATGAATTGCATGTGGTCACAGACAATCATAGGAAAAGCTCATACCTCCACCAACCGAAATCTATCATTTTCTTAAAGCGTTTCAATGTGAAACACATTATGTAAGGAAGTAATTATTCAAATAATGTTCAATCGCTACTAGAAAGGCTTTCTTTTCTATTTTCACGCTTAACGTGTTGGAGCAGATATTTAAAATAATTGACAGAAGTGATAAATCGAACACAGTGTAAATAATACAAGTGCTTTTATATTGGTATTGGTTTTATGATAAAAATAATGTTATGATTATCGATATGAGCATATCGTAGCTTTGCGAGGTGAACGATACAATTCTTAAAAAGTTGCTTTTGGAAAATGGCTCCTATGATTTCAGACAATGATTTTTTTTCCACATTTAGGTTTTTGAATTGGGTAGTTATTCTCGCAAACCAGCGATATTGCATCGTATATGATATAGCATCGTACTCACCCATTGTGCGTAACAAGCGTTTGTCTAAGTCCGAGCTTACGGAACATATCGACCACTGTTTCCATTGGAGTCTGATCAGTAACTGTAATCGGTGCCATGTCCAATATACGGTTGAGAGGCAGACACGGCGCTGCCGCGAGAGGCTGATTCGTATTACCCGCGAACATCACTAACGTTTGACCGGTAATACCTTCCATTGTACGTCGTGCATTTGCTGTTAAAGATAAATACATTTAAAATCCAGCTATATACACATTACTAGCTTCCTCCTTTCCGTAAGACCTTTATCATTATTTTCTTCATCATTAAATTAATTATTGCTAATAATCGGACTAGTAGTTCCTGATAATAGATATAGGACAACTTATTTGTAATATAAAATTTTAACCACGTAGACAGTATCAACTGCATTTTGGAACCTTAAAAGTAAGGCAATTCATTCCGCTGCATTCCGTTTCGCAATAAAAAATATATACTAATTTTAAAACTGTTGAATATGGAATTTCGAAAAGGGCACATCTCATATTGGAGTTGTGCTTTCTTATGAATTGGTAATTCAGTTGTAATCTTACCTATAGCCAAATTGAGATCTCTTCGAAGGACGAAACCTACGAGGTATTGCGATTCTTTAGACACCACGACCGGATAGCCATTGTGCTCGGTTTCTTTTAGAAGAGTTTCCACGTCGTCAACTGTCATCGAGTCTTGAGTTATCACCGAAAGCGTCTCGTTGCGCCTAAACGTCATGAATTTAAAATATTAACAAATACGGTAAACCAGTAGGTTATTTTATTTACATATTATCTACTTCTACATCTAATAGTCTGACCTTTTTTAATACTAGTATAGTCATAGATACATTATGAAAGGCATCATTAAGTATATTCGGTACCTAAGTTAAGTTCTAAAATGAATAAGTATAGAACGGTTCATTTAATGACTTTTAGATAACATATTCCAGATTAATTTCATTATCAGCAAGTACAGTAGAATCCAGGTACTTAAATCATGCCTCAGGTAGCACAGTAAAAGTTTGCTTAAATGTGATTATATAAGAACCACAAAAATATATGCTTCAGAATGTAAAAAAAAATTGTAGTAGCTGCTTTAAAAAAAGAAGTAACAATTTAGCCGTTGCAAATGTGTGCTATTAAGTTAAATAGTTATTAGATTAAAAAACAATTAGAAGTATAATTAATATCGTATAATAATCAGGTTGGGACTTTTTGTTATTTTTTTGGTTTTAGCCAAACCCAACTAAACCAAACCTAAATTTGAGTTTCAAATCGCTAATCGCTTGTACTGCATACACATATACATTTCGCTTAATATCGCGGTGGCAATTACAACATTGCTACCACACCACAACATATTTTTTTATTAACTGTAGACATTTTTTTTTCAAACAATAGTATAGCTCGTTTAAAATTGTCTCAACATAATAATATATCGTCAAACATATATCATTAATACTACATGCCTTATTTGCATGATCATGATTGTTTGAAATATGATTGTACCACACCATACATAAACTAAATGTCAAATTTGTATAATTTCGGAAAATCAGTAAAATTGATACAGGAGGAAAATAAAGGAACAAACACTTTAGCCTTCTCAATAACATCAAGAATTGAACAATTTATACAGTTGCGGGGCAATTTATATATCTTATTTATTATATAGCAAAGGCATATTGTTAATTAATACAAATACAGTTTATTTTTTAATATTATATACTATCTTAGACCCAGGCCGGGCCCGGGCGCTGCGCGCGCTCAGCTCAGTCGCTGATAATGTTGAATCGTTCTCTTGTTCGCTGAATGAGTTTAAACTGGCCATAACTTTGTTTTTGTCAACTTAGTAAGAAATAATTGCAGATAATATGTCTACGCTAGCGCATTGGGCAACTGTAATGTTAGTTTATGTTGTATGAATAAATAAATAATGAACTAGTGATGTATTTATTCTAGCTAAATTGATATATCGAACTAAATACAAACTGGCAAATATAGTTACGATGACATTTCATAGCATTAGCAGATCGTGGTAGCACAGCGCGACAATGCCCGCCTTTACGCCCAGCGAAGAAGCAAAAGCCTTATAACATATAATATCCGTCGAAAGAAAAAAAAGTGGTATAGAAAATAATTCCATGTTGACTAATATAGCAAAAATATTTGTTACGCTCTGTAAAAATGATAATTTTATATGAATGTTTTAAGAAATCGTTTGTAAAGATGACTTTCTCTTTATAAGAATGTTTTTATAGGTTAATGGACCGGACGAATGTAATGGAATGAATGAGTCTGCTTGCTATGCTAACGTAAGATTCGCATTCGTGTTTCAATTGGCATATGAAACTGAACAAATATTTTATTTTCATAACACATTCGCAATATTGTCTTTATGAGTGACTTAACTCTATCCCAACACCAAATGCACATGCATTTTACTAAATCTTCAGCGAAGATAGACAGGTTTTTATCATAATAATTTATTCTTACTCTACACACGATAATGTATACTATATTTAACGTTAAAATGGTTCTGACATAGCAGTGGCTATGAAAAGAACTTGAACTTTAATTGATCACAATACGGTTGAGTATTCTATAGCTGTATTTGATTTGTTGTGGGCTTTCTAATTCTACTAATATTATAAACGTGAAAGTTTGTAAGTATGGATGGATGGATGGATGAAAGGATGTTTGTTAGTCTTTCACGCCAAAACTTCTGAACGAATTTGGCTGAAATTTTGCACCAGAATAGGTTATACGCTGTATTAACATATAGGCTACAAAACATCACGCTCCAATCCACTGGAGCAGAGTAACGCGGCTAAAACCGCGAGGCGCAGCTAGTTATTAAATAAAGTTTATTTTCCTTTCTTTCGTGAAATCGCGTGTTATAAATACTTCTAATAAATTATGTTTACCTTTATTATAAGGTCTTCTATAGTTTCGCAGTATAGCTAGCTGGACTATATAATCAGTAGTAGACATATACTTACTTTGGTTGCATAACATCAGCTGCTAGCGAAGTATGTTGGAACTCATCTTTGCTGTCTAAGAACGGGTATCCATTTAGAGCTATATGGGCATCATATATGCCCTGTCTTCCCAAAGCGTCGCCAACCCATTTAGATGCCATAGCAGCCGCCATTAATGGTACAATGTACCTGACACCACCAGTCAATTCGAACATTATGACCACTAGGGACACTGTAAATAAAATAATTATATATTATATAAAATCACAATATTTCTTCATTGCTATGTGATCATAATATGAAAAACATATAAAATAATAATATTGAGTCAATTTATTAGCAATTATTGCCTATTAGCTTATCGCCTGTACACATAGCTTCAAACCCAACTCTGATGTATTGTCCCCACATTCTTCTTCTTCACTTCATTTCAACAACCCGTTTTCGTCCAATGCTTGAACATGGGCCTCTTTACCGAACTTGCTAAGCCAGGGTTGTTGAGAGATATTGCTGTAATCTACAGGCTTGGCAGGCGAGCTTTGAGCTGATAGATACTGCAGCCTATCCATTAGACGTATGTCCCTTTTTGACACCCATGGCAAGACATGGGGCGGTCGGTCTATTCTAATACGGAAACCACATGGCGAGTGTTTTACATAATAATGTGAGTTTAGATAACTAGCAAAGAGAATGGGCGCTAAATGAATTATCCTCACAATTACATATTTTTTTTATTTATGAACTTTAGGCCGTGTTCAAACCAAATTGACTGTCAGCCGCCGAATGTGAGCATGCTCACTGTGAGCCCCAGTGTAAACGTGAAAATAAGGCAGTTCATTGTATTTCCACATATTCACTTTTTCGTTCACACCTAACCGACTACGTTATTACGCTATACGTAGACGCTTACATTCGGCGGCCGATTAATATAGCGTGTCACTACGCTCCGCAGACGTTGATTGGCTACATAGCTATACGTCAGCGTATTGGATCCAGCTCGGCCGGCGGACTCTATTATATATATACAAGCCGACTGTTTTGTTCACACTATTGGCGTATTGTAAGCTATAGCGTATTGTCAGCATACTGTGAATGAAAAATACCGTTTATTTTCACGTTTACACTGGGGCTCACTGTGAGCCTGCTCACATTCGGCGGCTGACAGTCAGTTTAGTTTGAACACAGCCTTAACGGTATTTTTCGTTCACAGTATGCTGAAAATACGCTATAGTTTATGTCCGTCCTTCCAATCAGCGTCCGCGGAGCGTAGTGACATGCTATATTAATCGGCCGCCGAATGTCAGCGTCTACGCATAGCGTAGTAACGTATCGTCGGTTAGATGTGAACGAAAAAGTGAATATGTATGGAAATACAATAAACTGCGTAACGTTCGCTCACTTTCGGCGGCTGACAGTCAGTTTGGTTTGAACACGGCCTTACATTTGAAGAATATTTTGCATAAATACCCAATACGAGCATTAAGGATTTTTTTTCAGCATTCTTCTCCTAAAAGCAACATAAAGATACCTGGTCGAAAACGCGGGCAATAACTAATTGAAAATAGGATAAATTATCGTTAAGTTGGTGAAAGTCAGAAGTCCAAGCATACTATTTATTTATTTATTACTGTTTTTTTAATTTAAATTTATTATAACAAAATATATAAATACCTGTCATTCTAGTGACCCCGCCAAGCACAGCTGCCGCGCCAACCATAGCATACAGCCCCGGAGTGATACAATCGTCGCCCGTCGAACATTCACCCGAGAACAGCCAAATCTTCGGATAGTTGTATGCCAATTGTTCGACACCTGAAATAAAATTTATAAATTGGATTAACGCTTAAGCGACATAGCAAAAATGTTGTACATGTCTAATATTGTTTAATCGTAAAAGCCATTTAAAATACAGTGATACCCCGAACTTACGCGATAGGTGGGACCATGGGATAGCCGTGTAAGTCGAATTCGCGTAAGTCGGGGTTCAACTTTCCCTATAAATACATATAAAATATGTGTAATCGGGACCAGTCTAAAAAAAACAATAGATCAGAAGAAACAAGTTTAATGATACGTTAAATTATAAATGATCTTTACATTATTACAGCATAATTGTAACATGGTTTCCATCTAAGCGATAATACCGTGACATTTGAATTCAAAGAGAAAGATTTTCACTTATTATTCCGGTCGATCAAATATGTTTGCTAATTCCTTTTTTTTATTCTAGATTCAAAGTCCCTTAAGTTTATTATGATAAAATTTAGTTGACACTCTAAAAGACAGTGTTTTTCGTTTCATGTTGGGTTAGGTTAGCAGTTAGTAGTTTGACTTGCAGCAAACCGAATACGCCGATGCACGTGGTGATCGAAAAAAAAACCGCGTATCTCCGAATTCGCGTAAAACGGGGTAGCGTAAGTCGGGGTATTACTGTATTAAATTAGCTTTGAATGCTAATGCTACAAACAATATCTGTACGTACCATAATATAAGTACAGATGTATATTTTTTTTAAAGGGAAAATAATTATGATTTCTGTTCGTCCTATCAACTTTGATGAAATTTGAAAGACTAGACTTTAGACTGTAGACTCTAGAGCAGTGGTTCCCAACCTTTAAACGATGGAAGACCATTTTACAAAAATTTTAACTTGTTACGGACCACCTGTTCTGCGTAATCACACTAAAATTAACACTATTACAATAAATTATGTGTGTTTTAAAATACTATGTTGAGAGAATAGATATTTTGCTGCGTAGCAATATCTTTTGGGCAGCTTCAAGTCCATTTTCTGTGCTACCATGGACCATCAGTGGTCCGCGGACCACCGGTTGGGAACCAGTGCTCTAGAGTTTTGGGACAGGACATTGGTCACCTTTTGTCGCGAAAGCTACCCATTAGCAAGTAGCCATTTCACGTAAACTTTTTTTTTCGGATGGAAATAATAATATGTAGTTAGCGACGAGGCTTTTGCTACTTCACCGGGCATAAAGGCGAGCAGAACTCCAGCCTTAATAAATTGATTAAAAACTAAGCAACCTGCGCAAGAGGCCGCCCCCTGTGGGGCTTGGAACTCGGCTCAGGGCGGTCGCTGGCGATGAGATTGAGGGATTATGACTTTTAGTATTTTAGGGGAGTTTTGTGCAACAGTCGCTCTACTTTACAGTTCTCGGGCCTCTCGGACTTCGGGTCTACGAGGGCATCGAATGGTCTTTTGCAAACTAAGGGTCAGGAGGACGATAGGAGACGCATCGCGTTCGCGAGCGCACTCTTGTCCGGCGGGTCGGATAGTCACGTAAACTAAGTCGAACAAAATCTAGTTAAATATTTTTTAATTAACATACTTCATAATAAACTTACCAATTCCCACAATCCTTCCAGCAATGGCTCCAAGGCAAAGACTGGGTATAAACAATCCGCATGGCACCTTGATACCGAAGGTGAAGATAGTCATGACTAACTTCAATATCAAAGCCAGTACCAGCAACCAAATGGCGCGGTACACGCCTGGACCAGCGGCCGCCTTTTCAATGGCCGAATTTACATCAGTAAAGTTGCGGTTGTAATCACTATAAAGAAAAACACATTACACGTAGGTAAACTAGATGAGAATGTAATATTTGTCTAGCGTAAATTGTAATCATCATCGGAATGAAAAGACTATGAGAAAACATGAATACACAAAACCTTTTTTACTTTTTTATAACACTATTTATATGACGCAGTTCTTATTAATTTTGTATTTCGATGACGACAATATCCAAATAAGAATATCGATTATTCTGTAAAAGATTAAATTGCATTCAATAGTGGTTGTCAACTTACCACAGAGGATCAGAATTGGAGATGCCACACTGATTGAACAGCAAGTATATAAGTTCGCTGGTATTCATGCGCGTGTAGGGGTTGGGATACGCGATCACAGCAGTAACTAACGTCACCACTAATACTTCGGTTACTGGGTACTGGCCGAGCTTGGAAAACTTGCGGTAGCGGCACCAATAGATGTTTGCCTTTATGAATATTGTTGCTATACAACCCTGTAAAGAAAACGAAAAGTTTTAAACAGGGAATTTCCATTAAAAAAATCTTTGCTAAGTCCAATATAGGTCCTTTCCATTCCAAATTATATTTTGAGCTTTATTTTTTTTTTGTATCTCAATACTTGCTTTAGGCCATAGGACTCGAAACTTTCTCATAGACCCCTTTAAAAACTTTACTGGTTTCGGTGGACCCCCTCTTGCTCCATTTCTATCAAGTTTCAAAATTGGTACTTGTGAAACCAATTTTGTTACACATACCTACACCCCCAGCCACATTCCCTATCCAGGATTCCATTCCCATTTAGACCACTTTGGGAATAGTTGCTTTAGGCAATAAAAATGCCACATGCCACATATACGCGTATGACTACTCATCTATTTACAATAATACATACCAATACAATCATCATCAATCATTCATTCCGTCTATACTAACGACTATTCACTTACACAAAAAAAAGTTCATTACCACACACTGAATGGTATTTTTTGTGTTACAATCTAAAGTTAACTATATATAAAATATTGCATTTATTTAATACTATGTATTATAATTAAATAGAAATATGACAATTACAACTAAGATACTCACTCCAATAATACCGAGGCCCACAAAAGGTATCAGCTCGAAGAAAATCCAAGGTTTGTTGTACTCCACGAAGAATAAAACTGAATGCTCATTGCCGAAGGGATTTATTGACCGTAGAATGAAAGCGGCAATCAAAGCGCAGAAGAACGATCGCCATAACGTCTTCAATGGGAAGTAGTATGATACCTGAAAGCAGATTACGTAAATAAATTGTATACACCAACCATGTGAATCACAAAGCTGCATCAACTATTTGTTACTAAAGAACTATAAATATACAAATAACTAATAAAAATTTCTATAATCTTAGTTAGTGTGTAAAATTAGTTTTTTGTTTTACTTTGGTGTATGGATTCATCAAGACAAATCCAGGCAAGCCATTTGTCACTGAACAATCAATTACATAACATTTCGGACTGAGATATCTGTATTAACTTAATTTTCACAAAATAGGAATAAAAATTGAAGTCAATTTAATTCACCTCTTCCAAACTGAACAGCACTCCGCCAATAGGTGCTCCGAAGGCCACAGATACGCCGGCTGCCGCCGCAGCTGATAGTATTTCACGCTTCTTTGCTTCATTACGACCATACTTCGGAAATAGGTATGAAAGAATATTACCTGATAAATAAAAAATATACATAAGAAGATATTCTTAAAATACACACCCCAACCACAAAACAACATGAAAATAATACTTACCCAGACAGCTGGCAATATGGACCATGGGACCCTCTTTACCAAGTGACAGACCCGAAGATACAGAGAGAATTAAACCCACTACTTTGATGATGAGCGTCCATTTGCCCAGGTATCCACGGATGATAAAACCACTCAATATTGTCTTGATCTCAGGAATACCTGTAAATTACTCATTGTTAAATATACTATTTTTGTTATGTAATGTGTTTGTAAGAATGATCTGCCAAGTGATTAAATCTTATGACTACCTCACCAACTAAATCATCTTGAACAAGATGCGTTTATGCCATTTATTCTAGGATTTTTAAAAATAAAAGTGGAACAGTGATCCTTATAGGGTACTAACGTAACAATTATGGTTGATTTATTAAATTGTCTCCTTAATTTTTTTTAAAATAATAAATTCATTATTCATACCTGAACCACAAGCATAAGGAGCGAACATTCTGACTAAAGAAGCTGATAGAGCCGCAAAAACTAGAGCCCATACGATGTAGAAGAGGTAGCTGACAATGTAAGCTCCTGGACCTTCGCGTTTACCGCCCAGCACTTGAGGCCATGTCAACCACTGTGGAGCAAAATATTAGCACTTATATTGACTTACATTTAAGAATTTGAAAAAACTACTTGCATGTATGGATTTTCGTTTGTATGTGCTTTTATTATAAGATAGTACATATTGATATGTTTTACTAGCAAATCGTGTTAATTTGCTTATAAAAATAAACAAGATTAAATGTACCTGTGAACAATTGCCAGTATCAAAGGTAGTATCTGTGTCGGACCAGCAACACTGTTCCCTGTTGAGCCAGAATGCTTGCGGGCATATTCCGAATTTAAGATCTGTCATCCATGACGCGCCAATATCAATAACGCCAGCTACCATACCTGTGCATACCCCTACAAGGAGTACACACACCCATCCTGACCATGCGTCATGAGCTCCCTGTAAGGACAAAAAGTCTGATATTAACAATGTAAGGTCACAAAATGTTAAACAATTGTAATACATGTTTAAGTTGTTAATCCACTTTATTAACCATCCATGTCAAAAGCATACTGTAAGAAATTACCACTTCAATAATAAGCAGTTTCCGAAAACTGCAGCATACTCCATTGACTGGTACAATAATTAATTAATAAAGCAACTTAATTGACTATGAAGTTGACTTGGGCTTAATAATAAGTTTTGTTTTGATTGATAATATGATCTAACCTTTATTAGGTCCCATATAGAATCCTGTCTCTTTTTCACTATATATCTGTGTCGCATGCGATCTCGTGCGATATCGCGTTGCCAATCGATTGTGTGGAAGTCATCATATTGACCAATACCAGGGATGTCATCGTCCGCTAAAAAGAAAAATGATCAACAAGGTATGTATTAATATATAAAGGTATATAGAAAATAATTAAGTATATTATGTAATGTATGCTTTTTAATAATAATATTAACTGCTAATGCACTATTGGACTTTGCCTGTTAGTTTATTATTACTATAGCCTATGGCAAGAAAATCCCCAACAAAACTTTAAAATTCTATAAACTTTTCTCTTTTTCTAAACTGTCCCTGGGAAAAACCTCAACAAGGATTTCATTTCAACCTTAGTATGCATGTTCCTCTAAGCAGTCTAAATCAATAAATGAAAACATCATTTGTATATTAAATGTGTCACAAAGTCAGTGTGAAGATTACTGGGCCATGGCTGAACAATGTATGGGAAACACTGTACAAGACCATTTAAAAGAAAGAACCTAAAACCTTCCTACTAATATCATACCAAATGCAAGGGATTTGTGTTGTGTGTCAAGTCCAAATTTCGAAAAGGACTCATTTTACAAGTTTTTGATATAATTTCGTAATGTACTTTCAATATCAGTCAAATCACTTTAGATATCTCATTTTTCAATTATATATCGAATAATCATCTGTGCAAATTTAAAAATTACTCTGCATAGCCATCAGTGAAATAACTAATAGTACCTATTTCATTGTGATTTTATATTCAATATAATAAAAAGATATTTAATATTTTTATAAGTTGAAAAGGTTGAAAGCCTAATATTGCAACACCACTTTACACTGTCAAAATCAGTCATGTGACTAGAAGCTAAAGTGAAAGTACTATGCAAACTAGGTAAAATAAAAACTGTACAATGATTAAATGTATACTTTTTCAACAAATTCATTCATTTCAGTAAAACAAATTATTTAGCTAAGCATAAAAACTGATAATCATGTAGACAGATTTGGATATTATTTTATGGTTCAGTTCATAATTGTCAGGTGAAGATGTTTCTTTTTTGAGTTTGCTTTCATATCAAAATATTTGTTGAACAATGCCAAGTAGGTTCTACAAACCATAATTCATGGATTTCTGGAATATTATGAATAGAATTATAAAATTGCACAGTGGATCAATTTTAGATTTAATGATTTGTAAAGAATTAATTGATAAATCTTTTATTTTCTTGAGTTTTATGTCATTTGGTATGTCACATAGACAGTTAAACTAAGATTTATTGTAGATTAAGAGCATTATGGCAGCATTTAGCAATCTGGGGGCTTTTGATGTAATAGCAACATAGGTATTTCTTATTTTAGTTCACTAACATCTTCAAAAATAAATTTAACTGTAGTAAATCTGGTCTACAATCATCAAAAAAGATAGTACAAGCCTAGTGCTCACTCTAAGAACATTTATAGACATCATGCATGTCCATTAAGCGCAATCTGTTATTACATTTTAATTAGGTATCGATTTTTCTTTGCCATGACACATAGGTGTGTTCCAATACATCCAATTGTTTTAAATCAGTTAACTAACATTTATACAATATTGCTCATTGTTTCTAATACTGTTAATCATAACAATCTATAATTCGACGTATGTATTTTTTAAGGCATCTTTATAGCCTTGTCAAGTTTTATGCATACTATTTCAAGAGGCTTAAAACAGGTAGAGTCGTTAACGATAATAACATGTTTGCGTTCCAGAGAATAGAGGTTTAGCAGCCAATCAATTACATTAAGAAAGAACTACATTTAAAACAGATAGGAAATGAAACATATTTCAAATATAGAACACCATACTCACTTTGCATTCCGGAAAATATAACTGCGTCCCCTGCAACAATAACACTATTTACTTAAAAACATAAGACGATAAAACACTTTTTTATAATGATTAATGACTAAACATTTTGTTATCAGCCATGCTTAATTTATCTATTATTACTATATCGTTAATAACACAAAGAAACGATACCAAATAGAAGAAAAACTAATGATTTTTTGGTTGAATATTGAAAATGTATGTGACGAATGAACGTAATGTCAAGCCAAATGTCAAAAAAGTGTTGCCATATAATGTTTTTCAAAACTACCAAGGTACCAAGTAATTTAATGTTACGAAAATGGTTAATAGCGAATCGCAACTTGAATGTACCTAATTTAGTTTTGTGTAATTATACCAATTATATTAAATGGGAATTTTATATAGTAAGGTTTAACATAAATGAACTGAGTCTAAGCAGTTCTTGTGGTATGGGAGCGGCACGGGAAATGTAATTGTCTTATCGTTTCGTCAAACTCGAAGTCATTTAACTGTTACTTACTTAGTGTTTACATAAATAAATAAAATAAATATATTTACGTGGACCTAATTACAGACACTTGTAAATAGTCAACACATTTTTATAGCATTATATTTAAGTTGTATTAATAACTTTAATTTGCATACATTTAGTTTATATCATCATTATTATTATTTAATAAATTATATTATTATTATGTTATTTGACGGTTTAAATCGCCGTTAGTTATTTTTAACAAAACGCACGAGATTGGCACCGGAGATAAATGTCTTCCCATTAGGGTTTTCACTAAATACGGTACCTTAAGTATCTTTCGATTTCTATAAAATAAACCAATTTAAATTCAAGTATAGTTTTTTTTTATAATTTAACGTACCTACTTAGATTTTGAACTTATGGAGTAGCCCAGGAGGCAGTGCCGGCGTTACGGCCCAGGGCGCCAAATTTGAGGGCGCGATTGGTGGGGGTGGGATGCTTCCCCCGCCAAACTAGAATGCGTGTCGGATGGTGGGGATAGCTAAACTTTTGAGAGTGGCGCGAAGTCGCCGATTTGTGTAAGGGGTAAGGGGGACTACGGGGGAAGGTAAACAGTGGTTTGTAAATCTAGAACAATAGACTGTAGCTATACGATTTATCTGTCGATAAAGCGGTAATTAGGATTTAGTTCCAAAACAAAAACAGGGATAGCGTTAGGTCTAAGCAATGCGCGACCTTGACAAAAACAAAAAATCAGTTGGCGTGCTACAAAACTACGAGTAGGACGCGTATTATTTATGGGATGTTTAGTGTGACAAAACGTTATGTCCGAAGACTTCTAATATCGGTAAGTATTCTTTTATACGTATTATTTTCATGTAAATTATATTTGAATTCGAGTAAACTACGTTATAAATAAGAAAATTAAATGTGAAAAAAACATAACCTACAAATTCAAGTCATATGTCAGGGGCCATCAACATTTTAAGAAACACGTATTCTTACAGAAATGTATTACCTTTTATTTATTTATTTAATATTTATTGCACACAAGAAACATGAAATTACATAACACAAGGACAATATACAAAACAGGTACAGCTAATTTCTATGAAGAAATTTATTTCAACAGACCTACGGAAGTGAGACATCAAAGCATAAGGCAACGTGCACAATTTAAAAATAATTAGAAACTAACAAAGTACCTAATAACAAACCTAATTAATATAATAAACACTACATACAAGATAAACATGTACTTACATCATGAAATGATACTAATATTATTATAATATAAAAATTATATATAAATAATATTATATATAAACATAATAATAAATAAATAAATATATGAATTAACAAGAGAGAGATAATACAATTTTACTCTCTTCTTAAAAACAGAGATGGAAGGGCTGTCAAGGACAGTGTGTGGCAGTGAATTGCCCAACCTAGCTGCGTGCAAGGTAAAATAATATTTGTAGAAATCCGAGTGATGATGACGAATGGAGAGAAGAGTCCAAACATTGGAGCGACAAGGTTTATCCAGAGGACGAGAGAACTTGAAATGCTCACGGAGATAAGGGGGGGGGGCAGAAGGGTTATTTAAGACACTATAAAGACATAAGAGAATGTGTGTAATCAGGGTATTAAACTGAACAACTTTTTCCAAGGAACATTTATATAATAATATACACACATCAACACGGTCTAGGGATATTTCATACTCAATTAAATAACTCGAAAAGTACTGGCCGCATTGGAATCTTATATACACCGATTTGTTTGTAATTTATCTCAGACAAATTCGTAATTCAAATTTTTGAAAATTCTTTTGTTTCGGTGGCATAAAAATGTCTTGATGTGTAGGAGAGGGAATTTTCATTTGTGCGAAATTTAGAAAACAATACGAATTATGTTTAGTTACAGTTTTTTTCATTTTTAAACGAAAGATAAAGTTAAAATTGAGGTATTGTAGCCATGCAACGCAAACATTTGACGAGGGCGGAGATGTTACGAGCTGTGGGAATGCTGGAAGCTGGGTCTGTTCAGCGTAATGTTGCTGAGGCCATAGGGACCCACCAAAATGTAATTTCAAGATTGTGGACACGCTATCGTGCCACAGGTGAAGTAGTGGAGAGGCACCGGGGGCCAAGTCGCATCACTACCCCCTAGACAAGACCGATTTTTGCAAATTACTGCGCGAGCTCAACCAAATGCAACGGCGACTCAATTGGTTCAAAGGCTGCGAGTGGAACACCAAGTGCTTGTGAGTGACCAAACTGTAAGAAGGCGAGTGCATGAAAGCAATCTACGCTCTCGTAGACCACTCCGGGTCCCACCTTTACGGAGAG
Source organism: Nycteola revayana (assembly GCA_947037095.2). Classification (NCBI taxonomy): domain Eukaryota; kingdom Metazoa; phylum Arthropoda; class Insecta; order Lepidoptera; family Nolidae; genus Nycteola; species Nycteola revayana. The sequence continues at coordinate 10,175,439 of OX344842.1, read as the reverse complement.
GCAATCGTGGACGACGATTAGAATGGGTTCGGAACCACGTGGACTGGGGCCGTGAGCAATGGTCCAATGTGCTGTTCACGGATGAATCCAGGTTCGGCTTCCATCCAGATTCACGAAGGACGCGTGTTTGGCGAGTTCCTGGACGATGGAGCCGTATTCAGAACCCTCAGGAAGTTCACCCATACCAAGGAGGAACAATTATGGTTTGGGCAGGAATTCGTCTTGGAGGACGGACGGATCTCGTTTGGGTGCGGGGCAAAATGATGGCAAAATGATGGCAGAACGATACGTCCAACAGGTGCTGGGGCCCGTAATCTTGCCCCACAGAACAAAAATGGGGCAAGATTTCCTGCTCATGCACGACAATGCCCGGGCACACACGGCGAGAACGGTAGCAGCTTGGTTACTTACACACAATGTTAGGGCCTTAGACTGGCCTGCTCAATCGCCATATCTAAATCCCATTGAGCATGCGTGGGATATGCTGCAAAGAAGAGCTCTGAAGGAAGTTCCTGAAAATCAACTTTTTGCGCACCTCAGAAGGACATGGGACAATATTCCGCAGCAAGACATTGACAACCTTGTTCTGAGCATGCCGAATCGTTGCCAATGTGTTATGAACATCATGGGCGCTTTCTCAGACTACTAACTTCAAGTTTATAAACACAAATTAAATGATTTTTCTATTTTTTTCAGTTTTTACTCATAAATTAAAAGTTAATTCATATACGGTTTCCGACTATGCTTCATTTTTTTTCCATAAAATCCTGAAATTTTAATCGAAGTACCTTAACCATTATTAAAAAATGGAAAACCCTATTGCAATAACCCACAATAATGAAGACATTTTTATCGAAGTAATAGTCCATGATGATGTTAATCTAGAGCGTTAACTTGTAATTCTAAACGATGTCCAGGAAACCGGCGCAAATTCATTTACAATTCCATTTCAATACGATAAGAACAGGCTACGTTAAGTGGTACATCCTTCAACGTACTGCGTCCACATAATCGCGATTATATACCGGGGGACTGTTGAAACTCGAGAAGAGTACTGCGGCACTCTTTGTCCGATTGACTTCGCTTCTCTACTTTCTGGACCATTTACTTAAGGCATTTGATGCTGATTGTAGAGCGTCGTGAATGGCGGCTGGACTGTGGCAAGAGTAGTATAAAGCGGTGTCGTCCGCGAAGAAAGACTACTCCTCTCCTTGTCCGATTAAATCGGAAAAGGGGCGGAGTAGTCTTCTTCCACACTATACCTAAAGGTTCTCCCCGAGAGGTAGTCTCGTATAATATGCAAGAGATGGTCGGTCGGAAGGTGCCGACCTTGAGTTAGTACAGCTTATAAATTAAGCCATTGTGCCACACAAAGCGCAGCAATGTTGATACGCAGTTGTAGAGACTCAAGGTTGCAACGGCAAATTATACGAACTGTGTTCACCGCTAGCGTTTCCAGGAGTCCGGATAAAGCCGGAAATAGTAAGGCATTTTGATAGCGTGTCCGGTCAAAATAAATGATAATCGGCTTTTTACATTTCGCAAACGAGAGACTTAAATATGCTTGATTTAACAAACATATTTTTTGTCAAAATCCTGAATTATGTAGGATGTCCGGTCTTTTTACCTAAATGTCCGGCCAAACTGGCTGGTCTGTCCGGCTATAAGGTTTGGCGACCTGGCAACCCTACTCGCCGCTGCTACCGATTCAAACTATACTTTGATTTAACTATAGCAGAATACTCTATGCAATCCGGACCCATGAATGAGGAATTAGGGCTTTTAGATTTTTTGTTGCACAAAGCAGTTTCGTGCAACTGTCGCTCTACTTTACATTCCGCGGAACTCTCGTACTTCAGGAATACATGAGGTCCAGTGTCAAAGATATCTAAAGATCTTTGCGCGTTGAAACAAAATAATAAACTCGGCCGCTATATGATACGGACGCGGTTTCATTCTGCTCCCGTTCTTGTGGGAATTTTATAAATATAGCCTATGTTACTTCTGGATAACGTAGATTTTTAATGGTGAAAGAATTTTTTAAATCGCTCCAGCAGTTTCACTGCTGTTTCGCAAACAATAAATTTTTTCTTCTTTATAATATTAACATAGAACTACGTATGTACTTATATTACCATATACGTCAAGATTACGCAAATGTTATTAACCCATAACATATACATTGAATTCTTCTTAATAGTTACTAATTTTTCACCATTTCACGATAACGACGAGCAAGACGATATGTTAGATAGAAGAAAACAATATTTCTGTGATGGAAGATAATTCTGTCGCAATATTTAGGTCGACAATGACTTCTCATGATAATATTAAAAGATGCAAACGATGAATGTTTTCTAAAACCACCATGACAAAACTGCACAGTTTTGAATTACATATTATGCACGTTATTACTGAGGCATGACTTCAACGACACAACTTCTCTAAAGAAAATGAGTGTGAAATGGAAGCATGGATATCAATCTATTTATAATAATAACTTATGTCTTACCCACTGAAGAACTGAAGTATTGAGCTATGTAAGCTTAAAAAAATAAAAAGAATAAAGGTCGTTAATAACCACTCAACAACAACTACAAACTTAGCAACCTACGCAGGACGGCACTTCCTGTGGGACTTGCAACTCGGATCAGAAAGTGTAACCTGTGGCCCTGTATTATTAATACGACTTATTATGCGATATCTACGTCCCTGTATCTAACATTTCAGAAAAATTACTTAGCATATCTAATAATCGGAACGTGTTTTTATTAAATTGCCACAATACAACAAAAGATGCTTCCATTTCGGGTTGGTTTAGAGTTAGATTAGTGTAGCATTGTTCACAACTAATAAGACATAGGTAACCGTAGTAAGTTCAGTAAAAGCTATTACTAAATAGTTAATATTTTGCACAGTAAGAAAATAAAAGTCTGAAGTCATTATATTGCTGATTCGTTAAATAAATCTATAATTTAATCAAACAGTCTGTTTCGTTGCTTGTTCTTAGTAAATGTTGCGTTTTAGGAAACGGGTATATACTTATATGACTAAAATGGACTTACAGCTAGCACTGGCGTTTGAATTTCTTCCGCTGTGCTCGTAGAGTTGAAAGGTACCGTGGTTAGTGGGAGTGGTTACTCCAGCGCCTGCCTGCTGTAACCCCGCTGTGATATCTACCATGTCATCCTCCACGGGAGAATGTACACCACGTCCATTACCGACGGTTGTGCCCTGTTGAATAATTAAAATTAGTAAAAGAAATAGCAACATATGTACAGTAGTGGTACCCTTTTGATGATATGGTTTTTATTTGGATTGAAACAGTTCCTATTTATCTAAATGACGTGGTTGCAAAACTGACGACTACTATATTTAGTAGAGTACCGGTGGATAACAGATTAGACCGTAGGTAGGTACTATCTAGACACGCTGGATATCTATTTGTGTTATAAATTATAATACTTATAATAAATAGTCATATGGAAATGACCATTTATTATAAGTAAGTAAATATAGTCGTAATGCGTGATCTTTTAAAACATGTGTAATATTTTCATGTGATGTGTATAAATGTAAATGTCCGTTTGTTTGTTACGCTTTGACGCGAAAACTGCTCAACCAATCATCATGAAACTTTGTACACATATTTGTAACAAGACTTAATTATGTGAAGGTAGATTTATGTTTGTATACCTACTAGAGTGAACAGTCCGTGAATGAGTCTTGTTATAATCGAGTTTCGTTGTTCGTTGTCATTTATGTCAAAATCAAATCATCCAATGTCACTGTCAAGTTGACAATTCTGAATTGAACGGTGATTATAACAAGTTGCTGACAGGAGCCAGTCTTGAACGAGGCACCGGCGTGATAAGTTTAAGGTTAGTAAAATAGTGTTAACATGTACTGAATTTGTTTGAGATTGATAATAAATATTGTTATTGCGTTGATTTATCTATTCGTTTTAATTCTATGATTCCCTTCTGAGGTAAAATTACATCTCAGAAGTGGGATAAGCGAGACATTTTGTTTTGTGGTGAACCACCCCACGAGCTCGACCGTCGATAAATATAACCATATTCGTTTAAAAACTGAAAATCAACGCAATTACAAGAAGAAAAATAAGAATGTGTGTGGTTTGATATAATGTGATAACGTTGTGAATACCGATTTGGCCGATTGAAGCGGATGCGGTTAGCTGTTTTATTTTTTATTTTTAAAGAAACCGTTGAACGTATTTTTGATGGATATAAATTTAAACTAATAAATAGATATTTAATTGAAATATTACTTTGAAACAGTAGTTCAGTATAATTATCGTCAAGAAATGATAAAATCCTTATAAAATCATCAAATGTTTTCGTGATGAAAACAGATTAAAAAGATAACGGCCAATTTTTATTTTCTACAATTTATCAATTTTGTTGAGGTGACCTACTTTACATAAGAAATACAAGTTACAAAGAGAACTATATTGAACACAATATCGAGAAATAAATCAGGAAACCCAAAAAGTGCCACCATTTTTGTGATGCAAACAGATTAAAAAAAAAAAAAAAAAAAAAAAAAACTCATATACCTACGTTAGAATTTAAATTTAGTGACTTTGCTTTGCAAGGTTTTAATTTTACATGGTACATTAACAAAATGTTCGAAGTTTCAGGAAAATGAGTGACAAAGAACTCAATTCTGACCATCGACGCACCAGCAACCATTCTTGCAACTACGAATGGCGAGACCTAGAGGAAAATGGGAGGCACAGTCGTAGCCGCAGTCGCAGTGGCCGTGGTGATTGCCAACAACGACCACAAGGAGCTCGAGGGCGCAGTTCAGCTCGTGATCGACGGCACAGCAGCAGAGCATCACATCATCATAAGCTAAGAAGCCGAAGCAGTAGCAGAGCGCGAAAGTTGCTCGAGCAGGAACGCGAGCTGTCTAGAGAGAGGGCTAAATTAAGAACCCTTGAAAACCAGGTACGTAAAGAACGGGAGAGATTAACGGAACGGAACAGATCACGTAGGCGTTTAGAAACGCTTGAGCCTGGCCCAAGCCATCGTGTGCAGGCAAACTGCGATAAAAATTCACAACAGTGCCGTTCCTTAATCAATCCCGTCAAACGTGTGACCAGCGATGAACCACACGAAACACACGACAACAAGAAGACTAAATTTATGACTACGGACCTGTTTGAGGATTTTTTCTTGAAACTTTTCAAATCTAAGGCAGGGGATCGTGAATCGTTTTTGAGTTCAACTTTGAATAACGTTATTCCAGACTTCGACCCCATGTCGAAAGAACAAACTATTAATATCTGGCTTGATAAAGTGGATGAATGTTCCGAAATTTATAATTGGAACGATAAACAAACGGTTCACTATGCCCTGCCTAAACTTACCGGACTGGCTAAGACATGGTTCCAGGGTCTACCCTCTATCAAGCATACTTGGCTTGAATGGAAGTCTATGCTTAAAGAATCATTTCCTGCTACGGAAAATTATGCAGAACTTTTGACAGATATGCTTAATAGACGGGTACGCTCTGGAGAATCTTATGAACTCTATTATTTTGGCAAAATCAATTTATTGAATAGATGTAAAATATTTGGAAAGCAAGCAGTGGATTGTTTACTTTATGGGGTCGAAGACAGAGGTGTGCGTGTAGGTGCTCAAGCTGCAAAATTCGATAAACCAGAAGATGTACTCGAATTTTTTAAAACCATTAAATGTCATAATAGAAACCAGTTAGATTTTAATAAAGATAAGCGCCCTACCTCTACATCAGTAGGTAATAACTCGGTAAAGAATACAGATTATAAAAATAGTGGTGTACGAGGGTCAATTAAGTGCTTTAACTGTCAGAGTATTGGTCATCCTAGTTTCAAGTGCCCTAAACCAATAGTCAAATGCAACAACTGTAGTTTTATGGGACACGAGAGTTCCCATTGTCCTAGGTTAAAGGATCAAACGAAAACGGCAAAGGATAAAGAGGCCCTCGAAGTTTCTTACACTGAAAATAGTAACGACAAGTATAAGGTAATGATAAATATCAATGGAATTGCTACAGTGTGCCAGTTGGATTTAGGTAGTCAGGCAACATTAATTCGTAAAAATAATGCCTCACGATTAGGATTAAATTGGGAAAGCATTGATGGCCCATATTTAAGAGGATTAGGGAACGTACCATACTTACCACTAGGGCGTACTCTAGTGAATATAGACGTGCAGGGTATCTCGGAAAGGGATGTCGAAGTACTTATTGTAGATGACCACTTAATTAATTATGACGTTTTACTTGGACATAGTTTCACTGAACGACCTACGCTTAAAATAATTAAAACTCCAACAGATCTAATATTTGAGCGGGTAGAACAAGATAACCATTCTAAATTACATCTTCGTACAACTTGTGATGTTACAGTGGACATTGGTGAGATGGTTTCTGTCCCTGTAAGGTCAAATGTTGCTTTCACCGGAAATATCTATGTAGGCGGGTCGGTAAGAGGCGGCGCGGGTCGTGAGTACTATCTGTTACCGGGAGAATATGAAATTCATAATTCCGAATGTAATTTGTTAGTTCAAAACGTTGGTTCGAACCCAGTATGTTTTAAAGAGAACACTCTCATAACACGCGCTCAGCCTGTAAGATCGGGTTATTTAAACTTACATGTTTTAAGTATCGTAAATGATTTGAATAATCACGTCTCTGTCACTCCTAATTGCGGAAGTCAGTTGTCGAAAAATCAAAACCGTCAATGCGTCAAATTGCTCGACAGATACAAGGTGTTTCTCCACCGGTATGCACGACTTGGGCTTCACCAACGTTACGGAAATGGATATTCACCTCAAGGATTCTACCCCGGTTGTCTATAGGCCATACCGGTTACCGTACTCTGAGCGTAAATTAGTCCAGGACACGGTCACTGATATGATCGAACATGGTATCGTGCGAGAGTCTAACTCTCCATATGCCAGTCCAATTGTCCTAGTTAAAAAGAAATCAGGTGAAAAGCGTCTCTGCGTTGACTATCGCGCCCTTAATAGTCGCACAAAAAGAGACCACTATCCCCTACCGAGAATTGACGACCTGTTGGATCAGCTCTCAGGTCAATCTGTGTTCACGTCACTTGATTTGGCCTCAGGCTATCATCAGATTGCTATAGCTGAGCAATCCAAGGAGAAAACTGCATTTGTCACCCCCGATGGACAATATGAGTATAATCGTATGCCTTTTGGGTTGGCAAATGCCCCCGCAGTTTTTCAGAGAGCGATCCACAAGATTCTCAGTAAGACCAAAGTCGCATATGTAGTTATATATATGGATGATATACTGATAACGTCAAGAAATTTCGAGGAAGGACTGACACGCCTCGAAGAAGTGCTAGCCCTCCTACGTGAGGCAGGGTTAACGCTTAAAATGGAAAAATGCCACTTCTTCCAAGAACGCCTTGATTTTCTTGGATTCGAAATAGATAAAGACGGTATCAGACCTGGGATCCAAAAGACTGAAGCGGTGTCCAAGTTCCCTGCTCCCCGAAATCAACATGAGGTTAGGAGGTTCCTTGGACTCGCAAGTTTCTTTAGAAGGTTTGTGAAAGGATTTGCAATTATTGCTAGGCCTTTGACAAACCTTTTGAAAAAGGACACGCCTTGGAGCTGGGGAAAATTACAAATGGAATCCTTTGACTCCATTAAAAAGCACCTTACTGAAAGACCTGTCCTAGCCTTGTACAATCCCAATGCCGAAACCCAATTACACACCGACGCGAGCAAATTCGGAGTTGCAGGCATCTTATTACAAAGAAAAGATTCCGATCACTGGCGACCAATAGCATACTTTAGTCGCCAGACGTCAGCCGATGAGATGCAGTTGCACTCATTCGAGCTAGAGACGCTTGCAGTTGTTTGTGCTTTGAATAAATTCCGTACATATTTCATTGGCATGAAGTTCACTATCATAACCGATTGCAACGCATTACGCTCTACTTTCACCAAAAGAGATCTCATACCTCGCATATCTAATTGGTGGATCCAATTTTTGGAATTCGACTGTGATATCGAGTATCGTCCTGGTGAAAGAATGTCACACGTTGACGCACTCAGTAGGGGTCCAATCTCAGTACCATCGGAAGACGTTCACATTCTAGACATTATGCCGGTTGGTATGGAGGACTGGATTTCTACGGTTCAGTCTTCTGACGAAGAAGTCAGACGTATTAAAGATGTTTTAGAAGACCCAGAAACCTCTAAGATAGCAGGTATTTATAAGGAATACACTATCAAAAACGGACGAGTCTTTAGAACTCTAGGTGAGGGTGTTACTAGGTGGGTAGTCCCAAAAGGCGTGCGTTGGCAACTCCTAAAATCCAATCACGATGATGTAGGGCATTTCGGCTTCGAGAAAACCTTGGGCCGAATAAAATCACTCTTCTGGTTCCCGAAGATGCGAAAATTCATTAAAAAATATGTAACAGCATGCCTTGAGTGTGCTCACCACAAACTGCCTTCGGGAAGCAAAGAGGGATTGCTTCACCCAATCCCCAAAATAGAGATACCGTTCCACACTTTACACGCCGACCACCTGGGTCCGTTTCCTCGGAGTAAGCGAGGATACACATACATACTTGTGATAGTCGACGCCTTTACCAAGTATGTTAGCATTTCACCGGTTTGAAGTACAAAAACCAAAGAGAGTATAAAAGTATTGAAGACTCTCTTTAGTTATTTTGGGTCTCCCTCGCGGCTCATAACGGACAGAGGCACAAGTTTCACTAGCAAGAAGTTTAAGACGTTCGTGCAATCGATTGGTGCAAAACACATCCTCAATTCTGTTGCAACACCGAGAGCAAATGGACAAGTCGAAAGGTATAACCGGACGATTCTTGCATCTCTTGGGTCCATGGCTCACGGTAAAAACAAAAATGCTTGGGACGAACTTCTACCAGATATTCAGCTAGGGCTTAATACAACAGTTCATGACGTAACAAGAAAAACACCTACTGAGTTATTATTAGGTAAGACGGTGGTGAATCCGAGCCAAGGCATATTAAATAACGTTATTGATGACATAGGACAGAGTGGTAATCAAACTTTGGAAGAAATTAGGTCTGTAGCGAGTGAACGAATTAAAAAAAATCAGGAGACAAATAAAAATCGGTATGACAAACACAGGAAAAGGGCCACAAATTATAAGTAGGGCGATCTGGTTAGGATAGCTAGGGCAGTAGTATCGGCACCGGGTCAATCTAAAAAGTTAGAAGCGAAGTGTCAAGGTCCATACAGAATAAAGAAAGTCCTACCTAATGATCGATTCCTCGTTGTAGACACCCCTTTAACTAGAAAAGGAGCAAAGTACGAATCAATTGTTGCTATTGACAAAATTTATCCGTGTTTGAGTTTCAACGCCCCTGCTTGCTCATCCAGCGATGAAAATGACGATGAGAGTGACACCAATTAAAATGAATAGTTAATGTAATTTCTTTGATTTGAGTTTTGATTATTTAATTTGTGACTTAATATTATATGTACATGTTCTCTAACTCATGATTTAGAATAATTGCGATGTACTAGCTAGATGGCATCTGGCATATGAATTTGCCAGTCATTTAGAGATGTTAAGTGAGTGTGGGTGCTTTGAGTCGGGCAGGATTGGCGTTAGGATTCGCCGCCCACGAATTACTCAAAGTACTACTGTCGATGACGGAGTGACGGTGAAGGAAGTAGCCTCACTTCGCTAGGCAATAGTTATGATTATGGATTAAGTGAGGGTACTTTGAGTCGGGCTGGATTGGCGTTGGGATTCGCCGCCCAGGATTGGCTCAGGTATCGCTGCCGAAGATGGAGTGATGGCGAAGGAAGTAGCCTAACTTCGCTCGGCAATAGATAGACGAATAGTTGGGAATGTTTTGAACTGGGCAGGATTGGCGTATGAACTCGCCGCCCATGAGTGGTTCAAGACATTGCGGCTGAAGCGGTATGATAGCGAAGGAAGTAACTGTCACATCGCTCAGGCTATAAAATAAGCGAAAATATGCAAAAATGTATTTTTTATTTTGTTTTAGTTGTCTAGAGCATGGACCTATAAAAAAAGGCGGATGGAATTTCGCTGAACAAACAATGAAGCATCACAATGGCGGCGGCGTAATTAGGTGTGAGTGTCAAAAGTGTTGCCAGGTGGAGAAAATTACCCACTAGACGACAATGACTGATAAATTTAAATATGATACTTTTAGAAACAGATTCTAGAATTAAAAAAGGGCAAGTATTTTCTCTGTATTCAGTAGCCTTACTATTTAAAAAGATTTATCAAAGTAAAATTCGAAAATCAGTCGACGGTCGCGCTAGATCGGTAGGGATATGGGGGACAAGTGGATATACGTTTGTGACGTATATTGTGTTTAAATAAAGCTATCAATTAATTAATAATTCACACTGAACATATTAACATTTTTATTAACGTAGGTTAATACGCATGGAACATCAATTTGCGAAACAAATGGTACGGCGTAAGCAACAACACGAAGAAGTCCACCTTTAGTTCTGTATAAATCATTATCCTCGAAATGTATACTACAAATTACACTCGATTTCGATGGATTCCAATTGTTCTCATTTCTACTCTCTCTTATTATTTGTATCCAATCATTCTTCCATATGTCATTCGCAGAGGGAAATCTAAAAATAAAATATGTTAGCTACATAGATAAATAGTTGAGTACCATGACACAGCTAAAAAAATTGAAAATGCCAATATAAAATAAGGGTATATGGAGTATATTTGAATTAAATGTGAACGAAACATATAAATCTCCCACATTTAGGGTAATTTTCAACTTGTACTTACTGGCAACATTCTTTGATTTAGTGTGGGATAAATAAATTTACATATAATTTATACAAAGAGAGAAATAAGGTGATTAAATGACTTTCTTACCTATGAAAGGTGATCCCTTGGCTTTTTTTAATGTAACCACTATGGTTCCGACAGCTTTTTATAACACAAGACGGCATCTTTCAATTTTTTATCACAGAACATTACGCGAGCGCGGTTCGAACCGTAATGGCGGGCGGTAGACTTACTATGACGTCAATGTGTGTGTGACAGCGTGTATGCATTAGTGAGCTGACTTACTATGGGTGCTTCAATACTTTTTGAACAAAACTCCGTCCGCCTTTTTTTATAGGTCCATGGTCTAGAGTAATTACGCCTTAAGAATCGGTAATAAGACTGATTCACTATGTTATTTTGTTAAAATAATACTCAACCTATATGTACAAAATGATTTTTGTAAGTATATATGTACAGTTAGTAGTATTAGCATTGAAGATTATTGTTGATTAATAGAATGTATAAACTCACTAAATCTATTACACACCGCTTATGCAATAATTACAAACGAAGGGACTCGTTCTTGAAGGATGGCCGACTGTAACAAGACTTAATTATGTGAAGGTAGATTTATGTTTGTATACCTACTAGAGTGAACAGTCCGTGAATGAGTCTTGTTATAATCTAGTTTCGTTGTTCGTTGTCATTTATGTCAAAATCAAATCATCCAATGTCACTGTCAAGTTGACAATTCTGAATTGAACGGTGACTATAACAAGTTGCTGACAGGAGCCAGTCTTGAACGAGGCACCGGCGTGATAAGTTTAAGGTTAGTAAAATAGTGTTAACATGTACTGAATTTGTTTGAGATTGATAATAAATATTGTTATTGCGTTGATTTATCTATTCGTTTTAATTCTATGATTCCCTTCTGAGGTAAAATTACATATTCTTGGAGGTATCAGAAGTAACATAGGATATTTTTTATTAAAAAAAATGCGAGCGAAGCCGCGGTGAAAAGCTAGTACCATATAATACAATGAAATCCTCCGATTGTGTCTCAATATTATTCGAAGATCTAACGACGTAATATTCATAATTAAATTCTATATATTGAATATATAGTTCTAGACATCAGAAGCATAAGGTCGATGTACTATTATACTTATATTTCAGAAGCATTTGGTCGTAAGTGGCAGTTTACAATAAAGGCACATCCGACCTTATGCTTCTGAGCTCAAGAATTATAATAATGTAATAGTACGCAGTAGTAGTATCCGTGTTAACAGACACAGTTAATGAAAAATGGATCCATTTTTCACTTAATTGTAATATTCTTTTATTAATTACGAACCCATAATTTCCTTTCCCGACATGTTTTATTCTATTTTTTTCGGCCTTGTATTAAAATATAGACTATGTCAATCTTGGTTATCGTTAGAGCGGTTTCGCACTACGTCCGATCCGTATCGGATCTGGACCCGTGAAAATATGTTCCGTAGTAGCCGTAGAACTATTTATATGGTAATTTACGCACTTGATCCGATCTCCGTCATCCGATTTCTTTCCAAATTTCTAGACCAATATTTTCACGGGTTCGGATCGGATTCGGATCGGACATAGTGCGAAACCGCCCTAACTTTCTAATGGTAAAAGAATTTTCAAAATCGGATCTAATCAAAGCGGCCCTATGGCTAGGACGTCGGACTAGCGATCATGTGGTCGCCGGTTCGATTCACCCATTGCACTACATATGTGACCCACTCGAAACACAAGCATTTTAGCTCAGCACGAGGAGTTAACGAGAGTAGTGTGCAAAAATTGAGCTAAAAAAATTAGTTGGTCCAAATCCACTGAGCTAATTTAGATTGTGTACAAATTAAAAAAGCTATAAGTTTATGCATTATTCATGTATATAAAGTTTTGGATCTAAATATTAGAGATTCATTCAACGATCTATCGTCAAATGGTATAGCTATACGAATTTAGTAAATAAATTTTCGTTATTTAATATTCATAAGACACATGAAACACAAATAAAGACCGCCTTTCATTTTTATGTTGACAGCTTAAAGTGTTTTGCAGGTACCTATTTTTTATTGGTCTAAATACATTATACACATAATTAAAATTGATGTGTTTATTTGTAAAATAACAGGTTTTTAGAGTAAAATATGAGATGGCAAAATGTAGAAAAATCTACCTATATAAAATAATTGCGTTGTTTAAATACCTGTATACCAAATGTATACAGGAATAAATGATTACCTATATGGCTTTCATGTAATTTAGTTAATAAACAATTTCCTCTATAGGGGTCCTTACAGTGAATAATATTCCATATGTTAAAACCAAACAAACCCACTTACGTGCATCTATCCATAGCAAGGCATTCAATCAATTGAGTTCCGTATCACTCACTGTAAGACTACAAGTACTTGAATACAGAATAATGACAAACTTTTTGCTTTGACTATTCAATTGTATAAGACAACTTAGAGGAATTTTCCCGAGCCTGAATGTCAAACGGTAATCGTATTCGGTTAGGGGAAGAAAATCAATAAGACAAGCAGGCCGAGAATCTCGTACCACAGACAACACGGTTTATTTCTGTATGCTTTATCGACTTGTTGAGTGTGAGTGCTGCCATGTAAACTCATTTTAGTCGGATAATACCGAGTGTCACCCTACAAATGTTGCTCGAAATGCAACCATGTAACATGAATAAACGCAACAAGAGTCATCCGTTGAGCACGGATCAATCAATTTGTTATCCATTTATAGTATACTTACTAGCGGCCCGTCCCGGCTTCGCACGGGTGACTTTTATTTTAAACATTTTGAGATAAGCAATATATGCTTGATTGGCATAGAACTGGTCAGTCTTAAAAATCGATCGATGCAACAGGAAATCAAATATCTTACAGAAAGAAATGTCTTATATTGCAGTGTCACGGCTTATTTTGTTTAGATTGTTATTTTTTTTTAAACTCGCAATATCTTTTGAATGCTATGGCCGATTTTCATAATTCAAAAGGTGTTACAGGTACAGAAACAGTCCTAAATAAGAATTAATTTATTGGGATAATGATGAATACGAATACATAAATAACGTGGTCTTTTAGGCATGGCCTGGCCATGATACTACTTACTAGGTATAATTAGACAAATCGTACCGCGAAGGTTTTTAGGGCCTTATCAATCATCATACTAGCGGTTTGCGAGCGGCTGTGAGGCGGAGCGGGCGCGCAGCAGCGAGGACGACGCGGACATGTGGCAGGTACGCAACGTTTTCGTTGCGTGTCTGTAGCGAGTTAACGACGTACAATACACTCAGTAACAAAATGAATTCCGACGGGGAATCTGTTAGCTTTGTTACTTCGAAGACGCCGTGTAGTGCCGATTGAAATTATTATTGTGTTTTATGGTCTTATGGTTAACCTTCGCGGTACCATTTGTCTAACTATTAGTACTTTTTTTTTTTTTACAACAACCCGACCATGTCAAAGTACCACCTTATTCATATGTTCGTATTAATATTTATCCAAATAAATTATTTCTCATTTAAAACTGTTCAGTACTTGTAGATTACTTGTCAAATTATTAAAATCGGCCAATGCATTCAAAAGATATTACGAGTTTAAAAATGTGAACCTAAATATAATATTAATATAAGCCGTGACACTGCAATAGCAAGACATTTATTTCTGTAAGATTTTCGATTTCGGGTTGGATCGTGGCTACAAGATTTTCAAAACTACTATGATCAGTTTGAGCCAATCCATATATTATGTTTAAAATAAAAGTCCACCCGTGCGAAGCCGGGACGGGCCGCTAGATGTATATATTTTCCTTGCTAGGATTTTGCTCGCGAGTTGTGGGTGGTGGCTAGTATAAGTAGTTGATGCGCTGATAGTTCGATCATGCGGGTTAAGCAATGTCAGACGCGGTCAGTAATTGTATGCGTGATCCGGTAGTGGCAAAATATCTCGATCTCGATTGATTGGCGCATTTTGACACGCTTTCACTTGTTTCGGCACTTCTGGAGGGCCAGTCCAGTAATTTATTAAAGCACACTACTCTAATCCTAAGGTAATCAGAATCGTATTTAAAAACATTGATTAATACTATTGCTGTGCTATTAATTCAATAAATACAAAACTGAAGGGAATGTAGCAAAGCCTTTGAATAAGTTAGATCTAAATTTAACTATCTTTATTGGCATTTTCCCGGAAATTGATCATAGTCGCTCTAGCTCTAATAATATAGGACAAATTGAAACATTGTAACAGGGACTTACCTTTGATGACAAAGCTAGTTAAATATCAACAGCCAGGCATACCAACTTAAGTTTGCTTAGCTGTTGATATTAAACTAGCTTTGACATCAAAGCTCATTTCCTTTGACTGAATAACTCTCGAATAACTAATATAGGCACTAAGTAAAGGAAAGTGGTGAATATTGCTTGCTGACCTTTACTGTACAAGTTTATCTTAAAGTAATATAATACAACTTTATTGAAACGCTTGACTGACGGCCTCGTGCTAAGCAATTTACAGCGGATAGATTGTACAATATTGGTATCAGTATTGATAGATTTTCCTTTGTATGAAAATATACATGAACATCCCAATGTTTAGGTAGAATTTAATACCTTAAATAAAATGTAAGTTTGTATTAATTTCTTGTTTGGGTTTTAGCTCTCGATTGTATATTAAGTGCTTCCAAAATATAAGCATTACCTATACAATATATTGTATCATAATACTAAGATAGAATGATATCAAAAGATAGTGTACCTGTTTGGAATAAATGTATGAACTTTTTTTTAAGATCAATAGATTAATGGACTTCTAGAAACGACCCGCTAGTAAGTACCTATTACGTTTAATTGCATAATTTTTTGTAAAAATAAATAATAATGTTGGTTCAAAGAAATTTCATCATTAACGTAATTACTATACATAAATAGTCATTAAGTTATCTATTGTTCTCAGCAAAATAAAGTTCGTATATTGACTCTAAGCAGGTCCATACATTTTATAATAATTTTATACGAATCAATACCAAGCTGAGAGGATTCATGTAAGAAAGACAATGTGAGTATGTTACTAAAGAATTTACTTTTTTTTCCTTAAGTCCTTGATGGAAGGCATTTGGATATCGCAGTGTAGGTTGCGTTAAATGAACCACGGGCCCGGGTGCCACGTCAAGTGAATCTGCTTTTGAATAGTTTGCAAGCGGTAGTTTCATAGCTACCTACTGCTAGACGCACGTCACAATCGGTATTATGCACGCAGTGTAAATCCTAACCTTAATATCAAGTGATAGTTTGCTACGTGAATTTAAAAGACAGTGTAGTCGACTGAGCCTAAGTGAAGCCTTTGCACGAACGGTTTACACATGAGCTTCAAACTTTAGCTTTCGGTCAAGAATTACGATTAAGTACTTGGCTTGGAACATCTTGACGGGTGGACTGTTGAATCGGGGGTAGAGTACTTAGTTGGGTTGACTTCGATAATACAATTTCTTAACAATTTGTCTAAGCCATTCAATGCGGATTGTAGAGCGTAGTGAATGGCGGATGGAATGCGGCCAAAGATAATGTTAAGCATTCAATAATCGGTCTTTAGTCATTCTAAATAATTGCGGCGAAATGTTCCTGATGTGTTTTGCTGACTATACTTTGATTTAATGTCGGGGATCCGTCGGGAATTAAAAGAAACAATCTATTTTCATAACAGTATGCAACTTGGAATGCAACAAAAACTGCCTTGGAACTATGTAGATCAAACCCCCCCAGTCTCGAGATAACCTAATACATAATTAATATTAGAGCGTCCTCCCCCCCTTAACTTTTGAAATATTAGTAAAATAATTCTGAAAAAATGTGATATATACCTCTAAGTAAGTACTTTCAACTAAAACTAGAGCGGACTCTGTATCATAGATAGTTATTTTTATACAACTCAACCAACTTATGTAGTACAGTCGTCCTAACAAAATGTATGGAGTCGACCGCAAAATGAAATATAACATTAATAATTTAAAAAAACCGTGTCCGACACGTTCTTGGCCTTTTTTTATAGTAGTTCCTTACCTTTTTATAGACGGACTGGTATGTTGAACCCATTTTAGGGGCCGATGACTTCAAAGGGAAACGTTCCATTCCAACATCTGTAAAATATAAGTTATTTTAGAAACACTTTATCACATTTTTTCTTGTTTCAGTCCTAAGAATTTATCAAGATATTTCTGGATTTTCATGAATCTAATTTTGGACCTCAGAAGCATAAGGATGAATGTAATATTGTATCTTCAGAAGCATTTAGTGGTAAATGACAGTTTACGGTAAAGGCACATACGATTATTGTTTCTGACGTATAATGGCACATCCAACCTTATGCATCTGAGCTCTAGAAATGTTTTGTTTTTCTTTTCTTGGCATGGTAATTGTTCATGTAACCGTGGAGTATGAAATTACGTAAAAAAAGATTACATTTTTATTAGGACTTCTCTAACAATTGGTGGTACTCTCGAGTTTGTGAGATGGTTGGATGGATGGTCTATCTATATTGTATGGCATATGACAAAGGGTATAAAGATGTTACATAAATGAAAAAATGTGTGTTGAACATAAATATGAGAGAAAAATTTACTATAAATTAAATTTTACGCCACCAACCTTTCTCCCTAAGGAAGGTGTTCTTTCTTTTTAGGGTGGAAGGCTATGATATTAAATTCCGCCATAAAACCCCCTTTCGGCAGGTCTAATTACAACAGTTGACATTATATGGGCTGAAGGTGATTCAATATTCATGCTGAGTACCTACTCTGGTGCTCCTATGTTAAAAACGGAGCCCAAAACACAATGTATAAAAACAAATGTATAAAGAAAATGTTTTTTGTGAAATGTGTGTGAAATGGGCGTGACCTAAATGTATGTGTCGATGTGACACAGTTTGATCTATATTATATTAAAAAAATAAAACCCAAATCCAATTGGCACTTCGGTCACAGTAACCGCAAATAAAGGATTTTGTTGCTATCTGATTTTTGTTTAATAATCCTACTTATTATAAACTCTGAATAAGAATTTATCGTATTACAAAAATTGCCACCTTTTTTATTCCGCATTAGTAGATATAATAATAAAAAATCGCGATGGAATGTTGTATGTATTTTTGTATGTAGTATCATAAAAAAATAAAAACAAAAAAAAATTGTCTAAAAAATAAAATAAATAATTTAGGGGTAGACCACCCTTAACTTTTAGGGGGATGAAAAATAGATGTTGGCCGATTCGCAGACCTAACCGATATGCATACAAAATTTCACGAAAATTGGTGGAGCCATTGCAGAGGAGTATAATTACAAACACCGTGACATGAGATTTTTATATATTAGAAAAAATAGTATAAAAATGCAAATTTCACACTGATGAAGTCGCAGGGACAGCAAGTATGTATATAAATTTGTATGAGCTCCTTTACTATTAGATTATCTGTATCATGACATAGATAATCTATCAAGCAAAAATGGCTGACACTTTCTCGTCTCAAGTCATGTCAATTTTAAAATATAAATATTTTAGAGCTTTCTAACCCATTTATAAACAATACCTCATAAGTGGGGAAAGATAGTACGCATATCAAGGTATTTCTCAGCTTGCTTAAAGCCTGACTTATTTGCCTGGCCATCAGCCAATTCAAAGAAAATATGGCCAGATTGAATGCGAGTATAGACTTAGAATATGAAGCAGTGGAGTCAGAGCAAGAATAACAATAATGATAAATAATAATAGTCATAGTAATTGGTAAGAGTATTAATAATAAGGAAAACCTAGAGCTATCTTCAAGGAGAGGATATGTTATAAAGTGAGGGTACTATGGAAAAAAGCAGTTTTGAGTTGTCATATAGTGAATGTGCTTCCCAGTTGTATAACAGTTCATGTAAGTTATAATACAGATTATACTATTCTTATATTTTTATTATTATCTGGTCTTGAAAGACAGACTTTATTACAATTTCTTAATATTTTACTGCTAAGAAAACATAAATAAGAATTTGAATGTATCAATTATAAACAGTCTAAAAACGGAATTTAGTATTGTTTCTATCAAGGTAAATAATTAAGTACCTTAGTATGACTTCTGCTAAGTCAGATGTGTATCACTTTATTTCTATATCATTGTTACTAGATTACAGTATATCTGTTAATTTTATGTTTCTATGTTATATGACGAAACGAATATCGAGGAACCATAGATAGTTTATTTAATTAATTAGGTACCCATTTCTAATGTTAATTGCATTCCTAATTTAAAATTGGTAAAGCTATTAACTTTGAAAGTTTATTACCAACTATAATTACGTCGGTATATTCTTCGAACTGAACGTCATACTTACCCCAAGACTATTGAAGAACGCTGTATAATAAACGTTAGTTTATTCAATAAAATTCTTAACAACAAAACGCCTCCTTTGCGTTTTATTGAATAATCTGTTTATTACCTGAAATAGAAATAAACCATTTTTTAATGTAAAGATAACCTTTTGGAAAGATAAAGTAATTCAGATGTGTATGGAAAATGGAAATAAATAAACAATTCAATCCAACACCAACCTTTAGGAAATATACAAAATGCTGTATATGGAGTCCTAGTGTGCAAAAATATATACAATTTCTAATTTTAGGCCACAAGTTAACATTTAACTCAAAATAAATGAGTTGTAAGAAATAATTGGTGAAAAATATGCCAAGAAAACAAGAAATATCAGGAATTTATTTGGTAATTGATTTAGAATTTTGGATACACACACGACACAACATCTGTGATGTGTCCACAGACAATATGATTTGACATACATCAAATTAGAAACAGATTATGTCAAACATAGAGTACATAAGAAAGAAACTTAGGTACTTAAATTTCATTTTCTGATACCTCGGTCTGATACCTACTTAAGTACTTTGTTCATTAGTTATTTCCAGTGTTGCCAGTATGATGTCCCAAAAAAGGACGGTTGGCTTTCTGAAAAGGTACGGTTTTTAACTTCAAGGTACGGTCGTTTTTTTTTTGTTTTTTTTTCGGATTGACTTACTTAAGTTGCCCCGAGGCCGAGGTGAGGCTTTTGCTACTTCACCGGGCATAAAGGCGAGCAGAGCTTTAGCCTTAATAAATGGTTTAAAAACTATAAACTAAGCAACCTGCGCAAGAGGGCGCCCCTGTGGGGCTTGGACCTGGGCTCAGGGCGGTCGCTGGCGATGATATTGAGGGATTATGACTTTTAGTATTTTAGGGGAGTTTTGTGCAACTGTCGTTCTACTTTACAGTTCGCGGGCCTCTCAGAATTCGGGTCTACGAGGATGGTCATATCGGATGGTTTTTTGCATACTAAGGGTCAGGAGGACGAGGGGAGAGGTACGGTTGGGTTGGGATACTTCTGCAAGAACTAGATCAGTTTTTTTTTTCTTTGAGTTGGCTGCCTTCGACTATTTGTTGAAAAAAAAAACGATAGGGAAATTAGGGAATCGAACAAAAAGAAACCTCATTTCAGTATTCAAAGTTCTCGAAGAGGCGCACTGGAGTTGTCTTTTGGAATCATTTTGAATTTGAAAATATTTTTAATATCAGAGGAGTATTTAAACATTTTTACATAAACAGAGAAATTGTAGATGTTTGAAGAAGGTAAAAATCGTTATTATTCATTAAGTGGGAATTTCATATAACTCAAGTAAATATATAAATTAGTAACGAAAATCGTATGAATTTACTTAAATTATTTTCTTAATAATAATTAGATATTTTTCCATTTTTCTAAATCTACTCAAATCTTTTTTTTTTTTTGGATTTTAATGACCTGGTCACTTAGACCTTTAAGTCAAACTCAGATCTAAGTAAATTGTAGTCAATTGTAAATCTAAGTTTAACTGAATAGATTGAGATTGATTTAAAAAATGTTGATGTTTCTAAAAAATCAAAAAAAAATGGTTTAAGAACAAAGTCTTTTTAGATCTAAAAATATCAATTTTCATCTGAAAATATCAAATAAAAAAAAAATATCAAATTACCTACAATCCAATTTTTTTTACCAGTATTATAATACAATTAAAGAAAATTATTGTAATTTCGTTTCAAGTTTCTGACAGATATGTAAACAACAGAATTTTGCACTCTTGTTTAAAAACAATAAAATAAAATAATACTTTTTGTTCCTTTAAATATAGAGAATAGTATCGCATAATATCTGAACTTCCTCATCACATTATTCCTATGATAAATTAGGTATTAAGCATCAAAAAAAAATTATTAATTCACTGCATCATTAACGAATTTAATGACTTTACTCCATTCCGTACTCTGTATTGATTTATAACCTCATTTTCATAATTGATTTACAAATGGATTTGTTCGATATTGGCAGTCGGTAATTATGATCTACTTTACCATATCCTTTTGAATATTCGATCCCCTATCGTTTTTTTCCAAGCTATGGTCGCAGACAGCCAATTCGAAGAAAAACTGGTCTCGTTCTTGCAGAAGTATTCCGACCCATAATACGTTTGCTACAATGTTGAAAAATTCTTTAGTCTACTCATAATCTCTAACAGGAGAAGGCGATTTTTTTTTGTTTTTTACCCTTTGTAGTTTGTAGTGAAAAATAAATCACTGATATAGAAAAGGTACGAAAAAGGTACGGTCTACACTGAGGTACGGTTATGGTACGGTTGCGTGATGAATAGTACGGAAAACCGTACTTTTTGGTACGGTCTGGCAACACTGGTTATTTCTGACTGATGCCTAGTCAAGATAAAGTTTTTGTAATAAATAAATAATAATAATCGTATGCAAGTCAAATTATCGCAGTTAGTAATTAGGTATGTTATAATAATATTAGAAACCAACATATTATGTTGGTTACCTATTTGTTAAAATACGACAATTATTGCTGTAAGCTTAGTTACTACGTATTTCTACATATTATATAGTGTATATTTCGATTTCTCATACTCTCTTTATTCATAGAAATACAGATATTCACGAAAGAAGCAGTTTCACAAAAACTATACAACCTTTTCTCAATGCCTTCAGCAATACTTAATACCTATGCATAGGCAATAAAGTTAAACAAGAAGTAGAATACAATTTATAATTATTTTCAAATATATTGTCGAAATTAACTATTTAAAAAAAATACAGGCTGTTTAACCAGCATAATATATCGATAACCTATATCAAAAGGTAAAAAGGTAGGTAATCGCTTTCTTAGGGTGCTTCTATGTTATATCAAAGACAATATCGTTTGGTATTTTTTTTACTGTGTGACTACAGCTTAAAGAAAAATCGAAATTTACCGTCAACAACGGTTTACGCCAACGCTAGCTATATCCGATGATTTGTATAAAATGGCGTCAGCCGAGTTTTTAGAGCAAGCTTTGGCCACAAACGTAGACGAGAACGCGGTAAACGCGATTGTAGGATCATTAGAAAATCAGTTAGTTACCTCTATATCGTCCGTACCACATCAAACCAATATTGTTAATGTTATTCCGTCTCAAAACTGTAACGTAACGCCAAACGCAAGCTCTATTATAAGCGGTCAAAAATACATTACGGATCAAAGTATTTCTAGTGGTATAGTGAACAGTATTCATTCGAATTTAGTTTCGAACTCTAGTGTTTCGTTCAATAATGTGCAAGCATCAACGCCATCTACGTTTGCACCCTTGTCATTGATCGGTACACCTAATGCATCCAATGAGACGTTGAAGGTGATATACTCCCATTCTCAACCTGTGGCTAACCCCAACGGGGTCCCGTTACCTGTGCCATCGTTAGCTAACGCTTGTATCGGACAACCGTCGTCGCAGAGCCAGATCCTAACCGCGGCAGGTGGTGTGTTGCAACCTGGCACCAAAACAATCACCATGCAGCAACCTCTCGTCATTAAACAAGGCGCAAATACAGGCCAAGTGGGTATGCAGACAGGAATGGTGACTGTCCCCATGACTGTCAACTCTAGCATGCCTGCTTCACTTAACAATGTTATGACACTGAACAAGCCTGGAGGGCAGAATGTTGTAGTGACCACACAGAATTTAGGCTCCGCGCAGCCAACTATCATCCCCAATGTTCAAATCTTAAATATGAGACCGAGTGCACCCTCAGTGGCTGCACAAAAGTCTGTAGCTACAGTGTCACCTCGAGTGGTGATCGGCACGCCTCAAGTTGTTGGTACGAGAGCAACTGCTCCAGTAAGTTTACTGTCTGTAACTATTGAACAGACAATTTGATTAATCTGTAAAAATATAAAACTAAATTCATATAAAAAGAACTCTTGTACAGACATTACTTGAGGCTGACGGAACATCTTTTTCAAAATTACCGGTACAAAAGTCTATAAATATTGGTTGTAAATTATCCATTCCCATGGTCAGTATATTATTCTAAATTATCTGTTTCTGTGTCACAGAGTATAGACACCTCTGCATTACCAGGTTTGTTTATATGTCTGTCACTACATTAAGTTCTGTCAGTCTCAACTTGCACATTGATCTCTGTATAGACATTATCACTTGCTTTGTATACAAATGGCTATGAGGCATCATCAAATATTAATACCTCTTTGGGCTTCATTCACTGCATACTTTATAAGTCACCATTAAAACTTCCTCAAACATAACACAACCTATATAAGAATTTAAAAAAATCTCTTTATTTCTTTGATTCATTTCTCTATATACATTCACTTCATTTACATTCAACGCATACCATCACAAATTAAAACACCTTGTTTTCAATTTCATGTGCATGTAATTATGGTTGTACAATGAATGTATAGCTATCCATGTTTCAGTACTTACATTGTTAATAATGCAAAATCTCTACCAATCATAAGTGATTTATGAAATAAGATTATGTTGTAAATAAATGAGGTTGCAGTATTAGCAATTATAAACTAAGCTTGGGATTAATAATGAATTCTTTTTAAAATTTTCAGTGTAAATAAAAAAAATAATTACAAAATAATCAATAAATATTATATAATATGATATATTAATATTAAAAGCTTAAGCAAGTGTGATAAGTCATATTGATGTAGCTTGTAATTCACATTCTATGTTGTAAAAGAGAAAGAATGTTGAATTGCTTTGGTCTGATATATCTAAATGTGAAACAAAAAGATTGCATTGCAATTAACTTATATACAGCATATGCTATGTAAGCTTTGACTATGAATGTCCTTAGTGACCTCAATGGTAAACAGCTTCCACCATGCTAACCCTGTACTTCCAGTCATCCTGCAACTGGTATAGTTTATATTTTATGTTCTAAATGTTGTTGCACAGGAACTAATGTTAACAAATTAATCCAACTAAGCATAAAAAAACTTTACAAATGACCTGCTTTAGGATTAAACTTTTATTTTTGTATCTACCTAATTAAACCAAAACCATTGAGCTGACTTTAGTTCAATAAAATTGAAATGACGCGTTCGTTTTTAGATAACGCTGCAAACTCTGCAGACTCTTCAACCGGGGCAGCAGGGTCATTTATTGTTAAAGACTGAGAATGGTCAATACCAGCTCCTGCGGGTGGGCCCCGCGCCCGCGCCCAACACGCTCACGGCGCCGCAGGCTCAGACCATCCGGCTGTCAACTGTGCCGGCAGTAAGTAGGCACAGCCACTCTGCTATTCACCCAGCACTATCATAGAAATTGGATAATATTCCACACTCTCTTTAATATGTGCTAAATAGTGGAGAAGTTTGTTGCATTTGTTTGTCCAATTTCAGCTTCAATCATGCATGTAAAAATGGTGGAGGTGCATGGTGTAAGGTAATTAACAAGGTAAGAATCTAATTGGAATTTCGAAATGTGTAATAATCAAATACTAATGTTACCCGATGTCTACTTAGCCCTAGTGTTAGGAGCAAAAAACAGATGATCAGCAAGTGCCAAGATGCCTATGCATCTCCTTGCTTCATCTGAATATTTGTGACAGTGCTTATAAATGTTTGAGATTAATGTTGCTTGATTGTTTAAGATGTGTTTGCATTATTTTTCCATGCATATGTTATATGAACATTACCATGAAATGTGCTTTATTTTAGTATCACAATAAGCTGTGCGATTAATTAAGGTGATACTACAACAATTTTGTATTTTATTGTATTTGGATATCATAAAAAATATAGAAATTGAATATGTGATTTAAAGATTTGCACCAAACATTAAGTTATCCCATAAAAAGCCCTCCCTAAAACTGCTGAGATTGAGGTGTGCAAATTCGAGTGGTTCCGCAATATTGAGATAATATGTGCCATATTAAATGGTATCTGTTTTGCGCAGCACCCTGGTGTGCAAACGGTGTCTACGAGCGTGGCGGCACCAATGGCGGGTCCGATGCCTGCCGCACCTATAGCGCAGCCTGTCGCTCCTGCCGCTCCTATTGTCGCCCCCGCAACACCGCCGCCACAAGCAACTACTGTGACAACACAGATTGTAAGTTTAAATGGAAATATTTGCAAAACAATTTTTTTTTTTAAAGATTACTACCAGAGATTTGCAGTCTACTAGTACAGTAGTTAATCCCTTGTGCTAAGCTAAAATGCTTGTGTTACGAGTGGGTTCACGTCGGTAGTGTAATGGCTGGGGTTCGGACCTGCGACCTCAAGATCACAAGTCCGACGCCCTAGCCATTGGGCTAAAATACTGTTTATGGACAAATACCTTTTTTAAGACATTATTATAATTTGATTTTATTCCTTTGACAGAAACCTTCAGACAACACAAAGGAAAAATGCAGAAATTTCCTAGCTAATTTATTGGACCTGTCAAGTAAAGAACCTCCATCAGTAGAAAGGAATGTAAGAAACCTCATTCAAGAACTAATAGATGCCCAAGTTGAACCCGAAGAGTTTTGTGACAGATTAGAAAGGCTGCTCAATGCCAGTCCACAACCTTGTCTCATTGGATTTCTGAAAGTTAGTAATATTTTAATTTCTAGTTAAACCATTAACCATTAGCTATTTATTTAATATATTTATTTTACAATTGCTATATATTTGTAAAATGCGGGTGAAATAAGGATTTTAAAAACTATCTTAAAACCATGAAAGTCCCTTTTTCCGGTTTTTAAGATTAGGTGGAAATTGGAATACATGGACAGACAAACAGATCGAAAAAATAAAATGTAGTGTATATTATACCTTATAAAATTAACTAAAGTGAAAGTCTCATCAAACTCCATACAGGCATTACTGAGTTGAACTAAAACCAACTGAGAAACAGGCAGATAATTAAAAAAAAAATGTTTTAGTAGCTATTTAAATAAAAAGTGTTTTATATATCTAATTATTTCTCTATTATGATTTCCAATAAAATATACCTACAATTTCTTTGCTTTGTAACTAACTATACCTAATTACATTTTAAACAGCTTTGAATGCATACACCATACAGATATAAAATCTGTTATGACACCGAAACTGTATCATAGGTTATTAAAACGTAGGTCCAGTTGAAAATCAGCGCTGCAGTAATCTGTAGCACATGCTGAACTGAGGCCTTTTAGACACGCTAACAATAACAATGCAATGGGTGCCACATCGAGTGCAAATATGTACGTAATTAGGGGGACAAACGTTATAAATTAATGGGTATTATAATAGATATGTACGTACCAGGTCTTCTCACTATATTAAATGTTGTATGTGATATCTTTGAGTGAGTGATTTTGGTAATATCTATTTTAATGTAAATTTGTTTAATCGTATGTGCTCTATTTTTTAATTGCTTATTTTTTTTTACTTGTTTTTCTTTGTTTCCCAATATTATATTGTAAATTGTATTAATTCTGTACCCAATTATTATTGTTTTGCTTTTTGTTGTTTATGTGTCTAATAATATTTTCTTTCTTTCTTCTTTCTTTCTTTTAGTACAACCTGTTATTTTTCCATATTATTCAATTTTAAATATTTGTATAATTAATAGTTTAAACCATGAGGTTAAAATAATACAATGTGCATGCCTACATCAATATTACCATAAATATTAATTTGTATGTTATTTTATTTACAGAAAAGTTTACCATTACTTCGGCAATCTTTAGTGACCAAAGAGCTTATAATTGAGGGTATCAATCCTCCTGCACCACACATTGCCTTCTCAACCATCCCAGCCCCAAATCAACCTGTCATTGCTACTACTAATGTTCAAATGGTAAGCATATTCCATTTAATTTATTTTCATATTGTTTTTTATATTAGAGTTCATAATAACTGCCTGCGTTTCATGCCGCTCAAATTTAAATAGTATAATTTACTTTTTATCTTGAATTGTTGTAATTGATTCATTTATAGAAAACTAGAGTCCCGCGCGCGTTTTCACCCGCGTAACTGCCGTTCCCGTGGGAACTTCATAATTAATTATAGCCTATGTCATTATATATGGTACTATCCGGTAGATAGTGTAGGTTCCCAAATGGTGAAAGAAATGTTAAGTAGTTTCGGAGCCTATTCAATACATATAATCAAATCGTTCCTCTTTATAACATTAGTATATGATGTGATGATGAAATCTGAATTAGAACAGGGTATACAAGTCTTAAGTAAGTAGTTATTATACCCAAAATGGACATTCATATATAAAAACCCTAGATGCACACTCAACGTTTCAAAACCGTCCGCACAAAATGAGAGCACCATTCTAAATTGTGCGCTCATTTCAAATAGTATCGCGTCGAGGTACGGACGTTAAAAATATCGAAATGTTCTTAGACAAATTGTAAAAATATTCGCTAAGAAGGCTTAAATAGAATGGGATATCGTATTTTCGGTCAGTAAAAGAGTTTATTGATTAATTTTTGTTGTTTTTATGAGTGATTATAGGAAGCATTAGATTAGAGAAGTTAAGGATTCTATGTATTTACTTTATTGTCGTAATCAAAATTAAGAAGGTTAAGGTAACTTTTATAATCATTAAAGTAGTCATTGGTACATAAAACAGGTACATAATAATCTTCTATAATAGAAAAGTTAAGATTTTTCTATACATTTGAATTATTTTCATAATCAAAATTTAGAAGAAACTTGTCTAAACATGTAGTGCGTTAGTAATATACCGTGCAGAGCAACTGCGGGCGCGCGGGCGGTAAGTACATTAGAACAAACGAGCGCGAAACAGTCACGTCTGTACAAGTTTTGGCGCTAAAATCCGCCCGAATACTTTTGCCTAATATTCGGCTATTGGATCAGGGGGCTCGCCGAATATTCGGTATACTGCCGAGTATACTATTCGTTGCAAGCTTACTATAGAGTAATTTGTCTTCGCTGAAAGACACACTCGACATGACATTTCGTCGCTTTATCAATATGCTTATAGTTGAAATTGAGTGTAAATAAAAAAGGAACACAAAAAAAAAGTTAATTTACTCAGTTTTTGACTTCTTTTGGTGGTACAGAAACTAATAATGAACTTACCAATAAATTTCCATACAAATACTGAGAAACACCCAGTAGTATACTTAGTTACATAAATCAGTTCATCAATGGAAATTTGATTAAAAGTAAAAAAAAAACTCATCATAATCAACAGCCCGTTTACGTCCACTGTTGAACATGGGCCTCCTCATTTCAGATCTTGGCAAGCCAGGATCGTTGAGGGATATTGCCATAATCACCACGCTTGGCAGACGGATTGGTGATCGCAGTAAGATGTAAACCTTGAGCTATCAGATGCTGCTGCCCATCCATCAGCCATATGTCCCTTAGTCGCCTTTTACGACACCCATGGGAGGCGTGGGGTGGTCTATTCTAAGCCGGAAACCACACGGCAAAAAAAAACTCATTTTGCCCAAAACGGCAATAAGACCCATAATTCAATCGTTGGAGGGCAGGTCCAGGGGACCGAGTCTGCTATTTTTTTAAGTATTGTGCCACCCAAGTGCCATCATGATATAATTATGAACAAAAACGGTAATCTACTAAATCTCACTATGGTGTCGGCGCTGGAATGGCAGTCGGTGTTGCTCCCGCAGAAAAAGGCCGTCAACAGAAGTAGCACGGGAGATGGTTAGGGAGATTGTAATGTTTATTTAGGCGATTTCAAAACTTGTAAATATTATATTCAACTACGCTCATGTCATCGTGGCACCATTATGACGTCATTTGGATTAGTAGATTACCAAATGGGAAAAAAACGGACACGCCATTACGATATTAGGTTCGGGGCCCAGACTGAATTTACCTATCTAGTGCAATCATTGAAGCGTTATTGTTACGATTTTTTTTTAATGTGAACCCATTTGCATCGAATTTTGGAATTAGGCTCATCTTACCCTTAACTTAAAAAATGAAAATGATCTGAACTCCGCACCCACCTTGGGGGAGGTTGCCACCCTTTCTCGGTGGTGTTATTATTTATTTTCAAAATATCCAATACTTTTCAAGTTATTGGCAATTGAAAATTCGAATTTTTTCACGTTTTTCATCGGTTTTTTGCAAATAACTCCAAAAATAGGCATTTTATTGAAAATTTTATGTTAAAAAAATTGTAGCAGGTAAAAAACTGCAAAACTAAAAATCGTTTTTTTTATAAAGTGTTCTAAGTGCAATATTAAGCTAGATATTAAAGATCAAAGCCGTTTTTTATTTTGTCTGAAATTTAATCGATGTATTCAATTCCATCTAGCGGCGAGAAGATACAATTTATGCATTCTAATGAAATAGGGGTTTGTAGTGCTTGAAATAAGCTTTAAAATGAGCACTGTTAAAAGTCTTTTGCACGTAAAATGAGTGAACATCTAGGGTTTTTCTTTTTTGGTTGAAACTATCATAAATACTATTATTGCAAGAAAATGACGTGAATAAATAATATTTTATAAATATTGTAAACTATAAACTACGTTTTATTCACCTAAATCAAGAATAAATAGGTTTTCTAATCATTGTCGATAATGAAACACCGTTTAAAAAACCCATCCTTACAAAGTGGCTAGTTGTCAGTGCGCACAACGCCACGAACTTGTATAGAAGTAAATCTGTGACGTCATAAGCGGACGGGTTTCAAGGTCATAGTGACTGCATTTTAGTGTAGTGCAATGTTTACATCTTGAATCTTGCGTTGGCGCACGTGTTCTTACAAAAAAATGAAAATCCTTATATCAGAATGGATTTTGACGTGCCTCGAGCTCCAACGACTTGATATGAAGTAGAAGGATTACATTTGGAGACAAATAGGGATGTGCCTTCTAGAACACACGTCTAATAAATTTACAATTCTTTTCTTTTATTATGGGAAATATATCCAGGTTTTCATATTGTTTTTTTTATGAAATAAAACAAAATATAAAAATACGGTATCAGTTTTAATTAAGCTTCGTAAATTGGTGCATAAACACTTATTTCAACTTATAATATTATTTGTCGATAGGACATTAATCCCATCCCTACGTTTTACTATAGATACGTTATACATTTGTAGCGTGGCGCTGGAGGACACATCGCGTATTATAGAGATGGGCGTCGAAAAGGTTAAAGAGCGCGCGGCAGCGCAATCATAGTCTCTCTCGAGCTCTTTGACCCTTCACCGTTTTAAAATAAAAGGTTTTTCACTATATATTGTACTGAAAAAGGTTGTATCTCTTTTAATTACCTTTAAAATGGTTTTTTATAATTTGTGATAGCATCAGAATTAAAGGAGTTATGGTCCAAAAACTAATCGTATTTTTTTCTACTTAGTAAACTTTTATTCAATAATTGGTGATTTCTTTCTCTATAATTAAATTATTTTAAATGTGTAGTCATATATATTTACTGTTTTAATTTAGAGGTAGTTTTAAGGGCATTTTCGAGAATGTAATGAATTAAATGAAAGGATTTAAAATGTTATTCACATTTAAATCCTTTCATTTAATTCATTTCATCAAAATAATTTTTTTTAAACATTTTTTTATCAAGGGATTAAAAATTCGATAATAAAGATAGAGAACATAAAATGTTATTTACTCTATACTTAAATCTTGTTTGCAAGGGTTGTAAGGTTTTCAAGGGATTGAAATTTTTTTTTAAAAAAGGATTTAAATGTTATTCACATTTAAATCCTTTCATTTAATTCATTTCATCAAAATAATTTTTTTTAAACAATTTTTTATCAAGGGATTAAAAATTCGATAATTAAGATATAGAACATAAAATGTTATTTACTCTATACTTAAATCTTGTTTGCAAGGGTTGTAAGGTTTTCAAGGGATTGAAAAAATTTTTACCCGTTAATATTAAACACGTTTTCTAGCGATAAAATGGCTCAATGTCAATTTTTCCATTAAGGGGTTGTTTACACCCCTTAAAAATAATAGGCGTAGCTCATATCATTTTCACTTTTGAAGTTAAGGGTAAGATGAGCCTAATTCCAAAATTTCATGCCAATCGGTTCACAGTAAAAAAAATCGGAGGTAAGACCCTATTTTTCGCTTCAATGACTGCACTCATCCTTTTTCTAGTAAACTGTAAGCATATAATTATCTTCTTTTCACTACGCCACAATCCTAATAATTTGTCAGGATGCCTCTTACTCCAAACTTTTAAAAGATTTTAGAAATGATCTTACTTTATTTATGTAAATAACGTAAGTAGTCAAATATAGGGTACCTTACCACAAAAAACAACTCATATCTTGTATGTTTGCAACATATAGGCCTGGTATAGTAATACAATAAATCGTCACAAATGACCTCTGTACATCTTATTGTTAATGACCAGGCAGTGCTATATTCATTTTATAATGTACAGTAATCCACTACTTAATCTAATATCTATTATCATATTCATTCATTTTCAATGTATAAATTATAGTGTTTTTTTTTCGATCACTTGATTACCATATAAGCTTACATATTTTTAAACAAATTATAATTATCTTGGACTCACATTTTTTTATAGACTTAAATACGACTTTATAAAAATGTTACTTAAATCGATATTCATATTTTTTATTGGTTTTGATTCCATAATACATAGAATTTGACTTATTAAATGTCAAATAATATAATATCTTACATAAATCACTTATAACACTATATCGACGCTAGTATACCTAAGTCCTTTAGTTTCTTGTTATTCATCAAGAACTTATGCTTTGTAAATCAAAACAACCAAGACGACACTCTACATTTCAAACGAAATCTTGTATCACTTGATTGGAGTGATGAAAAACTCAATCCAAAAAAAAACACAAATTCTTTTCCATTTTCCTTGGGAAATGAATCCTTATATCGCAAGGACATACACAAAATTTTCGCTGTTTGGACGGAAATCTAAACATTAAGCATAAATAGTCTAGCTAAAAGTATTTTGTTGACATATATTATGTTGGATAGATTTAATGTTTGTCTATCTACTAATGGGTTGGTGGTGTTAACCTCTCAGCCTCACGAGGAGGGTAGCTCGAGCCCAACCTTGACGACCCTCCTGCCACCGGTGTTACCTCTAACACTGGCCAACTCCCTGACTTCCACAAAATTGATTAACGTTGTCTCAGCACAGCCAACTCCGGTCTCTAATCAGGTTTGTCTTCTTTACGTAGAGGACTGCCATCTTTCGCACATTCCACGTACGCAATAAAGTGACCACCTAAAATTATACAAGTATTTTTATTGTTTAATAGAAACTGATCTCGTGGCTAAATGAAATATCTCAGATTAATTCTTAGAATAGATCTCATGATTAAGATTTGTTATTAGTATTATCGCCAATCCTACTCAATTAAGACCTTAATTACTTAAAGATAGATGCTATATTATATTTATAATACAATTACAAAGTAAAAATGTGTTACATTCTAAGGATTGGAAAATACTTTAAAAATCCCAAATAATATGACCTTAATAGGCGTCGCGGTTATGATCTTGTTAAGTATATACCCATATAAGCGCCAACCACACGCCAGCTTGCGAACGAGCCCTCGCTCGCTAGCTATTTAAACAAAACCCAACTAGCAAAAACTAGGCTTACAACAATCTCAAGACTACTGTTTTTTTGCTCTTACATCGCTCCTATATAATAATATAAGCCTGGGTTTGGGCACTAATTATAAGCATATTTAGTTTAATATCGATCTAATATCAGTCTAATTGAATGCTGTTTGCACTTACTGAAATGTAGCCAAAATTAATTTAAGCCGACTTAGGCTAATATTGCTTTTACGTAAGTATCTTATAAGCCTGCATAGGCTTATATTGGTCTAAAGTTAGAATATTTTGAGAATTTTACGTCAGATCCAACTTAAAAGTTCGTGTGAGTGTTGGAAATTAAAATAAAACAAATTAAAGTTGCGTGAAGTTAATGTTTATACTATATTAAAAGTATAAAAGTACGAGTTAAAGTAGTTTTACGGTCAGTAATCATATTGGAATTTATTATTTACTGTTAATTAGACCTCGTTTTACGCTTCAAAATTCATGCGCCTTGTTAAATAAGGTATTTCGTGTTCTCGTTAAATTATTTTATTTGTTAATTTGTATTGATAGTGTCGCCATTAGTATAGCTGCATTTTACAAATGCACTATTAGACTAATGTAAGATTGTTTACTCTAATTTTAGCATTCGGTATAACTTCTAAAGATAACTCCATATTGGAATAAATTAGGGTTCCTCGTAATTTTACATAAAACCTTAAATCGACAGAGAGAAAAAAAAAGAACTTAATCTTAAGGCTATACGGACACGAAGTCGGCGCGCGCGGCGCGGGTGGCGGTGGCGGGGCGGCGGTGGCGCGGGGAGTGGCGTACGTAGGAGTGGTGCGCGGTGCGCACCAGTCTAGCAGTGCCCGCGCGTTTGCAAAATTACTCTTAAAACTATTAAAATTAGTTATTCCTAAAATCGATCTAAGATCAAACGCTCTTAAATAGGTCTTGTCTTTTGTATTGTAAATATGTTGTCCAAAATCACTCTTATATTATACTTATCCAGTGCTATTGATCTTATATTAGTTTCAAATAAGATCAGAAATGCACGTACTCACAGTACTCTTATGCTATGCTGATATTAGTCTGACATCTTACATTAGCATTTAACAAGTCTAATATAAAATCAAACGAGCTTAGAAAATACCCATATAAGAGCAAGTTTTTCTCAAGTGCAACCAGTCTTAGTAAATGCTCTTATATACATATATGAGATTTGGTTATGAGACTGAGCGTTCTTGAGACCATACCAGCTTGTCTAAAAGTAATATAGGATCGATGGTATGTTCTAAAACAAATATAAGAGCGCTTTAAGCCTACCACTCTTAAAAAGTGCGAGTTCTGAGACTGTTTTGCTAGTTGGGAAGGAATTAGGATATATTAGAATAGGAACATATTATCTGTGTCGTTGGCGGTGTAAACCGAAGTACCTATGTAACGAGGTGTAACAATGCTACGCTCTCTTCGCTCGGAGGTTAGCTGGCGGTGTGGTTAGCGCTTTTTAGTGAACACTGTTTATGTACTGTATTGTCATAAGTTAGAACCACTTAATGAGCACCTAACAATTTTAATGTGGAAAATCTAATGATTAGTTTTTTACATCATTCAAATTTCAAAAATATTTTACTTTAGAGGTCTACTCTAATTCTACATACTCAAAATGTGTATGAAAGCACAAATAATTTAAAAATCAGCTACACTAACAGAAAGATGGCAGTCCTTAAATATTTCCCAGCTTTATGTCTTTCTATAGCGTTGTTTCTCGTCAATGAGTCGTCTCCTTTACCCGCTTTTTATTCGATGGATTATTTTTCTATGTCTATCATTATCTATGAACAATTGTTTACTCAAAGTTAACATTGAGTTAACAATTGGTCATAGGTTCTCGTAATTCAAATGACACCCAAAAATGCGTGAATTCGCTTCGGAAATTATGAACCAAATTACAGGAATTTACTAAAATACTACCTATTAAGGTTAACTATATCGTTACCGATATATGAACAAGTAACATTGGCTATAAAACCTATCTAAGTAGGTATTACATTGTACGTTTGTTTACGATGATGTAGGAGCAATTCGTTCACATATTTTATTTTATGCGCATTCCTGTCGCTATGGGGCATGACTAGATTTTCATAAATGCATGATTATTTCTATGTGAATTAAGTGAAATTTATGATTAACAAATAAAAAAAAACGTATAGAATAAACTGAAACGCATGAAATGTGTTAAATATTTATTACCTCCATGCCATCCCGCCTTATCCCATTTTTAGATGTTTTAAATGCAGTTCAGATGCAATATTCGTTGTTATCACCGTTCTATAAATGCTTATATTTGATCCCGCTGATATTTATTTATTTTATTAGATAAAATTTTATTGGCAGCCCATCGTAGTGCAAAAAGATTGTCTTAGATGTTTATTGATATTAATTATTTGTGTCAATTGAATTTTCGTCATGAGATTTATTTGTATTTTCCTACTAGAAGCCCGTACAAAAGACTGGGGGAACAATCGCAGTGCTTCAGAATATTCCCGTTCACACCAAGATTAACGTGAACAAAGTGAGCAGTGGCAAAGCGATGACAGTTAATAACAAGGCTTTCCCTCGATCTGCTGTTTCCTCAGCAGGACTTTCTACTGTCCTCACTCCCGGAAAGTCATTGTTGAAGGAAAAAGAAAAGAAGTCTTCGGGGCAATTCTCTCAGCCATTTGTGGACGACAAGATGGCGGGTGATGACGACATTAATGATGTAGCCGCTATGGGTGGCGTTAACTTGGCTGAGGAGAGTCAGAGGATTTTAGGATCCACTGAAATGATTGGAACACAGATCAGGTAATTAATATAGGTCTATTAGTTCTAAAGATTATTATTTTTACAAAATAATAATAAACCTTCTTAAGCTATGAAGCCAAATTTCTTAAAACTTAAGTATTAATCAAAGCAAATTTCTGAATTCAAACATCTAATGTGTACCTATTCTTTATTCCCCAGATCGTGTAAAGAAGAATACTTAGTGCCCTACAGTGTGATGCAAGCTAGAATCAAAACAATAATGGCTAAGCACAATTTGGAAGAGCCGCCCCCAGAAGTGGCCGGTCTCATCAGCCACGCAGTGCAAGAGCGACTGAAGACCTTAGTGGAAAAACTAGCCGTAATCGCTCAACATAGAATCGATCTCTTCATAAAGGTAATGAATGAAAAATCCATTCTTTCCATTTCCATCCATTCATCATTTCTTAATCTATTACGATTTACGTAATTATAGGTAATATTGGCAGAACTATCAAAATAAGAAGAAGTATAAGAAGGTACAAGTGCTAAGACTAACCAAATGATAAATCAGTATGATCAATTCACAAAACTTGTCTTCCTACAAAAAAGAGTATGGCCAATTCAAAGGTTTGATCTTACCGAAATAGCTTAGGCTACCTAACAGTCTAGGAAGTCAATTAGTGCTTCAACTAAATCATTTGCTATAACCAAAGCATTTCGTGTTGACGGTTAGAACCCTTTGAAATAAATTGGATAACCTAAAACTTTTCACACAACTTGAGGTCCTCACATACAGATACAGATAGACTTAGGGCGGGTGCACTTCAATTGACGGGAAATGAGACAAGTCTCATCTCCCGTCAATTGAAGTTGTTCTTAAAAATGTTTATACAAAGCGAATGCCTATATTGCGGCTGAACATGTTAACAAGCGAATACATTTGTCGCGAATGAATATACCAAATGGGACCATCCACTCTGACCTTAAAGCTCTGGCAAAGCGAAGGTATAATTTCGTTATAACATCATTTAGTACGAACAAGCCTATAGCGTTTTACGCAATTAAACTACTACCGATTATGCGAATGATTAATTAATTGGAAAAAGGTTTTGTTAAGTATATAATCCATATTAATATTATAAAGCTGCAGAGTTTGTTTGTTTGTTTGAACGCGCTAATGTCAGGAACTAATGATCCGATTTCAAAAATTCTTTCAGTGTTGGATAGTCCATTTATCGAGGAAGGTTATAGGCTATATTTTATATATTTTATTTAAAAAAAAATTAGGGATCCGTAAGAAAATTGCGATTTTGTAACCCAAGGTGTAAAAGCGAACACCTATTTATGCGTGCGCTGCAAAAACTATTGACATTAGAACAAAATTATGTACTATGGGTTTGTAGGTCTTATTAAAATCTACAAAAAAATCCGCGAGAGCATATATCTAACTATCATAGTTTAGTCACAATAACCGCTTTTATGTTCATAAAAAAATATTAAATCGTCTGAAGAAAGAAACTACGTTAAATGTATATCCTAATATTAATCCTTATCCAAATTAAGCATTATGTTATCAAGGGTATTTATGTAGAAGAAAAATACTTTTTGTTTTATACCAATCGGACATTTCGTTGAGAAATTATCACGAGTATAAAAACGCAAAGAATTGGTACCTAATAATGAGTTATTTGCCATAATAGACAATGCTGAAGAGTTTGTTTGCTTGAACGCGCTAATCCCAGCAACTACTGGTCCGATTTGAAAAATTGTTTCAATGTTAGATAGCCCATTTATCGAGGAAGGTTATAAGCTATATTTTATTATAAAGTTTCTACGGGAACGGGAGTTACGCGGGTAAAACTTCGCGCAGAAAGCTAGTTATATATATTTCTGAAGGTTATTATGTTTTCTTGACCGTAAATATAATGTCTTAGTTGATTTAGTTAAAGTACAGCATTATTTTCAGCGCGTCTATATATTTCATAGTGGCTACTTTTTGATTTCATATTTCAATATAATAGTGTGGCGTCTATTCAAATACTGCACGACTTAGCTGGTTGATATATAAAATAACCAGCATTCAATTATTTTGCGAATAAAATTTGCGAATACATTTATTGAACATACTTATTGTTTAAATTATTTCATATTATAATTTATTAAGCGTATTTGTTTTTCCATTTCTATTTTCTAACCGTAATACATTATCATTGTTATTATATGATCTACATTCAACGATATTGTGTTTGTAGACTGACAACCGCTACGAAGTGACTCAAGATGTGAAAGGTCAGTTGAAATTCTTGGAAGAGCTAGATCGCGTAGACAAGAAACGTCGTGAAGACTCCGAAAGAGAAATTCTTCTTCGAGCAGCTAAGTCAAGATCAAAGAACGAAGACCCAGAACAGGCTAAATTGAAGGCCAAGGCCAAAGAGATGCAACGTGCAGAATTGGAAGAACTGAGACAACGTGAAGCCAACTTAACAGCTCTTCAAGCTATTGGGCCGAGAAAGAAACCTAGACTCGATGGCCCAGGTGGAGCGGGAGATACAGTTTCTAATGCGCCTGGACATAGCGGTGCTGGATTTGTATGTATTCATTTTGTATTTATATTAATGTTGTGTATCAGATCAGTACGCGAAGATTTAGCACATCCACAAATGAATCTAACTTTTAATTGGTGGATCTTGTTAACTTATTAGTGCTAGTGATTTCGACTAACAGTTCATGACTTTCTATTACCTGATTACCAAAAAGCTGGAAATACAATCTGTATATTAATCCACCTACCAAGTTTGATATGTTGAACTAAAGGAAAACAGCTTCAGGAATCATGTTCAGCAGTGGTAAATATCCAGGCTTGTTGGTGATTACTTCTAGTTTCTTTAGTTCATAATATGTTTTTATAAAAATAGTATTAAAATCAATGTGTATTTTCACTTTCAGAGTCAGACTGGACGCAGTCAACTGGCGCTCCGCACTCGGCTGAAGCGCATCAACCATCGAGACATGCTGTTCCTCCTGGAACAAGATCCTGATACCGCGCATTCCCATTTCCTTTACAAGAGTTATCTTAAGTGAGACAACGCCCCCCCACAACAGGGGGAAAGTTTGGAAGACAGTCGTCAATGTGACGACAAAATACTCTTCGTAAAAAGTGAAGAAAACTCCCAAAAAAAGATTTTTATTTTAAAAAAAGTGGAAGCGACGGATGCTGTTCCAGATGATTCTCCGAATAAATGGTTTTAAATTAGAATTTTTTAGTGTTTGCTTTAGTGTAAAGTAGCTTATATTCAGAAACATAACTATTTTCCATTTCTACTATATAATGCTATTTTAGTCATCAGAAGTACATTTTCCTAGACTTTCTCTATGCAGGAGAGTTATAATCAATGGACATATTGTGTATATGTATCATATTAATTTAATTTGCGTATAACTTTTAGTTACAATTAAGAAACATAGCAAGTAATATAACAAAAAAACATTTATAAACGTGCTAAGGTAAGTTGTTAATATAGAGTTACTAAAACATTAGTCGAATTACTTTTGCAACTTAGTTTATTTAACTTATTTTTATTTGTTATTCTTAATAAACAACTTATAACTAGTAAATAAATATATTAACACTTTCTACATAGTTATTGTTGCATTATGTAGGTATTTTAAATGTATATAGGACAAGAAACCAATATTATATTATTTAAATACTGCTTCTCGTGTAATCGTTGTGTGGTTTAGTTTTTGTCATTTGTACTCAAATTTTTCATAGGGGTTCCTATGCTAAATTTGTGACTCCTAGCATTTGTAGTTTCTGAGATTTCATGTGAGTGAATTAATGAATAAACCTTTCACTTTTATATATACAAGGTGTATCGGAAAGGGTATATACATAGAAAGAGCAAGGCTTCTTTCAAGGATCATAACAAACGATATGGCAAGGGTTTCAACTCAAAATAAAATAGGTACTCCAAGAATTGATACCAAATTCTCGGTTTCATATGTTTCCTAAATTCAAATCATAACAAACGTGTCACCGCACTACGTGGGTCAATAACTTTCCACGTTCGTTGACATCGATCAGCTGATTGAGTGCTAGTGAGGTATTTATTTCAATTTGAAAAGTTTGGTTTCTGGTATTAATGAATTTTAAAAAATAATTACTTCCGTACTTTTAGAGATAGGATTAAATAACCCTTGCCATATCGTTTGTTATGATCCAAAGAAGCCTTGCTCTTTCTATGTATATACCGTTTCCGTTACACCTTGTATATTCTTGTGTTCTTTTATATATATACGTGTTCTTATTTTCTCAATTCGGTCTTAATTACCATATATTAATTTTATTATATCGTATCAATTTTGTACATATCAATGTATAACATGTGATGTGTGTTTAATTAACTAGTTGTAGTTATGTACACCCACATACATATTATTTTACGTATCTTCCATTTAGTAATCAAATTCAAATACGAATTATTAGTATAACTCGTATTATTTATTAAATGTCAAATACTTACACAAATATTTATGTGGGTTAGATAATTTGTAATTCGGAATAACATTGTAACAACTGACTTAATGTTAATCTAACTTTGCTATTAGTCCAGCAGCCGCCGCCTGTTTTTTTTAAGTGATTAATAACAGGCTGAATCTTGAGTTCGTTCGATTCGACGAGACGCCCAAGATTTTACTCTGTGCACATTCTCAAAGGGGTAGGTAATGTAGTGCGCAGATGTAATACATGTCGATCTGGTAGGGTGTCGAAATTGTCTGACTAACAGTGAATTTTTTATTGAAATTTTAAGATAATATGATAATAAACTCAGAAAAACAATTGTCCTACAAAATCGATGGTTTGAGTAGGCGCGTTCTCCACGGTTAATACGTCGAAACAACGAGGTCATAAAAATGATTAATAACCAGCTGATTTTTTGTATGCAGCTTAGTAAATATTAGTATTATTGAATGGCCACAAAGTCCTACAAATGTAGTGGTCGGTTTTCCTAGTCCTACACTTGGAAGTTGTCGATTCCACGGTAACACTTTTTCCATTAATAACCGTAGGACAAAAAAAACACACGTTAGGTTAGTGCATTACTTGCCTAAATCAAACAGTGCCCTACCAAAAAATGGGTATGTATCGATAGTCCTACAGGAATATTGAGAATAATATTTTTTCGTATAACCTGCGCCAATAAAGAAACGAATCTAAAATGGCAGCGGCGATCATGCGCTCTCACTCTAAACTGTTGATGTCTTAGTCACACACGGCGCGTACTGCATGCAAAAAGAAATCCGTAAAGAAAGCTAACGGAAAAAAACGACTTACTTGCGAGTGGTTAAGGTAAAAAATGTTAAAGAAAAGTAAGCAAATAAACAGTTCTAATTTTTATGAAAGATTATGTATTTTTTTGTATACGTTACACATTTCAAAACATAAAACTAACAATTGTATTTTTCCTACATAAACAATAAACAAACTTTCTTTCTATCTTTCTTTTTATTTGCTGACCCTATCATCTGTCAGTGACATTTCGGGACGCCATTTTAGATTCGTTTCTTTATTGGCGCGGCTTATAGTTGTAGTTTTGGTAACTTGGACCCATAAATGTTTAAGCACAATCAATATTTTTTTTTAAATAGTATAGCTGAAGTTGTATGAATTGTAGTTATATATGATCTGTCAAAGTGAAACTAAAAAATACAATTATAAATATAATTAAATACAATCTAAATCTTCGTCGGATTCCGACGTCGACGTTTCATCAATTTCGCCTTGAACATCGTCTTCATCTTCGTCGCAAT
This sequence comes from Nycteola revayana, assembly GCA_947037095.2. Lineage (NCBI taxonomy): Eukaryota > Metazoa > Arthropoda > Insecta > Lepidoptera > Nolidae > Nycteola > Nycteola revayana. The sequence goes on along the minus strand of OX344842.1, from coordinate 10,134,055 downwards.
CGTCAGAATAAATGTGATCTGATTCTGTAACTGTGTAATTTGTGTAATTGTTAATTCTACATATAAAAAGATTTTGTTATTATTATTTGTATCGAATAGGTCTCATAATTAAGATCTTATTTATTTAATTATTCGTTTTATATTCTTAAATTGTTCTTTTAATAATAAATTAATTTTATATTATTTTTTTAATTTTTAAGTAAAAAATCATATTTTTATTTTCGACTGTCCGTAATTGATTGATTTATTTATTTTTGTTTGTTTATAACGTGGCCTCATCAATGGGGCCAAATAGAATACCAGCGCTACATTCATACACAAATGTGTGGATGTAGCATAAAGCTGAAGTTGGTGCCTATTTATGGTGCACATGAATGTCTATTATAAATTTGATATTGTAATTTTTCAACAGTGCATTATGAATAAATATTTTTCTTTCTTTCTTTCTTTCTTTCACTGTGAACGCTTGTGACCGACTGCCTTGGGAAGGGAACCCAAAATTCAAGGAATTGTTGTCACATGGCCGGCACGGCTTCCCCCTCACACCTCTCTCAGTGTCTTCCGAAAAATTCTTTCAAGGCCCCCACTCGGCTACTTCCTATAGCGCTTGACATACTTACTATTTTAGGGAGTAGAGAATTGTGTTTGGGCTTCTTTTTCAATGTCTAACCACAACGTGATTCACTCGGGATTGTTTACGAATTTAACTCTGTATCACGGAAAATAAACTACGGTGGAGACAACAGCAACTTGGAGTAGCGTTTACTACACGTGTAAAATCTCCATTTAAGTTTCCATATATATAGATATACTCATAACATTGTGTAGTAAACGCTACTCCAAGTGGCTGTTGTCCCCAGTTAGCAGTTTATTTTCCGTGATCGAAATGTAAAGTTAAATATGTACCACATACTACTTTTGGTGTAGGACAGTAGTAAAATTGTGTTCTACACTTTATTCCCGATACGACAAAATCAAACCTAGGTTGTTATTAATGAAAAAAGTATTACCGTGGAATCGACAACTTCCAAGTGTAGGACTAGGAAAACCTACCACTACATTTGAAGGACTTTGTGGCCATTCAATAATACTAATATTTTCTAAGCTGCATACAAAAAATCAGCTGGTTATTAATCATTTTTATGACCTCGTTGTTTCGACGTTTTAAACGTGGAGGACGTTCCTACTCAAACCATCGATTTTGTAGGACAATTGTTTTTCCGAGTTTATTATCATATTATCTTAAAATTACAATAAAAAATTTCGACACCCTACCAGATCGACATGTATAACACTACGCACTACATTACCTACCTCTTTGAGAATGTGCACAGAGTAAAAACTTGGGCGTCTCGTCGAACCGAACGAACTCACGAAGATTCAGCCTGTTATTAATCACTTAAAAAAAACAGGCGGTGGCTGCTGGACTATATGGAATAACAAACGCAATGTGCTTCAATTACGCCATGACCCTTTTATCGCTTCCATGAATTGTCTCTAGATTACAATAGAATTATTGTCAAAATTGAAATGACGTTAACTGTTATTCTTATTATCACTGAACTGTTTTTTCATTTTTTCTAATAATACAGGACCGAAATGAGAGGTCTAGCACATATAACAATTTTTGAAGCACATTTTATAACGAATTCACTATTGGTAATATTCGGGCCAAAGAAATTTTGGTATAGCGTAATTCCAGCGAATTGTATTCGAGATTCCGTACTAGTGTCAAAATTTCTGCTTCAGTGTCATAAAATACAATCTGATTATAGGATGAATAAGTGTATAATTATTAGGTGTACACCGGCGTTCATTGTGCCTGTGCTTCAAATATTCTACACATAAAGGAAACGATAATTTTTGTCTAATAATACATAGTTATATCTGTCTATGGTGATGTTATAAATAAATTTACTAGCTTAGATTTAGGTATTGTGTAAATAAGTTTGGAATGTAATTTATATTCAAGATTTAAATAATAATATAGATGCTTATTGATTGTGGGTCATATTTCAAAATTGATGATTTTTTAATGAAACCAAAGAAAAATTAAGGCAGCGGTGTAATTTTATATAATTACTTGTGGAATCAACTATATGGTTGAAACGCGCAGAAGAAAAATCTAAACGTAATTGTATTTATTATTTTTTATGCTATGTGTATTTACATAGACAGATAAATTGCGACTAATAAAAGCTTAACGCACTACTACGCACCACGCAGCGTAGCGCGTGAATGTACGTTGCTTGGAAATATCTCCGTTGGTATAAAAAAACACGCACAGTTCAATATACAGCTTAGCACCGAGTCTCGAGTGCCATGCGTGATTTTGGAAGGGCTTGACGTGTGTTTAAAAGTGCATTTAATGAAATGAGTGAGTTGTCCTCAATCCACAAACGATGATGTAGATATGCACTCTCGCAAGTTCGCGCGTAGGTACGTCGACACGCAACATACAGCGTGGTGCGTTACAGTGTGATAATTGTCTTACAGTTTTAATAATGACAAGAAACTTATGATTCATCATTTTGAAAAATTACTCATTTCATGATAAACAATTTTTAATCAAATATTCGCTTTGGTCTTATTTTAGACCTTGTAGCCTTGTTTATTAACTAGGAAGTTGTTGGAATTTTTGCAAAATGATTACTTATGTGTAATTTCATAATAGGAGAAATAATATTTACTATACAATATAATTAATGTGCACAAAATATGTACACACAATGTAATGTTACATATAATATAATTTCTGATTTCAAATGCTACTAATCCAAGCAATCACCTTAAATTGATCATATCGTTTAAACTGCAATAAATCAACATTTGGCCTTATAATTCATATATTCTTAACATTGAAGTTACATACCTATTTATTGTAAGTAATTTCAATTCAGTTTTGCCTTCAATTAGCGCGTTATTTCTATATCATATTATGAAATGTCCGTGGTTAGTTGATTTTATCATTAAATTTTAATTATGTATATTCATTGAGTTGGTCGGATCATACCATGATTTAGCCAAACTACAGGCACACAACCATACCATGATTTAGCCTAACTACAGGCAACACATCTTTTTGTCTTAAAGTAGATTAACTTATAAAAATAGACTTCATTATTCCATTAAAAATCTAAATACTATTTATGTCATAAACAAAACTAATGCTCAATGGATTTATTAACAATAACAATATAATTACATAGTTAATTGTGTGTTGCCAAATATGAAAATAAAAGTATTTGTCGTTTTTTTATTTATTATTTTCATAAAAACCAAATAAACAATCATATACACATTAACATTGATCTTAAAGAAGTGGTAAATTAGTCTCCAGCAGGATGGCCGGTCACTAGGCGTATTTAACGTTGAAACCAAGAATTGCTTCCCTATTGCTTCTATATGCTTCCTATTCTCAAACAATTGCTTCCATCGACATCCCGATGGAGACGTCAATTTAACCAGAAATTATATTCTGGAATGAGTATTTCAAACTGTAACTGAAAAAATCTTGAAATTACAAATAAGTATAAATTAAAAAGACAAAAATATCGAGTAGCTTTAATATAATTATTTAGTTTACATAATATGGATATCCGTAAAGTAACGCCCGATTCTATTAATTATATTACAAATAAGTAAAAGTTGATTAAATCTTGATGTAGTAATTTTGTATTTTTGTGTCCTTATTGAAAACTTACCTAGACATCATATTATAGTATCTTTAATACGAATGTGTTAACAATGATGCAGTTGAACTGACCCTTTGCGATTGTCCACCTTAATAATGTAAAACAAGTTAAATATCTAGGGTTAATTTTAGATCAACAATTAAATTGTAGACAGGATATTAATATCCTTTCAGGTCGTATTCTAAAACTAATCTACATCTTTAAAAATCTACCATCCGTAGAGTTTATTGTGCATTATGACAATCACTGATAATTATCAGATTATAATCAATTGTATTTCGTGCTGGGGCGGGGCTGCCAAAACTATTATGATTCCATTGGAGATAGTTCACCGAGCTATAATTAAAGTTGCGGCGTTTTGACCAATCCTCTTCCCAACGACCGAGCTCTACAAATGTCCTTAACATTCGACAACTTTTTATTTTACATTTAGTTAAGCTACAACACCGTCGAACACCATTAAGAACTATAACTAAACGAAGTAAAGACAGAATATGCACACTGCCATCTGCTCGAACTATATAAAGACGTTAGCTATATATCTTGGTCCATTTTTATTTACAATAAAATAGTCCCAATCTACCGATTGACTCACTTTCATTGCAAAAGACAATTATGAATTATCTAATTAAACTGAATTATGATGAGAGTGAACCCTAGATTGAAAATAAAAAATTAACAAGTGATTTAAACTATTTTCACACTTGCATCTACCCTTTATTCCCGTCGTCCCCGTATGCCGTGTCCCAGTCCTACGGTGACAACGGTACTTCAAATAAATATTTAAAAGTATTTCTCGTTGTCCCCGTACGCTGTCAAGTAGATCAATTTACTAGTTAGTTGATAAACTACTTATAAATTTACTTTTAGATTTTTAGTTTATTATTTTGATAAACTAAAGATGTATCGGGTGGTTAAAAAAAAACCTAAACCTAAACCTAACCGGACTTATTGTAGTTGTAGTTTTGTTTGGTTTTTTTTTTTTTTGGGACTAATCCCTCCCACACTCCCGCCACTGTAACTCCTGTAAGCCAGGATCAACAGCGGCGCACACGAAAGAGGCTCTAAGCTGTTAGGCTTAGGCTGGTCCCGGGACACCTAAATGTCTTGGATCCCGCATCGAATTTAATCAGAAAGTTTATAGGAGGAGTTGGAAAGTAAAATTCCACTTCCCTCCAGCGCAATCGGGAGACATAAATGAACGAATGAGATATTTAACCTCAGGAAAAGACACTTACAATTGGATAAGCCAATTGCAAAGCACCACGGACAATGTCTTTTTTTTTTTTTTAATAAATGGTCCTATTTTTATGTGAGCTGTTATGTTTGAGTCCAGTAGTAAGTATGACAGAACCGTTTAAACGCACGGAAGTTTCTCCTAGTTGCCACAAGATCAGCATAATAAACCACACCTGATGCGGATTCTAAGTTGTCTAACATAGTATTGCGTTCGCCTTGCCAGAGATCACACTCCCACAGAATATGATGAGCAGACTGTTCATATGTACAGTCTGAGGTTGAACATTGGCATGTCGGGGATGGAATTAAATTAAATGAGAAAAGTTTACTTTTAAAATTACCGTGCCCAGTGAGAAATTGAGCCGTACAGTGATCAACCTCCAACCAAGTTCTATCCAGTCGCTCACGAACGCTTGGAAAGAACTGGTAAAGATGTCGGCCCTTGGTGGAGACGTCCCATCTACACTGCCACTCATCGAGAATGTCATTGTATGCATCGGATAATGGTTTAAATAATCTTGAGATTTTAATTTGGTCTCGCGGTGGTAAGAATTCTAGGTTAATGTTGTCCCTCGTAGAATAATACATAGCCGCGCGTCTTTGAGCCTCAAGATCAACCGGAAGAACGCCCGCGAGCACAGGAAGAGCTTCAGTACTAACCGTCCTATAAGCTTTAGTTAAGAATATTAAAGCTAGGCGCTGACTTTGGAGTAATTTTCTTCGCACAGCACCGATAGTAGCCCGGTCGGCCCATATTGGCGAGCCGTAACAAATACAACCTAGATATGTAGCTACATAGATTTGTTTTAGGGTTTTAAAAGTGAGGCCCCACGTAGCGGTTGATATTCTAGTCAAGGCAAAGAAGTTACGTTTAGCTTTTTCACCTACAGTTCTGATGTGTTCAATAAATGTGAAGTTGCGTTCTAAGACTAATCCTAGGTAACAGACTGAATCCTTTCTTTTAATTGAGATACCGTTAAATTTAATACTTGGTGGTGTTTTTAGGCTGCCTTTAAGTAATAATTGAAAAGTTTTTTGGGGAGCAAAGTTAAGACGATTTCGCTCACCCCATTCGGAAATTAGTTCTAGACATGACCTAGCTAAGTTTTCTAAGCCGGTTCTAGAGTTAGATTGTATTAATAAGAGGGCGTCATCGGCATAGCCTGTTAATGAACAGCCTTCAGGTAGCGGTAACGTTAAAAAGTCGTCAAAGCCCAAATTCCAGAGATATGGTGAAATAACTGAGCCTTGTGGTGCGCCCATCGTCAGGGCCTTCGACACTGAATGGTGTCCAAGTTTCAATTGGGTAGTGCCATGTATAAAGTAGGTATATATTACTATAGCAGCCTCGCTGTTTCAATTTTAATAGTATCATTGGCCACCAAGCAGTGTCGAAGGCGGCCGAAATATCTAAGAATAAGGCTAATACGTATTTTGAATTTGACCTATTTACGATTTTCCTAACAGAAATGGCTGCATCTACAGTGGATTTACCAGGGCTAAAGCCGAATTGTTGGTGGTGGAACTGTGGTCCCCCGGGGAGGAGTCTGGGGACTATAAGCCGCTCTAGCAATTTGCCCAACGATGGTAACAAGGTTATAGGACGATAAGATTTAGGGTCATCAGGCGGTTTATCACCATTTTTTGGTATTATTCTGATAAATCCTCGACGCCATATTTTGGGCGATAAATTTAATTACGTCCCGCTGTCCCCGTGACGGCGATATGGCATACGGGGACAACGGGAATAAAGTGCATCTACACCTACACACAACAACATACCCTATATACACACATACACCAAATTATACTAGCACTTAAATTAACGAAATGTAATTATTATTGTTTATCGCATATCAAATTTAAATTCAAAATTCGTTTATTTTTCTGTACACAATTTAGGGTTATATAACTATAGACATAGTAACTAGTAGTATGCAAATAATGCCAGCTAGAACCCAACTTTGTGACAGACTGGTGCCTGTTGTAGGTTTACGAGAAACCTGTATTATACAGGTCACCAGGGCCCCACGCGGTTAAAGTGCATAACAAGGCTTCTTGACACACTTTTTGCTAAGCTAAAGATACAAAATAAAAATTCTTAGAAATAAGGACATCAATAAATACTTTTAATACTAATAAGGTAAAATGGGAATACGGAAAAAAAAATGTGAGAGTGATACTGAGTATATGTGTGTGCATGTATTTGAGAGTAAGTATGGCGTGAGCTTCCATGGCGTGAGCTTGTCGCGACGAGTGATGAATCAACGCAAACACAGTTTTGCGGAGTCTGAAGACAAGCTGGATTCAATTTCAAGGTGGATGGCTCTCATCCTTAAATAAATAGAGCCATACATCGCTATTCACGACGTGGCGTCGACTTATTGCCTCTTCAATGGCCCAACATAATATGGGCTCGAAATTTATGCTGATGATGTGCAACTCCAGCGTCTGGTAGATCCGCCCATTGGAGGTTGCAGCGTTAAAGAAGTGTACAGACCGCACGGTGTTTTTTAATCCAAGAACTCTTGACGTAATTTGACGTAATCTGTGGTTGGCGTGTGCTAATATGGTGTGATAATTAAGAGACAAATGCTGGATTCTTACCTTCAAGAATCGGTTGCATATTAAATATGGCAGAAGTTCTCCGAGCAATACCGTTCCTTAAAACTGGAGACAAGATAGCCAAGCAACATTTGTTAGGAATTGGTGGTCCTCGGGTAAGACGATGCAGTTCTTCTTCGTAGTTGCCCCAATACCTATGTATCATCGACGAATTATACCTTCAGCGTGTAATGGCGCACGCGCTATAGCCGAGGCGATATTAGACAGCGAATTGTGCCTATAAAAACCTGCCTGTCAAACAAATATCCCGACCCAAAAAATATGAAAGGATGATTCCTAATTCAAAATGAATGCAACAAATTAATGGGCTCTAGAGTTGCTCCTACCAATGTAATTCAAAATGAGTGACCTGACGTCTACTACTTACTACTGGTAAGGGCAACTGATGTGAGTTAGCGACATTAATCATTTCTGTACATGAAGAATGTTTTGATGAGGAATGATGCCTCTCGTCCCATCCCATTTTGTTACCATAAGTTCTGATTAGTATCCGACCTCTTACTACTAAAACTTCGAGTTTGGTGGTGAAATTTCGAAGAATGGTCAATGACAACTGATTTGAACCTAATAAGATCTTGAGATGGTTGATTGCAAATAACACAAATCTACAGTACGATAAATTACTGGGAGATCAGATATTAATTCTTTCGGTAGTTGGTTTAAAGTTTCGAGCTAATTTTAAACCTTGAAAATGCCAACGGATAGCAATCGCTTTTTTTTAAGGTCATCCGCTTTGCATAATAATCCAACCTGAGACTGACCGTTTTGTGGACGATGATTGGAATCTTGTAAAATTCGGAGCCGGCGCTGATCATCAAAGCAGAATAGCTCGTGTTTGGTGAAGCCAAACGACTCTAATTTATATTTATTCTTGACTAGCTGACCCGGCAGACTTCGTACTGCCTCAATCGATAAATAAAAAAGTTAAACTTTTGTATAAAATAAACTGGCCTACACCTTCTTAAAAAGGGTAGGTAGGGGACCTACCCTTTTTTTCTTTGCGTTTAAACCTTGCCTGTGTTAAAGCGATGATTACTGCCAAATTTCATCAAAATCGGTACAGCCATTCTCGAGTTGTAGCGAGACTAACAAACAGCAATTCATTTTTATATATACCTCTAAATAATGTTTTCCAGGTCATGATGTGGATTATTATAACGAGATGAGATATGATAACTATTATCGACAATTTTAGTTTTACTCTAGTAGTAAAGAGGAACAAAACCCATCCTAAAAGAGTACGAATAGCAACTGGTTGTGACTTTGTAGCGCCTCACTCACAATTGTATTGTATTCGGTTCAATATTGGTTTGTGAGCGCGTTACAACCAATTTACAAATAAGTTGGTCGGTTACTCCAAATGTTAACTTCGTTAATTTACGGATTAACGAGTTAACGGCCAGCTGATAGACTTTCAAATAATATTTATAGATCGAAACAACATTTTAAAAATAAACAATATTGAAGTTGAAACAAAGATATTAATCATAAAACTGAAATTTCTACCAATCTAGTAGTAATTTTAAAATTGTGTTTCTACTAATCCGGTCTTTATAACACTGCATAACATAAAACCGTCTTTCTCCGAAATTAGTTTAAGCGATGTGTATCCGAAACCTTATTGGCGTATTTGATTTTTTTTTAGTGACACGTCCACCCACCCTGTCAAACTTCCACAGTTCTCTGATCCTGTATGATAAATTTACATGTTTTAACTATTTAAAATGGTAAGAACTACTTTCAATTCACAATAAAATTATCGGTGTAGTGTATGCGCACGTTTCTAAATATCGACAAAAATTCCGCCACGTAGTTGTATATTTGTCGGCAGTGTGTCATCAATCGTATAATGTCGGCTTCCAGTTGATGTAATTCTCGTGTAATACGTGTTTATGGTGTTTAATATTTGGCCGCTAACGAACACTGTTACTATGTTCTTAAAGCCGTTGCGTCTGGATATCAAGAGGAAGTTGACAGCGAGGTCCGACCGCGTCAAATGTGTGGACCAGCACCCCACAGAACCATGGCTTCTGTGCTCGCTTTACAATGGTGATGTGAACATATGGAACTATGAGACACATTCACAGATCAAGAGATTCGAGGTAAATATTAAACTGGTGTTTGAGGCTCCTTATTTGGAACATAATTCAAGTATACTTCTCTAATTAGAACCAATTTAAATTTCTAGTTTCATTGGTTTTCCTGTCTATTTCGCTTATCATGCCTACATATATTGTCAGATATTGAATATTTCATTGTTTAAATATTGCAATACACTTGAAATTGACTTTGTGATGCTAATATTTTGTGTGTATACATGATCTTTTTCTACGCCTCATATACTAAGTTCTATTGTAAGTCTGTCTTAGAGCCATATATTGATAGATACTTGTGCATTGTATTGTACATGACCTGAAAGCTATATATTATTTAAGTTTTGAAAAAAAAAATACTCTTTAATATATAAATAATATATAACTGTAATTGAACACATTGAATGTAATTCGCAGAAATGTAATTTATTACATAGAAAATTATGATAAATAATCATTATTCTTAAAATATAATAACATACTAGAGTGTTATTAAATTATAACATGTAATGATAATAGTAATTAGATTAGATATCAAAATAATCATAACATCTAAAACCCTAACTTTTGCGGCAACTGTAAATTAATCTATACTGCACATTATGAAATAAAAAAATTATAAAATAAAGTTGTTGTTTAATAATGTTCATTTAGTAAAAAAAAATATAAACAGTTTTCACTGTAAATGTGTTCTGTATTAGTAACCATATATTCTTTATATTTTATAAAAATACTTATAGTTGATACCTAATGTTTGGAAAAATTGCTATAAAATATATCAGTGGTGCACAAATCAAGTCACTTTAACATTAATTTGGCAGTAAAATAGTTTTAAAAATATCCTAAACTTACCACATATACATTAATTTCACATAATTACAACATTCCTTACATCTGTTAAAACAATATTTATGATGTGTCAACAAACAAACATGGCTTCCATCAATACTTATAACAACCACAGGAAGTTGCATAACATTATTTACTGGTTAAAATTTTTCATAAAATACTGAATGATATAAAATGGTAATAGTAAAGATTTTAAATCACTCATATTGTTTGCTGCAGGCTATAAATGTTTGAATTATTTACTTCACCTGGTAAACACAAACTACAATTGTTTCTGCTAGCAGGCAAAGTAAGAAAGTGCTCCTATTGTGTAATTATATGAAGAAATTTTTGAAAGAAAGTTATTATACAGTAGGCTCTCATTAATCCGGAGAGGCATAAACAAGACCCTTTGTGGATTATTATATTTATTTAATGGAAATAAAACACATGTATAACCATAGTTTCATTAATCAATTTTTAAATTAAAGCATCAAGACAAAAAGGTATGTGTTCAATCATGTAAGAAAAACAGTAAATTAAAATAAAACATTAGTTAATTTTTCTTGAGAAAGTCTGTTATACTCTTGTGTTTATAATTTTTGCTCTACTTTGTGACGCCTACAAGTTGATCTGCCTATACCAAACTTCCTCCTCCGTAAACCCTATACCCCATGCCCAGCCAAATTACAGTGATCACCGAACAATCAGGAGTCTAGATTAACGAGGCTCTAAATAATACATTGGTTGCATTGAAAGGCCCATTCTGAATTTACACATGTAAAAGGCATTAATATAACAAAATAAATAGAGTCATTTTGATTATGATAATTAGGTATCTAATGTTATCAAAATGAGGAAGATGGTAAGATGGTTGTCTTATACAGGTATGTGACCTACCAGTACGTGCGGCGAAGTTTGTGCCGCGTAAGAACTGGGTTATTACTGGTTCAGACGACATGCAAATCCGAGTGTTCAACTACAACACATTGGAGCGTGTTCACTCTTTTGAGGCACACTCTGACTACGTCAGATGCATCGCCATTCATCCCACCCAGCCCTACATTCTCACCAGCAGTGGTAAGTGATTACTATTACCTACAAAAAATACTCATACAAACAAAAAGTGGCTTAAACCTACTACTAGCTTATTAGCATAGCTTTACAGACTCTTCTTAACATGCCATGTAGCTGACGTGTCCATGGTAAGGACATACACACACACACACACACACAATATTCTTTCTCAGGGGGTGCCTCACAATCACTGGTTTAGGCCATGCATTGATTGTTAGTCAGTCATTCAGGATAAAGACTGTTGTGAATATAGATTGATTGTAAATATTCATATAAGTACTACAAGTTTATTCATCTTACAGATGATTTGCTAATTAAGCTGTGGAACTGGGATCGCAACTGGGCATGCCAGCAAGTGTTTGAAGGGCACACACATTATGTCATGCAGATTGTCATCAACCCTAAAGACAACAACACATTTGCCAGTGCTTCATTGGATACCACTGTCAAAGTAAGTTTGTGGTTGCAATTATTTAACATTTCTTGCTTATTAATATTGACTTTCTTACCAAATAGATGACTATATACAGCTGGAAAATAGTTAAATATTACTATTGTGACATAATAGAAATTGTGTCATCCCATCAAGAACTATATTAATTAATAGCCTATGAAAAAGGATTAATATTTATATTTTTATAGAATGTGAACTACAAATGACAAGCAAATTATACTAGCAATTCTTTTAACTAGTCAACTTATTACAGTTAACTTATTACAACAGTTGCTAGATCTTTATTGCTATATTATTGTCTTTTAAACTTTTTTAAGTTTGATATTAGCTTTACATCTGAATCTTAATTCAAAGTGTCGTAATATTATGTTTTACAACAGGTGTGGCAGCTAGGGTCGTCCATTTCTAACTTCACACTCGAAGGCCATGAGAAGGGTGTCAACTGCGTAGACTACTACCACGGCGGTGATAAGCCCTATCTGATCAGTGGCGCAGATGATCGCCTTGTCAAAATATGGGACTACCAGAATAAAACATGTGTACAAACTCTTGAGAGTAAGTAATTTATACATTAACTATAGTAGTACTTTTCTTGTTTTGTACATTAATAATACTTGGACATGATGTTATGGCCTAATTTTAAATTATTACATTTATTCAATTAATTTACTGTCTTTAAATCTGACATATTAGTAAAACTCAGATTTTCTCTTAATCTAGTGTTAATTATATTATAATACTAATGACTTAACTGTCTGGTTAACACAGGTCACACTCAGAATGTATCGGCTGTGTCTTTCCACCCCGAGCTACCAATTCTGCTGACAGGTTCCGAAGATGGCACCATTAGAATATGGCACGCGGGCACCTATCGCTTGGAGTCTTCTCTCAACTATGGCTTTGAAAGGGTGTGGACCATATCTTCCATGCATGGCTCCAACAATGTTGCCATTGGGTAAGTTTTCTATTGACCAAAAATTAATAAAAATTTCTAGTGTATGAAATATATTCTTACAGCATGCATATTGAAACATAGCTATACTGTATATATAAAGCTGGAAGCTATAATTTGCTTTCTCTGATATAACAAACAATTACCCAAAGTATGACCAAACATTTTGACCATTTCCAGCTATGATGAGGGCACCATAATGATCAAAGTGGGTCGGGAAGAGCCTGCTATATCCATGGACGTGAACGGTGGCAAAATTATCTGGGCGAAGCATTCGGAGATGCAACAAGTCAATCTGAAGGCCCTGCCTGAAGGTAAGTTTAATGACTAAAATATAGTTTATCTAGCACTTGGCTCTATATATGCACTTGAACTGTTTGATAATATCTTAATAAAAAATAATAATGTTAATAATAATCCGATATATCATTTTTAGGTACTGAAATCAAGGATGGCGAACGTGTACCAGTGGTAGCAAAAGATATGGGTTCCTGTGAGATTTACCCACAAACCATTGCTCACAATCCCAACGGTCGTTTCGTGGTCGTGTGTGGAGATGGCGAATACATCATCTACACTGCCATGGCGCTCAGGAATAAAGCTTTTGGCACTGCGCAAGAGTTTGTCTGGGCCTTTGACAGTTCTGAATATGCAACCTTAGAAAATTCCAACACTATAAAGGTGTTCAAAAACTTCAAAGAGAGAAAGAGCTTCAAGCCTGAATATGGCGCCGAAGGTAAGGTTTATATCCAGTAAAAACAACATTACTGCTTCTAAAACAGTTTGTTTAAAAACATTATTTGTTTGCCATATATAGATTAGTTTTGCATATGATGTGTATTGTGCTTAAAGAAGGTACTTTCTCTTGTTTCATGCAGGCATATATGGCGGTTTCATGCTGGGCGTGAAATCCATTAGTGGCATGGCGTTCTCTTTCTATGACTGGGAGAACCTTGAACTAATTAGACGGTGAGTGGAGACTTACTAAGATATATGTGTTTTATTAATAAAACGAGCGATTTTTTTTAAATGATTATATATGTCATATGTTGTACAGTAATAATTCATGATAATATACATATAGATCAATCAAAGTCTTAATACAAAATTATGCCATATTACGTGGCATAATATTTTTTTGAATAGTTTTAACTATGCTGGCGCTAATCATAAATGTAAATAAAGCTTATAATATATTTTTTTAATTAAGTATTTTAATAGTTATATTCTGTTATATTATATGTTGCGTTCATTTCCTATAATATTGTGAAAAACCTCCCGGAAGTCATAAAATGTTCTAAGCGATTATGAAAACGTCAAAGTCACTAGAGTAATAAACCATTTCTGATTAATAAACTTCAAAAGTACCTTATGCCTTACAAACATTAAAAAATATTATGTGCTAATATCTTCCAATCAGCTACAATTCTAGGCCTAGCGAATTGATTTCATGAGCCACTGCGCGTTTGCCAATCTTTGAATAGTTGAATACATAGTTATACAAGAAATACAGCTGCCCAGTTTTTCTTATGTTTAAACATTGCTCAGCGTTTCAGCCCAACTTAGTTACAATTATTATTCTTAGTTCCAAAAATTAATAAAAACAAACAAATTTTTGCTCTGGTTAGTTGTTTCATTTTTTTTTAAACTAATATGATACTTTTGATCATTTGCATAAGTAGGTAATTTATCAGAGATAAAAAAAGCGAATGTCATAATATAAAGCGTACTCTATGTATTTTTAGTAAAATATAAAAAGTGGAATCTGTACGCTGTGTAATTTTAATTCAGTTACATCGTGATTTTGCAATATAAAGTAAGTAAGTTTTGGAAGTCGTGGGTTTAACTCCCGCACCCGACAGGAAATATTGATGTAAAAGTTAAAGAACATCCGGGCTAAGCATGTTAAGCCTATGGTCCCAGTTGGCATAACACAATCTATGCCAATAAAAACTTCGAGGGATGCCCATGTTCCGCAGTGGTCGTAGTGTGATGCTTTAAAATCTATATTATTATGTTCATTTACTTGTAAACAATGCTTTCGCATAGTTCAGTAAATCAGATCCCTACTGATATGATTTACTTTTTGAACAATGTTTGTGTAATTGACAAAATTCTCGCAATCCGCTAAACTATATTTTATATTAATTATATTATAAGATCACTTGGATATTAAATGCTGCATTTGCAAATGATACGTATTTAAACCATAAACTACTAACCATACATCTTTTGACAGTATCGAGATCCAACCTCGCAACGTGTATTGGTCTGAGAGCGGCAACTTGGTTTGCCTCGCGACCGACGAATCCTACTACGTGCTGAAATATAATCCAGCTGTAGTGACGCACGCCAGGGAAACTAATTCCAACATTACTGAAGATGGCATTCAAGACGCATTTGAGGTGATTATGAGCTTATAATACTAACGAAAAATAATTGAAATGAGGCAAATACAAAAAAAGGAAAAGTTTGTCGATGATATATTGACTCGATAGTCAATATGATTTTTGTTTCGAACTTCAAGACAAGGCGTTTAAACGGGGAGGTCGAAAAAAAAAGATTTCTTCAGGGTCTGTTAATCACATTAATGCGTTGGACCAGATTGTCCTAACATAATTAATTATGACTGACTGTCGAAAATCTGTGACAAATTGACAAATATGTCCGCCTGCAATGACAATTTAGTGTTTAATAAAACAAATTTTACAAATTTTTCCTGTCAAGGTTTATTATTTATTAAACAGAAATAAGTCAAATTGTCATAAAAAGTCGATATTATTGTAGATTTTCTACCGTGACTTATTTGTCAGCAATAATTTATATTAAACAAAATATTGTCAAATTGTTGGATTGTCGCCGGTCGCCTGTCGCCTGTCACCTGTCATTGTCGCGTTTATTAAACAGGCCCCTGGTAACGGGCAGCAGCGTTTATGTCTATGTATATACTAATCATAACACTGCGGTCACCAACCGGTCTGCCTAGCGTGGTGACTATGGCAACACTTCCTAAGAGGGAGGATCATGTTTAGCAGTGGACTTTATACAGGCTAATAATGATGATGATTATGATAGAAGAATGTTTAAAAGTAATCATTATTTTTGTAAGATAATGTTAATGAGTCAAAAGTTAAAATGAATTAGTGCTACTTAGGAAAGTGTGATTCGGTGTGTAATTTGAATAACGGGATATTATTTTGGGCTTGCAATCACCCATGATTAACACTGTTCCATTGGAGTAAAGTCGTGCCCGAATAATATAAAAGTAATGTTTCATAATATACTAGCGATAACGCGCAGATAACAAAACTACTGCTCTTATCGCTTAGCTATGTAGGTACTAGTGTGTACTACTGTACATACTTAAAATTACTGAAAAAAAAATCAATCTAATAACTATGTAGTTTGATAGCATCACATATTGTCATAGATAGTATTAAGTCTGATTTTACATCTTTTAGTAATTTAATAAAATTGTTCTTCAATTATATTTCCCAGGTTGTTGGTGATGTGAATGAGACAGTCAAAACGGGGTTATGGGTGGGCGATTGCTTCATCTACACGAACTCTGTGAACCGAATAAATTATTATGTTGGCGGCGAGATCGTCACCATATCGCATCTGGACCACACCATGTATATTCTAGGATACGTGGCCAAGGAAAACAGGTAATTAAAACAGTAAATATTTTAACTAAATGAACGACAAAAATATCACGTTTCAACATGGCATAGTATTATTTGCTCTTCAATAGTTTTGTTAAATCTCACTCCTTGTCATGTCCCTTTGAGTCTTCTCAAACAGAAGTTAGGAGAAGAAACAGCAGTTTAGTATGGTAGCAAATATAGTTAAAATATAAATGATATAAAATACAAGATCACTTTTAATGAAATGTAAGCAATTTTAACCTGAAAAGTAAAGAGAAAGTCAATGTGTGGTCAGAAGTGCCCTCGCATTAGTTGGTCATCCATTAAGTATTGGTTGTTGATTTTGGCATTGATGAAAACTAAATTTTTGTAATAATGACAACCTCCGTAGCGTAGCGGTATTTGGCTCGCTTTAAATCTCGGAGGTCGTGGGTTCGATCCCCACGCCGGACAGGAAATGTTTGTGTAAATGCTAAGATTTCTTTCCGGGTCTGGTTGGTTGAGGGCCTACCCTCCGTGCCTCGGAAAGCACGTTATGCCGTTGGTCCCGATTGTTATAACACTAACTATAATAATCGTATATCAAGAAACGGGCAGCAGAGTTTCCTTGTGTGGTACAACATAATCTGCGGTCACCAACCCGCCTGCCAAACGTGGTGACTATGGCAAATACCCTACCCCGAGAGGAGGCCTATGTTCAGCAGTGGACGTATACGGATACGATACGGATGATGATGATGATTGTCATTTTGCCTGATTTTGGACATGGCAGCCAAGCTCTAAGAAGATTGGACGTATTACAAAGAGATTCACTGTCATAATCCGGTGGAACATTTAGTGACTCAACCAATGAGCAATCAGGATTCAGAGACTTGAAATCATGAGCCATATTAATATCTAAATGTAATTTTAAAATATAAAAATGTTGTTAACAAAAATCGTTTCCCTCAAGGAGACTAAATAATAATTGTATATATCGCAAAATGGGCTCTAGTATTTTCAAATACAAGATAATCTACGTTGAACAAATGGTGCCCCTAACACAGGTTCGAAGCCATTTTTATCTGTTATTTTTAATACTATTAAAAAGAGGAAAAGTTTGTGTTTTTATATTTTTGTATGTTTGTTACGAACTTAAAAAACTACTGACTCTTTCAATCCATTAGAATGCTACATTATTCCTGAAACACATAGGCTATAAAAGTCGCCCGAGCGAAGTCAGGGTGGGCCGCTAGTTTTTAATATAGCGATTATAATTGTTTTAGCATTATTTTTTCTTTATACGACTTTTTTCTTTTTGCAGATTGTACCTGAATGATAAGGAACTGAACGTAGTATCATATTCGCTACTCCTATCGGTTCTCGAATATCAAACAGCGGTTATGCGCGGTGACTTCAAGACGGCAGACCGAGTATTACCCACCATACCCCATGAACATCGCACGAGGGTGGCACACTTCTTAGAGAAGCAAGTTAGTATCGTCTATTAGAGCTTTCGCTAATGAAACTATGGTAATTTTGTTGGGTATTTGCGAAAATTATGGTTGAAGCCAATATACAAAATATATCACATTAACCCATTAAAGGCCAAACCTAAATTAAAGACGTATTTGTTTCAAACTATTTATTTTTATAATCAATTAAGTAATAAGAAGTACAAGATGAAAAAAAAAGGTTGAAAAAAAATTTTTTTTAATGTTTTTATGGGGTGTACTCAATTGGGTACACTGGCCACTTAAAGGTGAAATTTTTCCAAGCAGGGCTTTTCGACGCAAAGGGTCTTGTGGCATTTTTTACACTCCCAGTGTACTCTTGAGTGGCAAATAACACAACGAAGTGGTTTCTCAATTTTTTTTGGGAAGTATCCTGAGCCATCTTGGTGTAAGCCCTCGACCATAGAAGGAGAAGGCCGAGCTCTTTTATGTACTTCTTGCCTAAAATAGTATCGGGCAATATTACGACGGAACAAGAGTTGATCCATAGGCTGTTCGTTGCTCAGTACATGCAAACGCCATGCATTTGCCACAGCCATATCCACCATGTACGTAAATATGACCCACCACCACTTTTTGCCATGAATTGCGATTCGGTATAGAGCTATCGATTGATCTAATTCATCAACTCCACCCATGCTTTTATTATAATTTTGAAATAGTAAGGGAATATTCACATCTACTTTTTCTTTTTCAATGGACACCATTGCTTTACAGTTCCCATTGGTTGTATATTATCATAGTTAGTGGCCATAGTGCAAACGCTATTATCCTTCCATCTAACTAATAACAGTTCATTGGCTTTGTCAAATCTATGATCAAAGCTTGCTCTGTCTTGTTTTTTCATGTCTTTTGAACTAGTCAAAGGACATTTTTTGGTACGATTTTCACGTACAGTTCCAGTCGCACAATATCCTGCATTCCGTAAATCGACCAATAGGTTGCAATTTGTTAAAAAGTTATCAAAAAATACTTTATGGTTTCATGGATTAGTGTCTAATTTTTGAAGTAAAGACTTCACAACCCTTGAACCCAAAGGCTCGGTGGTTGCATCAAGAGATTTTCCACAGTAAATCGAAACTGTAACAGTATCACTACATCCGTAGTCTCTTGAGAACTGAAAGAATAAGAGGCTGAACATTTGCGCCAAATTGGTGATTTTTCCTGCTGTTGTCGACGTCGTCGTTTTACAGCTAGTGGCTCCTCATCACTGCTATCACCAGCACTAG
Organism: Nycteola revayana; assembly: GCA_947037095.2. NCBI lineage: Eukaryota > Metazoa > Arthropoda > Insecta > Lepidoptera > Nolidae > Nycteola > Nycteola revayana. The sequence goes on along the minus strand of OX344842.1, from coordinate 10,114,723 downwards.
ATACAGAGCCTTCTTCGTGAACAAAAACCTCGATATTTCCCGGTACATCTCTGGGTAATGTGTGAGCTTCCATGTCCTCATCAATACCCTCTTGTTCGTCAGTGATGATGGAAGGATCGGGTGGTATAATCGCCAAATCATATTCGGCATCATCATCACTGTTCTCTAAAATAGCTTGAAGAGCTTGTTCCAGACCACAATATTGATTAGGGAAGTTGAAATTTGGTCGATTCATGGTTTAGTTGAACTTATCTAAAATCAGGACATAACATATTTTTTATACCTAAGTGGCCACTGTACCCAATCAGGTACACCTGTATAAATATTCACAGAAATCAGTGAAAACAATAAAACAGTCGGTAAATATTTATAATTATTATAAACAAGTATATATTTCATCATATTTAGCACGTAAAATAATATTTAACACGTTGAATAAAAAAAAATTGATAATTCAAAAGACTTACCTGTGTTATCTTCAGAATTGTAACTTTGACTAAATGACGATCACTAAAATATTAAAACTACCCACTTTTTGTCTATATCAAAAAATCTGTTATATTACCGTCTATTCATATTTAATTAAGGAAATATGTTAGGCTACGTTATATTTTTATAAATAAATTAAGTTTAACTGTACCCAATCAGGTACAGTCGCCGTAAACGGGTCATAAGTGCAAAAAAGAAAATAATAATAAAAATAATTTATTCGGGCGCTTGAATAGAATCCTATTAAATATAAGCAATACATTAAGAATAACGAAACGTACTGAAACATTTATATTTAACAAATTTAACAAGTATTTGAACAATTATTATGATATGAAAATATACCCAAAACCAAATAAAGGGGTTCAAATAATGTCGTCCAGGATCTAATATGATATCTTACAAAAAAAATCTATAAATATTATTCATTATTTATATTATTTATTATATATTATTTATTATTATCATTAGTCTTATTTGTATTTATTATGTAAGTATTTATTTATTTATATATTCAATATTTAGTAGTTTGTCAATAAAAGTATTCGTGTATTTTATTTATTGATATTTAACGTAGTAAAATATATTATTACTTAGTATGATATTTTTCATGATTTTAAGCTTACCTATCATATACAAAGTGCACCTACCATGTTTTCTCTGCATCACCCTAAGGTTGACTGGTAGAGAATGCCTTTGGCATTAAGTCCGCCTCTGTACAGTGTTGTGCAAAAGTTTTTAAATAAATAAATAAATTATTCCAGGGCTTCAAACAACAAGCTCTCGCAGTATCCACTGAGCCAGAGCATCAGTTCGAACTAGCCTTGTCTCTGGGCGAGTTACGAAGGGCCAAGCAGTTAGCCGAAGAGGCGGCGTTAGCTGAAGGGGCTCCATCCAGAACTTCCGCTGCAAGGTGGTCGAGATTGGGGGCTGCAGCTTCGGCGGCTGCGGATACAGAGCTTACAAAAGTATGCTACCAGAGCGCGAAGGATTATAGCGCGCTTCTACTCTTTGCTGCTAGTACTGGTAAGAGTTTTGTATATATTCCCAATGCTTGGAGGCAGCACTTTTGCCTTAAGCGCGCGGTTGTTTTATGCGATAAACGCACATCATTTCATATCAGGTAATATTATTACAAACCATTGTTTGACGCGGTTGACGCAGCGCCAAGCGCAGCGTGAGTTGAGTGCATCCGTTGATCGCATGCGTCTGACGCTGCGATCTCCGCATAAAACAACCGCGCGCTTTAGTCACCATAGATTGCTTGTGTATTTTTCTCTGATAAGTTTACTTGGTCACGTATTAATTTGATGTCTTGCTCTAGCCATACTAAAATTACTAAGTTAATAACTAAAGGGAGCGAGGGAGAGATCTTTGTCCAGCGATAGACATCCTATGGCTGAAGTGATGATAATTTTCCCTAAAGCTAAATTATTGTTCTTAATTGAAGCATTTACTAAAAAACATGTACATATATTACTTCATCTCACTACAGGTGACAAACCTCTACTAGAAAGTGTAGCTAAGATGTCTGCAGAAGAGGGTGTTGAAAACATCTCTTTCGTAGCGTACTTCATGCTGAACGATCTAGACGCCTGTTTGGATCTGCTCATCAAACGCGACAAGCTGTCAGAAGCCGCTTTCTTTGCCAGGTAATATACCATTTAAATCATTTATTTATGCCACACAGTTCACAATAAGTATACCATTTTTTTATTGTAACAATACTAAAGATACATTTTTGATGAAATTTGTAAGAAATAATATTACATGTTTCACAAAACTTGGAGATAAACATACCGATAGATCATTAAGATACAAAAATAAATTACTATTACCTACTTCTCGCATCAGCTTATATTCAAATAGTCCATTCGTAATGTGCATAAAGATATACAATAAACTGCCAGAGTCTATAAAAAACATAACCCAAAGTAATATTATATTTATACGGAAACTAAAACGAATTCTAATTAATAAAGCCTACTACCATATAAATGAATGCATAAATGATTTAAAAAAATAAGATTGTAATAAATTAATAAATAACTTAATTACCTATATGAATAATTATATAATTTAATTATTGCGTGCAATAAATGAACATGAATATGATTCCAACTCAGTAAACTCTGAAACTGTATACATAACAGGCACATATTGCCTGCCTTTAATCTATAGGGGCTCAGATTAGGACAAACTAAACTCAATGCAAGCAATTATTTTGTCATACTATTCATACTGGAATAGCTGTAAAATATTTTCTGATTTGATTTCTGGGCTTGAAAAATTGGGTCTCAGTGTTTGGCCAATTGGTACTACTGGTTACAAATCTATAGGATTAAATTATTATATCATTTATCTAATTTCACTTATTTTGTCGTTGTTTTTTTTATAGTTGTGAGTCTCCTGAAAAATGATTTTTTTTTCAATGTTCAGAATCTTTTATCCCGTAAAAATGTTTATTTTTATTTAGAATCGTCATAACGGTGATTTCCTCATTCCATTGGATTTTTACGGATTGAAAATTCAGTATTTTTGTATTTCTAGATCATACATTCCATCTAAAATGTCGGAGATAGTGAAGATGTGGCGCGACTCGATGGGCGACTCTAACAAGAAGATAGGACAGTCCCTCGCCGACCCCGATCAGTACGAGAACTTGTTCCCAGAGTACTCGGTAAGTGTTAAAATATGAAGTATGTATAATCTGTATTAAGCGATATTTTTCTGGAATTTATATTGAGCCTAACTGAACTACTAATGTCAGTTTTTTAAATGGACGGACTATGTAAGATACCAATTAATGTACTAAAGATTTTTATCGCGGTTTCCTTGTTGCTATATTTTCTAGAAACTGACAGAATACAGAATAATAACGAGCTCCAATACCTGGTGTGAAAAGTTTTATAGAAGAATTTTTTTGTTCAACTAGCTTCCCGCGTACCGCGTTTAGCCATGTAGTTCCCGTTTCCGTGGGAACTTCATAATTCAATATTGATTATGTTACTCCTGGATAACGTATCTAGCTAGCTTTCTAATGGTGAAGAAATTGGAATCAGTGCAGTAGCTCCGGAAACTATTAAATGCAAAAAAAATAAAAAATAACTTATAATATTAGGACTTCCATCCATATATACAAGGTGTAACGGAAAGGGTATATACATAGAAAGAGCAAGGCTGCTTTGGATCATAACAAACGATATGGCAAGGGTTTCAACTCAAAATAAAATAAAAAAGTCAGTATTATTTGCAAAAAAAAATAAAAATGCGGAACTCTTTATTCAGAAATACCAGGAGTAAGAGGTTTATTTTTACTTGCAAATAGTTCGTTGACATCGATCAGCTGATTGAGTGCTAGTGATGTATTTATTTCAATTTGAAAAGTTTGGTTTCTGGTATCTATGAATTTAAAAAAATCATTTCTTCCGGACTTGTAGAGATAGGATTTAAATTAAATAACCTTGCCATATCGTTTGTTATCATCCAAACAAGCCTTGCTCTTTCTATGTATATACCCTTTTCGTTACACCTTGTATAGATATAACTATAAATAACACACGTATGGATCCATACATATAAATTTTACTGTTGTCTTTATTTCCAGGAATCATTAACTTTGGAGACGTTTCAACGCGAAATCGGTTACGCAGTCAGCAGTGACCTCTCGCGTTTGCCAGTAGATTCTAAAACCTGCAACATTGAACGAAGTCTAGCCGAAGAAAAGGCAGAAGCAGAGAAAAACGGATACTCCCCATCGAAATTGGTCCCCGCGTTAGTTAATTCCACCGCGTCTGTAGCCACGTCACAACGACAGTCATCGGATGATGATAAGTGAGTACTACAAAACAAAACGCTTCTTTTACTTGCCAAATTTATCAAAGGTTATTTACAAGTACATATCTACCCACATGAGAAGCCATGATCGCAAATACGAAATAGCTAAACGCAGCTACATTTTCTCATCGATTTCGATGGACAAATGCAATTTCATGACAATTATACTTGTCAACTGTATGCTATCACGATGTAATTTAATAATAAATATTTATGGTACAGTCAGCACCAAAAGTCGATGAACAGAATCAACATAACAAAACACCTGTTCACAATAAAATGCCATAAACTCCACGGTGTAGGTCGGTCGGTCGGTCGCGACGACGGCGGCCGACCGACCGACCGACCTACACCGTGGTGTTTTGTTATGTTGATTCTGTTCATCGACTTTTGGGGCTATTTTCTAAAATACCGTAACGCGCGGTTCCACCCGTTCCCGTGGAAACCTTGACTTAAAATATAATGTAGCTTTCTATTAGTAAAAGAATTTACCAAATCGGTTCAGAAGATTACCACCTACAACATCACAAACAATTCACAAGCTTAACTTCTTTATAATATTAGTATAGATTAGACGAGAGTCATAAAAACCCTTTTTTATCGTTTGTATTAACATTTACAGAAAATATTTAATTCCTGATTCAACAACGAAGGACATCCCCGAGAAGAAGACTGTGCCTATCAAACGCACGGACTCCATTGACATTATAGAAGAATTAGAACGTGAAATAGAAGATATCCTTCTTGATAGCACAGGCGGAAGTGTGGTATGTTATATGAGAGTAGATTATTGTTAGAACTATGCAAAAAAAATATTGTTCATATTTTATCAAGTAATGAGGTTCATTCTGCTAGTAATATATTAAAATCTACTAGCAATATATTGACGGGAAAAGGCTAATTGCGACGCTATGAGCGATTTAGATTAGATTTAGATTTATATACTTTTCATAAGGGAATCCATAAAAAATATAATGTAGTGTCGCTTAGCTCAATATATAATCACATGTTAAGTCCTTGTAAAGGAAAATAGTTTCTTAACACTATTTTCCAGTCCTTACGGTTAGCTATCGCATGCCATGGTAGACCACCTAATAGAGTTAGCTGTAAAATGAGATGAGATGAGAGCCGCTATAATCAGTGAAACATAGCATTACAGACCAAAATTAATGATGTGAACATTTTTAATTTTATGTATTACTGGAATAATACATGATTTATATATACCTTACAATAAAGGATGACTTTGAATTGTTTTCAAATAATGTCAATGTTCCAGTTAACTATATTTTGTTATGTACAATAATAGTATATTTTCTTTGTTTCAGGATCTTTCGGACGATGCAGAGTTTATGGACTAATTTTAAGTGTATTTAATTTTAAAATGTTTATTTTATATTACAGTACAGATCATTAAAATATTGTACTTCATAAAGTGCTAATTCCTTATAAGATTAAAGTATTATACAGATTTGCCGTGTGTTGATTATTGTATTGAGAGCCCGTCATTATATTTCTGTTATATTTAATCATAATATAAAACTTCTTAGGTATATTGTCGACTTTTGAATAGTAGAAAATTATGTTTAGTTTGTAAATGGAATTATGAAATCGTCTTAATAAAAACCTTAATCTAATGTGTAGCAGGAATTGCTATGTTGTACTATTGAAGTCTATTCTTGATAATCCGATAGTTTTAGAGTTCGCAAACGGACGCATTCCAGTTATATAAATCTAAAGCATGGCATTTTTTGATTAATTGTATTAATAAATGTTTGATATGAAAATTATATAAAATGTTATGCTTTACTTCCCTAGATTTTCCCCTTAAATTATTTATCCTGTCCTTTTCGAGAGACCAGAGAAACTAGTATTTGAAGACGTTAATAAACATAAACGTATCATGGACTAGCTTTTTCCCGTGACGGAGCCCGGGTTGTACTTTGTTTTATTATGATTACAATCAATCATTGTGATTTTCAGCCATACGTGTAGGTTTAGTCTCTGAAGCCCCAGACAGAATGCCAATCGCAGCGTTTATTTTTTCGGAGGGACATAATATGTAGTTAGCCCTGAGGCTTTTGCTACTTCACCGGGCATAAAGGCGAGCAGAGCTCCAGCCTAGATAAATGGTTTAAACACTACAAACTAAGCAACCTGCGCAAGAGTGCGTCCCCTGTGGGACTTGGACCTCAGCTCAGGGCGGTCGCTGACGGGGAGATTGAGGGATTATGGCTTTTAGTTTCTTTAGGGGAGTTTTGTGCAACTGTCGCTCTACTTTACAGTTCGCGGGCCTCTCGGACTTCGGGTCTACGAGGGTATCGGAAGGTTCTTAACATCGAACAGTGATTTTTTTTTTTCCTTTTTTAAAAAAGACAACTCCCGCACTAGGGAAATAAATCCCTGTGTCGCGGGGGACTTTACAAACATTCATTTCACGGACACAAAGAACACCCAGACTCAGAACAACTATTTGTGGTTCACACAAATAATTGTCCCGGGTGGGAATCGAACCTGTATATTTCTGACCATCACGCGATCGGACTGACTGTGGATTTTGAGCAAAATACAAATGTAAACAAATGTAGTAATAACACCGTAAAAGAAGTGTCTATCTGTGTTATTATGTTAAGTATATTGTATTTAAGAGTATATGTATGTATGGTATGGGTTTTAAATTGCCTGAAATAAACGATATTTAATTTAATTTTAATTTTAATTTAATTTTTTAATTAAGTGAAAAAATTGTTCGAACAAAACTGGATGAGTACGATTGGAATCAGCTATTGCTAATTAAATGTCCTTTTATTTTACATTAAACAATATTTACAGTTTTTAAGACAATATATAATGAGAGTACTGTTATAGTTCCGGAATGTAATAAGCGTACTATGCAACCTTGGGTAGATAGATATCTATATAGTATGTTAAATCGCCGAGATTACTTATTTAGAACGTGGAAACAAACGCCTAAGGATATGAGTAAGAGACTAGAATATACAAGGTTTAGGAATAAAGTCAATAAGTTAGTCAATGCAGCTAGGTAGAAATATAGGCAATCAGAAATACAAAAATGTAAGGGTGATTATAGGAAAGTATGGGCAACGATAAACTCATGGTTAGGACGGGGAAAAACAAATTTGGACAATATTATTATGAGATATTTAGGTAAACAAGATGATATGTATAGTGTTTGTACCAATTTTGCGAAAACCTTTACAAGTGAAATAAAAATTATTAAGCATACGTGTAATATCACCTTTCTCGATAGAAATAACTATGTTGAACCAAGTTTAGTAAGTTTTAGATATAAGAAAGTTAACTCATTAGATATAGAAAAGATAATAAATTCACTATCATTAGAGAAAGCGGAAGGAATTGATAAGATATGAGTTCGAGATATAAAATACTTATGTAAACCATTAAGTCCAATATTAGCAAATTTCATGAATATGTGTATGAGTCAAGCTGTATACCCGGACCAATTGAAGTATGCTATTATCCGACCTATATTAAGTCTGGGAGCCACCTAGAATGTATCAACTATAGACCTATTGCAATACTCCCGGTATAAGATAAAATAGCAGAAAAAGTAATTGTCGGTCAAATAAACAAGTACTTGGAGCATCATAACATCTTGTCAGACGCACAGCACGGCTTAAGGAAGGGTCGTAGTACTACCACGGCACTGACCCGGTTCGCGGACCACGTCAACGAGAGTCTCAACTCAGGTAAACAACTTGTAGCACTCTTCATAGATTATAAAAAAGCCTTCGACACCCTCGATCATAATGTGTTATTACAGGCGATGGATGAATGTGGGATCCGTGGGCCCACGAATGCATGGTTCAGGGAGTATCTCACCAACAGAAAGATATGTACTATAGTCAATGGAGTCGCGGGAGAAGAGGCTCTTGTTGGCCTGGGCGTGCCGACCGGCTCAGTGTTCGGTCCCGTGGGCTATATTATGCATGTAAATAGTGTCATCAATGTTGTTAGAAGGTGTCGGGTGTATATGTATGCCGATGACATGTTTGATGACACTTTGTGCGTCTAAAGACATGTCAGAGGCAATTGATAATGTACAGTATGACTTCGAAAATATAACAAAATGGGCACATGACAATGGAATCATCTTAAACCTAGAAAAACCTAAGTACATGCACATACACTCGCCCTACAATCATCGAGCCAAGTCCATTCCAATAGATAGTATTAAAATAATAGGTCATACATATGATTGTTTACATAAATATAAAATTAATTGCAATTGTTCTACGATAAAATCAGTTAACACATACACATATTTAGGGCTTACTGTAGATAGAAATTTCAACCTCAAACCGCATGTAAACGAAGTGTGCAATAGACTAAGATCAGTGCTGAGTAAATTTTACCAACTTAGTCCGGTTATTAACAAGCGTACAATGGCTATGGTTTACTATGCTCTTGCAGACTCGATACTCAGCTATGGTCTTAGTGTATATGGGCGTACATTTATAACTTATATTAAAGAAATAAAATATATACAGACGAGACTTATTAAATATTTAGTTAGTAAAAAAGTAAAAATAAAGTGCAATAAAGATTATGAAAAGCTGTATCCCTTATGTAAAATATTAGGTACCAATTGACTTAAAAGTAAAGTTTTTAATAGCAATAGAAAACTACTATACAGATGAAAATAAAACTAAGATTAATAATACATATAATACTAGAAATGTAAGACAGGAAAAATTAATTAAACCAACAATTAAAAAATTACTATGGAGAGAGAATGACTGAATATCTAGTCCCTAAAATATTTAACGAAATAGACTTACTAAGATTAGAACCTAAAATAAGTAGATATTTAATAAAACGTAAGCTTAAGAACATACTGCTCGGCGAATGTGACACTGTTATCAGTGAGTTACATTCCCGCGATGTAGTGGATCCGCTAGTTTAGGATTGGCTGTTTTGTTGTAATTATGTTTTCTCTTTGTTGTGTTTTAGTTATTTTTTTTATTTTTTTTTAGTTTTAACATAGATTTAAGAATTTAAAATATTTAAGTAAGTACAATAATAATTGTGATATACCTTTAATATTATGTAAATGAGCGCGTCTCGCCAACAAGCTCTGTCGCTTGGCGAGAAACAATTTAATTGTAATTTTGATTTTGTGTTCTGAATAAATGATTAAAAAAAAAAAAAAACCCAGAACACCAGGTCTCAGAAGCAACTTCCGTAACCACTGAGCCACCGGTGCAGTCAAGTCATTTGAACAGAACAAACTAGCTAGACAAAAGTCATTAGCGAATTTCTAATAATCGGCTATTGAAAGTGATTAACAAGACCCTAGTGAGTAAGGATTTGAAATTTTGTGCCGTTGTGATTAGCTAATGATGAGTTATTGAGTTCCTATTTAAGGGAAAGCAGGTAAGTACATTATTTTATTACTTATTTTGCTCTTCGTTCGATACCACATAACTTTGTTTTTTACTATTGTACCTAATACATGTTAGTGATGGATTTTCAAGTTAAAGGTTAGTACTTTTCATTATATGTATTATGTGATACTTAGTCTTCTACGTTTTTTTAGAAATAGAGCCGAAACTTTAAACTTCATATTTTTACTTAAATTTTATGTTTCGAAGACTAGAAGTTGGGCATACAACTTCTAGTCTTCGAAACATAAAATTTGCCGCTTGACCCCGGCCTGGAATTTATATATTATGTTATACCTATAACCCTCTCATTTTAAAATATAACTGTTTCAACCTGCACACTTGAGTCCATCATTTTTTTTTTAATTTTTTTTAGACTGCCTCTTTTCTCTTTCAAAATAGAGCTTTTTGAAGAATAGGTGAAACATGAAAAAAGTCTACAAAATAGCAAGCTTTATCAGTTTTTATCCTCGAACTCGTACTAGTCGATTTTCGTCCAAGTTACACGAAAAATGGGCGAAATATGGCAAAGACAGAGAACGCTTTTTGAAAAATTGTGCCGAGTGGTTGACGGGAGACTTAGTTTTTCAAGTTTCACTCCTTGAAACTCAGCCTTCGACATCAGGAGTCTCGACACCTGGACGGCCACGCAAGGAGTTCGATGAGTCGAGCGACAAAACCAAAAGGAGGAGAGTAGAAGACCTCACGAGGTACTTCAGAATTATTAGCGGCTGCTGAAGCTTCAGCGCGTTTATCTGGCTATAGGGACTTGGCTAGGGTTATCAAGAGTGCTAGTGAAAGTCCTGAAAAGTGTAAAGACATGAAAAAGTGTGTGTCTGGTAGCGATAGCTCTACGCAGAGAAGCTTGACCAAGGAGGAGGCATTAGCTTATTACGTGGAGTCGAAATCTACCAGTCATTCATATAAACAGACTCGAAAGTGGAGTATGAAAGCAGGGCATCAGGTGTTTCCGTCATTTTATAGTCTTCGACAGGCAAAGTTAGCGTGTTTTCCTTGTGAGGATCAAATTAATGTAAACGAAGGTCGTGCGGAAATTAAACTACAGACGATTTTAGATAAAACCGTTGAACGTTTAGTTACTGCGCAGAGTGATGTTTTAAATAATTTATGTTCATACTCATCGTTTACTCTCATAAGTAAGTGGGGTTGTGATGGGAGTTCCGGTCACAGCACTTACAAACAAAAATTTAGCAGTAGTGACAGTACCGATGAATTTTTATTTGTATTTTCATTTGTAACAATGCAATTGCGTGATGACGTAAACGGTAATATTGTTTGGCAAAACCCTCGTCCATCTTCTACTATGTTTTGTCCGCCGATAAAGTTTATTTTCTCTAAAGAAAGTACAGATTTCACTGTGTCCGAAACCAATGCTGTTCTGGAGGAAATAGCTGGTTTGCAACCGACAAAATCAAGTATAATTGGTAAAGAGGTATCTGTCAAACATGAATTACTTTTTACAATGATTGATGGTAAAGTTTGCAATGCTGTCACTGAAACTGCTTCATCACAAACATGTTATATTTGTAAAGCGACCCCAAAACAGATGAATGATGAGTCCAGGGTGTTTGTGGCTAATAAGGATAATCTTGGTTTTGGTTTGTCTACTCTTCATGCCTGGATTCGCTGTTTCGAAAGTTTACTTCACATTAGCTATCGCCTTGACATAAAAAAATGGCAAGTCCGAGGTAAAGTTGACCAAGATAACGTGAAGCACCGTTCTTCAGAGATTCAAAATCGGTTTAAGACTGAAATGGGTTTGATAGTAGATAAACCAAAGCCATACAACCAAAGGATATGGTAATTCAAATGATGGGAATACTGCTCGTCGGTTTTTTACCCCGAGCAAAGTGCTGAAATTACGGGAATAGATATGAATTTGATACAAAAGTTTGATGTGATTCTCGGGGCTTTGTCATCTGGTTATGATATTAATATTGAAAAATTTACAGCGTTTGCCGCAGAAACTAGAAAATTGTATCTAAGTCTCTATGCGTGGTATTATATGCCTGCTACTGTGCAAAAAATTCTTGTGCATGGTTCTGATGTTATCCAATCAGCTATTTTGCCAATCGGACAGCTTTCTGAGGAAGCTAAGGAAGCTCGCAGTAAAGATTGCAGAAGGTTCCGACAGACCAATACTCGGAAGACGTCACGTATCGCCACGAATAGAGATTTATTAAATATGTTACTTATTACATCTGATCCCGTAATCAATAGCCTCAGGGAAATTCCTAAAAAAATTACAGGTAATCTCCCTTCTTTTATATGATTTATTATTACCACCTAATGTTAATGTTAATATTATTAGAAATGTAGAGATTAGGGTAAGTAATGACTATGTTGTAGATCATTCATCAGAGGAGGAATTTAGCGATAATGAATGATTAAGTTTTTGAATGATAGATAGTTTATGTTAATTATTTTATTGTTTTTTTGTATTGTTATATTATGTCATTAGGTAAAATGTATTTATAGCATAATTGTTAACATAAATTCGTATTTACCTTAATGACCTTTTATTTGGGTAATGATAATTATTAACTAAATGGTTAATTATAAGAAAATCAATTTATTATGTTAATTTATTATTGTAGTATGTATTGTAATTAGGTTTTTAAGTAAGAGTTCGATATAATTTATTTAATTTTGTTTGCTTTTACTTATTTTTCATTGAATAAATGTTTTATTATCATTAAAATTTTATTTTTCTACTCAAAACCTTTTTTTTTTTAATTATCCTAAATTATACTTCAATAGTATATAAAAAAATAAAACTTGTATAAATACACCAATCAGAGTCAAAAAACGTTACTAAATAATTTTGTCCAGCTAGCGTGTTCTGAACGAAACACTGCATCGGAGCGATTGCTAACACAAATGTATGGTACTTGACATTTGTCACGGGCAGTCATTGGTTGATTCTTCTTCGAAATGAGCCATTCGATCGTTCTGATTTTGGTTTCATAAACCTTGTAGACAGCATAGGGATTTTAATGGTTATAACTATATTAAAATATACACACCGGTGACTCAGTGGTTACGATAGTTGCCTCTGAGACCTGGTGTTCTGGGTTCGATTCCCACCCGGGACAATTATTTGTGTGGACCACAAATAGTTGTTCTGAGTCTGGGTGTTCTTTGTGTCCGTGAAATGAATGTTTGTAAAGTCCCCCGCGACACAGGGATTTATTTCCATAGTGCGGGAGTTGTCTTTTTTAAGAAAAAAAAAAAACACTAATATGTAGGTTATCATTATTTAAATGGGAAACTTGATTTAAAATATAGATTTTCGTCTCTTCTTTAACTGTCACTTTATTTTTCATATAATTTATTACAAAAACTCGCAACAGCTGATTAAACACGCCTATGCTGTCTACAAGATTAATATGTATGTACCAAGATGCATCTACAATTTGCCTTCGTATTTTAGATTGTAGTCTTTGTATTATCGTGAGGTGTTACTCGGTCTACACAAAATCAGTGATTCCATTATATTCCTTCGGTTTTTTACTATCCCACGGGAACTCATATAATATTTTCTGTAATTAAAAGTAAATATAAATTTAATTATTAAAATTAAATTTCTTAAAATTTTGACCGGGGGATGTAAGGTACACAATGCAAAATTCATTTAAATCGGTGCAACAGTTTCGGTTTTAGCGTGTACATTTTTCTATATACATACATTCGACCTCTACAGTTTTATTATATGTATAGATATAGATGTATAGATAATTCAGTATAGTTCAGAAACGTGACAAATTGACGCCGTTTTCGCCTTGGCACTTCTTTTAGTACTTAGGTTGTACATACTAATCACGTTCTTATATATCTGTTTTGTTTATTCCGCAATAGGAAGATCAAATCGTAGGTAAGTGAGCACATAGTAATTTAGGGGAATAATCAATGATGTTATATAAAAACCGTCGATACGTTATTCACGTGTTTTGTTAAGACACAATTAGTCCCTAGAGAGTGAGTATTTGGAACATAAGAGTAAAGAGGACAGCATGGAAATTAGCGTGTGCAAAAACGAGACAGACATACGTTCGAGTGTGCCAATTAGCTTAGTTTCGTGGTGCCAGGTTTCAAGCTCGGGTACCGTATCTACCACTTTTTTAATCAGTACCGTGTACCTACACGGTATAAAACAAAGTCACTTGTCTTCTGTAAGTATGCTTAGATCTTTAAAACTACCCAACGGATTTTAATACGTTTTTTTTTAATTCAAAAGAGTGATGTAAGAGGAAGGTTCAAATGTATAATAAATAATACATCAGCATTGCATCCGTGCGAAGCCATGGCGGGCTAGTATAACATAATTGGGAATAATAACATGATGGGATTCCTATAACGTGACAGGATATAAATCAAACTTTAATTTATAATTTTACAATCAGGTAAGTAGAATTAATTGCTAATAAGCTTGTAGAGACTTACAGTAGCCGGACAAACCACAAGAAGACAAGCAGCGGCATCTAACACCTAGCTTCCCAACTAATCTGTATTGCGCAATAGTACAGGTTCGCAAGCCAATTCGAACAGATACAAGTTCTGAATATCAACAAATGGCCGTCGGTCGCGGGGCACACCTCCTCGCCCGGCAAAGAAGATCTTCATTTTCTGTGAAGGAACACCACCAAACGTACTCCTCTACTCAAACTTGTGGTGCGTTATTTGTATTTTATAAAAAACTAGCGACCCGCCCCGGCTTCGCACGGGTGCAATGCGGATGTATCATACATATAAACCATCCTCTTGAATCACTCTATCTATTAAAAAAAACCGCATCAAAATCCGTTGCGTAGTTTTAAAGATTTAGGCATACATAGGGATATAGGGACAGACAAAGCGACTTTGTTTTATACTATGTAGTGAAGAGCCTTAAGCTTTGCGCAATGCATATTATAATGGCTAGTTCTTACAATGACATAATTTTGATGCGCTGAACTACGGCTTCTATATCAGCACTGAAATTCAGCTAGATTCGAAAATATATTTTTGCAAAAAAATGTCTAAACATAATCAAAATTTTCATTTTCCTGTGGGGCCATTATACTAAACACAAGTTTTCTACCGACATGATACCTACGTAAAATAAATACATAAATCAAAGCAATTATTTTATCTAATCACAGTAAATGTTAATTAAACTTAGCTAACACCTAAAAATACGTTGCGTGTCTCATCATAGAATATCAAAGTCAAAGTCAAAAATTCTTTATTCATATAGACACATTTAAAATATTTTTAATCATGTTCTTATGATGCGTCCCATTCTTTTACTACCACCAGTTCTGGACGTGGGAACTCTGGCAAGAAACTCAGAGGAATCCTCCAATCCTTTTTTTTAAATAAATTTTATTAATAAAGCAGTATTGTTTCAGAGCAACTCACTCCCAAGCAGTTTACAATTACAATCTGGGATATTTTTTTGTATGTACAATTGTATCCAAACAAACAGAATATAATGATCCCATGCTGTAAAAAATATTTTACGTATTGTATAGTCGTATTTTTTAAAACGTTTCGAATAAATAAGTTTTTCATGTATGGCAGCACTTTTTCCCCCTACTAGAAGTATGGCAAATATAATAACGGGCACATTTTATCAAATACTTTCCAAAAATCCAAATGCAATACTGGTACAAATCGTTTTTCGTGATGTTCGTAAATGGCTGCACGACGATGATTAACTGTGCAAAAATTAGCCTGGTACAAATGGTTGAATTGTGTTTTTTTAATGAACGTATTCGCGTCGGTATAGCGGGCTGTAAGTCAAACCGGAGAAGTATGGCATGACACTACCGCCTACTTCTTTTTATGGACTATCGTAAAATACTAAAATTTTTGTGGAACAAATCGTTTGACTTTCGTAATTTATCCGACGAGTTCGAATAACGCCCACGCGATTGGGCCGCCGGTACCAGCGCTATGATCATAATTTTTCTTTATGTAATTACGTAATAAGACCCCTTAAGAACCGCCATACTGGTACAAATGACCCAGTATTTTGTGTCAGTATCTCCCAGTCTATAACGATAATTATGGTAAACACTTCTTACAATTAATTTCTGTTAACTTGTAGTATAGAATATTAATTAAGTAGTAAATATTTGTATAGAATGTGTCCATGGACTAGGTTAGTGATTATAAGATTTGGCGTCATAATTGTTAAATCTAACACTATATTCCTACGTTACCTTAATACAATGGACACTCCGAAACACATCAGAGTTTAACTTCTTATAAAATGCGCATATTTTTTATACCATTATAAATTGATTGTACCATAGAATTAAATATTATGAAGTGCAGCGATCATTGCATTGTATGTCAATGATTGCCGGTCCACCCGTGATTACATCACAAAACATCACACGGTCGAGTAATGTCGTCTTCCTGCTTAGTTCAGAACGGCAAATCAGACGGACAGCTTATTAACTAGGTACTCGAGCAATCTAAAAAAAAACTCATGATTTCACTCGCCAAATAAGCATAAGAATACCGGCGTACCGTCATAGTTGTAGCAGGAAGACTGTTGTTGATTTAGAATTTATTTTATTTAGGTAAACAACAAAAGTGTTTAGGCACACATTATAACAGTGGTTACCTTCTCATCTGCAGTAATATATAGTACCTAAGCGGTACATTTTCTTAGCCTAGGAGTTTACCTCGAAATGTTATATGTCAGTTTGATAATTCAACTTATTCTTTTATAAAACGACTTTCCACCGCCATCAAATGGCAATTTTTCCAATGTTTCAAAAATATCAATAAAAATTAAACAACGATGTTGGAGAGCAAAACACCTCCCTATAGTGAAACATTTTTTTCTTATTGCTCTAGTAATAAAGACATATCACAAATCACACACGACATTCTCAAGTAGATTGAAAAATTGTAGAGTGTTCTCTCCGATCCGAGGCATCCGGTATGAATGCATTTTTTAAAAGTCTATCCTTAATACATAAAAATTATGCGTACGGAGTCGCAGGCATCAGCTATAAGATTACATTAAAAAATTATATAGGTACTTAGTTATTGTCAAAAACCGCCAAGGATACATTAGAAAATTTACCTCAAATCACGCGTAAATTAATTTTCCTTTCATTTTTGTTATATTCTCTTCCTTTTCACATGGGTTTCTTCCTACTTTAATTTTTTTTGGTTCCAATAAGTATTTAATTCTTAAATTTTCCGCACAATATTATTATTTTTTACTAACTGTTTATTCTGCGACGGTTTTGATTATTCTAACAGTCCTTAATTGGTTACTTGCCTATTTCTTTAATTACATTTTGTTTGATTGAATTTTAATAAAATGTATTAGATAATGATTTGGTAATGTTATGCTGTAATAACTGTAAAATTGTAATAAAGTAAGCCAAAAAAAAAAAAAGTTTTATTTATAACTATATATTTCTCAAGTAAATGAATCCGTATTGTTTTTAAGAAAATCATGATGGTATTTATACCGAAATTTAATACAATTTAATTATTAAAAAGGAGGTAATAAAAAAGAAATAATAAAGTAATTGGAATGCCTACGGAAAAAATATCCCTAATAGGTACACTTCCATACAGTTGGTATGGAATATCACAGGTGACATGGTAAATTATTTAAAATTGCGCAGTGAGGCTAATGAGTACCTGCACAATTGAGGTTATTTTAATCATTGTGTACGTATTATACGAACGTAAACAAGCTGCTTATCTACATTGAATTGACATAATTTTCTTACTAACATTTCTTACTGTTTTAAACCTTAGTCTAAATATTTTATTATTTCTATAGGAATAAACATATTCACATCTCTTTTGGCGATCTATTTAATAGGGGGTGTGCTACTTATTACTGTAACTACATGTAGGTATATAACGGAAGAGCCCAATGTCATCCGACTCGTGATCTAACCCGAGACCATGACCACTGCAGTCCAACGAATAGCACTGCGCCACGTTGTCTCCAGTTTTTTGCTATACATGTAGATAACTCAATTGCTTTCAGATGATTTTTTTTTTCAATAAACCTCCTGCCTAATTTTTCCCTTAACCACAGAATAAATTAAAAAACAAGCCTTAACAAAAATCTCAACAGGCACTCTTTAAGATCTGCGATTTGTAGTTAAACAAATATTATTTAACAATGTGGCCTCCTGGTAACTAACTGTTATTATACCAGTAACGATACTAACTGTGACATTAGTAAAAATGTCTTTGATACTCAGCATTTACTATGCATTCAATATACAGTATCAATAAAATAGGAAATTCTTTACTATAACCAGAGACTATATAATATATAGACTGACAAAGCGGAACAAAATAACGTAACTCGATTTTAGGGACCATGGATGCTAACAGATGTCGCCCGTAGTAGCGTTCAAGCGATAATATGGTCATTTGTCGAAGTCGAATGGCATTATTTATTATTATTCAACTAGATGGCGCAAATGTTAATTATTGATATTAATTTATTTTATTTTAGTTTTGTTATTTTATAACAACAAGTATTACGATATTCCGATTTTCATTTTGCGATTGATGCAAAAAACACAAATAAGTAGTAAAATGTATTATTTATTTAAATACAAAAATTAAAAAGGCTAACGCCGCCGCCCGTATCTCTAAAAATGTACTTAAGCTGTTACTTAAATCAGACTTAAATAAAAAATATAAAAAACAATAATATTATATTATAATATTATTATTGTTATATACCTATATAACAACTGGAACTCAGGTCCCGAACGCAGGCCGCAATCACAATGAATGAAAAGAGTGAGCGAAATAGCATAACTAGGTAGTTATGCTGTTTCGCGCTCACTGGTAGGTACTTAGGTACGCATTTCTACCGTTAAGATGTTAATAAAACTGAATTGTTATTTTAGAGATTATTTATATCATTATCTTCGCTTCATACTTTTAAGGGCGCAGGACCTTTTAACATGCTGTATTTGTTTTGTTACATGTTAAACTAGTCATTAGGCAGATTTATCAGTATAAATAAAATATTAGGCATGTAGATACGAATATTACACGTAAACTACAACATACCTACTAGACGTATTTAAAAGATTGAAATCAACTAATTTGCACTGATTATAAATATATTAAAATGTATGGTGCTATCATAGCATGTACTAACCAGTGAGATATAGGTAGGTAGGTACCTAAAGAAGTTATTCTAAGCAGAAAACAGGCGCCAGTTTAAGTGAATTTAAACGAAAGTCCGCTGCAGCGCTGCCATAATGAATATTCGCCTAATTAAAGGGCTTAAACATGCAGCGCTAAAGCACTTCTTCTAGCGTAGTGATTTCCGACTAAAAGGTCGGAAGCGCCGTGATTTGGACCTCGGCTCAGTGCGGTCACTGCCGATAAGATTGAGGACTTTTAGTATTTTAGTCTTTTAGTATTTTGGTTTTGATGCAATTGTCGCTCTACTTTACAGTTCGCGGGCCTCTCGGACGTCGGGTCTACGAGGGCACCGGATGGTTCTTTGCAAACTAAAGGACGAGCGGGGACGCGTCGCGAACGCGGGCGCACTCTTCTCCGGCGGGTCGGATAGAATGGTTTTTGTGTAGTGGTGCTAGGTCCTTGCAATCTTTTTAATGCTAGTTAGTAACCGACGGTGATTACGATCCTTAAAAAAAATGTGGGCGATTAAAGCATTCCAAATCGCCTTTCATTCTACATTCATAGATCGGAAGCACCTATCACTAATATTCGCACACAGCAGATCAAAGTAGGAGTACAATGAAGCATTTTAAGCGATCTTTGCTTTTAGTCGGTTCCAATCACCCAGCGCTAGGGTAAGTTCGCCTGTTCGCGTGCATCGCCCAATTCGCGTCCATTTAACGGATCTCCCTTTAAAAATCCTCAAAAATAAGTAAAGTAACGCACTAATCAAACGAAAAGTAATTACCGTTAATACTTGAATGCATAAGCACGCATAAGCATGCATAGGCACGCACATATGGACAAAAGTTCCGTGTGCCAAACCAATCCCGTTTAGAAAAATAAAGAAACTATCGGCTGTGCAACAAGGGAGAGCTTACCCGCGGAATATTTAGAAAAAAAAAATAGTTTGCAGCGACGCATTCGATGATAAGTTTTTTATAGTTTTATGTGTATTTTAGGATACATAGCTAATATAAGACTTTTATAATGAAATTAAGAATAATAGTAATTATTAATTTGATTATGTTTTTTAGAATATTATTGCTAATTTTTTTGCATTGTTTTTTACTAATATACCAATGGATACCACTAAATACCTATTATCTTCCCCTTAGGAAGCTGAAAGACTATTAAAAGCGAACATTAGATCAGACGTGTCTAGGTTATAAATGGTGTTGATATCGTATAGGCATTCCGAACAATTAAAATGAAAGGCACAATAGACTTGTGGGGACTTTCTGTTAAAGCTATTGACACAGTAATTCAAATTCAATGTTCATGTTTTATGTATGACTGAACATTGGCTTAAAGAATATCAGTTGTCATATATTAATAATGATAATTATAAGATTCAGAGTGCGTTTGTGAGGAGGAATGCAATTCATGGGGGTTCATTAATTATTGTTTCTAACAATATTAAAAGTAAACCAAGACTAGACATTGTAAACGTCTCTATTGAGCGCACTGTTGAGTTGTCATGTGTTGAGCTTGAGCGACAAGTTATTATGTCAGTTTACCGCCCCCCCCCCCTTAGCAACTTTGACTTATTTGAATCTGTCATAGAAGATGCCCTCACAAAATTAAGTTTTACTAAGAAAAGTATTATAGTATGTGGAGATTTCAATGTTAATATCCTAGAAACCTCATCATCGTGTAGTAGGCTTTTAAATCTTTTTAAATCATTCAATTTGATTAATTTGTTTTACGAACCAACGCGTATAACTGCACACTCGTCAACATGCTTAGATAATATATTTGCTAACTGTGTATCAGTGTGTAGCAAAATTCTTAATAGTTTGACCTCTGACCACTGTGGCCAATTAGCAATATTTAATACCGTTGACAAATGTAAATCAACTGAAGTTACTTGCCGGCCAGTTACTGACTACTTAATGAATCAATTTAAAAATAATATTCTTGTTAAAATTGTTGAAGTTGAATAATCCTAATTTAAGTTACACGTCGGTTTTTCATGAAATAAATACTCAGTTCCAAACCACGTTTAAAATCAAAACTTTCACAAAACATATTAAATTAAATTTTAATGATTGGGCTACTCCAGGTATTTATAAAAGTCGTACCAAATTGTACGAGCTATATGGTATTAGAACCTATAAATTTGATGACGAGTTCCTAGCGTATGTGAGTGACTACTCTAAATATTTAAAAAAGTATGTTCTCAAGCTAAAGCCAATTATTTTAGTAATAAAATCAAACATTCTAGTAACAAGATAAAAGCCACCTGGAATACAATAAATCGTGAATGTGGTAAAAATGTTACCCGTGAAAATTCTCTAGAATTAATAATAAACGGTGAAATAATTACTGAGAAGAATGACATAAGCTCACGAGTTTAATAACTTCTTTGCAGACATACCCACTAAGACGACTAGCTCCTTAAACTCCTCAGATGTTGGCGCTGAACACCTTTTACGTAGAAGTGTATCGGAATTTAAAAAACAATTTGCCTTTGAACATGTTACAGTACATGATGTAATAAATATTGTTAAAACCCTTGAGCCCAAAAATACGGGTGATTTATGGGGAATTTCAGTTAGAATCATAAAAAATGTAATTGATGTAGTAGCGCCTTACTTAACAACTATTTTTAATGAATGTATTGATATTGGTATATTTCCTGACCTATTGATGTGTAGTAAAATCATCCCATTATTTAAGTCAGGTGCCAAGGATGATCCCGCAAATTTTAGGCCAATATCAATATTGCCAGCCTTGAGCAAAATTTTTGAAAAATGAATACTCAAACAATTACTCAGGCACTTCAATCTTAACAATCTCCTACACGATAATCAGTTTGGCTTCACAAAGGGACGGTCGACTACAGACGCGGGAGTTGCCTTAATAAAACATGTATATGATGCATGGGAGAGATCTAAGGATGCCATTGGAGTGTTCTGTGATCTTTCAAAGGCTTTCGATTGCGTTCATCATGATACACTTCTGCTAAAGCTAAATTATTATGGTGTAAAGGGCGTCGCGCTTGACATGCTTTCATCGTATCTTCACCAAAGGGTATTTGCAAGTGCCTGTAATAGGTTTACGTAAATAAAATTTTTTATTTATTTAATTTATATTTAACGCTTAAAATTCAATAGTAATTCACGCCCACCTTGGGCGTAAATTACTACATCAAATTTACAAAACTTCCACTTTCCGTCCGCAATGGACGCAAACTGGGTAAACGCCTATTTTGATGTATATCTATTTAAAAAAAAATATCAACATGTTTCGAACAAAACTGAAAGTTTATCATAAAATAGACTAATGACTAATGACATACATTTTTCATAGAAATTAGTGCTGGAACATTTTTACTATCGCCGTAAAAATTGCCAACTGCGCTAAATGGACGCGAACAGGCGAAATGACCCTATTTATTTCTGGAATTCTGGTTGTATTTGTATTGTTATTGTTATTCAAAATACGAAATTTATCTATTAGAAAAACGAGTTAACGTCTACAACTGGATCTTCACAAGCTGTTTTCGCATTAAAAGTACATAGTTAAGGTTGACTTTCCTACTATAAAGCACAGTAGCTATGCACCGCGGCACCACGCCTAAAAGGACTCAAGCGCCGTGCAAAAGGCGTCGCTTACGCGTTCCGACATCACTGTCCAATGGAAAGTACTCATAAACACAAAACAATCGAGCCCTAACTCTTCTATCTTGTTCAGTAGGTACAGGAGTTCCTATGGCCCCCTTCCGAATCCATCATCAGATCAGCTCCATGGTACCATATTATTGCATTGTCACGCAATATGCATATGCTTGCAAAATTTCAGAATCAGTTGAGGATGTCTGCTTCAAAATTGAGTTGCAAGATTCCACCCGAACAAATTACATACATACATACATTGCAAGTTAAATAAAAGCTTCTAAAATATTTCAATAAATTGAAATAGTAAGATAATTAATTTTTTTTTTATCAAAAACCAATTCTTTTATCGTTTTTCTTTACAAAACGATATGCATTTACTGGGGCTAGAACATACAACATCTCATATGTTAAGCAACCTTCGCTCCTAATGAGCTACCGAAACTTAGATTATTGTGTTGAAATAAGTAATACTTATAAACTATTTATGACAGTTGTGCAACGAAACTCTAAATAGAATAGTTATGTCACCATAAAGTTTATTTTTAACGCCATCTATGATCTTTTATTTAAAACATTTTGTAAAGGACTGTCCTTAGTATCGACATCTCAGCGGCAATTACGAAAGGGGGTGCGACGGTAACGCCCGCTGGTTATCAAATGGTTTTAGGAGCTACGATATTTTGTACTGCTATTGTCAGTCTATATATTATATAGTCTCTGCTATAACCCTACAGCAGGGGTCTCCAAACTTTGAAGCCTTAGGGCCATAACGATTTTTTCAATATTTTCAAAGGGCCAAAACAGTTTTAATTTTTTTATCCTTAACTATACGCTTATTTCTAGACTCGTAGCAAAGTGTGCAACCGAGTAATTATAATCTTGTGTTGTCTTTTTCAACTAATCACAGCAATAGTAACAACAATAAGACATAAGGTGTCGCGGGCCAGATTGATGAGACTAGTCTTAAGCTGTCGTGGGCCGGATTGTTGGCACTGGCATGGCGGGCTGGATTTGGCCAGCGGGCCGTAGTTTGGATACCTCTGGCCTACAGTAATAAAGACATTTTACCGAAGTCATAGTCACATCGCTACGTCGTTGGTTTCCAGTTAGTTTCCTATATGTTCTGTTCTCCATAACATATTTAACATATTGTAAGGACGCAACAATAATCACGTTACAACATGACTATCACTGCGGTAAAAGTTTCTTCATTACTGTAGGGTTATTGTAACGCATTTCCTTTACATTGATAATAAAAGTTGAGTAGCGAAAACTTTTTTTAAAAATCATAGTTTATCCTTCAAAAATGTATCGGGTGGCTAGACTTAGGGCGTTTCTGTGTATCACCCTACCTACTTAATAAAAGTGCGGCTCTTAATATCTTACGAGTAATTAAAATTGCAGAATCTGGTTTTATATAAAAATCCGTTTTAAAACATGATTTACGGTTAGATAATTATGAGCTACTACTTATCTAACTGTATAAATAAACCTGAATGCTTGGACCTCTTGGGATAATAATGTATTGATGCATACTTCGTAAAGATGTTTTTTTTTAATCTAAGGGAAGGGTCGCTACGTTAGGCAGGAGACATTGGATACGAAATGATAAATGAAAATAAGTTTCACAAGTAGTAAAACTTTGTAACAATTATTCATCTTCGTATTCGGTTTTCTTCCTATTTTTTATGATTAAGTAACTCAAGTCCAAGAACCTAATGTAATATCCGAATGCGAAGATAGTTTTCGAACGCCAGTGGTAGATAAGTAAAATCAACACGTTAGAAGAGACGGTCTCTCCCAAATACTGTTCTCCTATGATTAGCTCCATTGACTAATTGGATTGGCTGCTGTAATCCGTAAGCTGAGTTGGTTTATCCATTAACAAGTAATATGACTAATATAATTAATAGAATCAGGCGTTACTATGCACAAATCCATATTAATCTTATTTAAAAAGATAAAATTTCTAGTGTTAATTCCGATAGACAATGCGTCTATATGCTGTAACGCAATATTGCACCGCCCTTCCGCCCGCAAAAATGATGCACATGTTGGAAGGAAAAATAAAACGAGCAAAATACAATCACCAGCCGAAGACCCCACAGACAAAAACATTACAGACATTTTCTAGCGGAATTAACACTAGATATTTTGTCTTTAAATTAGATGAATATGACTTATGTTACCTACTTCGAACAAACACTATCCTCGCATATCGCAATAAGTTAGCGTTCGAGGTTTGTGAGTACAACATAAAAACGTATTACACCCAATACATGTAATATTAGCGTGGCCATAAATCTATGCATACTTAGGTACCTATACTTTACTATAAACATCAGGGGCTGTCTCGTTAGTAATTTGATCAATTTCCACCGGACACGGACGCATCAAAATCGAGTTACTGCATTTCGCAAAAAAGAGTTGGTCATCAGTAGCCTAAAGGCAGGAAATTGATGATATTTCAAGTGACGTGGGGAGCACGAATTTAATTATTTTACGCCTAAATGGATTTCACTTTGAGTCTGGCCGCCCTGACCGGAGGGCTTCATAGGGTTCACTTTTAGCTGTTTTATTATTGTTTACGATACCTATGGACAAACGTTTCCAACTCCTCATATTATTATGTGATACAAAGAGTGCCAATATTTAGACGGAAGCTATGCCATTGCGGAAGGGATCACACGTTATGATTAATTTTTAAGAATGTATTTGTATTTCCTGGATAGACACTGACATGTGTGTCGATTTTAAATAAACAAATTAAAAATATCCATGGAAATGTTCAGACGCTAAAGGTGGCATGTATATACATACATATGTACGTTATAATGGGCGAAGCTCAAAAGATATTCACAAGAAGTATCATACCTAAATGTTATCGATGAACTCTTAAATTATTTTTGCCTTAGTATTTCTATATATACAGTATTAATTAAATAAATTTGCCAAGAGAAGATAAGAACATTGAGCCAAATTGGTATTCGTCGACAAAATCATTATTTTATGCGACGTAGGTATGTGGCGCATTTAATTCGAATGAAAGAAAAAAGTTGTAGTAGGTACATTTTGTCTTGGTCGCATGTCGTTAACGATGAAAGTCATCTCTGACGTCGAATTCAAAAATGTACAATTACTGAACGAATGGGTAGGTTCTTCTTATTAAGAACCTTTGTTTATACAAAATCAAAAAAACATAATTTAATGCGATTGCTTTCAATAGATCCTAACCAAACAAATTTGATGATATAATTATAGTTCTATATTAGAGCCCGGTTCCTATATATTTAGAATTTAAATTGCCGTATGATTAATTAGCTATAGGGTCCACAATTCGTTTGTTTTCCTCTGATTGCATTTTCTCAACGAAATTATGGTTTGTAGAAATGTGAAATTGCCTATTTTCTTTCTGAAATAAAGTAGATTTTCTGATCAAAAGCTATACAAATAACCATTTTCTTAATTAATTATGATATAGTAATTAAAATTAAATGATTGACTTGAATTATAATAAAATATATCTAATATATTGTGAGAGGCTACTAGGGACAATATTTTTCTTACCTTGAAACTCCGCTAACCGGGCGAAAAAAGGCGCAATGACCCTAAACCTGACCGATTTAGCTGATTTGTATTTAATATTTTATAACAAGTTATTCCTGAACAAGTTTTACATAAGTTATATTTATTGGTATGCATCGCTGCACCTTATACCTACTTCAACGACCCGTTAACGTCTTTAAACGTCGTTAACGACCTTGGCAAATGAGAAATGAGGGATGGAGTTAGGCAGGCGGATTGTCGATCGGATTAAGATGGTAAGTAATCTTGAGCTAATAGATGCTGTCCCTCCACCAGGCGAATATCCCAGAATCGCCTTTTACGACGGTACGACTTGGGCTACACAATATACAGAAGCATAAATAAATAACTAGTTAACCGTGCACAACATGTCTGAATATCGACAGTAACAAACAAAATAATAGTACGTAACCAGAATCTAGGCAGTTTATACCAATTTTAATACGTTTTTCAAGTAGGTTCTCGTACTAGAAGACTTTTTGTTGTGGGGAAAAAGGATTCAATACCTCATCAGTGTCATGCACCAAGGCGCTATGAGTCTATGCTATGTCGTATAGAGGTATAATGGGATTATTTATAAACGATACCCGATACCCCAAGCATATGGATTTGTACTAGTGCAAATCTACGTAAATATATTCCGATGACTTTGAACATAATATCTTTACGTAGGCTAATGAAGGATCGTTTTAATAAGTATCCTATATTATTTATTGTTGTTATTTTGGCAAAATTTTCAGAGGCTTTTATAACTTGAAATAATTTAAATACTTAATTTTGCTAGTTAAAGTTTGTTTCCTACAGTAATAGTGTTCGAAACCACGTCTTGAATTTATTTGTCAAGGACATAGACCCCATTCAGATATAAATATCCGCTACAGACATCAGTGATACGAATTAAGTGCATAGTTTTGCTAGCGTTATTATTTGAAATCATGAATATCTCTAGCTAATAACTGAACAAATCTCAGACTAGCGGCGATTGAACCCGCGACCCTCACCGCTGAAAGTCAAACGCGTAGGCACTACGCCAATGGGGTCAGCAATTAATAGATACTAACGGGCAACAACCGACCGACGGATATCGCTTACGTAATCGGATTATTAGATAGAAAACTTTCTATTATCTTCTCTGTTTCTTAGAACTTTGCTCCATTTTTTGCGTGCACTCCAGGTAAGGTGAATGCCT
Organism: Nycteola revayana; assembly: GCA_947037095.2. Lineage (NCBI taxonomy): Eukaryota > Metazoa > Arthropoda > Insecta > Lepidoptera > Nolidae > Nycteola > Nycteola revayana. The sequence goes on along the minus strand of OX344842.1, from coordinate 10,087,370 downwards.
TTATATAAATAAACTCGTTAATAGTTTATTTACTTACTAGCTTGCAAAGAGTTTATCTTAAAAAATAATAAAATGAACACAAATTATTTTTAATTATGACAAATCTTAAATGTATTTCCGGGTCTGGTTAGTTTGGAAAACACGTTAAGCCGATGGTCCTGATTGTTATAACATCATCTATACTAATTGGATACCACAAAACGGGCATAAGCGTTTCCCTGAGTTAATTATTCCGTAATACTGCGATCACCAACCTGGGTACTAAGGGTGGTGACCATGGCAAAACATACCCTCGGGCTCAGCTCGGCTCGTATTCAGCAGTAGACATTATACAGGGTAGATGAAATTATGTTCGCGGCAAATCGGTAATTAACAACAAATTCAATTTAATTATTGAATATTAGATTTTGATTTCTATGTCCAAAAAAAGATAAATCAGCACATTTGTAATACACTTAAGATGAAAGCTGTATCTACAGATACTAAGGATTTCTCGTATTTTTATTCTTGAAATAATAGGATTGCATATAGTTCTTCATTATATCGTATGAGTAAAACTAAGGATAGCCCACTAACAGACACTCTCGGTTTAATTATAGCATTAAACTGTCATATAAACGCGATTCGAAGACGCGGTGCGCCGCTGCTGTACTGTGTATTATATTATACTAAAAAAAAGTAAGCAAATAAACTGGAAAATGGATCTAAGTATCAATTTATTATCACAAGCAGCTCTCAGTTATGATGGTCAAACTAAAGTACATAGCGGAAAATTCATTGGGCAGTTTTATCACTGGCCCAGTCACCTGTGAACGGCCAAGCGTGGCGTACGCGCACTAAACGAGTCGGCCACAATACACGTAAGTATTGCATCTATTTCACAAGGCTAAATATTTCGTGTGCAGTTAGTTGGTTGGCATGGCGTTTTAATGTACAAGTATTTAATTGACATATATTATGAGTGCTACTTATGTTTTGTTTTAGTATCATGAGTGAGGGTGCGTTGATAGTGGATACCAAAACAACGAGATTGAAGTGACATACCTACTGAGGTAGAACATAGAATTGTTAATCTAGGATTTCTATTTAGTTCTGTTTTATGTTAGGTTGAATGTTTTTTTTTTATAATGAATTTACTTTAATTATTTATGTTATATCATGGAAACTATTAGGTATATCATAATGGCGAGAACAATCACTTTGTTAATATGATTGTGTTAACTGCATAATGTTGAACCGACCGGATTGATAGGTATATATAGGTACATATACCAACAAGTTCGTTTACAAGGCTCCATTTCTCTGTAGATACCTACCCAACTTTCAAAAGCGAGGTTAATGGTGTATTGGTTTTATGTTCATACTTTATACATTCTTCTACTGTAAATAAATACCAAAGTGCCGAATGTCTCGTTTGAGCTAGCACGGAATTACGCGTATCTTAACAGGTAATAAAAACTGGTGAAGTGCGAGTCGGGCTCGCGCACGAAGGGTTCCGTACCTTTTTCAAGCGTCTCCTGTTGCCCTTTTTTCTATTGATATCGAGAAAAAAAGGGGGAAAAAAGTGTCTTAGTAATAAGGTCCCGTTTTTACCCTTCGGGTACCTACGAAACCCTAAAAAGGTAAAATTTAATTGTCATTCGGGAATCCGTATTGTAAAAATAAAGTTCTGCCGGCGTCGTTGGTAAGTACCTACCTATCATGGAATTTATTATAATTATTTATATACCCAATTGGAACGCATTAATTTGAAAACGCATAATGCAATTATGATATTTATGAAGGTGTAGGTAATATTTCAATAGATGCGATTAAGTTCTAGTTAGTTCTATACCTAATTCAAAGTACCTAAGTGCCTAATTCTAATTAGTTAGTTTATTATCATTGAGGGAAAGGAAGGTGCTCCTAATTAGTCGATCGGTGACTGGTGATTTTTTTTTTGCGCTCGTAATGTAAGTAGGTTAGGTATTTGAGTATAACTACTTGACTACCAATAGGTTTAATTAACCCTTGTTAAGATTAGCTACAGATTTAAAAAACTATCGATTTGAAATTTATACCGGGAAAAATTCGTAAGTACATAGTGAAATCATTATTTCAAAACTATATATTTTTTTAATTTTTAATCAATTGAGTATATTTAAATATACCTACTAAAATGAAGTAAATTTATGTGAATATTAAAATTTTACGGCAACTGCATTGTATATTTTATTAATATTATTTAGAAGAAGTAGATATCTTCCGCCACTGCAGATATTCCTTTATAAATGTAATGATAACCTTTACCAAAGATTCTATACAACCTTAAATGGGACTACTACCTCAGGCTGATCCCCGATTAAGCGAGTGCGAATCCTCGAGCAGTCGTCGCATACATAATACGACAACTCGGGTAGCAGGTGACGACCTCGTGGTTGAGAGATCGGCATTCGAGTCGTTTGATGTGGGGTCAGCCTTAGTTACCCTACCGGTTAATGGTTAACGGTTAACCTTAGCACACTTCTAGTTTTTATTAGCTAAAGGATTTATTCAGCAAAAGGTTTTATTTATCTCTTACTAGCGACCCGCCCCGGCTTCGCACGGGTGCAATGATGATGTATCATACATATAAACCTTCCTCTTAAATCACTCTATCTATTAAAAAAAACCGCATCAAAATCCGTTGCGTAGTTTTAAAGATTTAAGCATACTTACATAGGGATATAGGGACAGAGAAAGCGACTTTGTTTTATACTGTGTAGTGATTACTGTTTAATTACATTTTTACACTGTGTATCACAGCGTGTTTAAAATAATAATATCTACTGCTGTATGGTCCCATATCTCAAAATCTAGATAAAGTGTAGGTACCTACACAAACAATGGAGTTAAACTTTGAATTGTTTATAAATACAAGGAAGTTGTATTAATGTATGTTATTAAATTCCATGTGACGATTATTTTTCTATAGGTAGATGTAGATATCTAAAGTAATAATCAATTCAATTTAATTCAAAACTGTTGGCCATGACTTAGTAGCAAATATTTATATAGTGACCTCCTTTGTGACCACAGACAGACGCCATTTTATAAAAGGAAAAAACGTCACTACTTACATTTTCTTCAGCCATTTTGTAGGTACTTAGACTTGTTGCAACAATATCATTGTTGTTTAAATTTATTGATACCAAATGTAAATATAGGTATACAAACATCATTTAAAAGTTGCGCCTCAATAATTGAGGACATCAAGGAAAAAAATATATTTTCCGAAAAAAAAACATTTCAAAATAAGGTTTCATCTACGTTTATCCTGTTCCCGTGGGAAATTCATAATTAAAATATAGTCTTTGTGTGATTCCGACGTGTAAGCTATTATTGTATAGTATCATGAAAATACATTCCGTAGTTACAAACATACATTACCTACAAACTTTCGCGTTTATAATATAAATATTATAGTAAGGATTATTTCCAGGCGTCGTTTTGTGCTAACGACCTAAGTAGTCACATACACTGGATATAAATTTTTAAGTGTCTCCCTTGTTATTTACCGAAGCATTTTAATGTATTTTGTCCTTAGAAATAATTGTAGCTACTTAATAAACGTTTCAAATTTACAAATAAAAAGTTAAGCGATGCATTATTCTTAATATGCTTTAACATTGCATTTAAGCGTGGTAGTCGAGTAAGTTTGTTTGCGATTGTTTTAAAGAAACAATTGACATAAAAGACTACGTTTAGGTACGTAACTGAATAGGTAGGTAAATACGAATTCTTGTGTAATTACTGATACAAGGTTTGTTTTATTATCATTGTTATTGTTAAAGGAAAAAAATGTAATGACACTATTTTAGGTAGATGTAATAATGGTCTACCCGTTAATTATTGTAGGAGTGACTAGAGTAGGTAAGCATATTATATAAGATTTTATAATAAAAATCAAAAAGCAGGAAAATTAGGTAGTACCTAATTCTAAACGTTTCAAAAGAGAAAAATAATGACTTTTCAAAGCAAATACAAAAAAGTAAGAAAAGCAATTAAAAATAAATTAGATAAAAATTATTTTCAAAAATATTTAGATATAAATAATAAAATATAATAAAATAAAAAATATCAAAATAGAACAAGAGTGAATGTACATAATGTTGTTTTTGCACAATTTTAATTATGTTTTGAACAATTTTACTCACTATCAGCTTTTTGGTAATTTATGTACTTTCAAATTAGTTCGCATGTCTAGATTGACTGGACTAACCTACACATCATGATAATCATGGTGTGTAGGTTAGTACAATGAGGTTTAATATACACGACGAAATATGTTGTCAATACACTATTATTTCTTTTTCTTTGACACATGAGGACATTGCATTGGTTAAAAAGTTAAGATTTATTTGGATATGGTTATTTTTTAGTTCGCCTCATATTATTATGTGAAACCTAGTATTAAGCTTAAACAAATAAATAATAGGTACGTAGGTAAAACTAGTAGCGTTTTTGTAAAAATATTTTTAAATTTAACTCACGCTATAAATAAAAATAAAATAAAATAAAAATAATTTTTATTTAAGTACGTAAACCAAATACAGGCACTTGTAAATAGTCAAACATGAATTAGAGATTTTATTAATTAAATTTTTTATTAATTTATATCTATAAAACTAATTGTTATAAGTAATTCATTTATATTGTTCTTAGCGAGGCAAAATGCTTGTTATGTCTATATTATGCCAAAACAATTGTCACTATTTGGGTGGACCATGAGCATATAACGACGGACGCGCTTTAATGCTACAACCGGATTCATTGCGCCCCAACTGAGAAGATCCGGCAATACATACTCAGTGGGTTACTTTACTACCGGTTTCAACATGGCCCACATGAGAGGATCACTTAGACTCTTGAGTCTAAGCGATTAATTAATATTACCTATCCTAACCTAGTTATGGATTTCTTAAAATAACTTAGGTGATGGAAATTTAACGGAATGTTATGAAATGAGTCAATTTTGAATTAGCGAGAAGTCATACGTGGTATACACATGTTTTTGTTTATTCGACAAAAAATACTCTCGTTTATATTTTATCATGGCATGGTTTTAGGACTAAGTAGCTCTTACGAGGAATCCTTTTTTACTACTAATTACTATGAATGACTCAACCTCACTCTCCTTTTATCTATGGAATAATACCCGAACTTAATAGGCTAGTTGACTCATGTCGAATGATATCATATAAATGTTTATTTCCTAAAAGATTGTCACAAAGAGCCTTAATATTATCATTTCAGATCATAAAAATAATAGGCTATTTAATAATGTTTGTCTATGGAAGCAAAAGCGGCCGTAGCCCAATGGCTAGGGGGTCGGACTTGTGATCTTGAGGTCGCCGGGTCGAACCCCACCCGCAATGGGTGATTTCGAACCGGCGACCTCAAAATCACTACCGACGTGAACCCACTCGTAACACAAGCATTTAAGCTTAGCACGAGGGGTTAACAAGATCTCTAGTAGACTGCAAAAACTCTGCTAGTAATCTTTATAAAAAAAGAAAAAAAATCGTAGGCAATGTTAGCCGCCATGCTGATATATCCTATATATATAGGGTGACTGGTAATTAGTGACCGATACCAAAACACATGATTGTGCTCATGATAACAAACAACTTTTACTATGGCACCAACCCTGAAATCACGAAAAAAAATCAGCTGTTCCATACATTCATGTTCACATAACTCGTCTACATGATAGGGAGCAGCTGATTTTTTTTTCGCGATTTCAAGTTTGATGTTATAGTAAAAGTTGTTTGTTATCATGTGTTTAGGTATCGGTCACTAATAGGCATGAGGCAAGATTTTGAAATCCTCTTGCGCAACGTGGGTAGTTATTTTCTAAGTACGAAAAACACAATATTTCGGTAATAAATTTAAATTTAACGAAGTTTAAGCCATATTTCTATTAAATTTTAAATAGCGCGCGAAAAAAGCCTCAAGTGTCATGGCGTCGGCTATGACGTCACGCTATTGTAAAAAATGTCATTGAGTCCGCCAAACCTAACGTAGTGGTTAAATTCTCTTTGATGGTTACAATATCGTGACGTCATGCGCCGTGATTGGTATATCAGTCAAAATGGCCGATTGCAGTATTTTAATATTTTATTTTATTAAAAATCACATTAATCTCAAGGTTATATATAAAAATAAATAAGTGTAATAATTTCTTTTTATATGTACTTTCCCCTAAAAACATTAAATCTTTAATTTTTTGATACTGTCGTCACGCCTATTACCAGTCACCCTATATATGAAGCTGAAGTCTACCTACTGGTTTGATTTGAAATTCTTCATAGAGTGTTGTTATGAAGTTCCCACGGGAACTAGAGCTATGTGGGTGCATACAGCGTGCCGGGAAGCTACTATTTATATATATGTTACGGGCAACGTAATTAACCGGACATTATTAATAAGGACCGGCCATTATTAATAATGCCCAAGAGCGACGGGCAAAGTGATTAATTCGTCACTTTGACCGGTCATTATTAATAATGCCCGACGACCCGTGGTCCATGTAATAAGTCAATGTTTGAGGTAACTTGAATTTATCACTTGGACCGGGCAGTATGAATAATTCCCTACTTGTAGCCGGGCCATATGATAAATCAGTTTAGGTTTAGGTTATTTTTTTTTTTACTACCTTGCAACCTTTTGCGCTGCTCACATAAAATTTTGTAAGTTTAATTTCATTTAATAAAACGAAAACACTACCTACATTTCACCTATTTTATTACTTTGCCCAAGATAGGGTGGGCATTATTCATAATGGCCGGGGAAAAGTGATTAATCATGCTGTTTTAATCACATTGCCCAATTGAGTCGGACATTATTAATACAGACCGGTCTGTATTAATAATGCCCGGACTTATCAAATTGCCCGTATCATATATATATATATATATAAATAAATATATATATATATATATATATATCTCCACTATGTAGGTACCTGAAGTCGTTTGAGTTATGTTATGGTATTGTTGTACACTACACTTGTGACAATAACAATATTTCTTATGAAGTTAAACAATTGTTTACCAGCCATGCGACAGCTTTGCACAGATTATTATTTATAGTACAAAATGGCCGACAGCGATTCCTGCATTCATAAAACAATATATTGCTATCATCATCAGCCCGTACTATGTCCATTGCTGAACATGGGCCTCCTGAGGGAAGGTTTTTGCCATAGTCACCACGCTTGGGAGGCGGATTGGTGACAGCAGTTTTATGTTGTAACATACAAGGTAATGCTCTGCTCGTTCCTGGTATACAATTGTTATAGATAATGTTATAACAATCGGGACCGACGGCTTTCCGAGGCACGGAGGGTAGTCCCTCAGCCAACACGACCCGGAAAAAAATCTTAGAATCTACACAAAGATTTCTTGTCCGGCGTGGGGATCGAATCCACGATCTCCGTGATTTAAAGCGAGCCAAATACTGTAACGCTACGGAGGTTGTATAACTATCATTAAACTTATATTTCAAAATTGTGTCCACTGCTGAATACTTTTAATTTTCACGAATTGAGTAGTTGACACTTAAGAGGTATAGGTATAGTCTTCTAACCAGAAATGAAGAAATAGTAATCGGATATTAAATGACTGTACTGTTTTTATTATATATTTTTTTCTTTCTTGTATTTCTTTTACCTCTTTTCTTTGAAAAATACATTCTTTTCTCTCTGGGGAAATATATGCTTGAATGGCACAGAACTTTAAAGTCTTACTGAAAAAAAGTATAAAAAGACGAAAATTCAACGCCATGTACACAACTTAACTATTTGTTAGAACCGTGGATGGTTGTGCATCAATCCCACAACACTAGATTTCAAAATCAACTAGGTAGCATTACCAGTGAAGCATTTGGGTATTATAGGTATATTTTAGCAAAACATTTGATTATTTATTTATTGACTGCCAACATGCTAAGTGGCAGACGAGCAAGCGGAAAAAGACATGACAAAAAACTAGATGAATGACTTCGATGAATAAATCCATTGTTAAAAGCAGCATTTCCGTGACTCAGTTGGCCCAAGTGATAGGATCTCAGAATGAGAAACAGTTCACCACTTCATGCCCTTAGGATGAATAAAACTCCTGCAGCACATTCCAATCTGCTAACTCAAATTGGCAGAATTTGCGGAAACAATGACTATGGCACTAGATCCAGTCCATTTATCTGGTCGTGCAACATAGGCTAATAAGGATAGGCGTATAAGTCAGTAATTGGAAGATTCAACACCCGTTTGTCAAGACATTATTTCCATTCAGACTTATAGTCAGTAAAAGATCCAGCAAGGATAGTTCTTGGCTCTCGATATCTGAGATACGTGTGGTTCATTATGGGAGTCTATAGACCTAGCACATCCTAACCACTCTTTGTAAACGCTCACCGTTTAAACCTAGAAGAACCACCACCTCTGCAGATGGACATTGTTCCAATATTTAATCAATCCCTTTTTGGACGGTCCCGAACAGCTGAGTTGTCATTCTATCACAAGCATTGGACCACATTCGGCCAAAACCCCTGTAGTCTACCGGAATTCAAAGAATCGACAATTCCTTAATCTCGAGATCACGAATGCGACGACAGCAGATATAACTCCAGAAAAAAGCACAACCCGGCTTCACGGGGGACTACTCTAGTTCGAGCTGGGGTATTTCAAGCATGAGATTTTATCCGGAGAGCCTATTTGCGTCACCATTTAAAACAGCAGGGTAGGCCGTGCCGTCTCTAGATGCCCACGGAAAATGTATACAAGGATTCCGCCGAGATAAACCTGGTTCTTATTTTTGCCCTCGTGTTGTTGTTTTTAAAAGATAGCTACTGGATTTTGTGCCACGGACTCTTAAGTTACATGAGAAGCTGACGCGACTGCTAGGACCACTGCGGACTCCTACTCCAGCATGATACACGATAAAACGCGATTTTCACCCGTTCGCGGGACAGCCTTGGGTTCTGGCTAGGCTTCGGCTGTGGCGAGTGCGATGGGTTGAGAGGGCAATTCGCCTAACTGCGCAATAACTTACCGTGCGAAAGACAGCAGGACTAGGAATATGTTCCCTTTCCATTTTCGGATTAAGGCCAGCAATTCATGCCTAAGCTATATCCAAAAGTAAACTACAAGATTTTATCATATTTTTTCGTTGCCCCTTAATACATATATATTTTGGTATATGCCAGAGTTTCTTTTCCTGTTCCTTCTTTTGTGTTAACACTTAAAAATTACAATATTTAGCGTGTGTAATTTAGGGATAGTTTGATAAAATGCGTACTCTTAAACTAGCCTTATGTTATGACAACTAATGATAAATATTAAAGTTAATGGTGGTAGTAATAGATATATTCATTGTTTATAATGAGTACTTTACGATTACTTGGTTATCAGTTTAACTATTGTAACATAGTTGGTAATTGGTATAACTATACCTTCGAGAATAACTATTCTTGTTTATGGTTATTTATTATATTCAATTACAAAAAATAATGAAGACTGTTATTGTTAGCGGTGGTTGCAGAATGATTCATCGCTATATGTTTTTTATGTTATTAATATATTTTTGTATCGTTTTCTTTTCATAACGTAATAACTAATAGGCAATATGTTAGTAAAAACTGTTTGCGGTTTACACAAATAAAAACTGGTGGGAATCGAACCCAGAACACCAGGACTCAGAAGCTACTGAGCCACCGGTGTAGTCAATTCCGGTGTTATATTGTTACATTTTACTAAAGTCTAGGTTTCATACGTTTTTCTGCACGTCATAAATTGTTATAATAATTATAATTGTTTTAGTCGTGCATACCTATACAAATTATGTTCTTGAAAACTAACACCAAAGTAATCGACTCAGCCAAATACTAAGTAGACAAGGCTAAAACAAAATAAAAATATATGGAACTCAGTTAATAATTTCGCTACCGTGGGCTAACACCACAGAATAAGATTATAATCTATTTTGGACCATCATTAGTTAACCTTGTAACTACTATTTCAAATAGCATGGGACGTTTATGACGCTTCCTATTTATATACAACTAGCGACCCGCCCCGGCTTCGCACGGGTACAATACTGATACTTATACTACAGAATGTCTTTAAACCTCTACCAAACCGGGCAAAATTTAGTCAAAACAAACAGAAACAAATTAATATAGCTACCTACTAAAACTCAATGAAATAAGTAGGTGGGTATACTTTTATCGTATGAAATACCTATACTCTTCAGGACTAACAATACAACAAACACTAAATAAATAGGTATTCAAGTACCTATCCATCATAGTTACAACGAACACAAAACAAAAAATTTGCCCAATAATTCTTAAGGATCGAGCGCGCATAATCGCATTCAGCCTAACTCACTGCGAAAACACGCGCTGTTATTTTGCGATAACTTCTAAGTTATTCATTTAAAGTATATACTGTAGGGGTAAAATAATCTACATGAAATGCTTAAGAATATTAACTCATTTAAAATGATAAGGATAAATACTGAATCCGTCTGATTAGCTTTACAATAACCGCATTAGAAATGATCATTTATCTAAAAGATATAATGGATATAGCAAGTTAACCTTGAAAGATATACATTATGCTATCGGACTTTTTTGTAGATCTAAAAGAGATGAATATTTCCGCCATACATTGTTTTGTTATATCTCATAGGGTTTAGGTTTTCGTTGAAAGCTCCCAAACGGCTTAATTTTTCCCGACACCTCTGACAAATATCAAAATGGCCTGAGTTGCTTCGAGAAAAGATAGGTGCACCTTTTTTTTACTTACTCGACTTGGGGGGACACTGCCGTGCCCCCGATATATATTAGTCAAATGTACACAAAAACTAAACAAATTAATATACGTAAACCTTCCAGAAGAATCGTTCTATCGATTGGTAACAACCGCATGAAAATCCATGTAGTAGTTTTTGAGTTTATCGCGAACAGACAGACAGACAGACAGACGCGGCCGGGGACATTGATTTATAATATTTAGTGATGTAGTGATAGCGGTCGCCCGCAGCTCCGTGCGGATGTCGGGTACCGCTGCAAAAAGCCTACCCAGGAAAGACACGGTCAGCAAAATGATTCCCAGGTCAATTCACAGACACCGACACTAACATCGACGACGCAGTCATTATCCGCAGGCTGCACAGATTGTCTTTCTGTGGATGTTAAAGTTGTTAATGATGAAAATATTTAAATGTAATTAATACTAAGTTTTCACTTCTGCGGCCGTCCCGGAGAGCAACCCGTTGTTTTAGGATAGATAACTAAAGCGATTATTATAGAGCTTCCCCATAAACAACATTTGACGTAAAATTATTTTTAGGTAACAAAATATACTGATGGTCGGGAGCCCCGACCCGTGATAGGGCAACGTAAAGTTGCCCATGCGTAAAACATTCTTTGCGTAAATCAATTCCTACTAATTTGAATGTTTGGCCCTGGGATTTGTTTAACATAAGTGCGAAAGAAATTTTTACTGGAAATTGGAGCCTTTTGAAGGGTACCTATAGGCAAATATATAAATAGGTATATGAGCTAATTCACCAGCTTCAGGGCCGGTGATAATCTTCGCTACTATTAAATTATCTTTTAGCTCCTTTTTAAGAAGTCTCGTGCCATTACACATGTTGGGGGGGCTTAAATTTCTGAGAAGTATTATCGTCGTGCCAACTTCTAACGACAGTCCATGGGGTGGTAGCCCAGCGGGGTTCAGAGAATTTAAAAATTCCTGGGGGTAGTGCACTGCGTCCTCAATGTTAGTGACGGTGGCTATGGATTTAGCAGAAATCGTAATATTTTCATTTCGCCATAACTTCAAAACCAAACATCCAATTTTAATCATTCAAAGACCAAATATTATCTACATACTATAATTTATTTTGATAAGGATTAATAGCATGAGTAAAATAAACGCGTTTAAATGTAGTCCAAAAAAAAATCAAGATTTCTAAATAATAAAATGGTTGTTGTGCATCACTCGACATAGATAGGTATAGTGTGTCCCAGACTTTTTTGTTGATATTTATATGATCTCCAATTAATTAGAACATTTGATGGTTCTATCTTTTATAGTTTAGGCAGCGTACGCAAAATAAGTAACTTTTCTGGTTGATTTTTTACACCTTGTGTCCGAAAAACCCAAATATCTTACGGAACCCTATTTTTTTCCAAAATAAAATTTAGTCTGTGATACTCGTGGATAATGTAGCTTTCGGATGGTGAAAGAATTTTTGAAATCGGTCCAGTACTTTTTGAGCCTATTCATTACAAACAAACAAACATACAAACAAAGTTTTCCTCTTTATAATATTAGTGTAGATAGAAACAGAATACTTTTACTTTTTTCTGTACAATAAATATTTTCTATTACGCGCGGGTAGACAACGTATACGTACGTAAGGTCATTCAAGAGATGAAAACACAAATAAGATACTGATAACAAACTTGCTTATTTCAATTAAGACGACTACGAATATATTAGTGCTTCTATGTTATATATTTAAATCTAAATGTTAGATAGCGCCGTTTGATATTGCTCTAACCAATTTAGAGCGATATCAAACGGCGCTTTCAAAACTTTTGGCAATTCAAAATCTTGTCATAAAATTTTGAATCTGATAATTCAGAATTGTAAATACATCCCTATTATTCAATCTCGGTGGATATAATATCAGTTCACATTCTTTATGCTGAAACTATGCCTAGCGCATAAATCAGCGAAGGACATCATAAAGAGATCAGGGACACTGTTCTCTTTATGATGTCCTTTGCGTCGCGACTTTTTTTTCCCTCGAAGGCAGAATATGGTTATACTGTCTGACACACTGAACAGTTGACCTGAAGGGTTATTATGTAAATGTGTTTAACAAATGTATGTCAACTCAAGGATCAAGTCTTTATGTAGTAACAGTTAGTGCCTGAACTGCGCCTACTCTATATGGACGGGCCGACCTCTACATGTTTCTCAGATTGTCATCTGAGTACCAAAAGTTTTTGTTCATATTCATGACTTGGTAAAATAATTCACAATGGCATATTTTTGCATAATAAGTTAAATCATTAAAATAGCGGTCTATTCATTTAATGTAATATAAAATCAGACATAAAAACAAGTCACTTACCTTATTTGCTCCTTAATGTTCTATTTTTCCATGAATCAGAATATGTTGTAGAATACGTTTAATGGAATTTTACCACCCAATCATAAGATGAGCGTTGATACCAAATAAATCACTATTGCATTGATGGAATTTATATCGTTGAAGCCCTTGAGCCCAAAAATATAGGTGATTTATGGGGAATTTCAGTTAAAAGTTAAATATGTAATTGATTTAGTAACGCCCTACTCAACAATAATTTTTAATGAATGTATAGATATGTGTTTATGAACAGACCTAATGAAGTGCAGTAAAATGATCCCAAGCATGCAACATTTTTGAAAAATAATACTAAATCAGTTACTCAGGCACTTTAATCAAAAGAATCTTCTACATGACAATCAGTTTGGCTTTACAAAAAGAGTCTACGCGGGAGTTCTTCGCGAGCGCTTCTGCTAAAGTTTAATTATTATGGTGTAAAAGGCGTCGCGCTTTCATTTATGCTAATATAATCTATATATTATAAATAACCTCTTGTTGAAGATGTGTAATTTTTTTTTTGTCAATTCAGCCTTTTTTTATTTCTTAATTATTTTATTATTATAGGTATGTCCTTTCGTTGAACTTGTATAAATTATCATATTGTAAATGTGTGTGAATGAATACGCCATTAGGAGTATTTGTGCAAAATGCGGTGCAATGTTGTTTAAACCATTTATTGAGCTGGAGCTCTGCTGGCATTTATGTCTGGTGAAGTAGCAAAAGCCTGAAAAAAAAGATCGCCCGGATTTTGGATGTTCGACCGTTGTACCGGTTTTTTCAAACTGTTTTCGAATAAGAGGAATGCTTGGCGCATTATTTAAGTGTTAAAAACCTCGAAAACTTCAGAATCTTCTATGCGCTACTGTCGCCGAATCACCGTTTTTGTACAATTCTCGCCTGCACAATGCGCGGTCTGCTCCCGAGAAACGGTCCATAGTGATTGAATTCCCAAGAGCCACACTACCGATTGCCATAAACCCCGTGCCCCTCAGATTCGTTGCGTTCACGCATTAAGCTAAATAAATCTTTTGAGATACCTAGTATTTTATGTTTAAAATTTTGCTGTATATGCTAATTGTTAGGAGACACGTAAATCACTAGAATTTAGTAATTAATTGTATGGTTTTTTATAACATCTGGGATACAAAACCTATCGCACGTGTCATTATCATTATTTCAGCCGTATTATTTCAGTTCACTGCTGAACATACATAGGCCTCCCTCATAGATCTCCAGTTGCTGCGGTTAGAAGCGGCCTGCATCCACCGTGATCCCGCGGCCTTAACCAGATCATCCGTCCATCTGGTTGGTGGTCCTACGCTACGCTTGCCGATCCGTGGTCTCCATTCGAGAACTTTTCAGCCCCAACGGCCATCTGTTCTCCGTACTATATGGACTGCCCATTGCCACTTCAATGCGTTGGACTATGTCGCGTTCTTCTCCGTATCTCCTCATTTCTGATTTGATCTCGTAGAGGAATCCCGAGCATATACCTCTCCATAGCTCGTTGAGCGACTCTGAGTCTGTTCATAAGGCCTATAGGGAAGGACCACGTTTCGGATCCATAGGTCATCACTGGCAACACACACTGGTTAAATACTTTCGACTTCAGGCATTAAGGTATTTTGGAGGAAAAGATGTTGCGAAGGTTCCCGAACGTTGTGCATACGAGTTTTATTTACAGATCGACCTCCTTTTTGAAATTGGACCTACCTAATTGGCCTGTCTGTCCTAGGTATACATTATACGCGTCAACAACTTCAAGAACTGTATTCTCAACCAAAATATGGGTAGGCACAACATGGACGTTAGTCATGATTTTTGTCTTGTCCATATTATTATTCATTTTAAGATCTACCCATTGGGAGACAATTCTAAAATTCTTCTAAAATTAGTGCTCTACGATGTTATATATTTCGATAAAAAGGTGACTTTGATTTTAAAAAATCATAACTTACTCTAGTAACAACCAATTTCTAATACTAATGTACTACACGAAGTGCTGGTAGAGATATAAAAAAAAATTAACACCCCTATAATTAATTATTAAATTACATTTTACTAATAAATAAGCGCAAAACGGAAACATATAAGAAACTTCTGTTTCATGTCTCTCCAATTCGAACTGTAAAACTTTATAGTTTGTGCATATTTACAGAGTTTTTCAAAGAATCTTTAAGAGCGGGTCGCCCATGATAAATTATAACCGATAACCGAATGATAACCGAGATAAGCATTGGAAGAGAAGACGTGATAGATATGTTTTAGTTAGTTGATCAACTTTCTAGTTACTAGACAAACTAACTAGTCTTCGGGTGTTTAAAAAAAAAGCCTATACCATAACTAATGGGATTCAACAAGTTTTTTTTTGTTTTGTAACAACAGTATTATAGTCTCGTTTGGTTAGGCTAGGTTAAGTATCATAACAATTAAGTAAATAATATTATAATTATGCGCGTTCACGCGCGAAATTGGCCACTAAATTTACCAATATGAGTGGCATTATAAACGTAATAATATATAGCACGTGTATTGCGCTCCGTTGTGTCTATGGTAAGCAGGTATATTGCTGTGTGGTCTCCGGCTTAGAATAGACCACCCCATGTCTTCCCATGGGTGTCGTAAAAGGCGACTAAGGGACATATGGCTGATGGATGGGCAGCAGCATCTATTAGCTCAAGGTTTACATCTTACTGCGATCACCAATCCGTCTGCGAAGCGTGGTGATTATGGCGATATCCCTCTACGATCCTGGCTTGCCAAGGTCTGTTAAGAGGAGGCCCATGTTCAGCAGTGGACGTAAACGGGCTGTTGATGATATCGTAAGACATTGATTTGTGCAACTTAAATATAAACGTATCTATACAAATTATTCTTTTGGTCAAGGCACCATGCTGTCCATACCTATGCTTACAGTCCGTAATGCGAGCTCTATGCCATGCTGATTTTGTAACAAATAGATCTCAAAGAGTAGTAATCGAAGGGTTTATTCTATTATTGAAGCTGGACTTGTTACATCTGGTGTGCCTCAAGCATTGATCCTGGGACCACTTTTATTTGTTGTTTTCATAAACGACATTAATACTTGTTTCAAACTTTTAAAATATTTACTTTAGGCTGCTGGCGTAAAGGTATATAAATCAGTAAAATCTCTTTCTGATTGCCATTCTCTTCAAGAAGACCTTGAACGTTTTTCTGCCTATTGTATAAGAAACAAACTCTATATCTACACTTCTAAATGTACAAAAATACCTCTATTGTGTAATAAACAAATTTCATAATAGAGGGGGCCCCTCTAGGTTCTTTTTTTTTTTAATCAGATTTCTAGCAGCCTTTTGCAGTCTACTAGTATTCTTATTAACCCCTCGTGCTAAGCTAAAATGTGTTACGAGTGGGTTCACGTCGGTAGTGCAATGGGTGGCGTTCGAACCGGCGACCTCAAGATCACAAGTCCGACGGCCTAGTCATTGGGCTACAGCCACTCTCAGAATGCAATTTTATTTATTTTTTCGGTTTTCTACCTTTACATACAGTACTTTGTAGAATCATGATTAATCTAACAGTTCTTAAATATTGTAATAACGGTTATTCATCTATACTGGTTCACTTCAATTAGATGATCAGTAAAATATTAGAATTCAAATCGTCCTGAAAAGTAGGTAGATACTTCTACACATTTAGGGGGCCCTTTCTCCGTTGTTGCCCCGGGGCCTCCGGACTTCTAAATCCGGCCCTGCTATTTGATTTATATAATAATAAATATGACTGCTCCAGTATAACCATTCGAGTTCCTAGAACCGTTAACAGACGAGGTGTGCGCGCATGCCCACTTTTTGCAGTTAGTTTTCGCCGCATGAAAGCTGGAGTGCGTGCTCCCCTTCGCCGCATTGGTAATCATTATTTTACATATTTAGATGTATTTGTTATGCATTTCGTAAAAAATGTCAATTTAGAGGTTAACAATTTTGATAAATGAGAGTTCTTCACATTAGTGCAGTTCACATTAGTGCACTAACTATTAATTTTTTTTCTTATATTGTTTTATACTGGGTACAGCTATGTGAGTTGCATAATAATATTTATATTACTATATCTGTTTTACTAGATATAAGAACAAATATGTAACCGTGTCCAAATGAATAAATAAATATAAGCGAACTTACTGCGAATGCGTTGCGAATTCTCTACTCGCTGAAACCCAATACCAAGTGTACCAAGCGTGGCGTCATACTGCAGCCGAGTACTTTGTACGCAAGTTGTACCGACGGAGAACCTCCGTAGCGTAGCGGTACTTGACTCACTTTAAATCTTGGAGGTCTTGGGTCGATCCCCACGTCGCGCCGGACCAGATATCTATGTGTAAATTCTTAGATTTATTTCCGGGTCTGGTTGGTTGAGGGTCTACCATCCGTGCCTCGGATAGCATTTTTAGCCGTTGGTCTCGATAAGGGAAAAACCCTCCCTCGGGTGGTGGCCCGTATACAACAGTGGACGTTATACGGGCTGATGATGATGAAGCTTGTACTGTGACCAATAGCAACATTGACATTTATTCAATATATTTTTTCTACATAGCGTTAGTACGATACTCAATGAGCTGGACGTTCCTCCACCATACAGAATGCTATGCCTTTTGCCATAGAAAGACTAACATCATCATTGATTGATTGTGTGTTGCTGTGCGCGAATAAGATCATAGAGTCCATATCGCTGCTACATAAGCACTAGTTGCCCTAACATTTGAACTCCTACCACTTAATACGGGAGGTTTATTTGCGTGCCATAATAACAAGCCCCAGTACATATAATTTAACCCATACCTTATAGGCTAAAAAGAGCAATTGCGAAGTTGGCTGAAGTAGACTTCAGCTATGTCGTGCGATTTGTATTAATATTTTTGTTGCGTTACAAACATTTATTGTCTTCCATTTTAGTGAATAACTGAAATAAATGATGAAATTTGATTCCAAAGCAATGATACAACAACGCGACGACAAAAAAAATCAAAGGGAGAAAGTGATCTTTCTACCTTCATATAACATTTAAACATAATTATAGGTATAAGAGCGGTACGATACACTTCTGCATTGTTGTAAAATATTGTTGACTACCTGCGCCCCGCGGTTGTCCCCGCGTTACTCTGCTCTAGTGGGTCGGAGCGTAATGTTTTGTAACTTATATGTCAATCCAGCGTTTAAACTATCGCGGTGCAAAATTCAGCCAATTCCGTTCATTCGTTTTGGCTTGCAAGAGTAACAAACATCTATCCATCCATCCATCCATACTTACAAACTTTCGCGTTTATAATATTAGTAGGATTGTTATGTAGCGGGTGTACTGTATCTTATAAACAGGTTTAATTTGTGAATTGTTAGTGATGTTGTAGGGATAATCTTAGATCTACTGAACCGATTTTGCAAATTATTATACCAATAAAAAGCCACATAATTTATGAGTACCATATGATATATTTTAAGTCAAGGATTTAGTTACGCGGTTGAAACCGCGCGGGATAGTTAGTTAAATATATAACAATGAGTTATGAGCTAATAGAAATTCATTAAAAATGAAGTTCATTCTCAATAACAGTGATGCGACGATCTATCCTTAAATTCCCGTCTGCTTCTTAGAACACCACTAATGAAGCACCAGCAAACACACACACATAACATCTGGTAGATATCTACGTGGATAATGTAACCTAGTCTTGAGGAAAGTGCATTGAAAAGTATTATAGACATTTCTTTTATGACAAAAAATATAAATTAAATTGTTCATTTTTTACTCAGTTAATACGGGTGTATAATACAATATACCTAATATAGATTCTTATTCTCTACGCAACTGATAATAAATTTAAACATATAGGAACTGTACTTTTTTTCAAATTTACTTAAATAACTAGAAAACTACGATAAACAATTTAAATCAAAGTTGCGATTATTATAAAAAGAAGTGCCTAATTTACAAAATGAAAAATCTTTTACTTAGTCTTGCAATAAATATTGTTATAAAGTTTTTTTTCTATTGTACGTAACATTTATGACTATAACAGTGTGTTGGTTTAGTACGTTAATAAAAAATCATTAAAAATATATATAAGTTATCAGAAGTGGTCTTCATTGGCTACAATACAGTTTCAGTTAACTACGTCAACTTCACTTACACACAACATTTTACAATTTGAAGAGTTAGAAGTAACGTTACGTTAATAATAAAAACATCCACTCCACATGGGCATGGGTATTACGAAGTGGGCTTCTTCTTGTTTTTTGGTTGGAACAATTGCTATCCTCATCTCCAGATAATACTGTACGGTTGTGATTGCGCACAGTAAAGCGCACACAGTTGTTCACACAGCACGTCGCTTCGTCGGCTTCGCCTTCTGCAGAAGGCGAAGCTCCATTAAAGTTTGCGGATGGCCATGGATTGCGGACGGAAGTTGAACATTATGATAATAGTAAAGACTTGAAGAATTATGGCTTAATCAGAAAATAAAACCATTTATTAATTAAGCCTTTAGGTTTAGGGCCTCCTCTCGAGGGAGGGTATTTGCCATAGTCACCACGCTTAACAGGCGGGTTAGTGACCGCAGTATTATGTTGTACCACACAAGGAAACGCTGCTGCCCGTTCCCTGATATACGATAATTATATATGATGTTATAAAAATCGGGACCAACGGCTTAGGCACGGAGGGTAGTCCCTCAACCAACCAGACCCAGAAATAAATCTTAGAGTTTATACAAAGATCCGGCGTGAGGATCGAACCCACGACCTTCGAGATTTAAAGGGAGCCGAATAGCGCTACGCTACGGAGGCATCATCTAAGGTTTGTCAGGCATCAGTGCTATAAAAACATAGTTATGTATAAGTATTGTTAGCTGTTAAATATTTTGAATACCTTTTTAATTCTATTATGTCGCTGTTTTTGTAACAACACTGCTATTCTCAAAGTCAATGTTAATTAATATTCCACATAGGGAATGCTAATCCCGCGAGATTATGAATACCAATACTGCGAGATCTCGGCAATTGCGTGATCTCGCGAGATTGGTAGTTTGTGTGTTTTTTTTTGCAAATAATCACAATATTTGAATAAATTATGAAAAAAAATATAAGCTAAGTGTAATTATTTTTTTATAATATCTTATAATAAGATAATTATTAATTTTCACGAATTTTTACAATATGTTTTTATGAAATTGTTTGACGTATCTGTCTATTTTTTTTTAATATAGTTACTATTCTAAGTAGTTAACTTTTACGTACGTATTTATCAAATAAAAAATGAAAGAAACAACAAGTGTTATTTTTAATATCTAACAAAAATCGATTCGAATAAGACAATTGTATGCTGGAGTGCAATCTCGTTAATGTCGCCAGATCTCGCCCCTATTTTCGACCGAGATTAATCTCGCTAAAAAAGGCCGAGATCTCCCGAGATCGAGATTGCATTCCCTAATTCCACATGCGTACTAGCTGTAATGAATCAATTATATAATGTTAAAATTTAAAAGCAGTTTGAATGAAAAAAGGGTTTTTAGAGGAATTTTAGAGTTCTGTAGATACTGTGATAGTGATAAGCGATGTGCTTGTCTAATTCAAGTCAAAATCGATTTCAGGTCGATTAAATATAGGCTTTCCCCATAAATCCTAGTTTGTCATAGGGACGCCATAGGGAATTCCTCATAATACCGATGTTATATAGAACTCGACAAGACAGCTTCTGAAAGTATTATTGAAATCAGTCTAGTAGTAGGTATTTGAGTTTATGCGTCGTAAAGTAAATACAATTTTTTCTAATTCACACTTTAGAATACATTAGGTCATTACATATGCGTTCTTTTTTTAAATGATCCTGTTTTAAAGGCATACAATTAATAATTACATCTACTAATCATGTTAATAATAGACTATAGAGTATATCCGATTAATCATTCGTAGTTACCTAACTCCTATACTTAAAGCGCTTTTCTTTATTTATTTTTATTTTATTTGTGTGATCCCTAAAAGATATTCATACTCCCTCTTGCCTAATATTATTTTCTTGGACATTTAAGATTAGTAGCATTTAACTAAACACCTAAGTAGGTGCTTATTCAGTCGTTTACAAATAAATTAGTCAGGTTTCAATATTTTAAGAATAAATAAAGAAATGTTTTCTTCATTCGTTCGTCGAGGCCTCTTTTTTAACAATGGTATGCTAATCCTGCCACGAGGAAGGCCTACTTAAAAACCGCGAGTGGTTCTCCGAATCCGTCGATTTGTGAAGGCACCCGGTTCAGCCTAAGTACTGTTCTGGTGTGCTTCGGCGGTGCCCACGACAAATATGCCCTGAGCTTTCCCAGACCATTTAATAATGGTCATAAACTCCCAAAGAGGACCAGTATACACTTTCAGGGACGCCCGGAAGACCAGGGCGTCCCTCCGCCGCATTAACTGCTTATCTGCAATAACATTGGATGTTTCCAAAAACATATAAACATATTTTGTTACTTGAACACAAATATAAATGTGACTCCTAACACGTTTCGCAAATAATGATTTCCTGTTTATTTAAACATTTTCATAAAGGTGAGTACAATAAAGTGTTTGCAACCTCAAACATCAAAGCCATTATATCTTAATAATAATTATCGCCATCCGTTCATGAAGTTTTTTATTTTTTTACGTTTTTGGGTTTTTATCGGGGGTCAATGGCCTTGCTGCATCAATGTTACGAATGACTTTAATAATATAATATACAATACATACCTAATGGCAGTCTTATAAAAGTGAACGATATTTTAAGCAGTAAATAAAATACCTACCGACCTTTTTTTTTTGTTGTTCCGGGGATTATGCATTACCTTCGCCGCTGCGTACGAAGTATCTAATAACTCGGGATCTTATCACTACAATATTATTATTTACTGATATTTAATAACATTGTTTTATAACTCTATACTCGACTGTTTTTTATTTAATGAGAATACATACTCCACCCCGACGTTCCCGCCAAACTGTTACGTTTAATGGCAGAAGTTAAAATTCTCCTTTCATCAGTTTCGAGTTTCCATGTACAAGATTTTGGATATACTTGCCAGATGTACGGCTTCGCGTATATATTTAGTTTCTCTTTATACAGTTATAATTCCAGGATGTAGTAGCTTTCTAGTGGTGAAATATTATTTGAAAATAGCGCGTATGGTACGGTCAGTCCGTATGAAATTACCTTCTTACTAATAATTTAGGCTTTGCAATAATTGTTAGCTTCACACGTATTAGAAATAAGTTTTACCTAAAGGTTAAAGGTATCTAAACTAAGGTTCTTGGTAGGCCAAGGTCATTGGTGTAAATTAGCGTTTACTGCATACTACAGCTGCATAAGTAACTAATTTTTAAAAGATATAATATAGAGAATAATTAGCACGTCAAGTTAGTTGATAAGAACTCGTATTAGAAAATGTAAGTTTAATTAAAATTTCTTTGTGAATTTACTGATCTAACGCAGATATTTACAAAGATCACTGAGCGCTTTGAAACATAACGTTGCATTTTGTAGGTAATCAACTAACTGTTCCTCACAGTTCATCCGCGTAGTGAATTTTTGATTGTTTTGTGTGGTCCCATGAAAGTTTTTTTTATCTTATTACAGCAGGAGTGGCCTACCGGTCGATCGCGATCGAGTTGCCGATGCCGGCATCTATTAGAGTCGATCGACTTATGTTATATTTTACCCCATTTTAGTCTAAACATATGTTCCACAGGCGCTCAAAGTTAGTTTTTGTGGTATAATAATCTGAAAAAATACCTAATTATCATTTCACTGACTTATACGAAACGTTATGCATGCTATATGATCGATCGCATACAGTGAACAGTCGATCTTGGGTTTTATTGAGTTGTCCACCTTTATCCGTTAAAAAGGCTAGAGAAAATACTAGTCGGCGTGGTTTCAAGTGGGACTCTTTCCTATCGGACGAACCCCATTTTACAGGAATAAATAAAGTCATTTCAAATTGGTCAAATAGTTTTTTAAATTGGTTATTTAGAATTTTTTTTTACGTTTGTGTATAAACACAAACGTAAAAAAAAACTCTTTTTATAGGCAATATCGTAGTATCTCATTGTAGTGTTAAAATGTAGATGTAGATATCACAGTGCGCGCCCTACGGCGTGGGTGGGTTAGTTTGTAGTTTTTAAGCCATTTGTTAAGAATGGAGCTATGCTCGCCTTTATGCCCGGTGAAGTATCAAAAGTCTCGTGGCTAGATACATATATCCGTCCGTTAAAAAAGGCGTAGACAAAAAGGATAGCATTAAAAAATTAGGATGCAATGTTAAAAAAATAATAAATATAGGTATCATATTATTTGCGCTTAGAGGTGGTTTTACAGTGTAAATCGTGGAATTAATGATGATGTGGGATCTGTGAAATGCATTTCCCCCAGAACAAAAAGGAGGCATATCACACTTTAGCAGCGCGGTTTAACTTAAATTAAATAATGTACCTTATGATTGAGTAAAAAGTATTTACATGAGTTCATTTCGATGTGCTAACTTCTGTAATATAATATGTAGTTAAAAAAAATAGTTTGTGTTACGTTTTATATTGGTAAAGTTTTATCTCGTTATTTAAGTAGTTAAAGCGCAGGCGCTAGCGCCACATAGGTCGGTCGCTGGCGGGATTTGAGGAATTATGACTTTTCGTCTTTTAGGGGAGTTTTGTGCAACTGTCGCTCTGCGTCACAGTTCGGGGCCTTCAGACTGTAAATCAACAAGGGCAACGGAAAGTTATTTGGATACTAAGGGTCGTGGGTGCTCTCTTCTCCAGCGGGTCGGATACAGTGGTCTCTGTGGAGTGGTGCTAGTTTAATGCAGTCTCTGTACTGGTATTTGGTAAGATGTGATCGAGGCCGACAATGCCTTGCCTCGCGGTATATCACGAGATAGTTGCAAAGCTTATCGAACAACGCACGAAAAATCTCGAACATTCCAATTTTGACGGGGCTGAAAGTTTATTTCGAAAATAAGGCTGAAGCTATATTTCTTGACCGACATCGAAATTTCAGCCAATCACTGTTTTATTAAACATTTGGCAAAACATCGCAAAGATATTTTTGTTAAAGCTCAGTTTTTCCGTGACGTCACTGCCTGCACTTACGAGAGAAACATGAGTGAGACATGCACTCGTCTAGTGACACGTGGCACGCATCTAGTTTCGCACGCATCTTTAATAGCACTAAGTGTTAAATCAATTCGTCCTCGCCAAAGTACTTGATATAAAGAAAGATTGGAGTAATCTTACACGAGAACATAGTAATGCTATCGTCGATCAGATTTCTGTGTTGTTACATTTAAAAGTAGTAGTAATGTTTAAGCTAGTCTACGTGTAAATATAGTGAATTTATGAAAAAAAGGCAAATTCCTTAGTGTTACTCAGTTCCTTTTGACAAACATAGTGTATAGAATACAGCTACCTCTCGGCGGTTCACCTGTTTCTACTCGTACATATTTTAATTTAATATTGGCTAACTGACTGCCCCCTCGCGGTTTTATCCGCGTTGGACTGTTACTCTGCTCTAGTGGGTCTCTAGTGGGTGTGTATATGCCTATAAGTTAATCCAGTTTATAAACTATCCTTGTGCAATTTCAGCGATATCCGTTCAGAAGTTTTTGCGTGATGGTGTAACAAACATCCGTCTATCAATCCATCTGCACATACTCATAAATTTTCACGTCTACAATATTAGTAAGGATGAGTAAGCTCAGACCTACCGCCATGCTTCGGCATTTTATTATGATGTAGAGGAAATTGAAACGCGTAAACTAAAATTACAGTTATTTATTTAATTATTTCTATATTCCGTTAGGAGCTGTTCGGAGCCGTATGGCCGTCAAGGAATGTGAATCGTGAGAGAAATAAGAAAATATGTTCCTGTTTACTACTTTTGAATCTCCGTGACCGCTTTGTAAATAACTGAGCGATACTAGCCGGTCGGCTTGAGTTGTACCAAAATAGTAGGTATAGTTAGCGATTCGATTATAAACGCAGCTGATATTATAATTTCTTGACAAACAATGAATGTCACCTCTACCTAACTTTAAAAAGTTAAGAATAAAAAGTCTTTACGCTATGTATTCACGTGCTCTAGTCTACCGGAGAGACGCGGCGGCGCATGCGACTTAGTCTCGGTTTCTGCGCTGCGTATTGGTTCATCGAACGCCTATATAGTTACCTAGATGCTGATCAAACGCTAGTTTGAAAGAACTTTAAGCAACCATCCGTCAACAAAAAATTCAAAGAAAATATTTTTCCTTTTTATTAATATTTGGACGTTTTTTCCCCAGACGTGGTCACAGATAGTTTTATGAATGTCAGCAACACTAACTACCCTAGCGACGCCAGAACTCTTCTTCGACTTCTTTACGTCCACTGCTGAATATGGGCCTTGCTATATAGTTGGTTGCTACGTTAAGGGATATTGCCATAATCAGCAAGTTTGGAAGACGGATCGGTGACCGCAATAAAATGGTAAATAACCTTGAGTAGATAGAAGCTGGTGCCCATCCATCAGGTGTATGTACCATTACTTGCATCGTACATTTCCTCTAACTTGCGTCTTATGACACCCATGGCTAGACACAGGGTTGTCTACTCTAAACCAGAAACCACATCGTACGGTCGCAAATACACATGGCCAAATCATTGGGTTCAATGCTATTGATAACCAGTATCCGTTCTTCAGGTTGTTTTTTTTTGTTTTTTAATACATTACTAGCAGAGTTTTTAGAGTCAGTCAGTTTTCAGAGTCTACCAGTATTCTTGTTAACCTCTAGTGCTAAGCTAAAATACTTGTGTTACGAGTGGGTTCACGTCGGTAGTGCAATGGGTGGGGATCGAACCTATTGAAGCAATTGTTTTACTTAAAGCGCTTACGTATAATTTACTCTTGAGGAGGTAATAGTGTCGACCGGCGGACAGGATCTGTCGTCTTTATACATCCGTTGTTGAAGAGTCATGACGTGTGTCGATGTATGAGGTATCACCTTTATGTATATAAGTGGGCTGATTTTACTGCATTGGTGGCCTAGACAAAATTAGGTTACTGTGAACCTATCGCTTTCTTATTGTAAACCACTATTGGAAGTCGAAAGGTTTTTGTGATTTAGCTATTGATCGAATATATATTCGATCAATAGCTAAAAATTATGATAATAACTTAATAATGAACACTTCCAAAACCATGACTCAAGTGTTTCTTTTTTTTCTGAAGGTCTTACGTGTAGTTAGTCTCGGGGCTTTTGCTACTTCGCTTCGCCCGGCATAACACTCAAGTGTTATCGATTCTATTTGGTCGAAAACATTTAAGAAGACACTTGTAGTTGAAAAATACCCCTCGAGACGGATTTATTTATAATAGCGTGAATGATCTTAAAAAAAAAACAACTTTACCTGTTACTCGCAGACATATTAAGAAGGTTTTCTTTCCTTCCTCTTGGTATGAATAATACCTAGTTCCTTAATTAAATATGCTTGAGAGCCTTAGGAAGTTGGAGTTCATTAATTCTGTCAATGTTCAGGGTCACAAATGCTTGTAGGTAAGGTTATAACGATTAAAGTTGTCGCGGCCGATGTGATGCAGGCAGGTATTCGTCAGTATATGTGTGGTTTTCCTCTATACAAAGTGCGAGGGTAGTTGTCGAAATGCTGACAATTAACAGTCCATTCGTGACCCATGTAGATACGTCGTCAGAAAAATGAAAAAAATGTAATGATTTGCCACAAAGAAAATCGTTCAGCGATTGACACCAGTATGAAATCAATATATGGGGGGATTTATCCATAGTAAGATTAGAAACACTATTCTTAATGATTAAAATATAGATGTTTCATGCTTCATGGCTAATATATTTTCCCGCTTTAGACGCGACGTGACCTTAGACATGATTAATTCAACCCGGTAATAACAACGGTCACGTATTACCTACTGTAATGGTTTCCTTCTTTAGAGGGAGTTTCTATACAACTGTGTTGGTACAGATTTACATAAAAATATCGACGCACGTTTTAATGTCTATGGTTGTTTTGCCGATGCCAATAGATTTTTTATTTTTTAAGTATCCACGAGTATGTTTTTTTGCTTTGAACATTGAAATATCTCTGACATCGGACGTACAAGTGATGTTCGAGTGGTACTTACACGAGGGCAATCAAATATTGCAGATTTCACGGTCTATTTTGAATATACAAAAAATAATTAAAATATTTATTTTCCCAGCCGCGTTTAGCTACCGTTTTCGTGGGAACCTCATCATGAATGTTATCCGGATAACGTATCTTTCTAATAGTCAAAGAAAAATCTTCTTCTTTTACAATATTTAGTTAAACATACAGCTGTGTAGAAATGTATTATAGATAATAGCATACCACGCTATGGAGAGGGCGAGTCTCACATATAAATATGTTAGATATGCCGTGTGTATTAACTGTTCTACTTTTTATATTCTGAAGGATAAATTGTCGCAAATTGACCTTAAATCTTTTAAAATTGCTTTTTATCGAATAATTTTCTCTGAAATTAAATAGTTGAATGATTTCCGTTTTTTGTTTAATTACTCCTTCATATTGGTTTATTTTTCGACGGTGGCATCAGAAAATAAATCACATAGGTACCTACCTGTTTAAGATTGTTTCTGATTCTGATTGTGATGGTTATAAAACGGCAAATTTGCTTGCAGTGCGAGTTCAGGTCATTAAACCTTTCTCTTCAAACTTGTTTATAAAACAATATTGTATGGATGGAATAATTTGTTATGGACAGTATGTATTATAGTCATTTGTTCATTGTTAATCTACTAGGTCAAAACATGGTAAGTAAACCATACTACGTACTACTTTGTATTGAATTATAAATTTGTTGCGACGGTGTTGAGTAAAACCTTAAAAATATAAATGCTGTTCCAATAATTCTCCTACGCATGCGTTCAGGCCATTTTTTTGAGTTGTTTAATCCATATAAAAGTGTTTCATCTCTTAAAAGTGAATCTCTTATATAATGTTCAAGTAAATTAATATTAAAAAAAACAGGTTTCTATCGCGGAACATTTTTAGTTCAAAAATACTAATCAATTTTTAAGTCAATTTATAAAATTTGTAATTATTGTCATCAAGATGTATATACCTCTTACAGTTATACTTGGTTATTATTGTAAATGGTTAAGTGTGCTTAGTGTGTATATAGTTTGAACTTGGGACATGGGGCTATAAAATCTGATAAAAGGACCCCCGAGTTTTGTCAAACAATAATTTTATGAAAATACTGTAAATATGCATTTATGTGACTTTATAAATGATATTATGTAAGGCATGCGCAGAAATTTTCACGTATTTATAGTTCTTACAAATGAACGGCATGCATCCACCGCTTTTTTTTCTTACTGACATATGTAGGTAGTTATATAGGCGAGCAAGGCTCCGGTGAGCGAGCCTCTAGCCTTAATATATAGCCACCTACATTCATCAA
Organism: Nycteola revayana; assembly: GCA_947037095.2. Lineage (NCBI taxonomy): Eukaryota > Metazoa > Arthropoda > Insecta > Lepidoptera > Nolidae > Nycteola > Nycteola revayana. The sequence continues at coordinate 10,058,670 of OX344842.1, read as the reverse complement.
TAGTCATCAGGCAGTGAGCAGTGTCATAGCTTGCAGTAGCCATGGAACAGCACAAACATTTGGATTTATGGTTTTTTTGGACGGACATATGTTGTTAGCCACGAGGCTTTTGCTACTTCACACGGCATAAAGGCGAGCAGAACTCTAGCCTAGATAAATGGTAAAATTTAAACACTACACACTAAGAAACCTGCGCAAGAGGGCGTCCCCTGTGGGACTTGGATCTCGGCCCAGGGCGGTTGCTGGCGATGAGATTGAGGGATTTTGAACTTAATTTAGGGATGTTTTGTGCAATATTCGCTCTACTTAACAATTCGCGGGCCTTTCGGACTTCGGGTCTACCAGGGCATCGGAAGGTTCTTAGCAAACTAAGGGTTGGGAAGGCGAGTGGGGCGCGTCGCGTTCGCGGGCGCACTCTTCTACGGCGGTCTCTGTGTAATGGTACTAGTTTCTTGCAGTCTCTTCAGTTCTAGTTGATAAGTTGTGATCTCGTCGTCCGGGTTGTCTAGGACTTCCCGAGGCCGACGGTGTTTACGACGGTTTGTGGGAAAGGGCTTATAGTCGGATGACTCCAACAACCAACGGGTTTGGGTGATGAGCCGCAGATTCAAAGAAGCGTTCCGACGCCTCTTTCATCCACTGCTTGATGGAAGGCAGTTGGAGATCAGCATGTAAGTTGCGATTGCGAATAAACCACGGTGCACCGGTGGCACGTCAAGTGCGTCTACTTTGAACAGATTGTAAGCGGTACAACATACTAGGCTCTGTATGAGCAAAAACGGTGGCGGCATACGTCATAATCGGTCGTATCACTCTAAACACAAACAGTTAGTACAAATATAATAATAATAATGAGTACTTACTTATATATTTTTTATTTTGTTCCAGGTTTTTCATAATGCAGGACAAAGTAAATATAAATCATATTACTGGAAGCACGGTCTCCTTTAGCCAAGAAAGCAAGTAAGTGTTTACTAACGCGTAACTTATATTTAATTTGTAAGTACCAATGTCCTTTTTTTATGTATCCTTCTATCTGAGCTACTATCGTGGCATATTTTAATGAATAATAAATCTTTTTACGTTGGCCTGAGATAAAATAGATCGTGTCGAAATATCTCTATATCAATGTTGCTTTTGTTATTGTGACCTTATTTTTTCAAGTTGTCCTTCATTAGCTGTGAACAACTAGAATACATTGAATACGATTATCTGTAAGCCAAAGTTGGAAATAAGATGTTATTATTCTTACTGAGAGTTCTTCACAAAAGTTGAAATTTTGCGGATATCATTGCGCGGTTTGTTCCTCGATTGTCACGATATATTGTCCCACACTTCAAAAAATCCTCCTACGTCCATCTGGGTAATTTCATTCCCCGAACGTCCCGATCAACTACTCACGTTTATGTACAGTCAACAATAATAGTGTTCAAAATTTGGTAGGTATTTATTTTATATTATTTTCTTAAAAGGTTCTCAGTTCAACTCTATTTATTTAAATGTTTTTTGTGGTAAATTTTTGTCGTTTTGTAAATTTACCATGATAAATAAAATTACCTTACCTATATACAAAACAATTATTGTCTAGTTTTAAAATATGAGTACTCAAAATTACAGTACTATAATTTAACTTACCATAATCACAGCTCAGTAAACATCTATGCTAATTACAAATATTAAATTACTTTTATCTAATTGATTCTAAGAAAAATTACATGAACAACATGACAATGTTCATCAAAAGGATATTTTATAATGAATATTGTCGCAGTACCTATTATTTAACAATTGACTCCTTTTTTTATTAAACCTAAAACATATTTATCTGATTTATCCGTCTGTTTAATTAAAATAATATGGGTTATTTTGATGTCTTCAATAATATCCCATTTTCGACAAAATAAAATAGTCATAAAATTTCTCAATATTCTCATTTTTTGTACGACCAACCATCACTTTTGATTATAGATGGGAGCTGCTTTTTGAAGATTCTTTTTTTATTAACTTTTAACGATTTTGCTGTCTTCCAAACAGCTTGCGTAAAATGGAAGTAGCATCCTTTGCATATTACGCCTGGAAAGATATTCTGGATGGCATTCATTGCGGCCTTTTCATAATTTGTACTCAACGAAATCGGATTCCAATCAGGAGTATGCGATTTGATTAGAGCGAATACAGTTTCATATGTAGACTCGGTTTTCTGCATTAACAAGATATAATATATTTAACAAGTTTTTATAACTCTTTTTTGGTTGACTGTACTAAAATATACTCAAAATAGAAATTAATTTCTACTTATGAAGAGTAAGCCGTAGCAGGAATAGCGATCGGGACAAACTAGGAAAAATTAATACAAATATAAATTTAGGAATCGGGAATTTTTTTTTGGTGGGACAGAACTCAGTGGGCCGTTTGAGGAACAAATCGATTTCGCAAACAACATTCTTTTTAACGCATACATAACATAACATATATAAAAACAATTTTGAGAACACGAAATAACAAGAATGCGAAAAGTACCTACTAACCATTTCCCTACGACTAGTTCTTCGACTAATACTTTTTACAACAGACTTTTGGAACTTTATCGAGCAAAATAATAATAGATACGTAAACTGAGCGCTTTCAGCATTTCGTAACTGTAACCGTACCTATTATTAGTTTTGTTCATTTGTATATTCATGTGTTACCTGAGAGACTAGGTAGAGAGATGTGCACTATTGCGCAAACTGATTTTGCTGCACATAGGTATGTCCGCTAATCTCAGAAACTACTGGTCCGATAAAAGAGAATCTTTCAGTGTTAGATAGCTTATTTATCAAAGAAAATATTTTACTATGATATAGTGAATGAATGGATGAATTGGTGCGAATCTTGTAAGCCCATCTTTAAAACTAAACATCTTTTAACGGTCCCCTGTATATACATCTACGAAGTTGCTAAATTTGTTAAATACCACAGCTATCTCTTTACCGTCCATGACAACACATTTAAGCGTAGAGTGAACCACCTACCCTTAAAAATGCCTGTTCCCAAGCTAGAACTGTTTAGAAAAAGTTGTGCCTATATGGCGCCTTTGATTTATAACTCCTTGCCTAAAGGAATGACTGATCTGCCATATAAAAGATTCTGCTGTGCCTTGCGAAAGTGGTTGGTCCAGGAGAGTTTTTATACTATAAAAGATTTTTTTAATAAAAGCACCTGTAGATTTGGTACTCGCTGATGTTTTTCCTACTATGTCTATGATTATACTCGAATTATTGATTCTATTTATATTTAAATAATTTAGATTTGTAATTGTAATGCATCATAATAAACATCACTGTAACTTCATGTTTTAAACATAATCTTTGCATACCCTCATTGAGGGTGAAATATGTCATGTACTTACAACTGTATAACACCTTATGCCTACCGTCTTTCATGCAAATAAATGATATTATTATTATGAAGTTCGCTTGGGAACGGGAATTACTCGGGTGAAACCGCGCGTGAAAGCTAGTAATACATAAAGGAGTTAGGGTGGGTAGATACCCACCTTAACTCCTTAATATATTATTGCTGACCTGACAGACGTTGTACTGTCTTAGCTAAAACTATAAATTGAATTGAACTTTTAATATAAGGCGTGATAGCAATGAACTAACCGTGATGTGCACTAAGAGTAGCACGCATTCTGTCAATGTTATGTCAAACGCCATAATATTACAATAAATAAGATTTAAAAATTACTCTATTCATGATCGATGATATGCCAATTATGTCACGATAAGATGGTTTACCCACTTGAACCCAGGGTGTTCCCCTAAATGCCAGTAAATGGAGTCAAAGTCAAAAGTCAAAGTCAAAAATTCTTTATTCAAATAGACACATTTAAAATATTTTAAATCATGTTCTTATGATGCGTCCCATTCTTTTACTACCACCAGTTCTGGACGTGGCAACTCTGAGAAGAACTGGCAAGAAACTCAGAGGAATCCTTTTTTTTAAATAAATTATATTTTACAATGATTAATAAAGCAGTATTGTTTCAGAGCAACTCACTCCCAAGCAGTTTTGTCATTAACATAATCAGAAATTTTATAATAAGCCTTTTTACATAATTTATCTTTGACATATCGTTTAAACTTGTTTGTTGAAAGATCTCTAACATTATAAGGAAGTTTGTTGTAGAAGCGTATACATTGCCCCATAAAAGAATTGCTAATTTTGTGGAGACGTGTAGCATGTAAAACGAGATTATGCTTAGATCTAGTATTAACATTATGAGTGTCGCTTTTTTTCTTAAAAGCACCGGTAACAGCTAATCCATACACGGTACATCCGTTACCGTCCGTTGCCTATGATCTAGCTGTCATGGGTTCTCCCGATGATTTTATTTTAGGGTTCATTAAATGCATCTTTTGCGGACCCAAAAGGTGCATTGAATGAACCCAGGAGCTAGGTCATAGGCATCGCCACGGAACCGGATGTATAATAATATGCATAGGAATAGCATTTACTGGCATTTAGAGGAACATCCTGGGTTAAGTTAAGTAGGTAAACCATCTTCTAGTGATATAATAAGCATATCATCGCTATAAACAGGGGAGTTCTACGTACTACATACCACCACTGTGGCCGTGGATGTCTAATGCATTTTCAACCGGGAAAAAAATGGACATTGAACGACAGCGACGAATTTCTTATAGTCCCAACTATTTTTTACGTTTTGACGAATTCAAAGCAATAACTGCAGCAGTTCACGTCGAACAAAAAGAATTAATAAAACAAAAAAAAAGAAATCACCCACAAATTAGAATTATAAATTCGTAATTTCATTAACGCCATCGATTATGAATAGAGTTAGTTTTCTAGATTTCAATATCACTGCGGAAGAGTTTAAGCAATTGGAAATGACCGAAAGAAGCCAGAATCAGAACATGAACGGTGTACTAAGTATATCGTTACTCTTTTCAAAATAAAATACTGAACCCACCTATAAATATTTGACAATGGTGACAGATCAACTTTCGTCTAGAAATGTACAACTTCTTGTTTTAAAATACTATCGACTATCTGTCACTTTTTGGTTACTCAATCAATCTATGACGGAACAAAACTGTAACGTTTGACAGTTATAATAATTTGTCTGGGAAAATAAAATTATCATTTTTACTATTTCCATCTTAATTTTTCCACATTTTCTCACCGTTTAAACCTTCCCTGGACCACGGCAAACATTTCAAAACCAAAATCAGCTAAATTGGCCCAGCCGTTCTCGAGTTTTAGCGAGACTAACGAACAGCAATTGATTTTTATATATATAGATAGATAGATAGACTAGCTTAGCTAGTTCATAATAAAATATCTTCCTCGATAAGTAAGCTATCTAACACTGAATTTTTTTTATAGGACCAATAGTTTCTGAGATGAGCGCGTTCAAGTAAACAAACAAACTCTTAAGCTTTATATATATACTTCTGTTTAAGATTCGTTGTTGGTTTGAATCTAACAAAGTCCTTATTAAGTCTTTTAACTATTGAATTGATTTAATGACATACCTACTGGTAACTTGCTACATGTTTTTTTATGAACATTGCTATTATTTCATAATAAATAGCTTATAAAAAAATCAATATAAAAATTGTGATTCATTTAAGTGATTCCGCATTGCCCTAGGTTACGCCATTATTATAAGAACGACAACCGATTAAGTTTGATTCTTTTTTCGATATACCTACTCAGTGGCGTAGCCAAGTGGGCAAGGGTCCATAGCTTTAAGAGCTGGCGAGTTGGCTGACACGCTCTTTTCAAAGCTCAGGTTAGAGGGCCCCCTGAGCTCCCTGGCCCTACGATAGCTACGCCACTCCTACGGGTACGGAACTAAGGATCAGGAGAAAATCTCCCCTCTTCTTCTGATCCCTATTTTGCAAAGCAACATCCGATGCCCTTCTAGACCCAAAGTCCGAGAGTCCCGTGAACTGTAAAGTAGAGCGTGCATTTAGACGCTTTTGCCATACCCACTACTGGAATCATAAATAACGGCTACAACATGTAGGCCCGGTAATTTCTTTCCGTCCGTGGTGCTTTACAACTGGCTTCTCTAGTTGTAAATTACCCCTAAAGACTTCTTATGTCTTATTTTATATTTCCTTTTTTAATACTGTCTCCGCTTTGTAATGGTGAGTCTTTCTTACTCCTCTTATTGTCTTTCTGATGAAATTCGTTGCGGGTCCCAAGGCAGTTTAACGTTTTCCCAGGACTTGGTGAGCCTCGGTGCTCATTGCCATTTCCAGTGTGTGCCACTGTTGATCCTGGCTTACAGGAGTTCCAGTGGTGGGAGTGTGGGTGGGAATAGTCCAATTTTTTAAGAACTGTAAAGTAGAGCGACAGTTGCACAAAACTCCCCTAAAATACAAAAAGTCATAATCCCTCAATCTTATCGCCAGCGACCGCCCTGAGCCGAGGTGGCTACCTACGTAAGTCCATCCGAAAAAAAAGAGAGTTAAAATGGCAGAGTGATTATGACTCGGAATTGTATAGAAATTCTGTTAAGTTTGCTTATGCATAGGGCGAGTTCTGCACTTGTGAGTTTAATCACAAACGTGGTTTGCTTAAGGCATCAAGAAGTATTCATGTGTGCGGAATTGTGCAGTAGGTACATACTTATTTAAATCTTATATTGAGCTTTGAAGCTTCCTCCTCTACCTAACCTATCTCCGTATTCCGCAGTCTATATATATTATAATCGAAGTTCGCGAATCTAATTAAATTGGATCTCCAGGCATCGGCAAAATAAGTATTATAAAATATGGAACACTTTTTCCCGGGTCTGGTTGGTGCCTTGAAATGCACGCTCAATTGTAAGCTTGTGTGTATGACAATCACAAGGGAACAAATAATAGGGACTGGAGGATCCTCGAACTATATCCGTAAGTTTGTATTGATACTGACAATGCTGACAGTAAATATTGTTGCTATAAAATGTGACATGAATTTGTTGTTAAATATTTTCGTTGTCTCAAAGGCTTGTTTATACGAATTCCATAGTACAAACAAGTACAAAAAAACATTAGACAAGCATTAATCATTGGTCGAGCCCAACAGGCTCGACCAATTTGTCTAATGTATTTTTGATCATTATGCCTTGAATAAAAGTAATATTTAATTAGTTATATCAACCTTCTCACGGATACTTGCTTATTCACATAAAAACATCTTTGTAATGATGTCCACTAATGGTACATTATTACGTTAATCAAATGCTCTGAACCATGATTCGCATGCAATTTAGATAAAGATAGATATACAGTGGTAGCGGATGCAATCATTTTACGCTTGCGAACTATTCTTAAACCGTACTGTTAAATAACAGTGTTTTCTTAAACATCATCATCATCATTAGCCCGTATAACGTCCACTGCTGAACATGGTCTTCCTCCCGAGAGGGAGGGTATTTGCCACGTAGTCACCACGCTTGGCAGGCGGGTTGGTGACCGCAGTATTATATTGTACCACACAAGGAAACGCTGCTGCACGTTCCTTGACATACGATTATTATAGGTGATGTTATAACAATCGGGACCAACGGCTTAACGTGCTTTCCGAGGCACGGAGGGTAGTCCCTCAACCAACCAGACCCGGAAAAAAATCTTAGAATTTACACAAAGATTTTCTGTACGGTGTGGGGATCGAACCCACGACCTCCGAGATTCAAGGCGAGCCAAATACCGCTACGCTACGCAGGTTGTCAAACATACATATACACATAATCATAAGGTATTCTATATGAAATAGCTTAATTATACGTAGTAAGGTCATTATTGTTTAAAAATATTATCTATTTAATATATTCCGATGTCTTTAAGTATCGTTTTCCCGTTGCAAGTCCAGCATCTTGACAATGGATACGAGCAGTGATACATCTCGCGATGTAGGTAACCTTGACATTATCTTGATTCGGTCGTCGGTGTAGGGCAATATAAAGGATTGGCAATGCGGCATCGCAGTACAAGATATACCTTATATATTTTGAATCGTATAGGACTACGTTTCAACTTCTTTTCCTTAACCAACACAGAAAACAATAGTAAAATAGGGTATGTTTATTGATGAACTCTACAACATCTACTCTACTCTACTACAAGATCCGTGTCTTAACGGTATACCTCATATAATAAACGTCTTGGAGGTTGGATGATACCCTCAGCAGAAAAAATCTTTATGTACCTCTAAAATCAATTATTTGTTTAGTTGAATAACGGAATACCATCCGTGCCTCAGAAAACACGCCTTACCGTTGATCCCAAATATCATAGCATCATCTATGGCAATTGGTTACCTGATGATGTGCAGTAGCCTGTACCTGTGTAAATACCAATAATGCGCTAACTGATGATGATGTCCATGTTAGGTACATCACAGATGTTCCAAAAATGAGTCGATTCTAGACGGCGGCTAATATTAGTGGTATTACTATGTACCTTGTACCTTAACATCGCTTACGTTCTGCTTTTTGTGTGGTACATACTTTATTTTAAAGACTGTTGTGTCTCTTGAACGTTCACGGTCGCACCTTTGTGTAATACAATTCACTGTATGCAGTGGGCTTTTTACTACGTCATGGAATGTTTTGTACTGTGAGTGATTACACTATCTAAGAAAAAGTAACTGATTGAAATGAAGGTCTTGGTTTTTTTCAAATGTACGAAAGAAGTGAAATATATCAGTTTATGTAAAAACAAAAAAAACCTGGTTTGTTTTAGGTTGCCTTTTCCTGGTTGGGTTAAGGGTACCTATATATTTTTTATTGGTGTTATGATACCAATTACTAAATAAAAAAATTGAGATTAATAAATTTAGACCACCGGCAGGACTCGAACCTGCATCTTAGATATGCCCCTTAACGCCTTAACCAATTCGGCTACGATGGAACTCAACTTATCATCGAAATTTATCAATCTCTTTTTATAATACGTATCTAAGGGGAATTTTGAAATTTAGTAAGCGGTAAATTTTCCATTAAGTAAAAAAAGAAATCAGTTACCTATGACTGTCTAGTTATACCCAAGACCCAGAGTCCCAATCCTGGTATGTCGTAGGTTGGCTCTACCTGGTTGGTAGTTGGTTGGATGTACATCCAGGCGCCAAACATAATAATATGATAGTCTCCACTTCAATTCCATGAGCACGTCTTTAAGGTGACTCAGCAGCGACAAAACCATCAAATGCTTCTCGTAGAGGCACTGTTGCTTAAGCCAGTCTCCGGTATTACCATAGCTATTTCGTTACGATATCATTATATTGTTACTTGAGAATCGGTAACATACTTTCACATTTCAACATCGGAATACCCCGAATTGGATTGTGCTGGAGCCGGAGTCAGTTGGTGCTACACCTCGTGGACCGGCAGCCGACTGTAAATAAATAAAAATAAAACAACAATATGGTAAGTTCAAGATAACTTGAATCTTGTTAATCGGACTAATTCGGAATTTGGAAAATTCGGAAACTCGGAATCTAGAATGCATGACGCTTCATAACCTGTTCTTTCTAACTATTTATATCATAGTTCATCCTATTTTATTAATTAATTATTAATCATAATTATACATCACTTTATAATAATCTAGCAATGCCAATTCATTTAAAATATGGCAACAGGATTAAAATAATTCAATTCACATTTTATAGTTACATGTAAGTATATAAATATCAGTTTATTCAGTTTCAAAACTAAAACCCTTTTTTGTAGGTTCATTAATTGACTTTTAATTAATTACTTTTCGGCTTAAAATATTCAAAGTCCAATTTATTCCTATTGTGACTGAATTCTGTATTCTGAAGATAGTACCTATTTCTTTAACCTGTGCTCATGCTGATTGCAGTAGTATATGTTGTGTTATTGCTGACATGTAAAAATTTTATTAAAAAAACCATGTTAAAAGATTTTTTTCTCTTTTCTTCCACCGTATTTTATGTAGAATAGCTGTGAAATGCTTTCTGTGTTAATTATATGTTTGAAAATTTCAGCGGACTCTAATTGTCTTACTATTGCTGTATTGTACGATACACATTGCTACAGCAGATGATGAAGTTACCAGAGACTTACCAACAGACTACGAAGATGGCGAAGATCTGGAGAGGAAGCACCGCAAAAGAAAGAAGCATGGACAGCAAGGCGGGCCTTGCGGCTACGGTGGATTTGGGAAAACTTTCGGATCCCATGATACTTTCGTCTCCGCACCTGTAATGAACTACTTTTTCGGTTGTGGAGTAGGCCCAGCGGCTCCCATCGCACCTATATACCCCCAGTACGCACCTGGTGGGTTTGGTCATGGAGGTCATGGAGGTCATGGAGGTCATGGAGGCTATGGCGGTCATGGCGGTCATGGCAGTCATGGCGGTTATGGTCATGGCAGCCACGCTCATGCTGGTCAAGGAGGTCACGGCGGATTTGGCAGCCCTGGTGGATTTTACGGTGGCCAAGGAACTTTTCCTCGACCTGGTTATCAACCACTTGGGTTCAGCCAAGGGTATCCAGGCCAGAATAATAGGCCATTCCAAAATGCGGTGTCCGCAGCAGCCTCTGGATTCGGGTCCGTGCTAGCCGATTACATTACCAGACCGAGAAAAACGCAAAAACAAATCAATCAGCTGTTAAGACCTATATATAGACTGTTTTAAAGTGCTGCATTCATTAAAAACTGTGTAGTGATGTGTATAAATAAGTTAAGCACAGAAAACATAGTTATGTTAAAAGGTGTATTAAACTGAAAATGGTTTTTTACTTAGGTATGAAATATAAACGTATTAAACTAGGTAAGTTTTCAATTCCAAATTCATATTAAGGAACTTTAGGTTATTTGTAGAATATAAAATATGTCAAATGCTATGAGGTTTAAGAGCTACCCCTCATGAACGGTAAATTTAAAAAACATAATTGTAAAAAATATAACAGCAATGGTGTTCGCTATAAATGAATGAATACTTATTATTACTTTGAAGTAATTTATTTTTTCTGAAATTGCTATGCGTTTAAGTATATTATTAAAAGTCGTAATCGAGTAAATTAATGAATACCGAACAAAGTTTTACAGGTATCTCGATCTGCGTTCAAACCAAAGTTAAGCAACACTTGTTAGCCAAATAGGGACTGAAAAATTAGCTGCCATAAAATTCCATTTACGTGCATTTTTGTCTCAAGTAATTTAAACAATTAGCTACTAAGTTATAATAACCGTGTATTCATTACCAAGAGCATAAAATAATTCCTCATTTTTAACTTGGTTTTATGTTGACATCGTAAATTTCTTGAATTTCGAAATTCCTATTACGTACTTACCTTAAAAATAACCGATTAGAAATAAAATATGGTGTCTAAATAATAATCATAAAGATCTCATATTTCCACACTTTTACAATTACCTAAACAGTTGAAGAAAATAAGGAATCTCTATGAATTCGGTCGTAACAATAGTTATTTGTTATACAAGAGTGCAAAGTTGCTTTTTAACCGCGTGTTCAATTTTGATGACCGAGCAAGCGAAGGATTCTAAAATTGAATCACGAGCGCAGCGAGTGATTCAAAATTAGAATCCTGAGCGTTAGCGAGGGAATCAAAAGAGCACGAAGTGAAAAATCTTTGCACTCGAGTGCAACACGTAACTTTTCATTCCACCTCAGCGAGGAAATGCGCATTATTAACAGTTTCAGTCAATTCTGTTGGCGTCAAACAAATTTCCTCGTCGCTAGAATCACTCATTTTAGTTTTTTCACTTGTTTTCAAGTTTCTTGTTTTTAATATAAGGTTTAACAATGACGTGAAAAAATGCCGCGTAAAGAACCGCGTACAAAGCAAATTGAAAAAAGAACACCAAGAAGGTTCCGAGTCTGAGTTTTTAACAAATTAAAAAAAGTTGTATGATATATGCGGCACCATAGAGGTAGCAGTAAATAGGTTTAATGTTTTTTTTAATTCACAAACTTAGTGCACACGATGTTCTAAATTCAATTTACTTTATCCTCTAGAGAATAAAAACGGCTTTTCCACTCAGATATTGAAGATTAAAAATACTCTTTCCGAGATGGTGGGATGAAAAAATAATTTTAGTTGATTGTCATTCTTAAATATACTTATATTCGTTCTTAATTTTTTTTTCTATATTAAAGGGCGTGTATCTTAATGCTCTTTTAACATCCTGGTATTGCATGTGTCACATGGTTACGCAAGTGCACCTCTCAGAGACGAGTTTCCATAGAGTAGGACAAGGACACAGCCCACGGCTCATAGTGCTCACTCGAGCATGGGTTTCAATAAGCAGCAAAAAAACACAGTATTATACGGCTTTTACCAACTCTGTAACATACACTGTCACGAAAAGTTACAAACATGTTACAAAATATTGTAATTACTATATTCACGTGTCTTTGGAATGTAAAACATGAAATGATAATGTAGCTTAATAATATAAATAATAATAGTTTGGTAAATAACCCCAAAATATATTCACGTATTAGATATGTTATTTTGCACATTATTTAAACTAATTAGCTACTACGTATTACTTATATTGTGTAATCTACCAACTGTGTTTTAGTTAAATGTAAGATAAAATTAAGATTATTAAAAGAAGCCAGTTATTATATTATTAAAATTAAAAACAAAACTTACTTTTATTTCTCAAGGTAAAGCTTACTTTTGATTATTAGACAATTTATTTATATCTGGAGAGATATTATCACAGAGATCATTACACATATCAGATGTTATCCAAAACGGAATGGTTGCTATCCAGTACTTCATGTGCTATTAAATGATTTATCATTGAATATCAAAAGATAGTACTTGATATACGATGTTATGTTATTTTAAAATAGTGTTAAATAGTATAAAGTAACCACACGACACATTTTACGAACAGTGCTAAACACGCAAAAAAATATTCGACAATCGCATTTATTTTTAATGATACATTAATATCTATAAAACACTCCTGTGTGGTGCAATGGCTATGAGTATAAAAGTAATATAATACTTAAAGTATCAGCATCAAAAGAATTTCTTATGAAACAGTAGTTAAGTGCCATTGTATATTAGATACATTTTGTAATGTTTGTCATAACTAAACCTAATTTTATTAACTCTGAATAATATCTCGACAATCTCGATAAAACACTGCACTTAGTTGCTTGTTGCCAATTTGTTGTTGTTAGCAGAGTAAAAACTTTAACGAATAATCTTAGTCACAATATAGAAGCAGCTTCTTTATATCGGCAGAAGATTAACTAATCAATCGATCTTTTTTCAGGAGAGAGGATGTGAGTTGCCATTTTTAAAATGTATATATTCATTAACTTGTTCTATTTTATAACCTATTGTAATGTTTTCTTATTCCGAGAAAAAAATCGCATAAACTTTACGTAACATAATTATGTAGGCGAAATCAATGACATAGTGAATGACACTGATTTTATGAATATTTGTAACTTATCAAGTTGCAACAGTACTATGTCGAAAAGCTAAATTTATGAACCTGTTTAAGTCACAGCGAGGACATTGATCTTTCGACATATTAAGTTGTAGCCCCCAGCTTTTGGTCCAGGTGGGTCGAACAAGACGGATTTTTCCCAAACCGGGTCTGACTATGTACTACTTATGTATGTATGACAAATGCAGGTACTGAACTTTATTTTTAGACGGCTCTTTTCTTCTTTTTGTCTGCACCATTGGATGATTATGTCAAATTTGTGATACGCAGAATATCAATCGAATACTTAAAAAAAATGGTAAGTCACTTATTGAGGGCGGTAAAGAATTATGCCTTGGAGTGTTAGCGCAGTTTTCGGGGATATTTAAATCGTAGGTAATTGTCTAACAACTAATTGAGATTTAGAAAGCAGGAGGTGCTTATGTTTTTATGTATGATGATATTCGAACACCAGATTCTGAGTTATAATTCCATACGGAAAAAAATGTATAAATCACAAATAGCTGTTGTTTTTATGTGCATCACACATCACAGTCTGGGTGTGCTTTGTATATGAGTTTATAAATTCCACCGCGAAAAAGGATTTTTCTTTAAAAAACTAGGATGTCTTATTTGTAGATTGTAGGTTCATTTAATTATTTATCATTACCTACGTCAGATAGCAGATTACATACTTATATAATTACTTAGCGTACTGTATACTTAAGCAATTCAATGGATAATTTACGAACGTCAGCTTAATACCTATATTAAGTATAAGATATCTTATACAAAATATATATAAAGAAAATAGCTGGTTTATATAAACTAGCTATTTCCGTTATATTTCTTTATATTATTATACCTTACTAGCGGCCCGCCCCGGCTTCGCACGGGTGGACTTTCATACCCTACCCCTGCCCTACCCTACCCATACCCTAACCCTACCCTACCCTACCCCTACCCTACCCCTACCCCTACCCTACCCCTACCCTACCCCTACCCTACCCCTACCCTACCCCTACCCTACCCCTACCCTACCCCTACCCTACCCTACCCCTACCCTACCCTACCCTACCCCTACCCTACCCCTACCATACCCCTACCCTACCCCTACCCTACCCTACCCTACCCTACCCTACCCCTACCCAAAAGTATCCTATGTCCTTCTCCCAGTTCTTAGCTACCTCCCTACCAATTTTCAGCCAAATCGGTTCAGCCGTTCTTGAGTTATAAATAGTGTAACTAACACGACTTTCTTTTGTTTTTAAAATGTATTCTGCTATTCAGGGCGTAGACAAATCCAACGAAACAAAAACCATGAAAATTGATCCAGCCGATCTCGAAGTGTTGTAACAAACCCGTCTTTGTTTTATATATATAGATAGAAGATAGATTAAAAACTATTTTATAGGTAGTTAAATGGTCTTGACCATAAAATAATTTATTTGGATAAGGATTAATATAAACACATAAATAGCATGGTTTGAATTTGGTTAGCATTTTCATTAATGTTTAAAATGAAAAAAGTTGTAGTAGTGCCATAAATACAATAGTTGGACATATGCTACCGCGAGTTTTTTGTAGACATTATGATGTTCTTCAATATTGTTGTACATTATTTTGTTCTATCGCTAATAGTTTCGGCAGCGCATTCGACGAAAGACATTTTAAGACTCATTTTTCTACATCTTCGGTTACATTGTTCAAATTTTACCAAGGATCCCTAATTTTTTTCAAAATGAAATGTAGCCTATGTCAAATTGGAAAAATGTAGCATTCTATTGGTGAAAGAATTTTTTAAATCGGCCCAGTACTTTTTGAGCCTATTCATTACAAACATACAAAAATTAAAATGAAAAAAATTGTTGTAGTGCCATAACTACAATAGTTGGACATATGCTACCGCGGAGTTTTTTGTAGACATTATGATGTTCTTCAATATTGTTGTATATTATTTTGTTCTATCGCTAATAGTTTCGGCAGCGCATTCGACGAAAGACATTTTAAGACTCATTTTTCTACACCTTCGGTTACATTGTTCAAATTTTACCAAGGATCCCTAATTTTTTTCAAAATGAAATGTAGCCTATGTCAAATTGGAAAAATGTAGCATTCTATTGGTGAAAGAATTTTTTAAATCGGTCCAGTACTTTTTGAGCCTATTCATTACAAACATACAAACATACAAAAATAGGTACAAATCTTTCCTCTTTATAATATTAGTGTAGATATACCTTATTATACCTTAACATTTGTCTGACTCAATGTTATTCGTACGTAGGTATCAAGTCAATTGGAATCTTAAAGGACGGGACGGGTTAAAGACACCAAGACGAATTAATTATTATTAAATATTATTACCGACGAATGTTTTCTACATACTATACACGCCTTTATAAGGCTTTTAACTTAAAACAATAAATATATATATTTATTGTTTTAAGTGTTTTTATAATAATTATTAAGTACTTTTTAAAATGAAATGGTTTATTATGTTTCACCTGCGTAACTCCAGTTTCCGTAAGAACTTCATAATTATGAATAGCGAATAGCCTTGAATAAATGGGATAGATACTCCACTTACCCAGGAAGGCTTTTCGCTATTATTATTCTTTATAATATAAAAGATATTATATAAAGTATAATTTTAAATCGCGTTCCAACAAATAAACAAACCACCTCTTCTGGTTTATATTTCAGTATAGATATATAAAAAAAAACTTAACACCCTTATTTCATAGTGGAGTATTTCTGGCAAATAATATATCTTACGAAACATCTTTAGACAGTTACTTGAAAGACAAAAAGGAAAGAGATTATTATCCTTCTACTTTTATTGAAAAACTGATTATTTCCATACCTACATTTTTTGTTCGACAAGTGTGTTGAATAAGAAGCAGTTCGTAAATTTTGTTAAATGTTATAGCAATGTTGAAATTTTTTTACATTTAATATGCGAAAGTGAAAATATTGAGAATGTGAAAATATTTATAAATGCGAGTTCCTTTTTCTTATATACGTAGGTACTTAAACGATTTTTATATAAATTTCTTATTTGACATAACATATTATTATAAAAATCGATAAAGTACATAGACTCAACTATCTTCTTTATATATTTTTTTAAATGTTTATTCTGAACTCTATTAGTCAGTGATTTGTGATGCCAATCAAGCGAATGTAACTAGCGATTATTTTTAATATCTTATGTAAATGCGAATTATGTAACTATTGTTTGTGTTTAAATAAAAACGCGGAATGCAATGCAATTGCGACTAATTAAAATATTTATAGGATTTGCATAACTATACATTAACATACCTACCATACATTAAGTATTATTTAAGTGCTTTTATCATCAAATCAAGGTAATATAATATATAACTATGTTAATATATATTTATTCATAAGTTTGGTAATTTACAAAACTACTAGATATTGTCAAAATTAAGCGAATATAATACGTTTATTTTTGAAAGAAAAAAAATAATTGTAACGTAGTTATTTTTAAGTTCCTTTATTTTTGATATCATTGAAAATTGAAAACTCTCTCTCTATTTTAATTGAAAACTCCTTTCTTTTTTAATCGTTATTTAATTATACTGATCATCGCATGGCACGTAGTTGACTTAAGATGCATGCAACAAAAATCTCAAGAAAACGTATAACAAATACTATAACTCTGCCACCAGAACAGTATGCTAATTCAATAAATCCATCTGACATACAAGCTTTTCGTGTATTAGTAAGTGTCCGCGATAAATACGACAATATGAACAAAAACTGGCACAAATGAAGAAAATAAACATAAAAACTGACAATAATAAATTTAGTGAAAGAACAGCGACCCTACTAGAGAAAAGATAAACAATTATATCAGAACACTTATATGAAGACCCCAGGAATAAAAATGGAAAAGCCCCTAGGACCTGACAACATACCGAATGAATTTTTAAGAGGCATAGTTGAAGAAATCCGTCCAATTTTAACGAAGCTTCGTTAAAATTGGACTGATTTCTTATTAAAAAATTACATTATAGAGACAGGTATAATTCCAGAACAGTGGGGAAAATCTCACATTATACTTATGCACAAAAAAGGGCCCCAGGAAGACATCAATAACTACAGACCAATAAGCTTGATAACAAACAGCCTTTAGAGCAGGCTGGATTTAGAAAAAAATACAGTACTATGAACTACATCCACACGAACAAGCTTATCTTAGATAAATACATCGAATACCAAAATCCTGTTTATATAATCTTCGTAGTCCTAAAGCATTCGACTGCCTAAATCACAATATCATCTGGTTAACCCTAAAACAGCAAGGAGTCGTTAACACCTTCATCGAGATTATCAAAAACATTTACAAAGGCAGTGTAAAACTCGAAACAAGAGGAGATACGTTCCCAATACAATAGAGGGTGAGACAAGGAGATCCATCACCTAATTTGTTTAATGCTGTACTGGCGAACATCACTAAAAATCTAGACTGGGATGGATATGGTCTCAATATAAATGGCCGCACCGTCTTAACCATTTAAGATTTGCGGACGATCTCATCTTGCTTGAAGAGGATCCAAGTTAAATACAAATAATGGTATAATCGTTGGCTAGTAAGAGCAAAGAAGTAGGCCTCCAAATGAATACATCAAAAACGAAGATTATGATTATGTATTAGATGTCTACTTGGGTCAAATAATCGTTACTTCAGACCAAAGAAATAAGCAAGAGAATTGCCAGTGGCTGGAGGAAATACTGACAACCTCCGTAGCGTAGCTGTATTAGGCTTGCTTATGCTTCGTAGAGATTCAATACCAAAACAATTACTCTAAACTTCAACGTTTAAAAGATTGCAACATCTTGTGTCTCCTATATGAACTTGAAATATTACTAGACTACCTAGCTACCTGAAAGCTTTTTACCTCTGCTCATCAAAACTTTTGCATTAATAATAAGCAGGCTCTTCAAAGCTCATCATATAAATCTTTTTTCATAAATGAGTCCATTCCTTATTACTTTATCAGCCCTTTTAACAGACGGTGGCAAGCCAGGGCGTTGAGGGAAATTTCCATAATCACCACGCATGGCAGACGGATTGATAATCGCAGTAAGATGGGAGTATATTTAAGCTGATAGATGCTGCTACCCATCCATCAGGTGTATCCCCCCTTCAGACACCCGTAGGAAGATAGGATTAGTCTATTATTTGTTATAAATATGAACAAATAAAAAGCAAATGATGCAACTACCAAAGAAAATCGTCAGTGAAATATCATTTTTTTAACATTTTGCCTAAATGCAACCGACTGCTATTATGTCGCCGAGGGATATAGCGTTGTTTGAATTAAAAGGAAGGGTTTAAAGGAGAACAAGTAATGACATTTCTTCCCTTCCATCCTTCTACGCATTCGAATTATAGCGATACAAATCGTGGTAGTAATTGGGTTTCGCTTCAATCTGATATAGAGTGTCGCGGTACTCTTCTTGAGATCCAATATTTCACCGGTCATTCCACTAGTCAAAATGGCCAGCAAGAAAATCATTTGGTAGGTACACCAAGACTTAGACATAATACTCGACCAAAAGCTAAACTTTAAAGCACATGTGGAAGCCGTTCACTTACATACACCCAGTCAACTATATGTTTTTTTTTAATTTGATTTGAAAACAAGTAATGACAATCCCTCAAGCAATGAGCAATTAAATGCTATCATGTTTATAATTGTTATATCTACACTAATATTATAAAGAGGAAAACTTTGTTTGTTTGTATGTTTGTTTGTTTGCAATGAATAGGCTCAAAAAGTACTGGACCGATTTCAAAAATTCTTTCACCATTCGAAAGCTACATTATCCACGAGTAACATAGGCTAAATTTTATTTTGGAAAAAAATAGGGTTCCGTAAGATATTTGGGTTTTTCGGACACAAGGTGTAAAAAATCAACCAGAAAAGTTACTTATTTTGCGTACGCTGCCTCAACTATAAAAGATAGAACCATCAAATGTTCTAATTAATTGGAGATCATATAAATATCAACAAAAAAGTCTGGGACACACTATACCTATCTATGTCGAGTGATGCACAACAACCATTTTATTATTTAGAAATCTTGATTTTTTTTTGGACTACATTTAAACGCGTTTATTTTACTCATGCTATTAATCCTTATCAAAATAAATTATAGTACGTAGATAATATTTGGTCTTTGAATGATTAAAATTGGATGTTTGGTTTTGAAGTTATGGCGAAATGAAAATATTACGATTTCTGCTAAATCCATGGCCACCGTCACTAACATTGAGGACGCAGTGCACTACCCCCAGGAATTTTTAAATTCTCTGAACCCCGCTGGGCTACCACCCCATGGACTGTCGTTAAAAGTTGGCACGACGATAATACTTCTCAGAAATTTAAGCCCCCCCAACATGTGTAATGGCACGAGACTTCTTATAAAGGAGCTAAAAGATAATTTAATAGTAGCGAAGATTATCACCTGGTGAATTAGCTCATATACCAAGAATACCCATGATCCCTACTGATTTGCCTATACCCTTCAAAAAGCTCCAATTTCCAGTAAAAATTTCTTTCGCACTAACGATAAACAAATCCCAGGGCCAAACATTCAAATTAGTAGGTTCAATTGATTTATGCAAAGAATGTTTTACGCATGGGCGGGCTCCCGACCATCAGTATATTTTGTTACCTGAAAATAATTTAACGTCAAATGTTGTTTATAGAGAAGCTCTACAATAATCGCTTTAGTTATCTATCCTAAAACAACGGGTTGCACTCCGGGACGGCCGCAGAAGTAAAAACTTAGTATTAATGACATTTAAATATTTTCATCATTAACAACTTTAACATCCACAGAAAGACAATCCGTGCAGCCTGCGGATAATAACTGCGTCGTCGATGTTAGTGTCGGTGTCTGTGAATTGACCTGGGAATCATTTTGCTGACCGTGTCTTTCCTGGGTAGGCTTTTTGCAGCGGTAACCGACATCCGTACGGAGCCGCGGGCGACCGCTATCACTACATCACTACCTATTATAAATCAAAGTCCCCGGCCGCGTCTGTCTGTCTGTTCGCGATAAACTCAAAAACTACTACATGGATTTTCCTGCGGTTGTTACCAATCGATAGAACGATTCTTCCGGAAGGTTTACGTATATAATTTGTTTAGTTTTTGTGTACATTTGAGTAATATATATCTGGGGGCACGGCAGTGCCCCCCCAAGTCGAGTAAGAAAAAAAAAGGTGCACGGCCGTACCTATCTTTTCTCGAAGCAACTCAGGCCATTTTGATATTTGTCAGAGGTGTCGGAAAAAATTAAGCCATTTGGGAGCTTTCAACGAAAACGCTGCCTAAACCCTATGAGATATAACAAAACAATGTATGGCGGAAATATTCTTCTCTTTTAGATCTACAAAAAATAGCATATGTCTATCTTTCAAGGTTAACTTGCTATATCCATTATATCTTTTAGATAAATGATCATTTCTAATGCGGTTATTGTAAAGCTAATCAGACGGATTCAGTATTTATCCTTATCATTTTAAATGAGTGAATCATATCATTTTGAATGAGATAATTCTTAAGCATTTCATGTAGATTATTTTACCCCTACAGTATATACTTTAAATGAATAACTTCGAAGTTATCGCAAAATAACAGCGCGTGTTTTCGCAGCGCAGCGAGTGAGTTAGGCCGAATGCGATTATGCGCGCTCGATCCTTAAGAATTATTGGGCAAATTTTTTGTTTTGTGTTCGTTGTAACTATGATGGATAGGTACTTGAATACCTATTTATTTAGTGTTTGTTGTATGGTTAGTCCTGAAGAGTATAGGTATTTCATACGATAAAAGTATACCCACCTACATATTTCATTGAGTTTTAGTAGGTAGCTATATTGATTTGTTTCCGTTTGTTTTGACTAAATTTCGCCCGGTTTGGTAGAGGTTTAAAGACATTCTGTAGTATTAGTATCAGTATTGTACCCGTGCGAAGCCGGGGCGGGTCGCTAGTTATATATTATACACCGTGAATAACCGCGTAATGATTATTTATTATTTTGCTAGTCCCATCGATCTATGTATAAACTTGACAGATTAAAATGACTAAGAACCTGTGTTACGGGCGCCAGTTGGTACAACCTAGAATATTTTTTATTGCAAGGCACTTTAGCCCATTTGCCATGTATATTTGGCATTGCCATCTCAAAAAACATAATTATGTTTAATTACGTTTCGATACAAATACTGAGCAGTGTAGTAAATATTATATCGCGAATGGTCCTTTTTTATTTTAGCAAATGGTCCTGCCTTTGTAAATAACTATTACAAACTCACTTTACCACCCCATTATATACAATATTTAAACCAGATGCCTAACAAACAGTAATGAACGTCCATATAATAAAAAGTAATATTATTACTAGTATTTATAGCTATAATAATACAGTACCTACAAACATTCAATATTACACATGTGGAATAATAAATACAGCTGCCACTCTCTTTTGAGCAGAAATTTTGTTTCAATATCGGCCCTCACAATCTAGACTTAACATAAAACCCTAGTTAGGATTAAAATTATTGA
Source organism: Nycteola revayana (assembly GCA_947037095.2). Lineage (NCBI taxonomy): Eukaryota > Metazoa > Arthropoda > Insecta > Lepidoptera > Nolidae > Nycteola > Nycteola revayana. The sequence goes on along the minus strand of OX344842.1, from coordinate 10,036,612 downwards.
TTTGTTCTCCCCTATCTGATTGGGTGGAATCTAAAAGTTTCTTTATTTGCACATGCATAAATCATATTTTGACAAATCACCTCTTCAGTCTCTGGGGTGAAGGCTAATAATAATGCTTTAGGGTTCCTACCCCATGGCGCATGTCGCTGTTTGTTATTCCAGGTATCAAAGGGACGGGGTCTGAGTGCAATTATCTTTTGTAGGTATATACCTAAATTTGCTACAGGACGCTCTTTCATTATTGCCTTTTGTGTTCTTAACATTTTTAAAGATATAATCTTAACTGACCCTGAATCAGTGTGATTATGTTGAAAGAAATTAACGAAAAAATATTTTTATATTACTACATAATCCGCGTAGTTCCCGTTTCCGTAGGATGTTCAAAATAAAATATAGCCTGTAGCCTTCCTCGGTAAATGGGCTATCTAGCATTGAAAGATTTTTTTTAATCGGACTTATAATTCCTGAGATTAGCGCGTTCAAGCATACAAACAAACTATTCAGCTTTATATATTAGTATATTATAAGAAAAGATGGTGGTTTAATCGAATGACTTATATTTCGACGGTTGCCTAGAACAAAATTGTATAACACATGTTTCCAATTTTAAGAACATTTATGGAATTCCATATTAAGCCAGTGCTAGTGATGGTTTAACATTTTTGTTAAATCCTCGGAAAATTTGTTAGGAACACGTCAAATACGATTTTGATCTAGGGACACGTCGAATTATCACGTAAATAGAACAGTATTTTTTTTTTAATATAACTGTAAAAATATATAAATTAAATAAGGAACCAATATAAATACAATAAACAAAAAAGATTTTATACAAAATATGCGCGAATCGTATCGTGAACAAACAAAGTGGAATCTAACGTCTAATCTAGATTTAATACGAGATAGCGTCTTACTAAAATTAGATCAGATGTCAGAATCTATAAAATATGAACCTACCTACTTTTATTTGATGTATTACATTTATACTGTGCTATTTCAAATTGATTGACATTTTTTATTTTCATTTTAAAGTAAATTTGTTATTAAGGCAATATACCGACAATATAATTTCATGTTTAGTCATACCCAAGCCAAATAAAATAATTGATACATACATAGCACATATATATATTTTTTATTTTATTTATTAGGGACAAAAAACGGTTACATGATAGATATAACAATGTGTAAGTATTCTAAAACTAAAATTATAACCATTTAACCCACACCATTGTCCACAATTTACTTAAATCATATTATATAATAAAATAGAAGAAATCGAGTGAGTAATACAAGATCGATAGTATGGTGGTAAAGATGAGTTTATAAACTAAGTGTTATACTGATAGTTGCTCTGTAACTTTGCGTCTAAGTTGAAGATTAGATATCGAGAATATGTCGAAATCCATGAAATGTGTGTTATAAATGTTTCAACAATATGACGTAGAGGCACGCGCGCCCCAGCATTAGTCTTACACGTATCTGTGTAGTATATTCATTATTTATTTATTTATGAAACAAAGATCAAATATTGCTTCTTTTATAAGAATGGTCCACAAAACTGTTTTTAACAGTTTGACTGTGGACTCAGTTGAGTGCACAATTAATATACCTACATATTTAATCAATAATCTATGCACATTGCACACATATATATACACACACACATGCATATATACATGCATAAAACACACTAACTATTTACTATTTAGTACATATGGTAGGCGTTTACTTAACGTTCTATCACCATAATAATATATATCTTCTTCTTTAAAAGACAACTCCCGCACTAGGGAAATAAATCCCTGTGTCGCGGGGGACTTTACAAACATTCATACAACAAGAACACCCAGACTCAGAACAACTATTTGTGGTTCACACAAATAATTGTCCCGGGTGGGAATCGAACCCAGAACACCAGGTCTCAGAGGCAACTATCGTAACCACTGAATTACCGTTGCAGTCCAAAGTCCATATATATATATACATCAATGTGCAATTTGTAAGTCTTCAATAGCTTCTAATATTAATGGCCCATTGTCTAAATTGTCATAATGTTTATGGACCGCGACAGGAATAAGTTAAGTGAATGAGTTAGTACTTATAATTTGAGTAAAAAAAATAACTAGGTATACCTACTATCAACGTCAGCAGATGAACCTTAAAACAAGAAACCACAAGACATGATCCTATTTAATTACAAACGCTAAAAATAGCCCAGCCTTTGATTAATGGGTAATTGGGTATAATGTGTTATTTTTCATACCTGATAGTACCATACCAGCGGCCATTGCAGTTTAAGAACCGTTGGATTCATATTTTTTACATTCGGTAAAACAAATGTACACATTCAGTTTTCACCTAATTTAGTAATTAATTGACGTAAACCAGTTTGAAAGTAAACTAATTGTTTTATCATTGGCAAACAGAACAATATCTAAAAAATATTTATTGTATCATTCATATATATTAAACAAAAATGGACCAAAATTATAGATCCTTGGGGCATCCCCATGCCATGTTAACTAATGATCTTTAAGACAACAAGTAGTACCTAGATATGTACTACTTGACTTACTTAGACAATATAGGAAACAAATAGATATTTGTTTCCTAAATTCATCATCAGCCCGTATAACGTCATCTGCTGAACATGGGTATCCTCCCGAGGGAGGGTATTTGCCATAGTCACCACGCTTGGCAGGCGGGTTAGTGACTGCAGTATTATGTTGTGCCACACAAGGAAACGCTGCTGCCTGTTCTTTGTTATACGATTATTATACGAGAAGATCATGTTATAATAATCGGGACCAACGGCTTAACGTGCTTTCCGAGGCACGAAGGGTAGTCCCTCAATTAACTAGACCCGGAAAGATATATTAGAATTTACACGAAGATTTCCTTTACGGAGTGGGGATCGAACCCACGACCTCCGAGATTAAAAGCGCTAAGCCAAGTACCGTTACGCTACGGAGGTTGTTTCCCATATCGACAAAAGGATATTATAAGATCAAGCGACTTCTAAGTCATACCCTAGTGTTACAACTTTACGAGAATGCATTTAAGTGATTGTTTAGTGTCAGGGGGAAATAACAATAATTTCGTGGTTAAAATGACAATATTTGTAAAGAACTCTCAAAAAAATGCCAACCGTAGATTTATCTGAAAATATTGTTAAACACAAATGCTTTTAAACTCAATACTAGGTATATCTGGTCGCATTACACAAAGGTCTGGTCGCATAACACAAAGGTCTGGTCGCATTACACAAAGGTCTGGTCGCATTACACAACGGTCTGGTCGCATTACACAAAGGTCTGGTCGCATAACACAAAGGTCTGTTTGCATTACACAACGGTCTGGTCGCATTACACAAAGGTCTGGTCGCATTACACAAAGGTCTGGTCGCATAACACAAAGGTCTGGTCGCACAGGCATACCTAGCAGATATTGGATTTAACAGAGGATGTAAGAAAATTTCCTTCCGTTACTTGTCTTTATGACTGGAATAAAATTAAAAAGACAAATAATAATAGTTTACAAGTGGGTTTTTGTCTTTTTGTCTTTAATAATAACAGTTTCTAATAGTAATACTAAATTACTGCCCTGTGGAATAACAACCAAATTCCAAAAAGTACCTGTAACGGAAGAATCGCACCTACGTACATAATTATAACGTTTTCTTCCCACTGCCTTAACTTTTCCGTCGCATTACCGGATATAAAAAATAAAATTGTATTTTGAAGTCCTAAGAGATAATAAGTTCCTTACTTTTAATTGTAGTTTTATTGTAAGTAGATTTTTTGTATCGGTGGAGTCGTTTTCTTTTAAAAAGATTTTATCGTTTGCGGTGGGATACAGACAGAAGGATACGATGTTCATTTTGTTACATTGTAACCAAAGCTTTTAGTAAACATTATTGATATAACGGTTGCAAATGAGTACCTGTGATAGTGAAGGGCCCTTTGATGTCGAATTTTCTGTTAGCTCACTGCATATCTGTCGATGGCAGTCTGGCTATAATACCAAAACTGAATTGAGGGGGAATATTGCGTCTGTTACACACTTACACAAACAAATCTGCATGTACCTAGTTTTGATTGCCTACCCTTTACGTACCTACACAAGATCATGTTACTCGTATTCGTATTGACTGTTTGCACTACACGTGTTTCTATGTGAGGGTGCTTTTGAGGGATTGTTCCCTATGCCAAACATCGAATGATCAAAGTCTAACCGAAAATTTTAATAATGCAATGTTGACATCGATATAAATACGAATACGTCCATTCATATTCATATGAATGGACGTATTCGTATTTAAAACCAATTAAAATAATGACCAAATTAATTAGGTACATTGCATAATGTAGGTGTATGTATTTATGGTTTAGGTTGGCTGAGTGATTATATAGTTTTGTTTTTGGTTAAATGTTTCTGTTTTTACCCGAATGTGCCAGAAGGAGGGTTATGTTTTTCATAATTACTGTCTCTACGCATTCGAATTATAGCGATGCAAATCGTGGTAGTAATGGTTGGCCGCTTCAATCTGATAAAGAGTGACAGTACCTTCTTGCGATTCAATATTCCACCGGTCATGCCACTAGTCAAAATGGCCAGTAAGATAATCCGTTGGTACAACAAGTACTTAGACATAATACTTGACCAAAAGCTAAACTTTAAAGCGCATTTGGAAGCCGCTCGTGTATAGGTTCACTTACCTATACCCAGTCGACTATATGTTTTTTTTTTAATTAACACTATCTTTCGATACCCTCATTGACACGAAAAAGCAATCACTATAAAGTATACAGTTGCACAAAACTACCCTAAAAATCTAAAAGTCCGCCAGAGGGCCGTAAGGGCCTAGACAAAATGCCACTATAGCCTAGCGATTGCTAGCATAAAATCGCTCGCTCGCAAATGTTTGGTACTTGACATTTGTCGTAAAGTTATACTGTATTAAGAGTATGTATAAAATAAAAATAAATAAAGTAAACGTGTGCTTTACGCTGATTGTTCGTTGTTTCAGTAATGTGTCAGATGGCTATGGAATGTTCCAGTCCCGGGAGCAGATACTTCCAGATAACAACAAGACACAGATGGAGTTGGAAAATGGAAAACCGCTGACCAACGAACCTGACGATGGACATCATCATGTAACACATCCAACATCGTAAGTCAGAATATTTATTACTACAATTTATTACTTATAACCTGTGCTGTCCAGGTGACCAAATTATAGCTGAGAAGAATATAAATATTACAAACTTCAACTGCCCAGCGTCGCCCATACCCGAGAATTTTCCAAAATTATCTTTCATACGAACTGGAAACCCCATAATTAAGAATACAATAAAAAACTTAATTGGTACAGTCGTTACCAAGTTATGTGAGTTTAGGTGATTCATTTAAAAAAAAACACATTTTCCTCGTGTTTATTTTTTTATGTACACAAACTTCATCCTGATAATTAGAAACACAATAAAAAACAATGAACCAAATTGGTCAAGTCATTCTCAAGTTATTCGTGTAGGAACATACATTTTTTATTTATAAGATATATGCGGAATTTTGTATGTACCTAGCACAAAATACCTAGTTTGAAATTTGGTTTAATATGGACAGTAAAGCATCATGCTAAAATCTATTGTTTGAAATTACGACGAGTTGAATATCCGACACGCAGCTAGTCAACCGATAATGTGGTAGACAGGCGCGCAATTTAAACGGAATCATCTCCATTTAATGAAGCTGTTTTAATTGCACTTAGGGTGGTTTGCACAGTCTGTCGGTCAATTTCGCCAAAATTTGGTTTCGGTGCGCGACAGTGGCGTGAGTGCAAACTGTGAACATTATTTGTTGGCTAATTGTGTTAAACTACACAATAGTGGAGACACTAATTACTATTTTCAGTAACAATCCTCAGAATAATTGAATTTATATTCACTGTGACTAAGTTTTCTAAAAAAACCATAAGATGTTTATTACTACGTCTTTGTTATAATTACACTAGCTGACCCGGCAGACTTCGTACTGCCTCAATCGATATAATATAAAAGACCTAAACTTTTATATAAAATAAACTGACCTGGCGAGACTACGTTTACGCGGTGTCCTACATCTACCCTACCCTGCCCTACCCTACTCCTACCGAAATCTACCCTATATCTACCCTACACCTACCTTTATTATTTTATTTTTATGACGTGGTGGGAAATCATTATCTTCTCAAGGAAGAGGAAAACCTCTTAACTTTGAGAAGATCAACTGCCCGCCTTCTAAGGGGTGTAAAGAAGGCGGGACGTGCAGGGCTATCCCGCTAAACCCACCACGGTAACCTACCTCTGATGATTGCAACAGCGTCTCTGGGGTCTCACTGAGTTCACAACCATAGACGCTGCGCTTCATCTGCCCAAAGGGCCCCGCTCGGGGGGGCAATAAGCTCCCCCAGCGCAACTGCGCTTGTGTAGGCAACCAGCGGCCAGCTAGTTGCCTCTTCTCGGAATAGCTGCCGTAAACGGGCGGCCAGAGTCTCCACTCTGGTCCTCGGCAATCCCGAGGCACACGCCACGCCGAGCCTACACACGTATGACGTAGGCTCGGCGCTTCCCTTTCTCACCAGCGGAATCAGATCGTCCGCCGGCGTCGACCTCGCACCCTTCTACGGCATGCGGGATCATTGCACTCCCTGGCGCGTTCAGCGGTCTCCTTCTGAAGCATTACAGCTTCTCAGAAGGAGACCACTGCCCTCCAACTGTCTCTTGCCGTCGTTATGGCCAATACCACGGCCGACCGCGAGAGGTCTCTGCCGATTTCATTAGGATTCGGCGCTCGGAGGCCCAAGCAGGGCACTCCTCCAATGTGTGTTGCGTCGAGTCCCTGTCACTCCCGCAATGATGACAGGCCGCCGTGGGCTCTCTTCCGATGCGACTCAGGTACTCACCGAAATACCCGTGTCCGGTGAGTACCTGAGTCACTCTGTACGTGACTCCAGCGCACTTCAGCTGGAGCCAAACCTCAAAGTGAGGCAGGACGCACCAACGGCGCGCTGGCGCGAGTTCCGTGGCAATTCGAGTCGCTTGCCCCAGATACTGAGCGCCCGCCTGTGCAGTCCGGTCCGACCATGCGGGCGCCGCATAGAGGGCCATGGATCGTAAAACGCTGCCGTAGAGGCGGCGAATCTCCTCTCGCGCTCCCTCGAGGTTGGGCAGCAGTCTCTGAAGAGCACCTGCTGCCTTTTGCACTCGGGGAGCCAGACGCTCAAAATGCGTCTCAAACGCCCAGCGGCTGTCTAGAATTAGGCCGAGATATTTCACAGTCGCTATATTGTAACGACAGCGTCACCCACTCTTATAAACAAGACGGGCGGCTCCATCCCCCGCCGAAGACCGTGAAACCACAGGGCCTCGGTCTTGTGAGGAGCCACCCACAGGCCCACTCTTCTGATGCTTCCTACCACTAGTGCTACACCGAGCTCGGCGAGTCTGACCGTCTCCCGAAACTCGGTCTCGCTGGCCAGCACAAGGCATAACACATGTTATCGGCATAACCCACCAGTTATATGCCAGGAGGGAGACCGGTCCATAACACCGTATCATATGCGAGATTCCACAAGAGGGGTCCTAGGACCGACCTCTGTGGAACCCCGCACCTGATATCTCTGTCCGTTTCATTCCCGTTCCAGTCTGTGAACGTTATTGACCTGTCGCGGAGGAAGGCCCCGACTATCTCCAATAAATACGTGGGAACCTGTGGTACTCCAGTGCCTCCCGGATTGCGTGCCAAGGGAGAGAGTTGAAGCGTTGACGATGTCAAAACTGACTACCAACGTCACTCCCCCATCCCCGACTGCGTCTTCAGCCTATGTCCGGATGCGCCGGATGGCATCGACTGTGGACCTGCCCGGACAAAAGCCGAACTGACGTTCAGACAGGTCGGGGCCCACACGCGATAGTTGCTCCGTGAGGCGCTAACACTCGCTCGAAAAGCTTGCCCGCCTCGTCCAACAGACAGATTGGTCGGAACGAAGATGGTGAGTCCGCCGGTCTACTGTTCTTTGGAATGAGCACAAGTCTGGCCACCTCACAGTCTGCCGGGAAAATCCCGGATCGAAGACAGCTGGTAAAAAGCCGTCGAAGTCTGTCCCCTAAGACCGTCAAAGCCAGCACCCATGCCCTGTACGGAATCCCGTCCGGCCCCGGGGCAGTGTTGCGCCTGACGGCTCGGTCGAGTTCGCCCTCCGTTACGTCCAGATCGTCCATCCATACAAAGTTATCCGGATGTAATGGATGGTTTGAGAGACTGTCCTGGACCCTAGGGAAAAGTGTGAAAAATTCAGGGTCTAGTGTTTCATTGTTGTTGGTGGGACCCATGGGCGCAGTTTTCCGGGGACAATTTTGTATGGTCTGCCCCTGTTAAGTCCCTCAACCAGCTCCTCCCAAGACCGAGCCTTGGCTTCCCGGATCGAAAGCTGACTCTATACCTACCCTACACCTACCCAACATCTACCCTACACTTATCCTACACCTACCCTACACCTACTTAACCCCTACTTACCCTTAACTTCTTTGCGTTTAAACCTTCCCTGTGTTAAAGCGATGATTACTGCCAAATTTCATCAAAATCGGTACAGCCATTCTCGAGTTTTAGCGGGACTAACGAACAGCAATTGATTTTTATATCAATAAATAAATAAATTAGTAGCTTCCCGCACAGTTTTACCCACGTAACTCCCGACCCCGTAGGACCCTAATGATTAAATACAGCGTTTATCCTTCCTCGTTAAATGGGAGATCTAACACTGAAAGAATTAAAATCTAACTAATAGTTATATAGGTTCTGAGATTAGAACGTTCAAATAAACAAAATAACAAACTCTTTAGCTTTATATATTAGTATATAAGTATATATATATGTACAGATTTGTAAGCATCGATCGTTCCATCTGTCTGTTTCAGGTATACAGAAACAATGCTACATTTATTTAGAGGAAATATAGGAACCGGATTACTGGCCATGGGGGACGCTTTCAAAAACGGAGGCATTGTGTTCTCCCCAATAGCTACAGCTCTTCTGGGCATCATTTGTGTGCACGCGCAGCATTTGTTGGTAGGTCATTTTCAAAAGTAATAAGGAATAACATTAAATTGTCTTGTCAATAAATAATTCAATTTATTAATTGTTAGACTCTGTAACTTTATTTAGATGGAATAGTTTACGTGTACAAAATCAAAAAGCTACATTTATCTACTCTATTTTTGTTGTGCCGATTTAAGGAAAATTTCTTTCTTTTCCAGCTAAATTGTTCCGATGACATGTACCGGCAATCAAAGCGCGACAAGCCGCCAGGGTTTGCAGAAACCGTCTACTTAGTTTTCAGGAATGGACCAGAGAGGTGTCGAAGAATAGCCCCAATGATGAAAGTTATGGTCAACGGTTTTCTGTGTGTCACGCAGATTGGCTTCTGCTGTGTCTACATTGTGTTTATAGCGAATAATGTGAAAATGGTAAGATAATTTATTAATTTTCCTAAAATATGGCTTAACCTCTCACTTGTTTGATAATTTTGGAATGACCTCGACCTAATAAGTAGGACCATCAATTGGTACAAAAGTTGATTTAGGAGAATGTGAAGCATATTAGTTAGCCAAGATTAATCTATACTAAGTGCAGTGACTTTTAGTAAGTCAATATGAACACAATTTTTGGTTTAAAAAATAGTCTGAGTGTTTTTTTTATTAGTACCTCTCTACCCTATAGGTATCTAGGCTATTAATAAGATAAACACAATTACATCATCGTCTTTGTCCGATTGTCTGCACCGATTTAAACGGTACTTACCTGGTAGAAGGCTGATATTATAACGAGAAAGAATAAGTTTGGAGTAGTTCATTCAGGCTATTTTTAAGTCTACCGAAAACCACATTTTCTAGTCAACATTAGCTAGTTCTATATTCAGTGAATATAGCGGGTAACAAGAATGAATAGATAGTCTAGCTAATAAAAAACAAAAAATAAAATAACTTCTTTTTACAGATTTGCGACGAGTATCACATACACATAGATTTATCTATACACATGATTTTCGTGATCATACCAGTACTTTTGTCGTGTATGGTACGGAACCTCAAGTACTTGACTCCATTCTCCACCATAGCTAACATAATGATGGCTGTGGGGGTCGCTGCGGTGATATACGAGGCCACCTTCGACCTCCCCGCTGTGGAGACCAGGGACTATATAGCGTCGTGGCAGCAACTACCATTGTACTTCGGAACAGCTATCTACGCTTTTGAGGGTATTGGATTGGTAAGAACTAATATACTAGCTTTAATATCTACATTCTTATAATTTGTGGCACGATAGTAGCCTCAAATTGCACTACCGATGTGAACCCACTCAAGCATTTTAGCTTAGCACGAGTTTTTAACAAGAATTCTAGTAGATTGTTAAGCTTTAAAAATATATATATAAATAACATAAAATATGCTTGTATTGAGTTAGTTTGTTAGTCTTTTGATCATCATTATCATCAGCCTGTACGGAGTGTATTTGCCATAGTCACCACGCTTGGCAGGCGGGTTGGTGACCTCAGTATTATGTTATACCACACAAGGAAACGCTGCTGCCCGTTCCTTGAAATACTATTATTATATAATACTATTATTATAGATGATGTTATAACGTGCCTTCAGAGGCACGGAGGGTAGTCCCTCAACCAACTAGACCTTAGAAATCTTAGAATTTACACAAAGATTTCCTGTCCAGTGTAGGGATCAAATCCACGACCTCCGAGATTTAAAGCGAGCCAAATACGGCTACGCTACGAACAGAACTCTTCTGATAATAAATGTTAATCGCCAAACAACTCAATGCCGATGATGATGATAAGAGACGTGTTACAAAGAGATTAATACATTTCGATGAGCGATTGTGGTTCCACCGTAGCCTAATTGGTTAAGGCATTAGGAGCTAAACCTAACATGCAGGTTCGAATCCTGTCGGTGGTCTAATTTTATTAATCGGAATTTTGAAATATAGTACCTATAAGGTAAACTTTTCCATAAAGTGTTCAAAACATTTAAAAATGATCATTCGCATTCATAATTATAGGTACATAAAAGTATTAACATATTAGTGAATTAAACATTAATGAAATTCTTACCGTTTAAAGGTACTTCCTCTCAAAACCGAAATGAAAGAACCGGAGCAGTTCCAAAAGCCCCTGGGAGTTCTCAACGTGGGAATGAGTATTGTGGGATCCATTTTCATAACCGTGGGCTTTTTGGGCTATTTGCGATGGGGAGACGACGTACTCGGCAGCTTGACACTTAACCTCCAACCAGGATATGTGTAAGTTCATCGATTTATCATAATTTAACTGTTCGATATATTGGCTTGGTTAACGGAACGTCGTTGATGTAGCGGTAATATGTATATCCAGCCATCATCATCAGCCCGTATAACGTCCACGTCCACTGCGGAACATGGGCCTCCTTTCGAGGGAGGGTACTTGCCATAATCACCACGCTTAGCAGGTGGGTTGGTGACCGCAGTATTATGTTTTTACCAAGAAACACTGCTGCCCATTCCTTCTTCTTCGGTCTAATCTTGTCCGGCGTGGGGATCAAACTCACGACATCCGAGATTTAAAGCAAGCCAAATACCGCTTCGCTACGGAGGTTGTCAATATATTCAATCAAAGTTATTATTTTATTAAAATGCGGCAAAAAATTATGTTACTAGAAATTTTTCTTCGGAGAAAGGTTTAAGTACGAGGCCGAAGTCGCCTGATCTCTCACCTTTTGAGCCGGATTTATCGAGGAAAGAAATAGACAGTGTTTTATTATTTTCCCATACACTTGTACACTATATGCCGAATGATTACAATCAACGGACTGTAAACGTTTTATTACTTAAAAAAATGAATATTGTTCCAGTCTCTCCAATGTGGTACAAGCTCTGATAGCCCTCGCAATGCTATTTACATATCCTCTTCAGTTGTACGTACCGATTGCTGTAACTTGGCCGGCAGTCCGCAATAAGTACGGCTCCAAGAACCCTGTGGCTAAGGAACTCGGGTACCGGGCACTTTTAGTCCTGCTTACATGTAAGTATATTGTTTAGGTGACGTTTATTTGAACCATTTAATTACGCCATATAATGCAGGAATAAGTTGGTATATAATAAACAGTAACAATAGTATACATTTATGTATGGCAAGGGTTCCAGCTCAGTTAACGCTGAACCTGTAAATCATAGTAGCTATATTTGATTTTGGCAAGGTCCAGTACGGACTATGTTTTATTAGGCCCAATATAAAATGTCAGAAAAAAAAGTTGTAATATTAACTGTTCTAAGGTAATATTTTACAAATTTATTGATTGCTTTATGAGGTTCGAGGTATATAAATATATATATATATATATCTATTATCCACTAAAATGGTATAATACTAGACAAATGTAGGCAAACCCGTGGCCATAGCTTCAGGCTAACATTAAGGTAGTATTTTTTATAATTGCTAAATAACTTCCCTAAAAATGCATCTATATTAATTGGTGGATTTTCATTTTGCAGTTATCCTGGCTCAGTCAATACCCCAGCTTGGACTGTTCATATCATTAGTCGGAGCGATCAGCAGCACCGCCCTAGCGCTTATGTTTCCACCTCTCATTCAACTTGTGTCAACAGCTCAAAAACCTGGCGGCATCCCCCTCTATATGTGGCTGAAAAATATTGTTATTATTCTTTTAGGCATATTTATCTTTATCACAGGGTCATATGAAAGTATAGTTTCAATTATAAAAGTTTTCAAAAATTGAGATGTTGATTGGATTTTTATTTTTTTTATTCGCAGCTTAATAAGCTGTATGTTGGGAGGTTTTAAGCATAAGTATGTGATATGATGGACTCTTTGCCCGGCCCAAATTTTTAAAACATAAGAGTTCAGCTACCTTTGTGCAGTTAGAGTTAATTGCAATCCTACTATAAATTATTGGCCGACGGAGGATTGTACGACATACTCAAGTAACGCGCATAAAAGTCCAAAAACTTCGTGATATGTTCGTAAAAATGGGTATGGATAATAAGACAGTATTGAAAAGATAATACAGATTTATTTGAAACGCACGGTAAAATATTGTGACATATTTATTTTCAATGTAATTATTACATTTATAAATAACATTTGATATTTGCATTAAGGAGTAATTTGGTCTGTTGAAAAATACTTTAAATGCTAAAACCTCTTTTAGGGGCGTCTGGCGTGGAGTTGTTATAGGCCCGTTCTAAATTCAAACATAATATGGCGTTGAATGAAGGCGAAAACACATTATTAAAACGCCACGCCACCCGACGAGACGCTACGCGTGTTGAGTCGAATCAAATGTATTGTTTTCTATAGACCAGAAACACACTATGAACACCCGACACGACGCCACGCGCACAGGTGTTGATACGTGGCGTGGCGTGGCGTTTTAATAATGTGTTTTCGCCTTTGTTTAAATTCACCCGCGTCTCAGTAAAATAGGCCTTATTGTTACAATTCGCACATACCTGAAAGCTATTATAAATACACTTTCTAAAACTTTCTATGTATAGTTGTATTTTGAATTGTGATATTTTTTATTAATTCAGTTTATGTGTGTTAAATTGATTTGAGATGAAATGAAATTGTATATATTAATACATATCTATATAACATGACATGACAATAAATGATGATTTAAATTCTAAATAATTATTGATTGTTGTAGTAGTTACCATACCGATTAGTTGTTAAATGTATAAGTATTTGTGATTGTGATAAATATGTACAAAATATAATTTAAATGTTCTTAGACAAATCGACTACCTTACCTTACAGCTGTGTATTGTTCTTATCTCCGTAAGACATACCTACATACACAGACACAGACATTTTAACAGCATTTGCGTATCATAATTTTATGATTAAATACCTATAGGTACATGATTTTCATATTATTCAAATTGGCTGATGAAAACTGCAAGTTTGGTCCCCAATGCCCAGTAAGTACTAGTTATGAAGTTGATTTAGCTATTCGATTTGTTTAGTATATTTAGGATAGCAATGAATTCGCAAACGCTGTTTCATTTAAGTGCCTATTCATAATAATTAGTTTTTGATTGCATTTTCATTTAAGTATGCCCTAAAATTATTTCCGGGCAATCGTAAGACAAGCAGTGAATATTTCAAAATCTTATCAATAATATGGCTTCGTCATGTAAAGGTACAAGTGCCTATAATATTTTATACCTATTGATTCTATAACGTCAATGGTGGTGTTTTGTTTTGTGTCCACTTATCCATACACTATAATATTATGTATCTTACGTGTACCTATTATCTTACGTTTGCCCAGAAACAAATTGCGCTGAAACAATGTTACATAGATTTAATCAGAGGTTTTTACTATAGTCTAAGTCCAAATAAATATAAGTGCGATTGCTAATAACTAATAACTGGATCCTTCCCAATGTTCGTGGCTTACCACGAATTTTGAGAAGGATCTTTTCACACAAGCTCTATCTTAAAAGAGATTGTGTAAAAAGATTCTCAGTGGCACAACTATTGTAAACCACTCGATTAAATGCTTATAATGTGAGTGAATAAACCTTATTTCATAAAAAATAGTTTTACGAATAAAGCTAATTTAAGAAGAAATAATAAATAAGTATTTGTTTAATTTAATATCGATTATAAATAAGTTTAACGTAATTCCTAGGTTAAACTAAACACCTACACCTACGATATGATTGGAATATTTTTTGCCAAGTCAGCTAATTAAGATTTAGTGATTACAAAATGTTTTAAGTGGTAATAAGTAGTTTCAGTTTAAGTTTCTACTACAGAATGGAGCATCTAAGGACAATCCTACAGACATTTATGCAGCCTTCGTTTTAACCGAAGATAAATTGCCTAAACCTAAGTTTGTCTTAACATGTTTGGTTGCGAACAAGTGTAACCGGCTTTACCTAAGTTTGGCCAGTTAAACGTATTTGTATCCGATATAAATATCTGCAATATCCGTACGTATGACATTGGCCCGGTTATCGTACAGCTTTAGTGCCGTATCAAATTATAATGAATAAAACAAACAATGCTTGCAAAGCGGGTCACGCCGTAATGCATAAAAATAATAATAAAAAGTAGAGTAAATTGGTGTATGTAATGTCAAGTAAAATTTGTAACACGAACAGAACAATGCTAAAGGGCAAACAGTATTATTGTCCCCCCATTATATCATGTGTTCTGCATTTTCTATGTAGGTATTATGTATTCATACATAAGTCGTGGCCAGATCATAGAGATGATTATTGTCGTAAAGAAGCCAACAATTTGATGCAGTGAAAAATAACTGTTGTCAAAAAATAGTGTGATCAGATCAATGAATGATCAACGTAAACATATGTCTACTTCATGATATTACGATGGAACATTTTGTGATCACATCGTATAATGGTATTTAATGGAGGCGTTGATATTGTTTACATAACTGTGCCCAATAAAGATAAAGAACGTAATTTTCAATATAAACCATCATAACGCATTTTATTAGCTTTTACATGAATTATGGGAGTAAATGAAAATTAATGTGTCGTAGGTATTAATTAACAAAACTCAGATACTTGCACACATCGAGAATGATGATGATATCTTCGAAAGTATGCATTTTGAACCTTAGGTATATTCTAGAACATGTATATCTAAGTACTTTCTATATCTATATAATGTACCATCTATATATAAATAAAAAATAGACACCAAAATGTGTGTACGCGCATAATTTGTGATCGACTTGATTTGGCTTATTCTTGTTTTATTGAGTTGGAACAAATAATTATATATTAATAAATTATTTAAAAAAAAATGGAAAAAATCACTGGTATTGACAGAGTTTCTGACGGGCGAAGCCGGTCACTTACATCTAGTTATTTATAGAAATGCATCGCCGACTTGACCAACCTGGCTGATTCGTTTCTTTATTTATTTTGATCAAATGTGGATTAAAGTCATAAGACCTAGGGTTTGATCATATCATTTTCGTTGACTACATGAATTGGTCGGTCACATAATTATGACTGTGGTTAGGTCTGGCCACGACACTCACACACATTACATACCAAATACCTACATTTCATTGCAAATGTATGTAAAAAATGACCGTACTTTTTACCGTTGTATGTAATTTATTTTAATAAAATATATCCTAAGCAAATATCTAACGTAAATTTTTCAACACAAAGAAAATGATTGTAGCTTAGCTTTTCACTGTGATAAAATATGGATTAAATCGTAAGGAATTGATTAAATTTTTTATTTCCTGTTAATCAATTGTCATGCGAATGCTGATTTTCCAATGAATTTATTAAAAACTTGCGTAAATAAAACTAGCGCAAGTAGATATGACGATGAAGTGACTTGTTGGTAGGTATTACCTACCAAGTCACTTTACGTCATACCCACTTGCAATGCAGTCTGAAAATCAGGCATTTCTAGGTTGTTTCATTTACTTTTGGCTGGGACAAACACATCGTAGGCCGGACTAGAACGTAACACACTGTCATATCCACTGCCTATTTAACGATTCAATGAACAGTTTTGCAGGGACCGTCAGAATGGATGAACCTTACGAAATATGTAGATACCTATAGTTGTTGACTGGCCACTTTTTACCCGACTGCGCCAGAACGATAGTTATGTTTTTCCAGAGTATGTATGTATAATTATGCTTGGCACGCTCTGCAGGCTTAAAGGCTTGATGGATTTTAGCTTGGGTGTCATTAGATTCGTGTTTACTGTGTGAATGACACTGGGTATATCAAAATAAAATAAAATACAAAGTGGCGGATTTCTACAGATTACATAAGATTTTAGTATTTTTGAAAAATTGCACAATAACGCAGTCAGGTTTTGAGCATAACCGTTTTTTTCCTTAGACATGTACATATCTCTTTTGGTCTAGCCATCCTGTGGGTCACCATTACGTTACATTTTTAATAAATCTTCGCAGACACAATTCGCTCAAAATTCAAAGCTTTCGCAAGTGCTAAATTGGTATTATTTATTTTATGCGTGATATACATGGGCTTCATATTTTAGCGATTATAAGTTCTTACGTGAGCTCAACAGTCCACTGACACACAGTTTCAACAGTGCTCTAACACCCAGTTTCTGAAAGGACGATCAACGTTGATATTCAGCGGTCAAATCTCTTGTTTAGTGACATTTGAGTTTCCAAAAGCATGATTAGCTATTTTGACTTGATTGTAGTGTCCTTTAATTTATGATTAACACTTCCGATTAGAATCAAATGATAAGCTTTATTATGGAATTCTTATTTTCTTTTTTTAAGGGAAATAATTTGATTTGACATCAAAGTTGACAGTTATGTGAGATGATTGCTGCTATGATTGTCAAGTGAGAAACCGGGTAAACCGTAAGCTAGTCGATAAATGTAATAATAAGGGAGAGATATGAAATAAAAAATATCAATAATTTTAATTGCTTTATTGTGGATTGTCCGAAATTCTATTACATCAGGAAATAAATAAACTTTATATCGAAGCCGGCACAAACTTAGTCTAGGTATTCGTTATTTAAACTTAGGAGAGAGTCTGGTTCACAATAATTTTATTCACAAAAAATGTAGCGGCAGTTATTGGAATGAAATTGCAACAGGTCAGTCTTAATCTAAATAAGTTTGAGTAAGTTACATAAGCAATGACTCACTGTATTAAATAAATGTTACAATAACTTACGTATAAACAAATTATATTAAATATGTTTTATACACAGTGATTTTTAATGGTAACATATATTTTTGTTCAAGGAGACAGCATTGATAAATGTAAATGGCAAAATGAACCCTAGAGACTTTACAATACAAGAAAATTTTAGTTATACGAAAGGACGGTTAGACACCGATTCTAAGTAATTTAAATTCCATTTTATATATTGAAAAAGGATATGAGGTACAGGCAAAGAACCTACAAAATAGATAATGAGAAAAACGTAATTAATCGGCCATAAACAAAACGCATTTTTTAAGCGCCATCTGTAAATTACTTTTTTTTAAATCTGATTGGTTATGTAACTAAGATTTGCATCTAATATAAAAAAAATCACAATAACATATCAAGTCACAGTCCCTTTGCATGTACTCTTCATAAACATAGATCGATTTTACTAGCAATAATAAATAATTTAGCTGAGTGTTAGCACCCATTACAAATCACGGTGTAAAGACATTTTGTGTATTTCTGCACTGATAGAGGTGATGTTATTCAAACCATTAATGTTTAAGTAATACACGTGCTTAGGTGTTACATCACACAATACAGAACTATGATGAAAATTACAATAATATTAACTTATTTTAATACTGGTATACCTTTGCAATGTAGGCGGTTATACAACCAAAGCAGACTTCTTATCTTAAATACATAGTAATCAATAGAAACTTGCAGAGTTCATATAAAAGTATTATTACAAATTGATCATAATTAAAGAAAAATGATTTTACATGACAATTTATTATTTGTATCATCAATTTATTAATTCTATTCGTAGCTTTTTAGGTTATTCCCAATTATGTTTATAATTAAAGCACAGTAAATAATAACAAACTGCTCGGAATAAGGAATTAAATAAAATTAAATGTTCATTTAATACTTCGTAAATAAACTTAATAAAAATAATAATTTAATCCATACATTTATAGTGAACCAATTAAGAAGCGATAAACCATAAGACAATTGAGCCTGATGTTTAAAAAATCTAATATGCGCAAATGTATTCAAAAGCAGTAATTAGTCCACTAGTAATAACAATATTTGTTTGCAAATATATGGAGCCTTAACCTAGTACACACACTCGCACCAATTACCAGCATATTACTAATAACTAGTAAAACTATATAAGTATACGTGTTTATATATTAAATGATACTGATACTGTCACTGAATCAAAGAAAAGCGAATGTAATATAAATCAACTATAATTAAATGTTAATACAATACTTCAAACTTGTACCTAAGAATATGGACAAACCGTGAATTTGTTGTGTTAAAGTGATAAACTTATAGCAACAAATATACTGAAGATGGATTAACTAAAAGCTCACTTTTTACAATGACACTCACCGCAAATAAATAAATGATAATAATGAAGTAGTTCAATTAATACTATATTAAAATATTATGTAATCTTTAATAAAACTTCATTTAAACCTCGTTTTCTTACTAACTATGAAAAAATAAACATGGGAACACTAATTAAAACACTCAAAGTTATATTAGTAAATAATAATTTACATAAAAAATAAAATAGAAAATCACAATCCTATCCACAACATATGTATTTATCATTTCACAGATGTATTTATCGAGAAATCATAAATATATGGACTCGGGTTAACTACGACAGAATGCGATTTTTTATTATAAAGACTTATGTCTATATTAAAAAAATCTTTCCCTTTAACCACAACCGGAGTCGAAAATTAATATTCCTAATTTAGAAAATAAATAAGTTACAGCGGTAAAAAAATAGAATAGACAAAAAAAACTGTATGAAATTATCTATAAGCATCACACACTGGATCTTCAGTAAATTTGTTGCACTAATTATAAAGCCACACATCTTAAACCTAACACCTGTTTCAAACATGACGACAGACCAAAGTATGAACTAAATAATTAATACCAAATATTATGTAATAAGTACATAAATTACATACGACATCGACTTAATCCTAAATAGTATAATACTGTTAAAAATAGGGTAGAAATATATCGATATAATTTTGTTCGACAAAGTCGTAGAATTCTGCTAAATCTGGTCACACTGAGAAGTAAGTAAAGAACAAATAAACAAATATTATTAACAAATTAATATTATTAACTATACATTATTTTCTACTTATTATTATTAAATTACAATTATATGTTTCATTCTATATCGTCTGCAACGTGTGATCAATGTTTTTGGAATTTTTCCTGCAGTTAACTATACAGCAAGTTTCAAACTAGCATATACCGACATTTAACAGAATTTTGATATTGATTATTTGTAGCCTAAAAAAAGTTGCGTCCATTTTACCTTTATCTCAGTTTATTTTTAATCCTTTATTTACTTTTGACTGATAACTTTTTGTTTTGTTCGTAATTCTTGGGAGAAAGATTGTTTGAAAGAAAATATATGACGGGAGACGCAGCAGAGTGGCTAGTTTATTATAATTATTAAGTTAATTTTAACTAACTTAAATCTCTCCAATACAAATCTTGTTTACTACATACAAAATCGGGCTATATAAATATTTAACTGTCACACAATAAGGCAAAATAAAAAAGTTAATAAAAGTATAATTTGTGTGTTGATATTATCGATATATTTCTACGCTAACCCTGATCCATTACTTTTCGTATCTTTTCGTGTTCAACTCGAAAACCATTTGGAAATTAGACATGACCAAAATGTTCTTAATTATTAATAAAAAAATATGGCCACAAATCAATTCTTTGAAAGTTAGACTTTCCACTACTCATCGATTTTCAATAAATTTAAAATTTATTATCGATATGATTTTCAAGTTGATAAATACCCATAATTTTCACAGCTCTATGCTCTCACTACGCATTTATAGCGAACATTCGTATAAATACAACACAGACATTTAATAAATAAAATTGCAATCAACCAGATCAACGAAGCACGAAGTTCAGAATTAGTTCATAAATATTTGATACACTGCTGTACCGCATCACTAACGTAACAATGTCACACCAGTTAGAACAGAAATCGTGCTTATTAGGCTTCCGAACCTTAAATTTAAAAATAACAATTATTACTATTATTTTCATATTTTACCGTAATTGTACCTCATGCCGATTAAAGAACTAAATGAAAACTTAAAAAAAAGTGTCACTTCAACAGCCCGTTTACGAACACTGGTAAATATACCTTCTCTTAACAGACCTTGGCAAGCCAGGGTCGCTGAGGGATATTGCCAAAATGACCTTGTTTGCCTGGCAGATTGCTAACCGCAGTACGATGGTAACTAACCTTAAGCTGATAGATGCTGCTGCCCATCCATTAGCTGTATATCCTTTAGTCGCCTCTTACGACACCCATAGGAAGACATGGGGTGGCCCTATTCTCAGCCGGGAAACCACACGGGAAAGTAGATAAATAAATAAAAATAAAAAAAGTTGGAAAAGAAGCCTGAAACAATAAACTGAAATCTAGAAATTTATCCTTTTCTAAATAAACGAAAGAAATATTCATTAATTTATGGTTCGGGACCCTTGGTGATAACTAACATAAATCTGGTAGTCCATTCTTATGTTCTTAATATTTAAATTCAATCACAATACATATTTAAGTCGAGTACCAAGAAGACAAGAGACAGTAATACATTTATATCTTATTACAAAAAGTTACATGGAGAGCGATAGTTGGTTACAATACACGCTTGCGGCAGCCACGCAGTAGACACTCTAAATAATCTAATTTAAGATTTGCAATGGGCTTTATACGAAATCTAAAACACACCAAGATATAAAAAAAGAACTAAATGGATATTTTTGTAATGTAACAATCTGCCAACATTTTCAGCAATTGCTGCTAGTGTCGAGGAATACTACTCATGGGTAAACAAAAATACTGGCTTTTTGAATATTTTCTTCAATGTGGATAAACTTTATGGGCCTGAACAAAAAACTTGAAAGATTTCTATTATTTATATTTTGACGTGTCAAAAAAGTAGGTAGTGTCAATGTTGCAGAATGTGTTGTAAGTTATATCAAAAATATGCTTTGCCAGTTGCCTGGTGCTAAAAAGTCAAAGTGGAGTGTGATTTCATCTATGATCATTTTTGAAATGTACATCAAATATAAAAAAAAGCTTTTAAGATGTTGGTCCTATTAACATAAAGCTAATAGGTAATCATTGCCGCCTGACTACCGCATAATGAGCGAGGATACCGATCGTGTCTTATTTAAACCTAGTTTACCATAATACTACGACAATAAAATGTAGATTCTATAATTAATAAAAAACATTAACGCGTTTTGCTTAACAGACGTATTATACGAAACCACACGAAATCTTCTACATGGATTTAATAATATTCAATAAGCAAGTTGTACTGTCACGTAAAACAAAACGCGTTACCAATTCAGAGGCGGGGCCGTTACAGTATTTGTAACTTTTTACAATTTAGGGTTTTTAATTTTATCTTAAGATCTAACTTTTATCAAGACATTGACTCTGAATAAGTAGGGATTGTTTGTGGGACACTAGAGTCCTGGGATGACAATCTGCTCATATTAGCAAGATTAATGATGACATAGACGCAGTAGTAAATTTTTTTTGTCGTTTAATTTTTGGCATACCATTTATATAAATATTAATTTCCAAATATGTATTTTTTTCTTTTTTACTCTCTGGTATTCCATTCCCTTTTATATTGGTAATATGCCATGAAATTCAACAGCATAAAACTGCATAGGATTCTTAAAAAATATATGCATCCTAGAGTTACGAAATACAATACTAGAGAACATTTTTTGTGATATGTCAAAAAATGCAATAGGGCTAATTTTCGATGGATATGAATAGACCTATGTTCTTGATAGTAAAATAAAAATGTCATTTCTAAATAAAGAAAAAAAATCAATATGAACTGGATTGTGTTACACGAAACGCCATGCGCCAATTTATATGAAATGTAGTTAAAAAAAAAACAAAATATAACTCTAGTTAAATAAAAAAATTAAATAAGGGCCAAAGTTAAAGTAAGAACTTTTTTAACGTTTTAAATTGAATATACTAGCGACTTAAAATTAAATAAAATGTTATTTTGTTTAAGTTGATAGCTGATTCTTTTTTAAGCTAATTTAATGATATCCATCAAAAAAATCGTAGATATCATCAGAAAGCAATATGCGATTTATACTGTTAGTAACATAATCTAGGAGTCGTCTAAGTAGATTAATCTAACAGTTATCACTAATATGTAATATCATAGAATCGATAGTGAAGGTTGGAACAATAATGTGAACATGATGGATGAGCGCTTCAATAATGACAAGTCAACTAATTCACTTCTTTTCTGAATGTAGGTACAGTACATATTATTATTTTTTCACTTTAATACGTAGAGTGAAAAAAAAGCTAGGTACTGGCCGTAAACCCTATGTTTTCTCCTTTGATGCTATTCTACAACGTACTTATTAGCATTCTAATGGTAAAAAACTTAATGTTACAACGCTACATTTTCCATTGGTGCTTAAACAATGACATTTGAACAGCGGAGCAAAAGTTCGCTTTTTTTACTTACTCAATAGAATTTTTTCGTTTAAGTTATACCATTGGTTTTTGAACAAAAAGAAACCTAATGCGGTGCAGAATAACATAAAATAAGAGAAGTTGAATTTTGTAAGAAATAAGAATTTTTTCTCAAAGAACAAATATATTTATGGTGCTGTATTTTTAGAGCTTTCGTTAGTTTTGGTTAATAACACCTAATAAACATACGACATTTACTACTAACAGTTTTTTGCATTGTGTAAAAAGCCATTATTAAAAAAATCAATAGTATGTATTAGTATTTGAAACTTGAGAAAGGAAGCAGTTAGGATTTTGAATTCAAAATATTTCAGATGTCCCAAACAACATAAAAGCTTTATGTTTTAGCAGATTTTGGATCCATTTTAGCGCACATCGTGAGAAATTGAAGTGTTAAATATAGTTAAGGATATCGTAATGACAAACACATTTGATACTACGATTTTATAGTTTGTTTATGAATCGAAGAGATGGGATAAGTATCACTTATAGGTATTATTGACTTGTTTATTTTCATTTATGTATTATAAAAAATATTTTTATGCTTAAAAATGTTTTTATTATATATTTTTGATTGATTTCCAGATCCATTAGGATCTCGGGTTTCGAGGGTGTGCGTGAATAATAGCACCTATTAGATTTTTCGATGTGAATGTGTGCGTAATATTTGTAATATTCAGTTTCATATTGAATGTGTTTTACCTTAATTATGTATTCCGTGAATATTGATTTCTACAAATCTAAGTAAGCACCTAATAAGTGTGACTCCTAGATATAAACCACTACATTATTAACGATAATAGAGTTATTTTTTATAGACAACAATAAGTAGACTGAAATTTCACAAAGTTATTAATGCGGTAGGTGGCGAAGGTGGTGTCAATGTAAATTCCCCGTCGTCGTTACATTACTAACTTACGGAACCAACTTCTAAATCTACATGAATTGTTACTGCTTATTGTATGCTTTATTTTTTTTGGATTCGGCATGATTCGGGACTAATTATAAGACTACAAATTTAGGATTTAATCTTAACTCAATCCACATAACTTTAATCCACTGCTGAACATGGGTCTCCTATTTACAGACCTTGTTGCAAAGGTCGTTTAGGAATGTTGTTATAATCACGACAGGCGGATTGATGATCCTCGTAAGATATTAAGTATTTTTTAAGCTGATAGATCGTGCTGCACCTTCATCAGGTGTATGTATCCCTTAGTCGCCTTTTACGACATCCATGGGAAGAAATGGGGAGGCCTATTCTTAGCCGGACACCACGAGCCACAAATATTAGCAATGTAACCAGCGACAAGGAGACATCTTAAGGTTCTACTACCGCTAAACTAAGAGAAATTTCAGGTCATTAATTTGCCCAAATTTTGTTGCTAGCGACGAAGAATTTTTGACCGATGATGGGGGAGATACTCTGTCTTAAATAGTTATTATATTTATATTGTATTACTTTAATAATATGCATCGTATAATTATATTAAGCCATATTTACACGTACTTATTAGCCGAAAATGTGTTGGTTATATATATTTTTTGATAATGACGAACTTTAAAAACCTTATAAATTCTTTATTTATTAATATGTATAATGATATTTTTTATATTAATTTTGAACATATAAAATACATATCGCATAAACATGTTTTCTTTTTTAAATATCACTGTACAATTTTAGGCACAGGAGCGGGTACTGAATAAGCATTAAAATTGGATACCAATAAACTTTTCTATCGTTGTTCTGAAATTGACATTTCCACTACTGCATTTTTTTAAATGTTGAGAATAGATTTGTCAAAGTAAATTTAACTTAGGTACTTAACCCTATACTATTCCTATGACGTTGACCAGAACGTCTAACTACTACTTAATAGGATGTGTACTTGTCGTCTTTAGCTAATAATACAGATACATGACTAAAGTTAAATACAATACTACTATTGGTAATGTAAAACTAGATTATACTGTTAAATATTGTAATGCAATATATCCTTACGGCAATGGAGTATATTGAGAAGCATACTGCTCTTTGTGAACGAGTTCTAATCGAAATAAAGTATACGGAACTATTCTAAGTTAAAGTGCTAATTTAATCTACACAAGCATCATTCCAACAATATTAACTAATTTTATTCTCCCCCATATCGTAAGTACCTAATGAATATGAAACGTTATCAATGGAGCGTCACCTGTAAACACAATATAAAATACTTATACGTACACAAAATCATAGTAAAAATGCATGAAGATTCAACTATAATTTTGTGTCAACTAGCAATTAAATGCCGAAAGGGGCAGTGAAAACATTGTATATATCTGTACATTTGTGATTCTTAAATTATGCACAATATCTATGCATTTTAATGAAATCAATAATTGTGTAGCTACCCGGAGTTGTGTGCACCGCCGACTAAGCTCTACCATTTTTATATGGTCATTAAACAGGCGAAAATATTTTACCACGTGGCCAGCCAATGTGGCAGACTAAGCATCGAATTAAACTGATTGGAATAGTAAATAGTTCTATATAGTTATTATAAGGACGAGATTTATAGGTACATTAGTTTTAAAGCTTCGACATCATAGATTTTTATGGAAATTTCACTGGTGAATGTTGGAAGTCTGGCCTATATTTTAAGGGCTCCGAACTGTATACAGAATTATCCTTAAACGACATAATTGTACATAGAATCACTGTTTGCTTTATTCGATACAGTGAGAAAAAAAATGTCATAACCATGTTTTGCCAACAGCTCAAGGCGACGAAAGAATATTAATAAAAATATTCTTTTCATCGATACCACGCTTTATAGATAAGGCGATTTGCCGAAAGCCCCACTGAGCGACTTAAGTCTTTTATCCATAGAAAATATCACCGAAAGTGTAACTGTGTACTTTTAGTTACACAACGACAACGACATACGGCCGACTCCGCAAGAGGATTACAGCCAACCCTGCTAAAGACCGAAATTGCTAAATGTGTCCCTTTTATTTAAGTTGCCTCTCTTTCAAGTATTTTAGTCAAATTATTCACCTAGCTATTAAATAATTTCAGCAAAATTTTAATAATTTTAAATGGCATGATTTCTTTATAATATGATACCTAATGCCGCTTACGCAGCCTTATATCACTGTCAGTAAGTAACAGTCTATAATAATATAATAGTGCTGTCTGCAATGCTTCCTATTTAAAAAGGCTTTTTTTCAATAAGTGATGCTTTCTGAAATTTGCTTCATCAAACTCGTGGTATAGGTACCTGCGACATTTATTCTTCATAACATTCTCTCAGCGAACCGAACTTTTAGCTGTAAAAGGTATCGGCTGAAATTTTTCACATTGTCACTAATTAACGGCGAACAATGATTTTTATGTACAATTTTATCGTTTAAGGAATAATTCTATAAATAGTTCGGAACCCAGTTTCTATTTAATGTGTTTGAATGTTTTTGAATTTTGTACTATGTTCCACTAAGTAAAAATAGTTTTTGGAATATGGATAGTATTTATTATAAATGATTTAAGATCTGTTTCCTTGAAATTGAAATTGGATTTTACATATGACATCTTTGTCCTTCTCATCTACATTTTTAAATTAGTCCAGACTATTATTTGATGGTATTTTACTAAGCTATGTTTTTTCTAGTTTAGTTTTTTTTTAATTATTTGCACGCGTCTTATTAATGTTTTTGGTGTAGGTACTTTAAAGTTGCAAAAAGGTTATATGAATTCATAAAACGTATTTTAATAAACTCAAAAGTTTACTAGCAGACAAAAGATACGAGACTAATAAAAAAATAAAAAGGCGGTAATTTTTTAAACACAACTCATATATTTGGAATTAATGCCTGATCACAGGGCTCATAAACTCAAATTATTTCCTTTTATTGTACCTATTATATTAAATAAGTTCTATACTTCGAATAAATAGTTGAAAGCTTATCTAATACGTGGTATTTTCTTTATATTGAGTGTTTATTTCGTTTTAGTCGGGCCACCAAGTGGTACAATATTATTAAAGCCTGTCAATTTATCAGCATATAAGCAGCGGAGCTCAGTCGACCAAATGTACAGCAAGCGTGGTCACAACTTCCAAAGTGTAAAAGCACGTGAATGCCAATAAATAATATATATATATATAAAGATAAATATATATATATATATATGTATTTATATCGTGATCTATAATTAATACTGTACAGTCGCCGCATTTGCTGCTAAGGCCAAGGTCATGTACTAAAATAAGAGATACACTGGATTATGTACAACAGGTTTATGTGCTATTAACGAAGGTAAATCTAGTATTTCTTGGTTCCAACGTATTCTTACTCAAATATTGAAATACGTTTTAAATCCAAACCAACATTATCGAAGGTCAGTCAACTAGTATATAAAATACAGGGTGACTTAATACTACATACATATTATGAGCGCCAGATAAAGCCCTTTTATTTCGAAACATGTTTTTCGTCTCTCAAAGCTACGGTACCATATATGTATGTTACGAGTTCCTGCCTCCCTTTTGTGAGCGACTATTAAATCCGACGCTGCAGCATCGCGGCGTATGTGCATGTTAATTAATACACAGCTTAATAATACCCGGAAAGGGCATGCAAAACGAATACTGAAGTAAAATTACTACTACTACTTATTACTAACTATTACTTTTTTCATAAAGGAAGAATTTACTTTATTTTTAAATGCTTTTCTATCTTAACCTCTTTTTGTTGTCTATCTTTATTGTGCCTCTTTAATATATTTAACAATTTATTTAATAACGCACCAAGTTAAATTTAGCTATTTAATATTTTAAGATAACAAATATGAATAACCTGCTAATACTTTCCAGAGTGTATACGCAAATAAACTGATCATAATAAGGTACCCTTTAAGAAATAACATATATACAAATTAAAGCGGTGCGGAAAATCATACAGCTTCCTAGTAACCCGTTGCATGCCAATATTAAACCATTGGTACAAATCATTTT
Organism: Nycteola revayana; assembly: GCA_947037095.2. Lineage (NCBI taxonomy): Eukaryota > Metazoa > Arthropoda > Insecta > Lepidoptera > Nolidae > Nycteola > Nycteola revayana. Next base: position 10,008,238 of record OX344842.1, on the reverse strand, counting down.
GCCGGACGAATAATAAAATATCAAAGAGATAGTGTAATGGCCGACCCTCGTGTAATCATTGTTTGAACAGAACCTATACACGAAAATGTACGAAGTTAGGTCTCAGCACAGACTAGGGGGAGCTTGCATTGCTTAGCCACGGGATGTAATGTTCGCGAGGGCTGTAAATTGGGGTGCAGCTAAATTAATAAGGGGGATCGAGTGGCAGCAACGTCCATCCTTTAATCATTGTATCAAATTTTGCAACTGCTACGTACGGACAGTTATTTAATTATAAGGGGAATTTTTGTTATTTCTGAGTTGATAGGTATAGGCTTTACTGTAATTAAGTTCTAGATAATAATTTGGAAAATTGTGACTTTTTAATTCTTAATTACTTTAACTATGTAACTGAGTATTGATATAGGTTTCACGATAAATGCCGAGACTATTTTGTATGTACTAAAATTCATCAATTACATTTGTTTTTAAGTTTGATTTCTGCTTAGTAATATTTGATGTTAATAACTTTTATGCTGTGCTGAAATTAAAGTGTTATCTTTTTATTTCAATTGGTGAAAACGAAATTGGTGTTAATTTAAATCCAGTGATATTTAACCATTGGATCATCAGAAGTACTAGATTTATTACCATTAAATCGACACCACAAACCATGATCTCGCTATTGAGATGCCATATAACAGTCTCATATGAATCTAAATCTATGATATACACATTTATGTAATACCTATGAAGGAAACAAAATCTATATGTAATCAATACAGGAAGAAAAGGTTGGCATAAGAAATATTAAACATGACTTGCAAACATCTTAATTCTATATGGGTATTTCAGTCTAATCATCGCCAGAAATACTCTTCCTACTTTTCTCAACTGTCCAGAACTTTTGAATGCCATTTCAAATTGAATTTCGATAAAATGTTTCACATAGGAGCCCAAGTGGATAAAGTAAATAATATTGTAATGCTTAAGCCACCCCTTGCATCCTGTATAAATTGAAGATAAAAATACTGAAGACACAAATACCAAAGACAGTGTTAACGTAATAAAATCCGCCTCAATAATAGAATGCACACACGTGAATGTATCTATGTAAGTAATCTACCTCCAGATGATAGTCACGTTGGGGTCGTCTTCGATGATCTGGTCGAGGGTCGGAAGGTCGATCCGAGCGAGACAGCATATTTCGTCAGCGCAATGCCGGCCGGTGAAAAGGCGACGGATGCCTAGCATTGGATCGACGCGGGTGTTGAAAGCGGTCGGCCGAGGTGGGGTCCGAATGAAAACTGGATACCTGGTATCACAATGGTTAAGAGGCAATCAAGAAAACGCTTTGCATAACATGCCAGGTTTTATTTGCATGTTATTAATGTTTTATTTGTAAACGAATTATTATACTACAGCTCAGATCGCAATGCAAGTTATTTGTGAGGTTTATAACAATACTAGCTGACCCGGCAAATAGATGTTGGCCGATTCTCAGACCTACTCAATATGCTCACAAAATTTCATGAGAATCGGAGGAGTACAGCCGTTTCGGAGGAGTACGGGAACGAACATTGTGACACGAGAATTTTCTATATAAGATAAATTAAATTTAAATGGATGGTCTGAAAGTTCAGAAATTATGGAAGATACCATCCTTATCTTGCAGAAATATTTTTAACAGTCCGATTCTGGGCTGTGCCGACTTTGTGGCGTTAGTGTAACAATGTGCGCTAAAATCTTTCTAGAGGAATGGAAGAAAACAGGATTGTCACGTTACCGCCAGCCTCATAAGAAAAGTTTCTTTAGACTAAAAACTTTGCGTAATATTGCAAAAAAGACAAATATCAATCGCTTACATATCATAAAATACAAAATATTTTTCTTACCTTTTGAGACACTTGACGAATCCATGCAACTGGGCATAGACCACAAGTCGTCGAATGTCAAACGTTGGTCCTGGTGAGTTGGAAAATCGGTCGCAAACGGCCCTCAAAGTTGTGCCTTGTTGTAGAGCACATAAGATCTCCAATACGTCCGATATGGTGGGCTAGGAGCAAGCACAGGCCTTAGAATTCATTTCTAAAGAAATTTGTAGTAGAAACATTAAAAATGTTATCAGCATTTGACACTTTCCATCACAGACGTTCTGATGAGTACTTTTACATCATTCAAGGGGAAATATACTAGATACAGCTCTAGTTCATGTCGGTTGGTCATCGGTCATGTTCATTGGTAACAGTATCTCCACAAAAACCTCGGTGATTAATCGACATTGTTAGCAATGACAGCTATAACGTACCAACGCGTAAGTTGAACGACATACTCCATATTACAGAAACAGCCAAATTTTACATACAATTGAACATATTTGAATTTATCAGTTATTTTTCGCTCAAATTTAAATCTTTATTTAGAAAAAATATGGTGAAATCTCAGCTTTTTCCTGTAGCTAACCACAATACAGAATCAATAGACCCTTTCTGATTTGCTGAACCTTGTTAAAAACTCAATTTTGTAACGAGAAGCAATATATTTTTAATTATACCTCCGATATAAGATAGTATTAAACGGGTTAGCATTGCAAGTGAGTAGTGATTGTTTTCCAATATTACAGTAAATGCATTTCAATCGCTGAGCATGTGTCGGAATTGAAACCAACGCGTTAGTAGTTTACGTGCCAAACATAAAACCGTATCACGTGTTAATATAGTTAAAAGTAAACTAAGACTAAGGATTAAATTGGATTTTACTAAATAGGTGCGACCAGAAGTTGACTTCTTAAACATATAATTAATTTTGTAAATGTCTCCAAAAATACACGTAAGTACACATTTAAGTTTGGCGTTTCTATAATACTAATAAATAAATGAGTTAGCTTTACAATTAGTTGAGGCATTGATATTGATTACATACCTTTTCTTTTGTATCGTTTCCTTTAGTGATGAAGGTGAGGCATGATTTCTGGAGCTCTAAGTCACTGAATAGTCGGCTGAGGTTAGGAGTGGCTCGGTACATGTTGCTAAACTTCATGACTGGTATTAATGTTACCTGAAATAATTAGGTTTATAAGAACACCAACATAATGTAAAGAAATATTTCGTTTGAAAAATATTTAACTATATAAACTAAAAACAAATTACTATTTTATGCTGGTTGTAATTATTATTAAAAAACAAAAGTGTTACTCACCACGCCATAGTAAACCAGGTTTTGAATGCAAGATTTGACAAGGGTTTTCTCCACATTGGTGTCCGCGGCAATTTTCGACACATGATTGTAACCGTCGATGTATGGCAACAGCTAAAACAAAATATTATTGTTAAGTCTTTCGATCTTAGTTGATTTAATAACAAGGTTTACATTCGCGGATAAATTACAATCCTATATTTGTTTTAGGATTAATAACTCTAATTATTATAATTTTTTATTTTATTTACGCGAATAATTACATTTTCCACGTTTAATAACACTACGCGATTTATTTATAGGGTAACGTACCAAAAAATGAATTTAAACTGTCCGATATGGCCATTGCGACTACACTGTCCGACGTCCGAATTTAGAATGATGAGGATTCAGATCACACTGTACCACATTGATTTATATTTCTCTTTAATGTTTTTTATTTCATATTAAAACCAGTCTGTCTTTTACGAACAATGAAAACAAGTACTAACGCGAATACTTGCGGCGTGTATGAATAAGCACTATAAGTAATTTGGCTAAAGCTGATCTCCCGGCCAGAAATGAATGGGAATAATAAAATCACCCTTGCAGCTGCCATTTGTATTATGTACCAATAATGTAAACTTCATAAAATAAAACTTGTTTCAAAACGTATATTATTCGCATCGTTTCCGTTGTTGTTAGACCTTAGTATTACTTTTAAAAAAACTTTTAGTATTTAATTCCATTCAGCACAAAACATATCTTCGTATCAAACATCTGGCTGGCCATTATTATAATATCTATGAATGAAAATAATTATATTGATATGACATTACGGTAAACATTATATTAAAATGACGATACACGAAGCGGAACTTTTATTATAAATAGAGAAAAAGTACATTATTAACTTGGTTTGCCGCAATAAGTCGAGAAAAAAAATCCAGTGAGTGTGAATTTAAATGAATATATATACCAGATAAAGATTATTCTCACATAATTTACACGACCCCTATCAACTAATGTGGATATTGGGTTGCATAAAAGGGGCCTCCACGCGGCGCAACCTTGAATCTATAAACCCTACTAACGCGGGGCATTTTCAAGGCTAAGTGGATATACTATAATGTTTTATGTACTTTTTTTACACTTTTTAAACATTTAACGAAAATTATGGAAATGTTTAAAACACACTGCATTCAAAAATTTAGACCACAGACAGGAGTCAAATTTTCCGATCTTAGGTAAAGGTCATAATGCCTAAAAGATCTTTATGCCACGGTGCGTCAAAACCGGCCGTAGAAATTTATTCATTTGTTTCTACATGTATGTAAGGATAAAGTTACAATTTACCTGTCTAGTAGTAAGATCCCAATCGGCATCTATATCAACTTCAAATGGTTCTTCGTCTTCAACATCGAGATGTTCTTGGCTCTGAATAGTTTCAGCGCCCTCCGGTGGTATAGTGCGTCGTGGGCGTCCCGGTCGCGGTAGCCCTACAGACGCGATGAGTACTGGTACGTCATAATCGAACACTGGTGGCGGATCTTTGCGCACTTCCAGCACTTTTAGGTGCATTACTGTGTCGCCCTCTGTTGAAAGATTGCAGGCGTTAATTGAGTTCACCAAGTTATGTCTATAGGTATACAAATATTATAAAGAGAGAACATTTTAATTTTGTGTAATTCTTTTACCATTTGAAATGAAATTGACCTATGTAGACCCTATGTAACATTTCAATGCCAACTTCATTTTATCGAGTAGTAACATAGGCCAGACTTTTTACGACAAGGTTCCTACTGGCACGGGGGCCATGCGGGTGTAACCAGGTAAGGTTAGGTTTGGCTATTTTATATAAATTAGGTTTGATGCTCAGCTATCTTTTGAATTGCATGGCCGTTTGCATGGGCATAGGCATGCGCGTAACTATGAGCTTCAGAATGGGCATGGTCGTACGCATGGCTATGGGTGCGAGCGTGAACTTGCATATGGGCGGGAGATATACGTTAGCAAGAGCATATTTGCGAAACTGTACATAATTTTTAAAAATGTATTAGACGGGAGGAACTTTGCTGGACAGATAATAAAAAATTATACTTAATAGCAATTATGCAATGTAAAATAACTGTCGCGTATAATATAAATAAGTAGCAAAGATTTATACTATCGCAATTTTCTCGCAAAGGAGCACAAGAGTCAAGATGAAATACAATTCGCTTATTTTGCGTATAGATTAATGGTTAATAAATAAAATAAATATTGTATAATGATTTTCGATAATAATCTGTTCTATCATGTTTCTCTGAATAGAAATAATTTCGAAGTCAAGTAATTTTTGAAAATCATTTCCTCGTGCTCTCATGACCTTACTCTGACATTTAGGTAGCAAGTCTTTGATTTTAAAAGCATAACATAAATACAAGTGCATCGCTGTAAGGCTTAGCACGCACTACGATTAAACGCAAGCGGTTTAAGAATAGGTAGCAAAAACGCATGTTGCTTAATTTCATTTCAGTTCCACCATGGATTACTGGCGAACTGGCTGGACTGGAGAAGCATGTGATGGGTTTTTGATTTTAAAATAAAAAAATAAAAACATATACAAAAAATCGCAGTGCGGGAGCCACCGCACAATTAGTATGGGACACAAAAAAAAACCGCGTGTTTTCAAACCGCGATCGAAATGTAGCAAGTTACGTTTTTTAAATCAGTCAGTGAAAACTTCGCTAATGCTTGCGCTTGTGTATTAAGCTATGTGTTACATATTTTTGCGGCTTCAGGCTTTCAATTTGTCGCTAAACGCAAGTGTTTAGCGTACGTTTAATCGTTGTGCGTACTAAGCTTAACAGCTGTTGTAAGACAATAAAATATCCGATATTCCAGGCACGCAGTCTTACGTATATGCACAATGAGAATCGATATTCATTAATCTGATTACATTTTGCCCAACTGTGACTCCATCATATACTCTGACTCTTAGTAGAAACTGATATGTATGTATAATTCCAATAAGAAATAATTTGCTAGTTTATGTTAGGTTAGGTCTTGAGATGGGAGCTCCCATCTTGACAACAGTAATTAATCAAAGCATGATAGACTGAAATTCAAAGCTAATTAATATGGGGATAACCTGATCACCTTTGCCTCATTAGTGCTTTACACCAATTAGAGGGCATTGCGAAACATGAAACATTATCTGCCAATTATCAAATATGTTTGAGTTAAATCAAAAATAGTCGGCAGCGTAGCACACACTGCCGCCCTTTCTGACCCGTGGTACACCTATGTGATTCACCTAGGAGTTAGCCATGAGGCGTTCATGAGGTGGAGCCTTATTATCCTTATTTAATAGTTAATCATTATAATATACACTCAATTTAAAAAAAAGTGTACTGAGAAACAAATGAAAAAAGAAACATTGTAAAAGATTTATGTTTTGTCTTTGTGGAACCATGTGAAAGTTGGAACTAAAAAGACTTTGTTCCAACTTCAGACTTGTGGAAATTTTATTTTTATTCTGTACTCAAATATAAAGGGACTGTACTGGTGGCTCACTAGTTACGGTAGATGTATCTGAGACCCGGTGTTATGAATTCGTTTCCCACCCGGGAGAATTATTTGCAATCCATAGACTAGAGTCTAAATTTGATATGAGTCCGTGAAATTATGTGTTACAAACACATACCTAATTCACGGACTCATATCAAATTACACAAAGCTTTATTTCAATACTACGGGAGTTGTATTTTTAAAATAAAATAAAGTAGGTATTTTATAATAATAATAATTTATAAATATGGTTTGACAAAAATATATAGGCTTTTGTATATTCCTAAATATTTTGTGTAATATATAGATAGACTTGGATTAAGATGCTTTAGATTTTATGTCTGAAATCTATTATTTTAAATATATTAGAGTAAATCAGATATTACAGATATCTGATTTACTCTAATGCTTAATTAATTAATATGACTGTTGTCATATGTTGCATTATATTACAGATTAATATGTCAATATTTATGATGTAAATATATAAAATTCAAATTATTATATTTCGTTCAACCTGTGTGTTATAGTCTATTTTTGTGACTGATACATCATCAAAGTCACAAATCATTCCATTTTCGAATGCCGATGCCTAAAACCTACCATACCACTGTTGGAGAAATTTTCTTTTGATGGAAACATTTTCTTCCACATACTATCTTATAAAACATTTTTATCTGACTGTACTTAAAAGCTTCATTAATATTGATAATTGTGTCCGAAATACTAGCAAAAAATATGAAAAAAAAAATGTCGATTGGACAATCGTGTCCGAGTTATTGGCAACACGACCTTTGGGCACATACTTTCTTGCATCTAAGCAACATTTGCTTAGATATGAAATATATGAATAGCCGATATAATAGTAATATTGAAATAATGAATTTTATTCAGCACTAAGGTATTTACATACACTTGTACTTGTCAGAATTACAATGTAAGAAGATAAATTAATTAAAAAAAACCATAACTAACAGTAATTCTTACTCTATAAAATATCCGACTAGGTAACTTACAGTAGTAGGTAGGCAATAGCAAATCTACAGATTGCGCAGTCCGTCCGTCTGTCCTATGACATTTGATATTTAGTCATTATTTGTATTATAATATATAAAGCTGAAGAGTTTATTTGTTTGCTTGAACACGCTTATCTCAGGAACTACTGGTCCGATTTGAAAAATTCTTTCAGATAGCCCATTTATGGAGGAAAGCCATAGGCTATATTTTATTATGAAATTCTTACGTGGGTGAAACCGCGCGCGGGAAGCTAGTTACTTTATATAGCTAGTTTTATTATAATTATTCTATGTAATAGACCTGAACAGACGGTAATATGTATAAAGAACTGATGAAATATTGAATCAGCAATAGATTCTGAAATTGTTAGCTCCTCAATTAAAGGGTTGCAAAGTAGTATAAGTGGCAACATTTCAAATTGTGGAAAATATTGGCACGGCAAATTTATGACACTGTATTTTGTTTTGTATTACTTAGATCACATTTGTCATATTTAACCCGTCAAATATTTTATTTTACATTGTAATATTTTACCATGTAAAATATGATGATGGGACAATTGCTGGCAATGTAGATACTGTTTGCGATGACCTTCGCTTAATTATAAAGGAGTTCCACCAAATTGGGTTGGAACTCAATTTTTCCAAATGCGAACTATACATTGCAGACAATTGTCCTTCCAAAGATTTGGCTAAAGAAAAAATTAATAGTTTGGCCCCAAATATCAAAATTATTGATAAATCTTCACTGTGTCTACTGGGCTCTCCTGTCTTTGACGAATCAATACCTGCTTTTGTTGACAACCAAATTCAAAATTTCTTCAATAACTCTGATCGACTATCTAAAATTAGCCCTCGCATTGCTTTTACCATTCTAAAATTTTGCCTTTTTGTCCCTAAATTCACCTACACTTTGCGATGTTGTCAGTTGTGGAAACATATTAATATTCTAAAAAATATAGACAACATCGTCAAAACTAGTTTAGAATCAATTTTGAACATACGTTTTGAAGAAAGGACTTGGTCACAGGCTTCACTTCCAGTTCGATTAGGGGGTCTGGGCGTTAGAGCCATTTCAGACGTTGCTCTCCCCGCTTTTTTGTCTTCTGTCCATAGTACCCAAAATTTATCACATAAAATTCTCTCGGCTAGTCTAAATAGTTATAATATTTCTTATATGAAGGAAGCTGAGTCTGAATGGCTTTTGGCTTGCCCCAACTCTGCCTTGCCATGTAATATATCTGTTCAGCGGCAATGGGATGGGCCGCTCTGTGAGCTGACGCGGAATAATTTGTTACAAACGTGTTCCAGCTCTGCAGATCGTGCCCGTCTCTTAGCCGTTGCGGAATGGGAGTCAGGCTTGTGGCTGCATGCGCTTCCGTCACCAAATACAGGCACCTTAATGGATGCAAATACGTTTCGTGTGGCAGTTTCGTGGCGCCTGGGTGCGCCGTGCTGTGCTCCCCACCGCTGCGAGTGTGGCGCCAATGTGACCCAACTCGGTCACCACGGCCTGTTTTGTAGCAAAAGTGCTGGACGTCCCGTCATGCCACTATTAATGATATAATCCGTCGGGCCTTCAGCTCGGCAAATATGCCAGCCGTTTTAGAGCCTAATGGCCTTATGCGCGACGATGGTAAAAGGCCCGACGGAATGACTCTGGTGCCTTGGAGGATGGGACGGCCTTTGGTGTGGGACGCTACGTGCGTCGACACCCTCGCGCCGTCTCATCTTTCCGGGACTCAGGGTATGCCATGGCGGCTGAATCCGCGGAGAATCTCAAGAGGCGCAAATATAATACCCTTGATAGTGGTTATGTATTTGTGCCTTTTGGTGTCGAAACATTGGGGCCGTGGGGACCGGGAGCCAAATTAATTTATAAATACCTCGCAGCGGCCCTCTTAAGTGCGGCACGTTCTCCGAGTGCTGGTTTCTACTTTGCACAGCAGGTAAGCATTGCCATTCAACGTGGTAATGCTGCCAGCATTCTGGGAACCTTGCCAAGTAGAATAGATTTAGAATAGTAGTATATAAGTTAGTTTTATTTGTTACTTTTAGTTTGTATTTTATTCATGTTTGTTAATTATAACACCACGTTATACACAATTAAATATGATAAATATTTTACCCGTACCATTTATGACGTAACTACCTTTAACGTATCTACGCACAGTGTGGGATTTGACCTTAGTTGCGGTCGACCTTGTTTTATGTAATTTTTCTAGAGATACATTTCAAACAAAACTCCTATTAAAACTCCCCTGATTTTATCTATTAAAGTTTAAGAGAAATTTAGAAAATCGAGAAAAATCCAAAAAACCATAGAAACACATTAACTCGTTTTCTGATATTGTTTTTTTTTTGCTGGATTTTCATGGCTTGATGGGAAACTACTAAGAGTATCACTATATCCACTTAACTTTAAATAATTCCGCTTTTCCAGGCGACAACGTTTTTTTTTCTTGATTTCGTTATTATTTTTTTTCTTCTACATCTTTTCACCGTAGCATTTATTTTTAGTGCTAAGATGTCACTTATAGTAATAGGTACTAGCACAAAAAAAATCAGATGCTACGATTGTAGTTTTATGTTAAGGTTGTCAATCAACGTAGCCTTCCTGTTTGTAACATGCAATATTTCACACGCAATTTGCTCATCGTGACTTATCAGGCGTTCTAGGTATGTGTAGAGAATGTAAGTATATCATTTTTAGGGTTCCGTACCTTATCAAAAAGACCTAGTACGTTCTGTGCCTGGGCGATAATTTGCTAATAAATATCAAGTTGCAAATAGGTACATCCTTGCAGGACGTTCACAGTATGTTTTGTACCAAAACATCTTCGTTTGGTATGTCGTAGTATAGATAGAACATTTTAGTGATGTTAACGGTAATGTGAAACAATATATTATAATACAACCCCATGATGAGGATACATAGACTTTTTGAAATCGTAAGCATCTAATATTATAAACACCACTATATATTTTACTTACTTCTTGAAAACCCTATTATCCATAGAATTTAAAAAAAAACATAGAAACGTAGTATCTCTGAGATCTCGCAAGATAAAAAATCACATTTTCTGCATTCTAAAGGTACGTTGTTATACTATATTTTATTGGTAAAAAAAAATGCTACCATTGTGTAGGTAATTTAATAAAGATTTTTTTTTTAAATTCACTAAATAATTAGTTTTTCGGTTTTTGGAACAGTTAGAGACTTGAAATGTTCACATATAAATACTTTTTAAACAGACAATAGATGAATATTTTTAACAAAGGGAAGTTCTACTTTTTTAGGGAAATATAAATAAAAACATTTTTCATGAAGTTCACTGAACTTACAAAAAAAAAACGATATCTTCGAAAGTAAGTTAAATATCATCGCGGTGATTTTTAGTATGCTTTATCATGCTTAAACCTTTAAGAATCGAAAATAAAACGAGGATGACCGCATCTAAGGTCAAATCTCACACTGTGCTACGTTACGTCCAAATCATCATCGCCATTATTTATTTATTTATTTAAAACTTTGGCATTAACTACTAAAAGGCATTAAGTCCGCCTATGTACTATACATAGACGGACTTAATGCCTAAGGCATTCTCTCCCAGTCAACCATTGGGTGGTGCAGAATGAAAGTGGTAGGTGCACAGAAATAGAAATGTAGTAGGGAAAATAAATACCTCTTAGGTAAATAATAATACACACTATACTAAATATATATATATTAGAGATGGGCCGACTATAGTATTGCCGACTAATCGGTATTCAAAATGCCGATTAGTCGGCCGACTAATCGGCAATGCCTATCATTCTAATACCTACTTGTCGCAGGTGTTTGGGCTTTTTCGTCATTACTCGGCTTAGTCATCGCGCGGCCGCTGAGCTTAATTACTGACTGATTAATACGTTCCTATGTTGTAAAGACTGTAACTTTAGATAACTACTCTAAGTAATGTTTAGAAATTATAAAACAAGTACAAATTATTTGTTTTATTTCATTTGTTATGTGCCGATCATAATCGGCATAATTTGCCGAATAGTCGCCGACTAGTCGCCGACTACAAACGGTGCCGAATAGTCGGCTTTCCCGACTAGTCGGCGGCTAGTCGGCCCATCCCTAATATATATAAATAAAAATAAATAATAAATAAGCCATGAAAGTTGTGACGACCCTGCTAAATTTTTCATTAAATGTTCACGTATTTTATTTTTGAAAGATAAACGATTCTTAGCCATCCTGACTCCATGGCAGCGCATTCCATTATCTGCCCGTATAACGTCCACGGCTGTACATGGGCCTTCCTCGAAGGGGATGTTGCCTTACACGTCACCACACTTAGCAGGAGGATGGCCCGCACTATTAAGTATATTAACAGTTGGACGCTGTTGCCCGTTACTTCGTACACTAGTGTCATAGATGATGTTTTGACAATCGGGACCAAGGGCTTAACACTCAACTAACCAGACTAGTAAAACAAAAGTTTTGAATTTAAATAAATATGTTTTTGTTCGTAGCGGGACCCGAAACATTATCTCCAACATTCAAGGCTATACTGCTACACTTCGGGTGAACGTAAAAAATATTTTCACATCTTTTTTAATTTTGGGACGCAGCGGCGCCCAATTATGGCAACATTTACGCGGACGATTCAACTAGACTTAGCATTGATGCGACGATAGCGACGCGGCGGCAACCCTGCGAATAAATCAATTTCACTTGTCGCTCCTGTATGTACTGCGGCGGCCGATATATTTTTGGATAGGTTTGTTTTCGCGAAGTCACCCTCACCTCGCCTTTATAATGCGGCTTCGGTCATAGGTATAGGTACACATAAACAGGATACGACCCAGACAGAAAATCGTCGAACGCAGGGGTAAGAAATTTGACGCAGAAAAGTGGAAACGATGTAAATTTTCTTATACGTAAGAGTACCTATTTAGCTTTGTGTGCGAAATACGAGTCGATGCGGTAAAAGTTTTAATACAGTAGGTTATATTGGTTTTTCCACCGGATTTATTCATTTTGTTGCGTTTTTTATAAAATCGATAATTTGATCAACTGATTGTAGAATGAATGGTTCATTCATTAGCTTGAATACCTATATTTTCCGTTAGTAGGTACAGGATATTTGTTTAATTGTATTCTTGATAATTTTAACATCATTTTAAATACCCCTGTAATCACTTTTTATATGAGGAAAGTCTACGTTATTTAGCCGTTATAGCTGTCTGTGTTACTCCTGGCTGGCTGGCTGTCTATTGGTGAAAATGAGATTGGTTTCGAAATGCAAAAAAACAATCAAGTACTTCTTTTTTACAATACAGCAATATCCCACTTTACGCGAGAGATGCGTTCCAGGGAAAACAGCATAATGCGAATTTCGCGTATATCGGGGTCATGTTATAACGTACCAAATTTAGAATCAAACCGCTTTTATTAGAAAATTGATTACATTTACACACATTTCACAATAAATGACAATCAAACCGCATGTTAAAAGAAATTTTAGCATTTTACATTAAAAAAATACATAATAAAGTGCATTTTGTGTGTGTGTGTGTGTGTGTGTGTGTTAATAACCAATCAGATATCAATTCAGTGAACAATAGCGCACTCGCATAAAGCGGGGACAACTTAGCGCGAAAAATTAAAAAAAACCGCCTTATAGCGAATCCGCGTTATACGGGGTCGCGTTAGGTTAGGTATTAGTAAGTGTATAGAATAACTCTGTACAGAACAAAATAATAAACTTTATATATAAAGTATTTTAGTGCTTAGATAGTAGGTATATGTAGATTTTAATTATATTTTGATCGCTTTTAATAAATTGATATAATATATGACATTAATTTATGGTATACCTATTTGGGATTGCCAACTTTTTTTTTATAAGAAAAAAGTATATTTAGGTCTGAGAAGAATATTGACCAGTATTAAAAAAATTAAGAGTGCACACTTGATTTCTTTAATATTTGACATAAAACATTTAAAAAGTTGGGTCAGCGTCTCAGTCCAATACTTATTATAGTGTTGAGCATTTTGATGCTCAAAACAGTATTTTGTACACTTTATGTTGGTTCAAGAGTAAAAAGTATAATGTAGTGAAAAACAATATAATACTGTTTTTAACAGTATAGTTGGCAACGCTAGGTATACTAGCTGTCTCCCCCTGGCCCGCCGTGTTCAGGGTTGGAGTGTCCTTGAGGATGTGGAGACTTTGTCCGATCACCGATATATCGGTTTCGGACTCTCCACATCCTCCGCGGTTCTGACCGCCCGCCCTGCGCCGCCTCCCAGGATGGAGCGTCGGCGATGGGCGCTGAGGCAGCTCGACCAGGAGCTGCTGAAGGAGGCAGCCCTGGTCCAGGCGTGGGTCGCGGGGCCTTGTAATCCCGACTCCGATGTGGACGCTGTCGTGGGGGGACTCGATGGGGCCATGGTAAGCGTCTGTGACGCATCCATGCCCCGGGTCCGCGCGTGTCCACCGAAGCGACGGGTGTACTGGTGGAGCGCCGCCATTGCGCAGTTGCGCACACAGTGCACTGCGATGCGGCGCGTGTACACCCGGTCGAACCGTCGGAGACCTCGGGACGAGGCCCGTGTTGCCGCGGCCTACGCCGACTACAGGGAGAGTCGGCGTCAGCTGGGTGTGGCCATTGCACAGGCGAAGGATGATGGCTGGGCGAATACGCTGGAGGCCCTCGATAGAGATCCGTGGGGACGACCCTATAAAGGGGTGCGTAATAAAATGCGCCCTTGGGCGCCCCCGGTGACGGAGAACCTCCAGCCAGAGCTCCTCCAATCTGTTGTAGAGGAGCTCTTCCCCAGCCAGGAGGAATATTCGCCGCCAACTATGGCCTCGCCAGCTGACGACGTGATGGCGTGACGCCTGGACGCGTCTGGGCACTCGCCATGGAGCCAGCAAACATATAGTTAATGTACAAAACAATAAGACGCCTTGCATGTTCTGCCGAACAAGTCGCCACCTCAGCATTTAATTATGTGTTGAATTTTCAAAACCAGCTTTTATTAGGCTTTTTTTTAGGGTACAATTTAAATGCTTACCAAAATAAATTTTAGACTCTAAGACTTAGTACCAAGTAAGATAAGTTAACTTAAAATAAAATAAACTCACTCTATACAGAGGTGCCTAAAAATAACATTTTAAGTTCCAAAATAAATATAAACTTATTAGAATAATTGTATGTGTTGTATTTATATTATTTTTGCCTAGCAAAATGGATAAATGCTCGCCAAATCTTGTTTCCCTGAAATAGTAACATTTAATACTGAAAATTTCAGTTAAAAAGTTCGTTTGGTATTCGCGGCAGCGGCCGGCGATTGCCAGAACCGAATTGTGGGCAAATGACTTTTTGCCTCAGCAAAACTGACTAAATTGAAAGTCGTGAAATAAAAGATTGGTAACATCTATGTGGTGATATGATAAAATAGAAGTCTGAAATTAACTTTAAAGGCATTTATGAATCTTTATGGCATAGAAACAAAAGAAAAATAGGTTCATTTCTACAGCACTTTAAGAAACACAATTTGGTGAGCATTAATCCATTTTGGCAGATATTTCGAATTTTCTGGTAGGCTTTCAAACACAAACCTTTTTTTATAAGTTGCCCTTAATTATCGAAAAAACATATCATTGTATAAATTTTTTTATTACTAACAAATATTTTATGTGTATATCATAGATTGACATGCCCAGAATATTTGAAAGTAGCAGAGCAGAGTATATACTATTGTATATATTCATAATTAAAATCAAACAAAGATGCAGCATTATGATAAGCTTCAATGACATTATTACCAGCTGAAAGATCCAGGTCCTTACATAAACATTTTAATGTAAAATTGAGCATATGTGCCATCAAGAATACCTAGAAACAAATATAAATAGTACTAGTACTTACCAACTAGAGTTGCTTTTCTGTGTGTGTTTAAATCATGCAGTAGATGAGCCAGCAAAGTAGGTAGTTTGCTGGAACTGCTTGAAACAAATCGTGTTTCTTCTTCCATTATTGTCTGTCAATAATAAAAAAAACACCATTAATTACGATGATTATAAAGTAAAAGTAATGACTAACAGTAAAATTTCATTTATTCAAATGTCTCTATTATTTTTGATTAATTGTATAACAATGTTAATATCTAGCGGGTAACATAAAAATATTTTATAACTATAAAGTGTTTTGAGTTCAAATATAATATATAATAGAATACTTTTTTCATAATTATACATTGAATTTTTTTAGAGAATAAAAGGTCAAAAACTTTTATTCTCTTAAGAAATAAAAACTTTATAAATTTGTTGAAAAGATGAATATGGGTGTATTTTTTTGTGATGTAGTTTCATACGAGCTAAATTTTGTTGATTATACTACACCAACCGATTATCTAAACATACCAAATGTTCTCCAAGTTTTTTGACAACGGGTTCATATTGGACAGTTTTTGACCAACTGTCACAAACAAAGCAGAGATTGAATAGGTACACATTTCTCTCATATCGTGGATTATCTATTCTTATTGGGTAGCCAACTATTTTGTGACCAAGTGCATTTCTGTAAAAAAACATGTTATATAAATATTATGCAGCTATTTGTGAGCTAATGATAAAAGTAAAAAAAGTGTTTTTTTAAATTATATAGCGAATTAAAAAAAAAAAAATTATGTGGACCTAAAAACAAACAGATTGCAAAACTAAACATTATTTATACCCATATGTTGTTTTAATATAGTAACAATTATTAATTTAACCAATTAATAATGGCAGATATACTTAGAACTCAAAACTCAACTAAACTTGCTTGATAACTAAATATATAATTAAAAATGTGTCTAAAATATTTTTTTAAAAACCTAGAAAATATTAAATACTTACATAGTCATAGTACACTTCTGTATTTGTGGTTTAGGAATTATATAAGCACTGATAGAATCAAATACTTCTTTGGATATGTAGTCTTCAGGAAACTAAAACAAAATGTAATTTTGTACAAAATAATTTGAACAGCAGACATGTAAACTTCACAAGGAGCAGTATGCAACTGAGCCCCATGCTAGGGTCCAGCCTCCATGTATAATACTAAATGTATATGCGTGCATCCCCCTGTCTAGACGAAACGACAGATATACCTACAACTAGGGCCCTCCCCTAGACACACACATGCATATGTACAGGTAGATAGCTACCAACCTTTAGATCAATAATCCACAGATAAACTTCATATACTCTATGTGAATATATATAAATGCACGGATGCGCATTCTCAATATATGTACATATATTTACAGATATTTCCTTCAATACTGCTCATGACACGAAAATCTGTTTTACCTGAAATGAAGGTTGGTTCATTACCTGACACGAAATCTTAGGACCGGCAACGGGGTGGAATTCGCCGAGAAATATGCATCGAATGGGTCCTTCTCGTCCACAACCTTCGTAATAACGCGTTTCCATCATTTTAGAAGACATTAAGCCTATTTTACCGTTTGCACCGTCCTCATAGCCTAGCTGGCTCAACACGTTTAAACGTGGTTCCACTTGCATTTGATATTCTTTAACGTTGCATCATAACAGTAAAATAATATTTCAAAAACAACCCGCACGAATTACTTGTAAATAAATAAAATCGCGCTTTATTTTATTTATAAACGTGTGTTTTGGTTGACATTTAGATTAGATGACATCGATTTGAACGAATGAATGGAAGAATACGGGAAGAATGAACGAAATAACAGTGTGAGCAGTCAGTAATATTCTGAAAATAAATTATACTTTAAAATCCGCCTTTTTTTGTAAGTTATACGATTCCAATTCATAATAAATGTATACCTTAATTTTCCAAATTTAATCATTAAAAGGTTTAAAATACGTAAACCCTAAATTTTGAACAAACTGGTTGGTATCAATATTTGCCACAAGATGGCAGTAGTAGTATGATATTATTGAACCCGTATTTATATAATTTTATTTCAGGGTGTATTAATATGTCTTCTTACATGAATGTATATAGATGTGAAGAATTAACAATTAATACATTTGAAAGAGCAGAAACCTATATATTTGATCAAAACAATGGCATAACTCATAGTTTAGAGCCAAATTTGTTTTGTTATTATGACAAAAAACTATAAAAGATTGCAGGTAGCTAGGTAGGTGCTTAAAGATTAGGTAAGCCATGCATAAGCTTAAAACATTTTTCTAAACATACAATGAGATTATTGAAATATTATAAGCATATTACAATATTATTGTTTTAAATGACGAAATAAATTCTTCATTTCCTTCTTACAATCACTGCCTAATATATTTTATTGATTTAGTTACCATTATGAGTGTTAATAAAACTGGCATATAATTATAGTTCCTTTACAAATATACACAGAGCAAATTTATAAAACAGGTGGCATTCCAATTATTTGAACCAGAAGCGTACCGGGCGGCTTTGGAGGCGGTCGCGTCCCGCAGTGTTGATAGCGTTGATAGGTATCAGTCTGTAGTGATGTCGAGCCATAACACGCGCTATTTCCACGGATCACAGAGAGGACAATCGAGGAGACAAAGGAGGGGACAATCGAGGGGACGGGGTTTTGTGCCTAGAGGGCCGCGTCCTACTGTATCACAACCCACGATATTTTGGCCACAAACTGTTAGTGTAACACAGAATTATCAATATACAACAAGTAACATACCAAATGTACAACAAGTACCGAGCAACATACCAAATATACAACAAGTACCAATCCAAGGTTATACAAGATATGGTCAAGCTACGTACATAGCGTACACTAGGCCAGTACTGCCGACGCCGATGCTACCCTCGATGCCACCCTCGATGCCACCTCCGAATCTGAATGAATTCTCGTCGATTTCAAGAAGAGAACCGAACGAACAATCTACAACACATCGCAGACCGGGGTATAATAAGCTGTTTGATAATGTGAAACAATCTCCACTCGTACTGCCCGAGTTTCGAATATCACCTCGAGATTTTCCAGCGCTACCGAGTAAGAAAAACCGTGCCAATAACGGACCACCGATGTTTACGACACCACCCTCGTCCCCAGCACCCGGTCCATCAGGTATCACACCGGTAACAAGAACCGCAACATATGTTGATAAGTTGATTGCTCCAAAACCACCACCGACAAATAAAACAATTAAAAGCGCTCCTAACTCGACGTTACAAAATGAATTCGGCCTCTTAGGTCTATTGAATTTGCTATTCATATGTGTGAGAAATCCTTATTTCAAAACCCTAAGAATGGGTGATGATTTGGGCCCCTTAGGGCTTGATTTAATTTCAAATGGCGATTTCGTGGAGAGATTTGGGGGGCCATTTGCGTTGCGGCCCGCGAGGCCACACGAGATTGATTATAATGTGCCTGACGAATATAGATTTAACAATGCAGTGAGAGATAAGTTACCACAGTTACACTTACACAAATTTAAAGATGAGGTATTGTTCTTTGTGTTTTATACATTCGGTGGAAATGTACAACAAATGGCTGCAGCAGCGGAACTATTTAAACGCGGATGGCGTTTTCATATAGAATACAAAGTATGGATAGCGCGAACCCCAGGTCCAAGTTCGTCGGAAGCATCCACTTCTTCGGCAACCGATGTATATTTGATGTTTAACCCACTAATATGGAGAAAGGTATCACAAACAACTGTGCCCGACTTTACCAAATTCGAACACTGCCCAGAAATGCCACCTTATCTGACATATCCACTGAAATGTCCGGGGAAATTATCAGATGACACAAATCTGTAATCACGTTAAGGTAAGAAGTCTGAAATGTTTGGTTAGCAGTGTAGTAGTAACTTAAAAAAAAGAGTTGGTGTTATATTTTTAATATCCAAGTATAAAATACAATAGGTACCTACCTCTTTTTTGAAGTTATTATGCCATTAGTATACCTACCTAATTTAAAAGCAGCCGTTAGAACATAATTTTGCAAAATATATATAAGTTTTCTTTGAGTAGTTTCATTTGAGTATTTTTAGCAACTATATATAACTAAGAGAGCGCAAGACTGTAAGATCCACTAAGTTTTACACATATGTATACAATTTTATCATCGATAAAAAAACCAAATTATTTATATTAGTTGTTAGTTTAGTATATAACTAGTATTATTTTCACATTTGCTTACTTAACAAGGTACCTAGAGTTTTGGTAGATATTGTATGATAAGTTTTTACTGCTATTACAGCAGTAAATGGTAGGCTCCTGTGTAAAATCTCATGGCATTATTACCTACCGCTGCATAGTGTAAAATTTGCCCTCAAAAATGGTCATTTTGGTTCAGGTCTTAACAATCTAAATGCATGACTAGAACCCCCTCGTGCTAATTCCTAATATTCTTTGAGAAAAATGGGTTGAAAAACAAAACAGAAAAATTAACAACTAATATCAAATCTAATTTCACATCAAAAACATACATGAAAACGCTTTGACTTAATTAGATCGGTTATGTGATCACGTGAAATGGAGTTAGCTGCAATTTTCACCAGAAAATCATTAATACCATGGGGTTAATACATACTTTCATATTTCACACAGGGTCGTCACTTGCTTTAACTACCCATGAAAAAGGGTAAAAACTAACATAGCAATACCTAATATTTTGTTATATTATTTTAGTTTTTATTTCTACTGTGCAATTGACCACATTTCAAAATTCGTAACACCCTAAGAGAAAAATATATCTCTATTTCCGAATTCTGATCCCAAAACTATTTATTTGCCGGCATTTATTTGAGAAAAAAATAAAGACTGAAAAATGCGCGATGACGTCATCGTTACTGTCGAACTATTACAGACTGAAATATTACCGTTGCTTATTTAAAATTCAAACCTATTAAAACCTTCTTAAGTTGGCAACACTAATCACAAGCGTTTAACATTAGAAAATGTTAGTTACGTTTTTATTTCCTACACTGACCAAGAAATTTCGTCAAACAATTCAATTCAATTCAATTTTTTAAAAAAATACATGCTATGTTTGTACGAAAAAACTTTTAAACGGATTTGAATTAAAATAGAAAAAATATTCTGGGCAAAATAGAAATAATAAAACATGGTATTCTTTTTACGACATAAAATTAAACGCGCGCGAAGCTACGGGTGTAATATAAATATTATTATCAGTGATCAGAATTTGGTGTTATAATCCTAATATTCACATAACGACAAAATATAAAGTGGTTAGGTACAGCCGGGTAGAAAAGTTTTTTTTTTCTAGAAGCTCACTGATGCGTCCAGTCTATTCAGATTAATAATGGCACATAATGGTAATTAATAAACATAATGGTAATGAGAATAAACACAAATTTTCTATTTTGATATTTCATCATCATCATCAGCCTGTTGACGTCCACTGCTGAACATGCTTAACAGACCTTGGCAAGCCAGGATCCTAGAGGGATTGCCATAATCACCACGCTTGGCAGACGGATTGGTGATCGCAGTAAGATGCAAATGTTGAGCTAATAGATGCTGCTGCCCATCCATCAGCCATATGTCCCTTAGTCGCCTTTTAGGTACGACACCCATGGGAAGACATGGGGTGGTATCTATTTACCAACTAAAAATTAATTCAATCAAAAAATTGGAATTAACAACCCTAGTGGATAAGTTATGGGTAAAAATTGACAAATCATTTTTGTCATTATACTAACGTGACCATGCATACGTCCCAGTTTGGGCGGGAGAGGCCCGGTTTCAGGCAGTCTGTCCCGGTGTCCCCAGCGAAGCCAATATATCCCGGTTTTGCAAGCAGACCCAACGATAGTTTAAAATTTTTTTTTCCTTTCAAAGTATGTGGCCCGACGCCCAACAAAAAATAGGACTTTATAAGTCCCGCCACTACTAACTAAGCTCCTCAGTAGTGGCGGGACTTACAAAATAGTTAAGTTGGCATGACTTAAGTCATGCCAACTTAACTATTTTGTGTTTAGAGCTTTGATTATTTTGTGTTATTATTATATCTTCTATAATAAAATATTTGTAAAACACTAAAAACTTTTTTTTATTATATATTTCCGCAGATGGGTCCTGGTCTGACAAAATAAATAAATGGTCACGTTAACTATACCCCGAGGAATAAAGCTTTTTTTCGTGATAGATAATATGATATTAAACTGTTACGACGTAAAATATGCAGAGAAATTAGAGGAAAAAATTAAAGCCAAAATCAAAAAAATGCCCCATTTTTCTCAAAGACCATTGAGAATGGAATGGGAGCAGTGCCGGCGTTAGGGTAGCGCGCGTTGGGCGACTGCCCAACTTATATTTGGCTCAATTCAACTAACATGATAATTCCCAAAATTAACTGAAATGTCATAAAAGTGCCATTTTAACTACAAAGGAATTGGTGGAAGAATTAGAAATTGAACCTGTTCTTACAGCCACCACAAGAATTCGATGTGTTAAGCGTCAAGCTGGTGAAACTACCTGCAATGAGGCTTCTTCTGTTCTCCAGAAAAATAAATTGGGGTTGAATTTTTCAATCAAGGAAACATTTGAATATTAAAACGGGTACTCTGAATCATGGTCTTTTTTGTACAATATAAAACAGATTCCAGAAAAACCTGACTTTGTAAAACTTTCTCCATCTCCAATTAAAATTAACTGTGGACTATAAATCAGATGGTTGTATGTTGTGTGATGAAATCAAAAGTCTGATATATTTTCTGCATGATAAGAATGTGGCTACTCCTGTTTTTGTTTTAAATTTTATCAAAGTTCTTAACATACAAGATATATATACAAAAGTATGGATAGCATTTCGAATTTCACTAAACGTACATATCAGTAACAATTGCTAGTGGGGAGAGGAGGTTTTCGAATGTTTATGTAATTGTATTGCTGTTAGGGGGCGACAAAAAACTCTCGCCCAAAGTTCTTAAACCGGCCCTGTGCGGGAGTTCTAGTCATGCATTTAGATCGCTAAGAAGCATGATTGTTTAGAGGGCAAATTTCATACTGTGTGCTGATAAAATAGAATACTTACCTATCTTATTTTAACCCAAAGGCAGTTCGTAAAGAATAAAAAAAAATATTATTATACGATACCCACCTAAACAGTAGATACATACCGTATGATACGGCCACTTCAATTTAATTTTTTTTTTGATAAACACACTTTAACTAAAATCTAATTTATTTTAAAATTGTTTGCCTCATATAAGTAAGTACCTATATAATTTGTATACTGACCAGTGTATGACTGATTGATAAGTTAGTATTACTAAGTATACTTTAACTGAACTCAAGCCTATTTTGCTATACATTTTTAGTTATGGTTTTAAAGAAAGCATAACTGAATGCTTTCGGCCTTTGACTGAAATGAAATATTGTATGCACCTACTTAAGTATTATTATTGACAAGTAATACCACTATATAATAATTTTAATATTATTGCCAGAGGCAATTTTGTGATGTATACTTAATGTACCTACTTAATTTTGATAATAAGTGTATCTGAATATATTTATGCTCTATCAAACGAAATTGTGATATTTGTAATGCATTATTATCTTACTGTATAAACAGATTTATGATCTAATCAGTTCATTGTAAGTTTTTGGTTTCTAAACTGTAACGACTACCTTATTATCGATACTGATAATATTCTCATTTTCAGTTTAGAAATTAAAGATAAAATAATTTTCTTTTCATAATTATGAATTTATACAAAAAAAACTTTAAATGCCGTAATTTTAATTGTTTAATTCTGGATAAGGCCTTGGTACCTCGTTAGACAATATAAATCTAAATAGTCCAGTCAATATAGACCAAATAAAAATAAATGAGAGTGAAGGTGCATAAAATCACAAAAAGCTGAAAATCAGTAAAATTGGTCAAATAAATAAAATTTTAAAGTTCATCATTCCCGTGTATGGAAAAAATACTCGAAAACAAAGTAAAAAAAAAATGAGTTTTCGCAATTTTCAGCAAAACGGTAAGTTTTATCACAAAAGTATCCGGACTAAAATTGTAGATCATAAAGTTATCTATAAAAATGTATCAATACTTTTTTCCTACGAGCCACCGTTTCTGTGATAATAATATACCTAACGATTCAAAAAGTTGCAAAAGTTGTTATCGTCATAATATGCATGAGTACGCCACGTCCTTAGAGCTTACCTGTTAACACAACTTTTTTATAATAAAACTTAACGTTTTGTAGACAATTGCGAAAACTCATGTTTTTACTTTGATTTCGAGTATTTTTTTCCATACACGGGAATGATGAACTTTAACATTTTATTTATTTGAACAATTTTACTGATTTTCAGCTTATTGTGATTTTATGCACCTTCACTCTCATTTATTTTTTCTTTACTTTTGACCTCGAGAATTTTTTTTTTCCATACATGGGAACGATGGGGAACTTTTAAATTTTATGTATAATTATGTCTTGAACAATTTTACTGATTTTCAGCTTGTTGCGATTTGATGTACTATAATTTTTTGGTCTAGATTGAATGGACTATTTAGATTATTATAGTCTAACTAGGTATAGGTATGCCTAAATTAACGACTTCATTTAGGTATATGTATATTCATATACCTATGAAATGGAAAATTGATGATTAACGCTAAGGACTCACGGAGCGGTTTGCAACCGCGCCCGCCGCGGGTGTAAAACGCGTCGTGAATTGTGCTCTTAATTTTTGAATATAAATCTGCATCCTACAGAAGCTGCGGGCCCGCAATAGCGGCGGGCGCAGGTAAAAACCGCTGCGTGAGATCATGGCCTAAGACTTTAAATAAAAATGAACTCGGTCAAAAGTTTATTTACCTACCTGATATTTAATTTAAGATGTTTTAAATAGATAGGTATCAAATATCTACATTTGAAAATTCGAGCGGAAAAAAAGGACTTCCTATTTATTTCATATTATTTTTTTAAAGAAAGCCTTGTATATATATTTAATTTGTTAAGATCCTACACAGTTAAGAATAAATTATATATTTCATGAAAATTAACTTCCTTTGTTTTAAGTAATATATAAATTTAAAAAAAACATAAAACAATAACAGTCCACGTATATAGATATACAAAAGATCAGTTTACTTACATATCGATTAATATGCTCTGAATTTTATATAAAAGTGTTAAAGCGGGAACAGTTGTAATATTTGGACCCAATGACTAACTATAAGTACGGTAACTTAATTTAAATTTCAGTAAAAAACACTATTTAAAAGTAACTAATCTGACTATTCACAAATTTTATTCTAATATTTTTGGAATAAAAAAAGATTTATTAAGTAGGTATTTGTAGTCATTTTCTCTAGGGGTATACTTACAATCAACGGATTTTTACGGTATTAATGTGACATTCAATAAAGTATTGAAGAGAAAACAATCAGGTTGTTTTTCAGCAGGAATTTTATGTTTAGCGTATACTTATTTATATTATTGACAATATTTATTTCATAATATTAGTATTATATTCTATATACTACTACTTGTACCTAACCTAATTAATGCTATCTTCTATCGAACTTATTCCAACAGGTCCAGGGTAATTGTACTTATAGCGAAAGTATATTATTTGGTCCCTAATTCCTTATTTGTGTCCATTAATTATTGGGCTGTGAGGTTTAGTAAGTTAAGTTATATTATTATATGATGATGATGATGATTATATAAAATTTTAATAATTCCCATAACGAGCCAGTTTACCAAATTATATACAAAATAATTAAGAAATTAATTTTAATTATAGGTACCTTGATGATTAAAAATAATATATAAGTTGAATGTTTATATTTAATCTTACTTATAAGTTTTAGTATACGTTTTCATTATAATTATATTTGATCTTTTAGTGCTAAGTTGTGCCTAAAATATTATTTAATATATTAAGAATATTTGATTGTGTTAAATGTTATTACGACAGACTGCAATTCCTTGCCAAAGAATCAAATTCAAATTCTAGTTACCTATTTAGACATAAAACGTCACACATGTTATAAAATATTTTCTCAATACTTTGCCAACTTTATTTCAAAAATAGTGTTTTGGATACGTTTGAGTTATAAAAAATATTATATTATTGGTATATAATACCAAAAACTGTCCATTGCTATGCTTTTCTTTGATACACATTAATATAATTCTTTTGAGTTACCTACTATGAACTATTTATCACACTAGTGAACATACACTTTTTGATCTCATAATAATCGCATAAGTATACCTATTTATAAGCTTACTATGTAACAAAAATATTTGAGCCATGTTATAGTACAAGAATGAATACAACAATATGTAAATAATAAAAACAGATAATTACACATAATTAAGTAAGACTTTGTAATCTTATCGACATAAGCTGTAAGTCATTATAATAATAGGTATTTAACATATAGTTGATATCCCTAATACTATGTAAAAACAATGTAGTCAAAAAGTAAAAAAAAATAAAAGTAAAATAATAAATAGGTGTCATATATTAAACATAAAAATTTAATTACTTTTATGTAATCATGTATTTGTATTGATAATCTATACTGTATAACCATTTAAATGTAACTAACAATAAATATAATAATAATAAATAAGCAACGTTGTTTAAATTATCTGTATTCCTATAATAGGTACCTACAATAAATGAATGCAAGTAGAATGTTAGAAATATTCTAGTTGCATTAAATTTAACTTTTGTTTTCTATATTATGATACAATTTTATTCATAGATTTTATTAGATTACTTAAATGTAGATATTTTGTTTTTTTGCAATTAATAATATTGCACAAAAAATAAATACATATTACAGTAAAAACCAGGTCAAGTGGAATTGAAAACTGACTTAAAATTCTAAATGCCATCATCCTCATTTCCTGTCTGCTTGCTGAGCTCCAAACTCCACAGGCGGTGACAGAGAGCGCTCCCTATGGGCAGCAGGTTATTAAGTTTGCATTTTTTAAACCATTTAATAACACTGGAGCCCTGCTCTAACCTACCTGGTGAAATAGAATCCATGTCCTTTGGAAAAAGAACTAATATGTTAAATGCTAATACCTAATTATTTATAACATACTGACACAATAAAGACAAGAGAAGAGTATAAATACGAAACGGATTGACACATAGGAGCGGTAGTTATAGCAATTTTGTGTTTGCTAAGCAGTAAGGCTAAGCGGTCAGTAGTATGCGATGAAACTTTGTATGATTTTGTCTTATGTTTGCATTATAGGACCTGGCCCTTGAAAAAATCACAAGAATACAATACGGTAATAGAAGAGACTTTTTGATTTACTCTGAAAGAGTAACGTCTCGTACAAAAATATTTAATGAATTGGGATGAAATTTGTCAGCGCTGTTAGATTTTAAGATTTTATTTACCAACTAGGTACTAATTATAATAATGTATTTTAAAGATAAAATATACATATCTAGGTATTTTGAATATCAGCGCTGTTGTATTTGTCAGTGCAGCGTGTTTCAAAAAATCTTTATTCGGCCCCATAGATTTGGGATAATTACAGTCGGTCTAGCCCCCTCACCGGTTGCATAGCGACGCAGCAAGGGTAAAAGAATCTATAGCCACTTACTTAGTGTTTAATAGACGGGAAAACGGTGCAGGAGGGTTCCCAGTCTGTATAGACACAACAACAAACAGTGTTCGAAATCTGATCATAATTGAAAAAAGTATTCGCCTTTAACTCCTTCTTAATATAAGCTATGTGTTCGAAATTTCATACAATTTTCAGTCAGGGCAATTTTCGTAAAATTTGAAACCACGTTTATGGTTCACGTATATGTTATGTAGATAATACGAATAACTGAAATTCAGTACTATGAGAACATTAAAAACAGCAACAAATTATATGTTTGTTGTTGTTTGTATTCTGTCAATAATAAGTACACCTGTACACGCGAGGACCTACGCAACGCTACTGATAATGCTGTGTCAGTGGCCGAGTACCGGTCTTCTCAAATTTCGATCGAACCCCAGGTCGACACGAAAAGAAGAAGAATAATAAGTAATATGTACAAACCATGCAAGCAGTTTCAGAATTTCAAGAAATTAGCATATACCTATCTAATGATATACAAATACCAATGCATATTAATGTCATAAATGTTAGAGTGAGAATGAGAATGTCATTTCCATAAAAGTTAGTAAGAAGCCGAAAGACAAAGTTTTTCGCAAGGCACAACTGTGATGCAACAGGAAACCAGACAACCCAACCTAAGTAAGTATATTTCACAATATACTTACTTAGGTATATGTGCAGAAACAAATCAAAATTCCAACTGAAAATCTATAACACATATTAAACAAAAAAAAACAAAATCTATAACATATATTAACTTGTAAATATAGACTGGTTCTTTCAGTTGATAATTATCGAATTCGAGATCACCACCAGTTAAAAAAAAATTATAAACTAAATTCCCGCGCGCGGTTCCACCCGCGTAACTCCCGTTCCCGTGAGAACTTTATAATTAAATATAGCCTACGTCACTCAGAGTGAATGTAGGTTTCCAATGAAGAAAGAATTTTTGAAATCGGCACAGTAGCTTTGAGTTTATTCATTACAAACATACACACAAAAATACAAATCTTTCCACTTTATAATATAAGTATAGATGTGTCATTCGATAAATAATGGTTTTTAAAAGATTTAAAGCACCCCAAAAAGATTTAGAAATACAAAGTTATAAACCTTTTATTTTACAAAAAAAAATAAACAAAATAAGTAACTTACCTTATATTTAGTATATATAAAAATACTTTACAAACTTGCTTTCTTGCCTTTATGTTTGCAAAATATGCTAAAAACGTCTATCTGAATCAACGCTCTGCATTTGACGACGATGAGATAGCCAAACGCCTAACCGATATGCGACAGTCTGGATACCCAATGTTTGCCTACCTGTAGATAAGTTCACCTCGCAGAAAGAGCAGCAAGTTCTTACTCGCTCTACGTGTTCGTATCGCTGGCGAGCCCCCCTCCGATGAGCCGTCCTAGAAGCTTACAGTTGTGTGTGGAGACTATTTTATCCAAGTCGCCGTATAAGATTGTGTCCGCCACAGCTTCCCAAACCAAGTTTAATCTAGATTAAGTTGCACAATTGCAAAAAAACTCCATTAATAGTCTAAAAGTCATAGTTCACCATTTATCACACTCCCTAGAACCAAGGAGCGCAGCCCAGCAGGTTGTTTATGTAGGCTGGAGTTCCGCTCGCCTTTGTGCCCGTTGAAGTAGCAAAGGCATCGGGGCTAACTACAAATGTCCATCCGAAAAGAAAACCTTTATCCCATTTAATAAAGTTGGAGCCATGTTGGCCTTTACATAATTATAATATGTCCGACTGAAAAATTGACTTTCGTCAATATGCCGATGTGAAATATGATATCATTATCGTAGTCATACTTAAGCCTTGAATATTATGGCATCTTCCGCTAGAACGGCTGCCCCCTATGACGTACCTTGTGATGAAAACTCAATACAAAGAGCCTTTTGATTTATTTTTTTATTCAATTTCCTCAATGACATATCTTTTTGAGTTGACTTAAAAACTTGTTTATTTGCACATTCAAGATATACACTGACTATATTCAATATACTTTCCAACTTGAGATCTTCAACAGCTTCTGCGATATATTACAGATCATGAAGATATCCGTCACTTACTATATTTGACCCAAAAAAGGTCAAATTTCTGCTCCATATTTCGCTTTCAATTCAATATCAACGTTTAACTTCAGAAACATTATAGATAATCATATGGTTATAGTGTTTGCAGCCGAATTAACCGCAATTATTACTTAGCTACCTAAAAAGTATAGCTGTGACCTAGAAGCCAAGTGACAAACGCAAACTGCCCATGAACCAGGAAGTTTCCCTCAAGGTCAAAGTCAGACATGCGCGCTAAGCATCCCAGGGAAGTGATATAACCTTGTCGAGGGGTGGTGAGGCCACAAATGTTCACGACGATTCATTGTATAGAAGTGACGCCTTGTCTATTACACAGTTACAGTTATCTGTGAAAAGAATTCGAATATTTCAACATAACTGCATTAAAAGTTAAAACGGTGTGTTTATATTTGTGCCCTTTAAACTTAAGTGTAAATCATTTAGCAATAGTCAAGATTCGGGATTAAATAAAGGTTATATGAAAGCCAGTAATGCCAAAATAATTTGAGACAAATGTTTATACCTCCGCTCAATGTTACGTCGTCGCGATGCCCACCCCTAAAACTTGCAGAGATTTCCATGTCCTATGCCTACTAAAAGAAAGAAACACCATCCGTATTCACCATGTTCTTAAAAATGAGAAAAACTACTCCCACCGGATGATTGGCATATTGAAGTCTAAAATTACTGATACTAATATTAGTGGAAAAATAAATAAGAATAATTAAATAACAAAATAGAAAGTAAATTATTAGTGATGAGCTGTTCAGTGGTAGAAGCGACAAGTTCTTCGAACTCCGAGGACGATCTCTACACGTAAGTATTACTTTTTCCGTAATTTAGTTTGTGAAAAACCTTAAGGGATTAGTAACATCTGGCAGCTCGTAATCACACGGACTGTCGAGTAAAATCGATATTAGTACTAATGTCTGTTGTACTCAACATCTACCGGTCTTCAGAGCGTCCTTGGTTTGATACCTTTTCCTAATTCCACGAGATGATTTCACAATTTTAATTTTCGCAAAAGTATCTTAGGTTTCCTCTATGCCTATTTAATTTAATGTGCTATATATAATAATCTCTTGTAAAGCCGCACATATATTGAGTACTGACTCATATACTCGTAAAAATAGAAAGCCTACACATGAAGAAAATCGATGCCGTCCTTGAGATCTGAAAGCCGCCGTACAGGTAGCTACCGCGTGTCGAAGGTCCAAAGATAATAAATAGAGCCAACCTATTTATAACAAATGGAAATTTGTGAAATGAAGGGCAAGGTCGTAATCATGAGGTTGTTAATGAATAAAGATAGTTAAAGGACATTAACTACCTACTCTAAATTCCCCCCTAAATATGAAACGTATGAATTCAAGGGATATGTGAGGAGATATTTGTATGTTAGGATAGAATTTTTGAAAATGAACAACGGGTATATTAATTTTTTTATCAGGGTTGGCAGCGCGGTAATGAGACCTGTTTTTAGCAAGCGTTCATAGGTTACCGTAACTTACCATCACTGAGCGGTATGCTTAGCTTCCGATCTTATAATAATAATATTTTAGAATATATCATAACGCGGTAATAAAATTTACTGATTTCTGAGAGATTCATCCGATTTTATTGAAAAAAATTTAACTTGTAAAGAAAGCTACATTCAAAATGACAAATGGGATAGGTCTATGCAAGCCGAATGTTTTGCCAGTTTTTTTTTTATTAGAAATTTATATTTTTGTAGTATTGTCATATTTATTATTAAACTAAAAAGTACTATTACACTAAAGCAATATTTTTTTCATGTTTATTTTCTTACTCGGTGCTATCTAAGTCAACCTACCTTATGACGTCAATGGATGCTAAGTCTAAGAATAGAAGCTTACCTAGTCTTATAATTATTGAAAGGTTCGCGTCGCGTCGCCGCGTCGGAAGTAAAATATAAAGTTTTAATTGATTTTATCTTGTACCTAACTGCTTCCTGCTATCGTTGTCCCATATGCTTCCCCTTCCCCAGTAGGGGAGGTTGGTGTACGTCGGTCATGAACCCTATGTGGATGGTGATTTACTTTACCACCGTTTTTAGTGTGGCTTCTTCAGTTTCCATTGTCTTCATTAGGCGTTAGGAAGAATACCAATGAGGTTTCAGTAGTATGATTGGGAGTTATACATATTGTGGTGGTGGCTTTTGCTACTTCACCGGGCATAAAAGCGAACAGGGCTCCAGCCTTAATAAATGGTTTAAAAACTACAAACTAAGCAATCTGCGCAAGAGGGCGCCCACTGTGTGGCTTGGCCATCGGATCAGGGCGGTCGGTGGCGATTAAATTGAGGGATTAAATTGAAGGTTATTAAGGGAGTTTTGCGCAAATTTCGCTCTACTTCGGGTCTACGAGGGCATCGGAGGGTTCTTTGCAAACTACATTGACATTGTACGGGCAAGTCTGTTACTATAAGATATACAACCATCTGTTCTTAGGAATCATGTCATCAATTTTGGAGGTGACAAAATCTGCATACATAGTATTACATAGATTTAAAAAACTAATCAGTTCGGGTTCGGATACGAGCCCAGTCGTTTTGAAAAATAAAACTCACATTATTTGTGTGTGGATATCGTTTGTGTAATCGATATAAAATGCATTGTATTTCTTTAATTTAATTAAGTAGGTGCCTATAGTAATTATATAGTTACTAGCCATCCGCAGTTTCAGTTGCGTAACTTCCGTTCCCGTTGGAACTCCATATTAAAATTGCATAATACTTTTATGATGCAATTTATTATTTCCTTGATAAATGGGTTATTTAACACTGAAATCGTCCGCAAAAAAAATTACTAGAGATTTTCTATTTAGGTAAACCGAAGTACCTGTCCGAAGTTGATGAAGATTTACACGTGCCGGAAAGTAAAGGAATAGACAATGCGTTTGCGCACACACTTGGTCACTAAAATATAACCTGTGCAGATGGCTCTCTTTAAAGATTGGCAGCCCAAATGCGTAGAGGATAATCCGGCTCGGCGTTGAACATCTCCGTTTTGTTCTCTCCAAACATTATTTTGTTATTTTAGTAGTTTATTAGCATATATATATAAACATAGAGCCAGTAGACCAAGTACAGTTTTAAACAATGTAGGTAAATATGAATGATTTTCATTTCTAAAACGAAAGCCAAAATATTGTAAGTACTCTCTGTCTCCATTAAACATTCATGACATCACGCGGTTTCGTGTATTTATGCCGATATTCCTAGATTTGAACGAATTTGTTAATATAATAACACCCCGCCGTCCGGGGCGGACAATGCATAAGTGATTTTCGTCAATTTATTTTACAATTCAAATCGAGACCGCGACCGCGGATCTCGTCTGGTTGAAAACTAAAAAAAGGGGAACAAAAAACCCGGGGCCGTCCTTGGGAGTACTTACAGACTCCCTAATAACCCACTGGCCGCGTTTATGTAACGAAACTATTTGTGTAAAACAGTCGCGTTACTAGCCAGACTTGAAAATAAATTGGGATCTTATTAAATATTCGTTTATTTCAGTTTTCAAGTTTGTGTGCTGTGTTGAAAAAGTTTGGTTCTCGGAAAATTTTGGGAGTACCTACATACACCTTATGTTGAGAAACAAAAAATAATATTTTTCGCTTCCAGTCTGTGTTTGTGTTTAAATAGTTCTATGTTCAGCTGTACAAAATGCTTGCGTATGTATATTGTTAACTACCTACAGTTTGTTTTTTCAATTGCCCTTCACCTTTGTCAATTTTCCATATGTTTTCCTTTGCAGATTCAAGGAGGAGCCTTGTTCGCCAGTGTCAGGCCTGTCCGCAGGTAATGTGCCCTTTGTTCTTCGTATTCGTATTATTTTTAACCTTGATTCCTTTAATTTTAATAAATACCTAACTGCTATGTAGAATTCTTGTTCAGTTTAACGTTTTTGTGAATCGAATTCGCATTCGCTTAATAGTAAGTAATATGGTTACGTTATTTAGGTACTTTAAATCGACTTTAATTTCGTTTTGTATTTGTTAAAATGGCCAATTTTTTGTTCATATTTTTGGATTAAATTGGGAGATGAAATAAAGTATTATACAATCTGTTTTATTATATTTAGGTCAAATGGTTTAAATGTACTTAAAGCAATTCACATAATCACGAAGGTCTTGGCATGACATAACTTGAAAAGCCTAAACCCATTTAGACGATACTTTTTGAAGGATTAATTATTAAGAAAATGTATTTGTAAGATAAAAATATTCAAAATCAACAAAAAATACTTAATGGTTTGACGGGCAAGTCCGGGATCGTTCCCGTATCGGTTCGTATCGATCGTGAGATTATAAACTGTTCTAAAACATGTCTCGTGGTAATGAAGGGGACTTTTTACATTTAATGTGACATGATTTTTTTATAAGACTGGACGGGCGGAACTTTTATTTTAAACATTTTGGGATAAACATTATATGGTCTGGCTCCAACTGATCGAATTAAATCGAAAATCTTATAGAAATGTCTTCTGTTGCAGTATCACGGCTTATAATTATATTTTATTTAGATTGACATTTTTAAACTCGTCATATATTTTGAATGCAATGGCCGATTTTAATAATTAAAAAGTAATCTACTTAAGTATAATAAATCGGCGCTTTCGTGATCAAAATCGAACTGACTTTATTGAGTTATAACATGGTTGACATTACAAGTTAACCTAGAATAACAACAGATGGCGTTAGTAGTAACAAAAGTCAGATTTTAGATATAACATTCAACACCCCTTCTATATCTAAAACAACAAATAGTGATACATCTAGCATTACTTAAAATTATCCAAACCCAACAAGTTCATAAAAGTATAATGTTTCATAGAGCTTTAGTCAACATATCAGCTGGCATTTCAGATGTTGACATACCTATACCTACCTACTGGAATTTAACTATATTGTTTGAAACACACTTTCTACAAAAAACATACTTAATATCTATATGCTTAGTGTTTTTATGAAACATTGGATTTTCTGGCAATTTCTGTGCACTTTGATCATCATTATACAACACAATGCACTTGTTTGTAATTTCTGCATACAGATTCCTTTAGTAAGTAGCCTCTTTACATGCTACTGACATTCTTTTCTTTTTCTTCTCATTGATTTCTCATGTATTCAGCTTCAGTGCTAGACAACGCAATGGTAGTTTGTTTCTTACATTCCCAAGAAATTTTCCCGCTGGACTACACAAAACAATATCCAGTATAAGACCGTCTATCCAACCTATTGTTACCCCAATCGGCATCTACATAACCTGAACAAAGTTCTAAATTACCAGTTTTAGAATATTTTATACCGTCACTTTTGGTTTTCTTTAAATACGTGAAAATACGCTTTGCATATTCCCAATGTTAATTACTGTGGCAGTTATTAAATTGGCTTATATACCTACTACATTTTATATCTGGATGAGTCAAAATCGATAGATACATAAAACTACCAATTAACTGTTGATAAGGTACTTTATCTACATTAGTGGCGTTATTTAAGTTAAATTTAGTATCCATTGGAGTATCAATGGTTTTACAGTCAATGATATGAAATATTTTAAGTAATTAATCTGTATAGTTAACATTTTTGACTTAAAATTACAGAACCATCATTACAAAATTCTACATCCATTCCTAAACATTGTTTAACTCTTTCTAAATTCTTAATACTAAACTGACTTGCCAATATATCTTGCAGACTCTAAACTTGGTTTGAATCATGGGAAGAAAAACATCAACATAAATAGTCAAATAGTTTAATATACACACAAGGCTCTAACTTAGACTTTTTATATTCATTATTCTGTAGGCATGAATCAATCTTTTTATTCCAGGCTCTAGATGCTTATTGTAGCCCATCAATGGTTTTTTTTAACCTTTCAACTTTATTATTATTATCAGAAGCAACATAACATCAGGCTTATCCATAAAAATAGTTTCCTCTTAATCTCCATTCAGAAAAGCTGTCTTCACATCTAAGTTCGTTACTTCAACACCACTACATTGGGATAAGGATTAATACGAAAACATGAATAGCGTGGTCTTTTAGCCATGGTTTGGTTTTAGTTAACGTATCTTTAAAAAAAAATTATAGTTACATAGCTACTATAGTTAAAAAAATGATACCTTAAAGTTTTTTTTATAAATATTTATATGTTCTTCAACATTTTAGAACGTTTTTTGTTCTATCATTCATCGTTTCCGCAGCGCATGTGATGAAAGGCAATTTATGGCATTTTTTCATTCCTTGGTTTACATTATTGAAGTTTGAATAGGTATCCTTATTAGTTTATAGTAAACAATACAAAAACAATGGTAATGTTGCATTCTAATGGTGAAAGAATGATTAAAATCCGTTCTGTAGTTTTGAGTTTATTCGAAACTAACATACAAAAATATATAAAAAAAAAATACAAACTTTTCGTACTAATCTATACGAATCGATACAAATATTATAGTTCTATACTTTGTATAATTATTACAAATTAATATAGATATAGATTAACCGAAGCAGTCAATTTTGTTAATCCTATAAAAAACTAGCGACCCGGCCCGGCTCCGCACAGGTGCAATGCTGATGTATTATACATATAAACTTTCCTCTTGAATCACTCTATCTATTAAAAAAAACCGCATCAAAATCCGTTGTGTAGTTTTAAAGATTTAAGCATACATAGGGATATAGGGACAGAGAAAGCGACTTTGTTTTATACTATGTAGTGAAGGCAAACCGAAAACTAGTACGGCCCACTTTTCACGAAAATGATTGTATCCAGCACTTCTTTTCAAGACCTAACTATGAAATAGTTGTTAACATGGTTGGTACCATACACTCTGAACAGTTAATTTTTTATTCAAGTATTTGGTTGTTAGAGGTAGACCTTCGCATTAACAGGATACATTGACACGATATGCTTCATTCAAGACTTAATATAAATGTTTTATTATAAAGATTTTTTTTATATTTCCTCTTTGTATATTTGTGGTTTATCGACATAAGTGAGCAGATACAATTTTTCTCTACAAAACCAAGGAGGGCTTGTTTCCTAATGAGTGTCTGAATTATACATATCCCAATTACGTTAAATCATGTAATTATACACGAATTCATTACATACACACGTACTATGTACATTATAATGGTCTATTCTTTAATTAATGAAACAAACTTCCTAACATAAAACATTATTTAGAATGTAGACCAACCAAGAACTTAATATCCGAGGTATACAAATAAAAAATTACGCAAGGGGAAAGAGGGAGATTAAAGAGGAAGGATTATATAATATATAATGCATCAGCATTCCACCCGTGCGAAGCCGCGGCGGGATGCTAGTTTATTTAATTAATATACAATATTTAATTAATAATAATATATTGAAATTATTAGAACGTGTGTAATTTTGTTTTTCTCGGTGTACAAGGGGCCGAAGCTAACATCAAGAGGCCCATTTGACAAATTGAACGAAAAGATGTTGTGGCATCATTGTGATGATTATTAACATATTATTATTTTAAAAATCAATATTCCCGTATGACACCATCTAGTGAGAAAAAAAACTTAGGTGAGATGTGTATTTTTTCAATTTTTAAAAATCCAACTTTGGATACATTGGATTTTTAAAAATTTGGATATAGAGCTATAGAGCTACTGAAGTAAAGTTTATTCCCATTACTTTAATAATAAACTAATCTTCAAACCTATTAGGCCGTCATGATGCAATGATACCCTTGTGTTTCGAAACTAATTGGGAATTGGAAAAGTTAACAATTGGCACCACCAAGCAAACCCAACTCGGTCACCATGGCTTAGGTATCTGCAGCAAAAGTCTGGACATCTGTGCGTCATAACACTATTAATCATATCGTCGACTTGCAAATTTTCTAACCTAAGCCTTGCGGAACGATGGTAAGAGGCCAGAGAGAATGACTTTCGTTGTCTCTATAGAAAGTGAGTCATTTCGAATCAACGCTGAATATCAAGAGGCGCAAATTCAGTGCCTTGATGGTGTTTATGCATTTTGGGATTGAAACATTGGGCCCATGGAGATCTAAGTTAATTTATCAGAAACTTAATGTGCCCCGAATGCTCGTATTTACTTTACAAAGCAGCTATGTATTGCCATCGGCAATACTGCCTACCTTCTGGGATCGCTGCCAGGTAGGTATTAGTTTTTACTTTTAACATAAATACTTATTTATTTATTTAGAGTTAGCGTAGTTATGTATCTTGTTACTTACACACAAAAAATGCCTCTGTACCTACTTAGGTATGCGTTGCACCGTGACTAAGTATATGCTATTGAACAAAAATATTAATAGTTTTAGAATTCGCTCCAGTTAAGAGTTGCAATAAAATTATGTTGGACCTTGATTTAAACAATGTAAATACAGTTATATTATATTATGATTTTCATAACGGTTCAGGATGAAACGTTGATATTTGCCGTAAACATTAATCTCACAAGGATACAATTTTCTTCGCGGCTTCTTTTTGTGACATAA
Source organism: Nycteola revayana (assembly GCA_947037095.2). Lineage (NCBI taxonomy): Eukaryota > Metazoa > Arthropoda > Insecta > Lepidoptera > Nolidae > Nycteola > Nycteola revayana. Next base: position 9,970,286 of record OX344842.1, on the reverse strand, counting down.
GTGATCCTTATCATACATGTATCAAGCAATCTATGAAATTTCAACCCTTAACCATTAAAATAAAAGATAATTCTGTTTAAACTATTGAAAATGAAAGAGCTTCTGAAGCGGTTCCTGCGGAAACGGGAAATACGTGGTTAAAACCGCTCAGGAAGTCTATTATTCTATAAATAGTAGCTTTATCTGATATAAGAAACATATTTATTATTTATGTTGATTATAGTGTCCTGTCTTGATGAAATGTAGTAAAGTTAATGTAGTTCAATCAGGCGTTACTTTGAATGACTCAACTTTTCGTCCACAAAATGAACTTAAAAATCAATCATTATATAATATATTAATTTTATTGGTGAAAAATAATGATGCCCTCTGGGAAAAAATCCTCTTTATATTTGAAAATAGTGGAGTGCCGCCGGGTGCCTCGGAATCCGCATCCGATCCACGGATTTTTATAAAACTTTTTTTTAACACCAAATACAAGGTGGGCCAATAGAAGTCATCCGATGTTGTTTGGATCTCTTGTTTTTTTCTAAATGAAAAACTTCGATTGTGTTTTTTCATTATGTTTATTTCAACCTTTAGAATTTTATTGATCAAGTCGAGAAGATTATATCGGCCAAATGGGTGCCGTCACAATTGATTGCCATACGGGTTCGGTTTATGGCATTTTTCATCACTTCGGCGAGAACTTCAGGCGACAGATTCTCGCACTCGTGTCGGATGTTGTCCTTGAGGGCTTCCAGAGTCTCGGGCTTCACGTAAACATGGGACATGTCCCTCAGTCCTAATTCTTCCAATTGCGGCAGAAAAAACTCGGTCATCATGACCCTATAGCGCGCACCGTCCACGGTTGTCGCAAGGCCAGCGGCATTTTCGAAAAAAAAATGGCCCGATGACTCCTCCAGCGTGAACAGCGCATCATGCAGTCACTTTGAGCGGGTGTTATGGCTCCTCGTGCATCACTCGTGAATTTTCGGTGCCCCAGAAGCGATAGTTTTGCTTGTTCACGTACCCGCTGAGGTGGAAATGAGCCTCATTATGATTTTGGTCGAAAAATCGTCCACTTCTTCCTTGAGATTGAGCATGGCTTGGGCGTAGGTTACTCGCGTTTGGCGGTCGGCAGGCAGCAGCTGATGCACGGACGGGAACATGCGCAGGTCATTGACCAACATTCGCCAAAGAGACGTCCGGCTGATGGCTAATTGCGTGGCATAGCGTCTGGTCGATGTTTCCGGCGACAGCTCGACATCCCCGACATCGATCAAATCGAATCTTCACAAAAAATCTAATTTTCTCTAATTTTTCAATTAGTTGTTGTTACATTAACAATGGTTGGACCTAATTTTTTCAGTTAAACATTTTATTTCTACTTTCAATAGCATTAATAATAAAAAAGGTCTCATGAACAACCATTTAATGGAACCGGGTTCCGAGGTTTTCACGTGTTTTTGTCTTACGACACTCTACTAAAATAGAAGTCGCAATATCTACAGTTTAAAACCTTTTTTTTGTATCTCGCTTTTTGTTAGATAATCTATCATCAATGAATTTAAATGATATAACCATTTGCTTAGACTCATTAGAAATGTTAGCAATTTAATAACATAGTTAGTATGGTAGCTATTTTATTACACATGTTGACTGCCATAAGTTCTGGAGAAAAATAATAATAAACATTTGAATATATTAAGCCTTTAGGTTTGTATATAAAAGCTACAGTCGTAAATGCAACTGCATAGAAATATTATTATAATATAAGCAAGTTATAAAGATTACATCTAGATCTTGCAGTTCTAGGGTAACTTAATTATATACAATTAAATTGTTATTTTTACTATAAGTTCACTGAACTCTACCTATACAGATTTGGCACAAATTATGTCGTATGTCACACTAACAACTGGAGTAGTTAAATAATATCGAAACAGACAATGTCCGCAATTTTAACTTGTTATTGTAATTTAAATATTCTAATATAGCATTTGTCGAATGCTGTATTAGCATAGCTCCGTAGCGTAGCGGTATTTGGCTCGCATTAAATCTCGGAGGTCGTGGGTTCGATCCCCACGCCGGACAAGAAATCTTTGTGTAAATTCTAAGATTTCTATCCGGGTCTAGTTGGTTGAGGGCCTACCCTCCGTGCCTCGAAAAGCACGCTAAGCCGATGGTCCCGATTGTTATAAAATCGTCTACAACAATCCTATACCGGGGAATGGGCAGCAGCGTTTCCTTGTGTGTTACAACATAATCTGCGGTCAACAACCCGCCTTCCAAGCGTGGTGACAAAAAAATCTCTCCCTCGGGATGAGGCAGCAGTTTAGCAGTGGAAGTTATACGGATTATTAGCTAAGGATAAAAATTCACAGTGTGCAGTGTGCATAAATCAATTTAAATAATATACCAAAAGTTATCTCTATCGTTTGCTGTAAATATTTCCTCATGGCTAGGCTAGGTTTCTATGAAAACTGGGTCTCTTTTGTTTGACCGAAAGGAATTTGATAAATTTTCACTTCCCAAAAAATTTTTCACATAATTTCATTTACCAAATTATTACTTAGAAAAAAAAAACTATTCACAAAAAATTGTAACGCAAACCTAATGTTTGGGAAATTGACGTTTAAACTATAACTTGTTTACCAACTAGTACTTTTATCATTTTTTATTGAGTCAAATATTTCAGTTGGAATTACAGTTTTTACGCAAAATTAAATAAGCCAACCACAAGCCTACAACCAACGCGTAACCTACTAAACACAATCTCTTTTTCCTATTAATGCAAGCCGTTTCTGGCATTCGCCGCCGCCGCTGCCGCGGTACCGCTCGCTGCGCTCGCTCGGCTCGTGCGTAGGAGGTCACAGTTTTAACCTAACCTAACCTACGCATTTTTTTTAAAGAATAAACTAACCTTATCGAAATTGTAGAGTTCCGGGTAAACATTTATTGTCTGAATATTGTTTGCTTTAACAAATCATTTGATTAAAGACCAAACACATATTTACATTATACTTGGTAATATTTTACCAAGTAAAAAATTTACCAAATAAAAATATGCGTACTTAAATCATTCGAAATATTCCAATGGTATAAAAAAAATTTGCTAAAATTTGTTTGGGTAATGGAATTTTGTCAAAATCTTTTCGGCAAAACGGCAGGCGCCCAATAAAACTATCTAACTACCTACACATAATATCTGCACTGAAGTTAATTACATTTGTATAAACATAACGTCATAGGTATCTCATGGCAGACAGCCACCCCCTGTGTATTTCGAGTATATTAAAACCAAATAGGGTGGATTGCCTATGTGTATGTGAATGATGGAACAGACTGATCCATTATGTCTGATCCAATGCACGTATCTAGCATACCTGTAGGTATTGTAAATATGTTTTAATACAAACGTACACGTACAGTCAGCAGCAAGTTGGCGTTTTCAGTTTAAACATTTGTCTATTTGACTGTAAAATAGATAATTTCATGACAAATGTTTACCAACTTAATTATTTATTTGCTTCGTAATATTTTCAGATATTTTTGACAAAAATAATCTAATTAGCGACCGAAGAACCGATTATTTATCTGAATCGTAGTCAGTGTTGGGTCAATCAACTATTTTTTTCAATCAATTGATTAGTAATGACTAATTTAGTCACAACTAATTTAGTCGTGATTGATTTAATCATGACTAAATTAGTTAATCATAATCATAACTATATAAATTAGTCATTAGTCATTCAATCATTATTTTTGATTGATGACTAAACTAAAAATGCTAAGCTGGCTAACTCCATTTTTTGTTTCATGAGACATCTATCGCGCTATTTAAATTATTCATCACTCTAAGTTGATTGATAGCGTTCTCCATTTTTGTATTTGTACATGATTTAAAAAGTTGAAAGTAGATGAAGGGCAAAAAATGTTGAAGGATGTTGAAAAATGTTATTTTATGACAAAAGCTTTTATTAAAACTTGTGAACAACAAATGAACATTCTGTGAATGTTAACTTGGCAACGGCGTAATTTTAGATATTAAATTAGTCATGAGAAATTTAGTCATGATTAAATAACTAACACTAACACTAATCAATCTTCAATCACCGTACATGATTGAATTTTTTTAGTCATTACTCATTAGTCATGATTAAATAATTTAATCTTAGTTATCAATCATCAATCAAACTAAATTTTGCACAACACTGATCGTAGTAAATGTTTTTTTTTTGACAATTAGTTTAGATGATCTGTGCTATAAATGTCGGGCGTTTAGTCTCAATCATATATTTGTTATCTAATATAATTTTCAATAAAATTTCATTCTCGAGCGTTTGTTTAAGGATAAAATATATTTCGATAATCAGTGGTAAACTCAAAGTAACTGAACTTATTTGATCAAAATAAATAAGTGTAATTTTGTATGGTGAAGTGGGAAGTGGGAAAATTTCACCGTAAAAATTGTATACATTCTGATTATGGTGACTGTACTGGTCAATAAAACCCCGCACTCTACGCGAGGGGGTGACGGGATGTATCTATGAATCTATGTATACAGTAATAGGATTTACGCACAAAGGGTTTTCGTCTACAGCGCTTTCCAATTCTGTCTGATTCGATTTTAATCAATAATTTCTGCATACGGCTGCAATAGTTTCGCATGGCGAAATGTTTTTTCTTTGCCCAAAGCCTACTTGATATGTGTGGTGCGGACAACTTAATTAAAACCTCGTACCAAAAATGTTAATGTTTAAGTTTTTTAAGAATGTTATAACTCGTCCAAATCTAAATATTAATTTTCCAAGAGCAATGAGAATAGGTAATATTCGGTAACCAATTTCGTTAGTAAACAAGTAGGTAATCTTAATTATAAATTTTGTAAAGATGGATTTGCTATTTACTAAACGTAAAGCGTCGGCCGGTCGGTTCTAATTGCTAGGTAGGTACGCAAATTGCCGCTCTGAAATGTCTTAAAATATTGGCAAATAAAAATATATGCATCACTTATTTACATAATATATTATGTTATTTTTTCCACCAATTGATATTATTGTAATTATAACAAATGTTGAAATTTGTTTCGTATAAAATAATTATTAAATTAATTATGTTTAGGGTTTCCGACAAATCAATACTTTATAACATTTGTAGAATTTGGTTAATAATTAAAGTTAAATTGGTAAAATGATGTGGATTAATTATTTGTGTATATCACTTTTAATAGTCTCATCACTTTTAATAGCACTTATAATTTAACAATTCGAAATAAATAGAACCTACTTACCTATTTTTGAATTAAAACTTTCGTAAGTAGTTCACATATTTATAATAACTATCCGGTTACTAAACTAGTTCCGGAAACTAGTCGGACATATCCGATGATGACAAATCGTGAGTTGTTATTAAAAATACCTACTTACCAATTTGATAACTTTTTTAAAATTATTTTATAACTGCAATATGGCGGCACCATGAGATACCTATCCGGTCTTATACTAATTCAGTAGTAATCCCAGTTATCAACAAATCTTATGAGACAGCAAGGCCTATCTGCTAATGGGTCTACTTTGCAAAACCTTCTTACAGATAAAACCAATAAAATTCAAACTTTATCCCAAGAAAATAACGTGCAATTTACTTTGAGATAGTAACGAAACACGTTTGTTTAGATGCTAACGTTTACAAGGAATGAATTACTTTTGTTCGGTTTTATATCCTTAGCAGATGTAATGGAGTAGATTTTGGCGTGCAGGAGTATTTCTAACAGCTATGTCGGTTCACCGACCCGAGCAAAGGTTTGCTTCCTGCGACTCCAGCGTTCAGCTAGGTACTAGTGATGTGATTATTGTTGCGAAAACAATCGTTTTTTTATTCGAATACAAGTAAAGTAATAATAATTTATAGTAACATGCTCGTATAGAGTTGTGTTATTTATGCACACGGAAGTACCTACGCACGGACTTTCTTTCGTGTTGTTTATTATTAAAAAAGTAATAAGTAACTTTTGAATCATATATTATTGTATCAAATCAGGTAAGTACTCGTCCGAGTCACTCACAAGACTATCCATTTTGAATTTCTTATTTCAAAAAGAGCTACAAGCTACGTTTATCATATACCCATCCCAAATACTTAACATGAAATATGAATCACTAAGAACTAAGATATAATTTACGAATTTCTAAAGATAAATTTTGTTTACAAGAATAAATCAGTGGTAAATACATAAATAAAATTATTTCAACAAAGAATGAATAGATAGTTAATAGGAACTTTTCTGTCTTTCTGTCGGATTGTAGTGAAAATGGAAATATTATTTTTAAATAGATATTGCCCGCGACTTTGTCCATGTAAAATAAGGATTTTATAAGATTTTATAACTATTAAAGTCCCCATCAATTAAGTACTAACTTTTTAGTTTATGCGGAAAACACGGATAAAGAAACAGAACGGCCAAATTATATTATAGGTATTAGGGACCTTTTAACATTAGCTGTCTACCAGTGAAAGTCCCGTCAAAATTAAGATGAAATAAAACGCATGATATGCGAAACTAATAATTACTCTTGATTATTGTGATAAAAATATACTTCATAAACCGATTAATACTACTTTATGGCGATAAAATATTGTCAATATTGAATAATTGTCTAAATGCAACGCATGTGCATTCACATATTTTAAATAGGTATAGGGTCTCTTACCTTCATAACGTTCACCGATGAGTGCCAAAATCAATAGGTATCTCTGTAGCCTAATCAATGACGTTGCTGTTTATCGATTCTAATTGTTACACCACTAGCAGTGTTTTTAACTATAGTGCATTGCCATGCAGGCTCACTGTATTCTACTATTAGATTCCAACTACAGGTAATCCGAGTGTAAGATGAGCACGAGTGACTAAAGCAAAGCACCTATTCCAAACCCATGTTTAAAATTTATTTTTGTATTAATTTAATTACAATGCTTTATAAATAGTTGAGAATATAACATTAGCAACAAAAAATGTTGTTGCCGATATATTGGGTTAATACATAAAAAATCGCAAACAATTTTTTTTTCTAAGCGCTTTATAGATGCAGTTTTCGACTATTAGCGTCCGTGGGGTTTCAGTGGGTAGGCTCGCGTGCGGTATGAGTAGTATATTATTGCTAATGGAGAGGTCTAGACCCCCTTGCCGTTGTCGCGGAGACGCTTCTGTATCCGCGACGACGCGGACGGCGCGCCGCAAAGGGTATGCGTGGATTTCCAATCTAAAATGAAATACTTGGTCGCCAAATAATTTATTTTGTTAAATTATTAGGGGATATTATAAGTCAAGCCTCAAAATTATTTATTGGCCACGTGATTAAACTTCTAATTTTATAACTAAGCAACGGGAAAACGACATAGCCTTTAATAAAATAATTCACCTTTATTACAACGCCAACTATATATTCGTATGAAAGCGTCAATTAAAGTTCAACAATTATATAAACTTGTCCTTCTTATTTATATCTTATTGATCACCATTTCCATAGACAACATCATTTATTATAAACTAGCATGTAAAATAATGCATCATATTCTTTTATCGTGAAAATCGTAACTGTAATATTTGGCGCCAGTGCGTGAGACGACAGCGACCGGCCGTTTGCACCAATCAGAGAGCGTCATTCGATTCATTCCAAACTGAAACGGTTTACCAACCGTCGATTGGTCCATGAACATTATCTTTAAACCATTAACTCATCCAAAGAAATTTTCATCCACGAACATAACAGCAACATAACTCTACGTCAGTGAATACTTAAGTTAACAGCCGGACTCGAATAGGTTAGGTTAGAAGGCTAAGGCGTCGTAGCCTTCGTGGTTATTTTTTTTTTTAAATAGGAGCATCGCTAAGCGGGGCTCAGAGTTATGCTGGCAAAAGGTACGTACGTCATAACTGATATGTCGATCTTGCTCCACTTTTTCAAAAATGGCATCCACCAGAGCGACGTGCATCTTTGACATCAAAATATCCGGATTGAAAACGCTTAAACCAAATTTGTCTACTCTCACAGACACTGCACTAGGTCCACAAACATCGCAAATTATTTTCGCGACTTGCGTTGCATTGTAATCTTTTCTGTAGTAAAATTTTCTTGGCAGTACGAAAAACAAATGAAAATCACACATTTTCTTAATTTGAATTTGGAATTATGTTCTTTAAAATTTAAACTTCCATTGATACCAAAAATAGCCAGATACAAATAGTATAGCCAAAGAGATTTTATTAAAAGTTCATACATACTATAATGCGAAAAGACTTTTACTCCAACCTAATATATATATTTACATCCTTGAATGATTTTGGCGTCATGCACGTCGTCGTGCATCATTACGTCGTCCCCCAGTTCCCTTTACTTTTTTAACATGTCCCATGACAGCTACGCAGCTATGACGAAGTAAACAATGCAATCTCGAAGGTAGTTCATTGGTTTAATGTAAATAATCTACTTTCAAATGAAAACAAAACCAAAGTCATAAAATTTTCTACACCTAATGTGAAACAAATTGATACGAATGTGCAAATGAATGATATTCGGTTGGAGCCAGTGGAGTCAACTGTCTTTTTGGGAATAACTATTGACTCCAAATTGCAATGAGGCCCACATTTTGCGAAACTATCAGGAAAACTTAGCTCTGCGGCCTATGCTGTTAAAACTATGAGACCACTCACTGATTTAGATACTGCTAGAATGGTTTATTTTAGTTATTTTCATATCGTAATGTCTTATGGGATTCTTATCTGGGGAAACTGCGGATATTGACACCATTTTTGTAATACAGAAACGAGCTGTAAGGTCCATATATAAACTTGGTCCGCGAGTTTCCCTACGGGAGAAATTCATAGAGACTAATATTCTTACAGTCGCATCACAATATGTCTATAACAATCTTTTTCATCATGTTCATAAGAATATTGATAGTTTTTTTTAAAAAAGCGACACTCATAATGGTAATATAGCATAATCTCGTTTTACATGCTATTTGAAATCCAAAAAAAAAATTAAATTCTTTTATGGGGCAATGTATACGCTTCTACAACAAACTTCCTAATAATGTAAGAGATCTTTCTACAAACAAGTTTAAACGATATTATGTCAAGGATAAATTATGTTAAAAGGCTTATTATAAAATTTCTGATTATGTTATTGACAAAACAATACTGCTTTATTAATAATTGTAAAATAAAATTTATTAAAAAAAAAGTATTCCTTTGAGTTTCTTGCCAGTTCTTCTCAGAGTTGCCACGTCCAGAACTGGTGGTAGAAAAAGAAAGGGACGCATCATAAGAACATGATTTAAAATATTTTAAATGTGTCTATATGAATAAAGAATTTTTGACTTTGACTTTGGCTTTGATCACCAAATTATAGCGTCCGAGCTGCACACTACTAGATAGACGATCATACTATGAGTTGATCAGTTTTACTCTTTTAGTTGGTTAGTTCAGTTGGACAGAGTGGGAAAAGAGGTTTCAATCTTATTAAACATACACAACATAGAATAGAAGTTTTATAAATGGGTTGTTCTGTTTAATTTAATAACAAAAAAAGATTGAGGTCCGATATTACGCCGATAGTGTAAGAACTTACGTAGCTTTAGTTTTTTTTATTACATGTGGGTATGGTCTTAACTACCATACCCACATTATAATACAACCTCCGTTGCATAGCGGTAATTGGCTCGCTTTAAATCGCGGAGGTCGAGGGTTCGATCCACACACCGGAAAAGAAAACTTAGTGTAATTTCTAAGCTTTCTTGCCGGGTCCGGTTGGTTGAGGGACTACCCTCCGTGCCTCCGGAAAGCACGTTAAGTCGTTGGTCCCGATTGTTATAACATCATCTATTACAAACGAACGAACCAGGGAACGGACAGCATCGTTTCCACTGTGTATTACAACATAACACTGCGGTCACCAATCCATCTGCCTAGCGTGGTGACTATGGCAAATACCCTCTCTCGTGAGGAGGCCCATGTTCAGCAGTGGACGATAAACGATCATGATTGGTGGAACAAAATATTTCATCAATAAGGATTACCAAATCCATCGCGAGGACCACTCCACTTAGCTTTCTGAATCCGGATCAATGAGGTTTTCAAATCCACGGTTTCTCATCGGTGAACGAAATTATGGTGATGATGATGATATACAATTTGACGTCCGTATTTACAATTTGAGGTCCATACGGACCTCAAATTGTAAAAATTCTCGCTTTTCACAACTGATATCCCGAAACCCAAGAAAGCCCATCTGGCTCTCTTCGCGGACGATACCGCTATATACTACTCGGGCCGCAGCCCGGCCGCCATTCACGACGCTCTACAATCCGCATCAAATGCCTTAGGCAAATGGTTCAGAAAGTGGAGAATCGAAGTAAATCCAACAAAGAGTGCTGGGGTACTCTTCTCTAGATTTAAAAGTCCACCGGACATTCCACCGGTCAAGATGTTTGGCGAACCAATCCCTTGGGAACGGCAAGTCAAGTACTTAGGCGTAATCCTTGACCGAAAGCTAAAATTTAGAGCGCATGTAGAAACCATTCGTGCCGCGCTTTACTTACGCTCAGTCGACTACACTGTCTTCTAAATTCACGCAGCAAATTATCACTTGATAATAAGGTTAGGCTTTACACCACGTGTATACGACCGATTATGACGTACGCGAGCACAATATTAGCTCATACCGCGTCTAGCAGTTTGGTACAAACTTACAAACTGTTCAAAGTAGATTCACTCGACGGGCCACCGGGGCACCGTGGTTCATCCGTAATCGCAACTTAAATTCTGATCTTCAACTGCCTTCCATCAAGCAGTGGTTGAAAGAGGCGTCGGAACGCTTCTTCGAATCCGCGGCGCAACACCCAAACCCGTTGGTTGCTTTGCAACAACCAACGGGTTTGGGTGTTGATGCTGCCATCCGACTAAAGGCCTTTGCCCACAAAGCGTCGTAAACACCGTCGGCCTCGGGGAGTCCTAGATGACCCGGACGACGAGATAACAAGTAACCAACTAGCAGTAAAAAGACTGCAAGAAACTAGCACCACTACACAGAGACCACTCTATTCGACCCGCCGATGACGAGTGCGCCCGCGAACGCGACGCGTCCCCCCTCGTCCTCCTGACCCTTAGTTTGCAAAGAACCATTCGATGCCCTCGTAGACCCGAAGTCCGAGAGGCCCGCGAACTGTTAAGTTAATTTTAGAGCGACAGTTGCAAAAAACTCCCCTAAAATACTAAAAGTCATAATCCCTCAATCTCATCGCCAGCGACCGCCCTGAGCCGAGGTCCAAGCCACATAGGGGGCGCCCCCTTGCGCAGGTTGCATACGTAAGTCAAAATGAAAAAAAAAAACAAAAAAGATCCGTATACTCACCTCAAATTTTAAATACGGAATTAATTTGCCTTCCGCACATCATACAATTAGACGTCCGCATATTGTGCAATTAGACGTCCGCATATTGTACAATCAAACGTCCATATACAATTTGACATCCGCGTATTGTACCAATTCACGTCCAAATACAGGCTGGCCCACTTAGATAGGTCACTATGGGTTATTCTGAAAATATAAGACAAGGAAAGCTCTATTCTAAGGAAACATGTCATCGATTTTATTGAAAAGAAAAACTGCATTCCGATTTTTTTTTAAAGTTCATACTGAATTTGGCATAATAATATCTGTAATTATAGACTGTTTAATTAGTTTGCGCACCCATATCTGGCAGGCAACCGATAACTACCTACTTTTTGAGGAAATACTCGATAAAAATAAATAAATAAGAAGAAAAATAAATAAAACATTGTAAGTATTTATTTTAGATTAAAACATCATAAAGAGTCATCATCATCATGAAGACGTCCATAGCTGAACCTATGCCTCCCACATATTTTTTCACCGCGACCGGTCCGGTGCCACTTGCATCCACCGGCGGCGCCCAGCGACCTCCTTGGAGGCCATCCAACACTACGACTTCCGGTCCGTGCTCGCCATTCGAGAACCTCTCTTCCCTAGTGGTTATCAATTCGCCGAGCTATATGGCCTGCCCTTTGCCACTTCAACTGGCTTATCCTGAGAGCTATGTCAATCACATTGGTCTTTCAAAGTATCTCCTCATTTCTTAATCGATCACGTAGTGAGACTCTGAGCATATCTCTCTCCATCGCACACTAAGCGACTCTGAGCTTATTCATAAGACCATTAGTTAGCGGCCACGTCTCCGTACCATAGTTCATCACTGGCAACACACACTGATTGAAGACCTTATAGTCTTCATACCCTGAGGTATTTTGTGCAAAATAAAGAGAGTCCATTTATACAGGGTGTAACATAAGGGTTAAAAAGAATTACTAGTATAGAGTCTATACCAAAAGAATCCGACTTATATTCAAAGATTTTTTTATTTCCAAACAAATTACATGTTATATCCATCGATATTTAACAAATCAAAACAAACTACGGTCAACAAACAAACTAAGATGCTAGGTCTAGGTGAGTGATAGTGAGGATCATTGACTCCAATCAGCTGATTGACTAGAATGGTACTTTATCAACAATACAGGTAAAAAGTTCAATATCGCATTTATCCTCAATAAAGAAAAAAACCCAAAACTTTTAGATGTGGATCAACTCACTGAAAGTGACTAATTTGGTACCCAGAATATGACTACACCTTTATGTTACACCCTGTATTATTCAATAATACCATCAGCCAAGAAAGTGGTTTACCATTTTTGATTCAGTTTCCTAGTAAACGAAAACTTCAATAAGGTTCATGCATGTATCTGACAGATCGATCTGCAAAAGAAATTATAATCTTTGTTGTTCAAGCTAGTTTTTTGGCCGGCTGTGCCTACTTGTTTTATTTTTATCGGTTTTACCTATGTTCAAAAGTTAGTCACAGATTAGCGAACATGACAGCCTATATTTTGTGAGATCTTCTTCTTCTTATCGTGCGTGCTGATTATACGGTTGATAACCGACCCTACAAAACCCTGCTGCCAGAGTTATTGAGCCTCCAAGATCTATAATATAGCTCTTGTAAAAAGGGTATGTAAGTAGAATAAAAGAAAATAAAAGCTCGCGCCGCTCGGTAGCCAAAACGTAAGCAACACGTACATTACCTAAGGCAGTAAATGTCTTAATGGCCGAAGCCGATGATAGATGATTTGCTTCAACGGCGCATACGAATTAACGAGCTGGCAACTTCGCAATTGTGGAAGCCAAATACGCAAACCAGTGTCCACGATATACTGTTGAGAATATTCGCGCTACAGGACACAGCTGTTGTGGAATCATCCGGAACTTCAGATTATATTTTTGCAGTCAGTATCACTTTTGACTTCTGCTTATTTGAGGACATAAGTGGAAGCTTCCAACAATGTGACGTCCGGTATGCGTACATCGAATGCTGGTGGACGCCACGTTAAATACACTTTTTTCTTCAGTGGACGTCAGTTAGATTCCTGGATAAATATATAAATGTAGTTGTTGGACACATATTTATAGTTCTACTCCAGGTTATATGAAGAACGGGTTCGTCATATAACCTGGAGGCCAGGGCTCAAACTTTGATGTTTCAAAAGTACAAAAAAATAATTTAACAGATGATTTTATCAAAATTTTTACGTCGATTGAATATTTTACAGCGCATAAAATGTTATGAAAAAGATATTTAATTTAATTTTCATCTAACAAAAATATGTATGGAAAGAGGATTAATGGAGGATCACCAATGTAGCATAAAAAAACAGTCTGATATTATTGTTTATTATTTTCGTTTTGATCCGCAATATTCGTTTTACAGTAATTTTCCATTGTTTCCTATGGTGTCGTAGGAGACTTACACCTGATGAATGGGCAGCGGCATCTGTCAACTTAAGGTTACCTACCGCCTTACCGCGATCTTCAACCCGCCTGCCAAGCGTGGTGATTACGGCAATCTCACTCGCAGTCACCCGTGTTACAGCAGTAGTATTAAGACTGGAGCTCTGCTCGCCTTTATTCCCGGTGAAGTAGCAAAAGCCTCGTGGCTACCTTCGTAAGTCAATCCGAAAAAAAACAGCAGAAGTAAAAGCAAAAGTAAATTTAGGATTCGAGATTATTTTTTTTGCACTACATTTGGTTAGTGATATTTCTTTAATTAATCTTAATGATTATAACCATATAAATGATCTCTTGTATTTCAGCTTTCTTCGGATTCATCTGTTCTGATCTACACAAAGTTAATATTATATATGTTTGTTTTCAGAGAACACTATATTAAAATGTTTTTTATAACCGCAGTTGAATTCGTGCAATAACATTTATTTCGTTAATTTAATTTAAGTTAAACCGTGTAAAGGTTCTATGGTTTCAATCAATTACTGACAATATAATAAAATCTCTACCAACTAATTATATAACTTTAAGGCAATTTATATGACCAAAATTTATTTGCTATTAAGTCTCTATGTAACCACCAAATTTTAATGATCTAAGTAAATATTAAAAAGTAAAAATCTAAGTAATTAAACTAAAAATCTACGATTTTTACCATGACTTAAAAACTACAAATGAAGTATTTATTATATTATACGTTTTGTATGATTGACTATTTTTATTAAAAGTGTTATTTATCTTACTTTTGAAAATTTATTTAGAATGATAAATTATGTAAAATGACCAAGAAGTCTGAGACACTTTGCTGCCTGCATAAGACAGTAAGTCGACTTAAAGTGTTTTAGTTTACAAGTTTACGCCCAATCCGTTTTTTAACTTTTTATGTTTATTTTGCAGTATAGGGCAAGCTAAAAAGAAGTTGAAGGAATAGGTTAAATCAAACACAATCACAACAAAACTAATTTAATTGCGTATATTTTATTAATATATTTATATATAATAAAACATGTGTAAGTCCTATCAGAGTATAAATATCAGTTTATAAAACTCATATTTTCCCTATGACTGTCTCTGTTATCTTAACTAAAGGTTATTATAGTATTTAAGATTATATTGAGGATAAAGACGTTTAGCTTCCGGGACCATCTTGAGCAGTCTCTCTGAAGACCATATATTATTCTGTGAGCTATCTGTAATTGCCTTCATAACATACGAGTACTTTACTAAAAAATACGGCTATTTCTGCCTCAATATCATTTTTCACTTAATTGTAGGTACCTACCTAACGCAAATGTGAAATTGTAGTTACCTAACTATATTATTAAAAATGTTTTAATCAATATTTTTCTTAGTAACACTGTAACAAAGTAATTTACTAATTAATTCACAAAAATAATTAAAAAAGAAAATATCGAAAAATTTGGGCAATAAACGTGATGACTACTTAAATAAAGTAAGATTAAATTAAAAGAATATTATCTCTCCTCTACGTTACCTTATAAGTACGAATATAAGTATGTCTTCATATATAGTATGTAGTTTTTGACCTATGTATTTATGTAGATATATATGTAGTTTTTGTACACCCTTTTAAATTTATCTTCAAGTGACTTCTACTCTTGCAGGTCGGTTGGAAAATATTACTTAAGAAAAAAGTAGTGACATTGTACATTGCTGTTTGTCTGTCTCCATAATAAATATATAAAAAAAAAATATAACTGGAACTCTCATAGACAGTAGCTATTAGGGGAACGAGTTTTTTGTTATTTGAGTGACCACTTAATAGGCATCAACAAGATCAAACAGCTGAGATACCTAAGAAAAATTACTATTGGGAGTTACATAAAATAAGACACAAAATATTAAATTTATTCAATTAAGGGTCGTAAAATAAAATATTTTACTAAAATGTTATGTCGTGAGTACCTACCCCGATAACTTATCGTTATACTTTTCTGGAGCTGATGTAATTATTGAAAGGTGAACGGCAGATTTCGTACCGCATATTTTTTTTGTTGTTCTGTTATAGAATTTGTACCACATATTAAGGCAACTAAGCCACTTAATTTCATGTAGGTGTACTATTTTTAGAACTTTGGAATAAATAATAATATGAATAAAAAAAATAAAAAATTAAACGTAATACAATCATAAACTAAACGCAGTTATTTCAAAATAACACAAATATCGTAATCATATTAATTATTTAGAAAATGAAATGACATTAATTATAATTAAACACTTTTACACTATATCTAAAAATGTATAATTGTTGCATATATTCATAATAATTAACGATTTAATGATAGGAATGATTTTCGTTGTCAATACTTCTTTCGTTTATATGGCAATTATTTATTGACAGGTTAAGAAAATCTGTCAAAACAATGTTTATGTGCCTATAAGTAACAATCTACATTGGTAAACTAGTACATAACCTCAAAAAACAAAACTGGTTATAACTTTTATATCCCAACTTCTAAAAATCTAAGAATTTAAAAAGGGCTTGTCTATCATAATAAGTACCAATTAAAACAAAAAGTATCCCAAAACATGAAATTTTATTAGCGGTTTGAAATTCCCATACAAGCCTGCCGTTCACCTTTATTTTTATAAGATAAATGCCCTACACGTTAAATTAATTGAAATGATTACCAAGCATTAATAAATTTACTTTTGCACCGAGGATGAAATCGGTTTGTCAGTAAATAGCTATTATAATATAGTCAAGTGATTCTGAAGTAAGGTTCGCCTGAAATCTCCGCTCCGCAGAAAAAAATCTAAGACTTAACGATTTAAGAAAAAGATAAGCTTCGAAGAATTTAAGATTTCTTTCCGAGTCTAGAGACTACCCTCCGTGGCTCAGAAAGGAAATAAAGCCATTGCTCCCAATTGTTAGATTATTATTTCATCTATACCATACAATACAATCGTATACCAGATATTGGGCAGTAGCGTTTTCCTGTAAATATGCTGTACATAATACTGCGGTCACCAATTTGACTTTGGCAACGCCAATTTCGAGGGCGGCCCATGTTCAGCAGTGGAGATTATACGGGATGTGACCCGCCAATTTCAGACTCGTAGAGTAGTTAATTGCAATAGTGAGTTCTTGCCTCATAATGGTTATGTTCCACGCCATAAAACATGAGTTCAACTTCATTGAGCTTGTTAAATTGATGTAGGGTGTTATGTTTTAATTAATAAAGTTATCTTCAAGACGACGGCGTGTAAATTTAAGGTGATATAACTTATAACACTAGAGATTATGCATTTTGTTAGATTTCAGAAACTTGCCACTTCGGATCCTGATTAACTGCAGCTTGGGATACCAGCCACTTAAAAGTTGAGTAACTACTCCTGCAATCAAAGCACTTGTTTACTTAACAGTAACATGTGCATCAAAATATAGTGGTTACAAAGTAATTTAATATGAAATTTCTAAAAGGGCATAGCTCCAATAGACATAATAATATTAGTTTTGCCCTTTTCGAAATGTCATATTCAATTGGTTTTATAGAACTAAATTAAATTTACAATCTGAAAAAGAAACATGTTTTACACGTGTAAAAAGGAATTACAGTTCATATTTTTGCCGCGGAGTCCGTCGGTGTGTTGTATTATAAAGTACTTAGTCATAATAAATTATAGCAATTCAGTCGTAATAGTCGAAGAACGTTTACTTCATTATAATATTCACTATATTCTAGGACATACTCTGTATTAGGTTACCTTTGCTTATTATTGGTTAAGCTTTAACACATTTTATAGCATTTTAATTTGTTTTTCTAAGTTGTTCTTTACTTCCACAGAATCTTGTGATTTGTTTTAATCAATTTTAAAATGAACTTGTTTGTAGTTAGTGATATACCTATTACCTACATTCGTAAACAACTCAAAGACATTTTATATTCAATATAAATCAGTGGCGTACCATTTTTGAAATAGGTCTATAAAATATTTATAGTAATATTTTAGGTACGACGAAAAATGTCCCGTTGGAAATCGATCAAGACCGAAGCAAACTGTGCGATGTATGAAGATCCCGTGTCACTGTTATGACAATTAGTTGAAGCAAGCTATTTCTGATAGTTTTACCCTTAAACATGTGATTAAGTACTACTAGTTTGAAACCCTCCGCCAGCGACCGCCCTGAACTAAGGTCCAAGTCCCACAGGCGGCCCCCTCTTGCGCACTTAGCTTAGTTTGTTTTAACCATTTAATAAGGTTGGAGCTCTGTTCGCTATTATGCCTGGTGAAGTAGCCTTGTTATTTCGTATTTTAAGAGCAGGAAAATGACCCTAATCCATCTGATATTTAATAACAGATGAATCCAAATATAAGAACAGCTAGTTCCAGTGCGGCAGATGTACAACATTACCCGACCTCATCCTGCCGTTGTTTAAGATGCTTCTCCGTATTTCTCTTAAATGATCCCATGTAAAAGATACAGGGATATACATAGATACGTCCATACGTTATAATACAGATACGTATAGGTTCGTTGGGTGAGAATTCTAATATTTTGAGGTGCGACAAAGAAGCGCGTTCCCAAATTTCTTTATTTGCGATGCTATAGTGGGCATCGTAAGCAAGACCCGCTGGTCCGTTGATTTTCGCAACAGCGAAAACCAGCTGATGTATTGCGGCATGCTAGATAGAGAGGAAGAGTTCCTCGTAATAATCGCGACAGTACGATAAAACGCGTTAAGCTCAGCAAAATCGCAACGCAGTTAAAGACACTCAAGATCTTCCTCATTGTCAATAATGGAAACTGCTCGCCGCTACAACCGAATTAAAGAATCGAGTAGGACCTAACAATATGCAGGACCAGACCTGTGTTTTTTACAGCAGGCACAGTTGTTCGGACGAGAAAAATCACTACACTTTGTTCAGGATATGGAGTTTTCGCGAGGCTGATTTTATAACGGTCTTGACGTTATGTTATGGATTAAGGTCGCAATAAACTTTCATATCGAGGATTGCCATACAGTACCTACATCTACAATAATAATAATAATACTTTTATTTCAGATCATGGTGTCCATTTTGTTAGTAACAAATGCTCTTATGGACTAGTGTTAGTAATATTTAAGACTACTCACAACCAAACATATAAAAATATAGTACACTCCGCAATCACTACTGCGCCATCCCATGGGAAATGGCGCAGCAGTGATTGATGTAAAAACAGTCTAGCCGACTTGCGATCATGCTAAGGATGCTGTTGGCGCTGCCACGTATTCTGCGCACCAGGGATACGCATATTTTACGCATCGTAGTGTAAAGGCAGTCTACGCGGTGTTCAGCAAACATCCCTGATGCGCTACAGAATCGCCGCAGCCCCATCAGCACCCAATGAGGTCCCAAAAAAAAGGAAGGTGGACTTTTCAGCTAAAACACGCAAGCTTGAGTTTGAGCTCAATTATTGCTCAATGGTCGCTCAAGATTTAGGCACTTGGTCTTTGTCTTTATTTGCTCAGCTTATGCAAAACCGTGGTATCCCGCATGAACCGTAATATTGTGTCGTTGGGAGATATTTAGTTCCTATTCAATTCTGTTTATTTCATCAAGTTTGTATATTGCTGGACTTCTTCCTCCTCCTGCTACCATAAGTATAAGATTTTACGGGAGCTGAGATGAATTTCAGAAAAAAATATCCTTATACACTATTTAGCTTTGGTCGTCTGAGCACATAATAATATGTTTATAAAAGCTTTGCAGCTATATTTATGACCACCAACCAAATGTACCGTTCGAAACATAACGTAGATATGCGTAAGCATGTAATTTACATGAGGAAATATGATTGCTGATTGAATTACAGCAAAGTATTTGAAGAATTTTAACGAAACTATCCATATAGGTATCATATCGTAAGTATTCTACCTTCTAAAGAAAACGTAAGTAGATAACTATGTATATAAAAGAACGATCAATACGTATGAGGCCCTATTCACTGGAGCATAATAAAACTCCCGTAACAACATGGAATACAAAAAACACCATTCCAAATTCAAAAAAACTCTCACTGCTCGGCTTAGCGATGAGGTGCGCGGGCGACTCTGACTAATGCAGAGCTCTTTAGTCAAGCTCGGGAAAGCTCAGTGCGCGGATGGTACTCTGGGCCGACGGACGCCATCACCCAGAGTATTCGGACACGACATGTACGGAATATGGACGTGTGGAGCGGCCGACCGCCCGTTTGCGTCCGCGCATCGCCTCCCCTACCCATAGAAGCAGACAACTTTGCGCTCACATACTTCGATAAGGAACAGCCGACGCAGAAACAAGGTGTGTGGTTTTAGGCTGTGCGAGTTGCGAATACGTATACGGTCTTACACCACTGTATTAATACAGTCATTATGACATAACTTATCGATGTTTGTTTATGATCGATATCACTATCTATCATCGATACATCAGACTACCGTCACTTATAACGCGCCGTTACTTACACGCGTTAGTTGTCATTTGAATATGTTTATCATTATTATCGTGATCTCGTGTTTATATTTTTCATTATATCGTATCGTTACTTTACAGTACTTCAAAGCAAATGAAATTTTAATGGAATATTACGACTTTACATTGTCTTGATATATTGTTTTTATTGTTGATTTAAAATTGCGTGTAACGTTGACCTTTATACATAGACTCCTAGTTTTTATACTACATATATCATAAAGGCAAGTTGCGGCCCACACTGTGGAAAGCAGATACCGTAACCTATGGGCCATTGCACCGCTCAGAAGCACATTCTTGCATTGCTAATCCTAAATAAAGCCCCTTTTGGTAATAGCGCTCATTTAACTACGGTACTCTCTAAAACTGCCTGAAGATACCGATTGGAAACTACTTTATTTAACTGTCCGCTTTAGAAATGTAACAAAAGACAAAAAGATTAGGGAATGTAAAAAAAAAATTGATTTATTATTATTTTGAGCCCGATATGTCCCACTGCCGAGCAAAGGCCTCCGTTCCTTCTTTTTTTTCTATCACAGCCCATCGGGGACCAATTATGAATAGGTATAGTCTTGATTAACAATTATTGACAATATTTTTTATAATAGGTATATTCTTATTTTGATTACATTTAAGACTTCGAGTAATAGAAAACTTAGTATTAATATGAATTTATATATTCTAGTCATTAAATTTCAAGGCTAGCTGGCTTATAATTGTAAAACCGATTTGTATCTTATTCTAAACTTAATCCATAATAAAAACTTTGACCTACATTTTGAGACGCTGTTGTTATCTACTGCTGTAATTTTTAAATTGTACAAAAGGTATTTTATTTTTTTATTAAGAGCCTAAGATGTTTGTCTTGTTCAATAAACATTACGGAAACAAAAGAAAACTAAGTAAAGCGTGAGATAAAGGCAAACGATTTTTCAGTCCCAGTACAGAGTTGGTTGCAGTCAAAAGACAAAGCACCATTAAAATTACTAGAAAATAATAACAAATAAAAAAATATAAAATTCTGATTACTATACAAAACCTTGAGGTAGGTTTTGTATGTACTTATCCGAATATCATGCAAACAATGTATCTACATAACTAAATATATTTAATTTTTGTACATTGGTCTGTCAAATTTCATCCGTGTAAATTTAATGTATTGGATGTTATTATGATATGTGGTGTTAAATTATAATAAGATAACTTACATTGTTCATTAATTTTAATTCTAGAGTTCCATTTTATATGAAATACCTATACTTATTCAATAAAACAACTGACTGACTGATTTACTCTTTTTCGCACCGCTGAGTGTTTGGTTGAGTCATTAACTTCTAAGCATGGAACTTTGCAAAAGGTTCAAGTCACAAAGAAGAGCTAAGATTTCAAAATAATATATACTTAATCCAGTCTATATGCAATTAAAGAATAAGTTCTCATAACAAACAATTGCAGATCGGTAACCTTATTTTAAATATTTATCCTTATAGTAGATTGAAGATAGCGAACAAGTGTCCAAATCAATTTAAATAAACTAATCCATTTAGGACTTCTGTACAAATTTACCACAAATAATATGTTTAGGTATTAGGATTAAGTTAATCTACCGTATAAATCAAATACCTATTACTAAACAAAACCCTATGGGAAAGAGGCGTGTATGTATGTATGCACTAAACAAAGTAGTTTTTTCACAAACAGGACATCTCGAAAATGTGCCTGTCCCTGTTGAACCCAAAGTGGGTTCGTACTTTCGCTCGTTGGTTTTACATAAGTAAAAGTGATGGAAAAATAGAGCAAGGTCCTTATACATGTCAACCAAACGAGGAACATCATTGATATAATTCAACATGACCTGGTTACTTAAAATTCAATCAAAACAACATAACTGTTAACTTATCATCGCGAACTATTGAATTCTTTTTTTTTTTAGATTAAAATGAATCAATAAATATTAATAATATTCTAGTATATCCAAAATCTTGCAGGTTTTTTAATTTATAGTTTATACATTATTTAATAAGGCTACCGCTCTACTCGCCTTTATGTCTCGTGAAGTAGCAAAAGTCTGATATCTGGCTACATAAATGTACGTACAAATAAAAAATCGATAATGTTACCCATT
Source organism: Nycteola revayana (assembly GCA_947037095.2). Lineage (NCBI taxonomy): Eukaryota > Metazoa > Arthropoda > Insecta > Lepidoptera > Nolidae > Nycteola > Nycteola revayana. Next base: position 9,947,795 of record OX344842.1, on the reverse strand, counting down.
TGATTCTGACCGTTCAAGATTAACTAACACGATAAACAAATTAAATTAGCTTTTGGATACTATTTTGACACTTAACAAAAATGTTGACAGCTGATTAACCGGATATTAATATGAGAACAGTATATTACACGTCTATATTACTTTAGCCATGGACTTATGGAGAACTTTGCCCGGTGAAGTAGTGTAAGCCTCGTGGCTAACTACGTATGTCTGTCCGAAAAAACTTATGGACATGTGAAGTACATAGGTAACCCGTATGAAGGCGGAGTCAGACCACATTAAAACTACCTTCAGAGCATAAAGCGTATAATAAAAAATAAAAATAATAAAAAAAAAATGCAGACACAGGAGCTTAGTAGTTTGGTACATAGTTACATACATGCGCATCGGGAATACGATTTGAAAAGTTTCAGCATTTACTTGTAAGAGTTTTAAACATATCTGATATTTTGTTATAGATGTTGAATGTCAGATTTTCTGTTATAATAATATTATTCTTTAAATTCTACGATCAGCTGATTGTAACATTGTTCGTCACGTGTTAATCACGAGACCTTTATTATAAGTAAACTAGCTTGAGAGTATAGTCGCGGGGAGGGGGGAGATCAATGACCCGCGTTATGCAACCGAGACATTGATAAAGATATGCATAGATGCGAAGGCTAGGCACTCTTCAGACAGGACTTTTTAAGCTTCTTGTTGATTGGTCGGATGATTTGTACCTATAATAACTACCCGTCCCGCGCGTAGATCCCGTTTCCAGGGGAAACGTTATAAAATATACCTTAAGAAAAATGCCAAAGAAATATGGCTTTATTTTGGTAAACATATTTTAAAAATAAGTTTTGTAGATCTCTTTAATAATCTTATATTGATATAGATAAATAATGTCAGAATAAGATTGATTCCGATTTTGAATTTAACGTTTTTGTTTGCACTCAAAATAACTGCAATTTAATTTGTATTAGGTATCTTTAAAGAAGTAGTAGGCGAATTAATAGGCCTCAATGCGGATGAATATTTTGCGCCCTCTCCAAATGGGCACACTTTTCATTCTCATCAACTTTTTATCTTGCTACTTATATTACAATAGTTTTCAAATACAATTTATATAAGTATTGAAGTAACTTCAAAAAAATAAAAGAATGAATACAATGGTGGACCAGAGGTCGAATACCATACTTAAAAAAAAATAGTATCCTTGTTCTTTTCAACTTTAAGTTTGCGAAATTACATACTTTTCTAATGTTTGTAAAAAGGGGTACAAAGTGTTTGCTTCACGTATTAATTCTTATATAGATGTAATACGCAGTATGCTCAATAAGCTGCTCGACGGTGGAAGTAACTCCTCACAGAAATGAACAGATTTTAAAATGCTTTTTCCTAATCTTAATAGATATTGCCATGGGTTTAACAATATTTTTATCACCTATCATTAAAGCACGAAGGGTTTAACAGTATAATATTCTAAAGCTAAACTTCAAATCATTCACTAATTGAATTCTAAGCAAACATGTACAAAGCATCTATTTTAAAGTAACAAGATAAACATTTTGTAGCAGTTAATAATGAACACAAACTTAAATATTAAATACATTAAAAATACGAGTTTATAACAAACTTATTTTTTAGTAACTAAAATTCGTACTGTAAACAGAACTGACAAATCTTACATATTGTGGTTGTACATACTCATGTTTATGTACGTTAGCAATTATGCACGTGAGGTTTTTACGAATGAATGTTTTTGGAGTTCATCGGCCCGTCTCGGCGGCCTTACTCCGGTTATTTTGAGGAGAACCCGTAACAGTATACTAATTTTAGAAGAATTGAAGTTTTTTTATTTAGGTCCCTATGTAGGTATAACTTTTTTCGTAAGCTTAAAACATAAAAAAACATTAAGTAAATCAATTTCGTTAATATTTTTAAACAGAATTGATGTTTAACGTAAAGCAAAAATTTAAACCCCTTTTTAAGAAAATTGCGGGGACGGAGTATGAAATTTCGCACACTTATAGTTTACTAGCTGCGCCCCGCGGTTTTACCCGCGTTACTCTGCTCCAATGGGTCAGTGCGTGATTGTTTGGAGCCTATATGTTAATCGAACTTATTAACTATCCCCGTGCAAAGTTTCATCAAAATCCATTGGGTAGTTTTTGCGTGAAAGAGTAACAAACATCCATCCATACTCACAAACCTCGCGTTTATAATATTAGTAAGGATATAAAGAAGGAATGTAGAATGCTTATAATTTTTAATTATGTTCAAATTTCGACTACTTGGCGACCACTAGTAAAAGTTAATTAGTTAACTAATTAACTTTTACACTAATATAAATAAAATTTAGGTGTACACATACACAGTTTATCCCTGAACGTCGAAAAATACATCCGCAAAAATACTCTCGAGCATAGTATCCAAGAGGTTGACATACCTATACCCTAAGTCATCAATTCAGATAATTTATGTAAACAAATGTGATAACAGATCAAAAAAGTATCGTCTTAATGGTAATTCACATAAAATGGCGGAAAACAAGGTTAGATTTACTTTTAAGTTCTGATTTTAATAATAATAATTAAAAAATTATTATACCGTGTTAATTTTTATAAGTTTTCGGTTTTAAACAAAGTTATTAAAAAAAGAAAATTTTGTGGTATAAAATATTTTATGATACTGGTAACACTACCGGAGTTCCCAACATTCTCAAATTTCGTTTGACATAATTACAAAGTCGCGTCTTTTCACAACATTCGTTTTCTTTTCCCGGATAATACTATTCGCTGCGTCTTTGTTAATTGTGCTTTATTATCATCGAGTTAAGTGTTTCATCATGTTGTTAGTTGTAATATTTCCTTGTTTTAGTTGTGTTTTTGTTAAGTTTTATTTGTTAATTGACTTTGATTTTGACTGAATTGATTGCTGATTATGATGATAATAAGCCGCGACTCCGACATAGAACAAACACTGTTCGGCTACGGTATTTTGTTTGCATAGCTCGTATAAATAGTTAACTGTAATTAAAAGATAGAAAAATTTAATATTAAATTGTTTTGTACCACTGTCCTGTCATTTTGACAATGACATTTCTTTGTTTACTTAAATTATCTGAATTGATGACTTAGGGTTTAGCAATACTTATAGGTATTCTAAAGAAGCCATCGAAAAGGCCAGCCCTCTAAATATTATTAATTGAGATATCAAATATCAATTTACTCAATATATCAAAATATCTATAAAATAATATTATTAATTGAGTAAATAGTTTCAAGTTCAAGTTTTCCTACCCACATTTTAATTTTCATTTTATTGAATATTAGAATTTTATTAGACGAAGAAGATTGGAGGATGTCTGCGCGTTTGAAATTGTCCATACTCAGAAGGCTTTACTGCTATTTATCGTAAATGAAAAATGACGCAAATAAGATAGGTAGTAGCGATCCGAGGAGGCAGTGGGGGTAAGGGTGGGGCATACATCCCATTCCCGGTCCCGTTTGAACTCGACTTTAGGTGGGATCAGAGTCATCTGCAAAAATAAAAAGTAACAATATTGAATAAACTAAAGTTAGGTATCTTCTTTACTTTTTATTTGGTCTCAGAATTTAATAAGATACATCCATGATTTCAATAGCATCTTATTGGCTATTTAAATGTCTTTTCAACACTATCAACTTGTAGTAAATAAATAGCAATTTATTTAATATTTTAATGCCCACGTATATTTAAGTCCCCTTTGAAACGTTATTATTACATTAGTGAGTTGTGTATTCATGTGTAAATGTTTTGCGGTAGGAACATACGCATTGCATTGCTTGCTTGCAAAGCTCTCAATTCAATTTTGGCTTTGCGAATGTTTAATGAAAATTGTTTGGAAACTGTTTCAGGTATTTATTTACATGTAAACTTCATACTAAAGTAGATAGTTGGATAGTCAGTGGCGTTACTACATAGCCTGGGGCCCGTGGCAAATTTGTTGATTTGAGTAAATCGGGGGACCGTCTAGGGCATGTCTGTCATAAACAAATTTTGTATACTTATAATTCTACTTCACGGAATTATATCTTTCACTATTCTTATTATTGTTGTATACATCATCAGCCCGTATGACTTCCACTGCAGGAAGGGAGTGTTGCTATAGTCGCCACGATTGGCAGGCGGGTTGGTGACCGTAGATCAACAGAATATACCTACACAGGTAAACGGTGCTCCCCATTACCTGGTATATAGTTACAGATCTGATAATCAAGACCAACGGCGTAACGTGCTTTCCGGGGCACGGAGGGTATTCCCTCTACCAACCAGACACGGCAAAAACCTTTGATTTTACATAAAATGTCTTTTTCGCAGCAGGAATCAAACACTTCTTCCAACTTTCGAGATTTAGGTCGATTATACCGTCGGTTTTTAGGCGTTTATTGCTGTATAGTAGGTACATATGTGTATTATTATATATGGGCTTCAAGGTCACAAGGTTTTAAGGTGGTCCTTAATCTCAAAATCTATTTGCTCTATCGATCGGCGGTCTATAACAATTATAATATCTTTTCGGCTATAGTCGAATTTCGGTTGATTTCGGTGCACCCCCCATGAGGGGCCCGGTGCGGTCACACCATTTGTACCGCACCAGGACCGACCCCCGTGGCATTTTGCCCACCTTGTCTCTGATTTAATTATTGTAAAATCAAAATAATTAAGAGAAAGAATAATCGAATTTAATAACAAAATATTTTATTTTTTGTATCAGTTACATAGTTTAGGACGCCTATTTTTTTATAAATTAATTCATTTACATACACACACGTAAGCCATTATTAAATAAAAGAAACAAACTTTGAATACTTACATTCAGTTAATACCGATAATAAAAGTAAAACAGTTTGTTTTCTAAAAATAAATATAAATTAAAGATTTGTTAAGAAATCTATAACTAATCATCGAATAAAAATTTAAGCATATTAGCTTTAACTTTATTAACAACAATAAATCAAGATACATCAGTATACAAACTAATTTATTTTTATAGATCTAGGCAAGTTTTTATTTTATTAAGTTTCTTTAAACATTAAATACTTATGTTATTTTACTTGCATGTAAATACTTTAATCTTAATTGTAGTCTAATTATAATAAGTGTCTTAGTATAGAATCATTATGTATATAAGTCTGTAGGTATTTTATCTCAAATTATGAAGGTGAATCAAACAAATGTGTTGCTCTGAAATCAAAGATTTTTATTGTAATTGATATGATAACTAAACTAAAACAAAATAAACAATATAATCCTATAACAATATGTAAAACTCATACCTGAAATCAAAGAAACGACATTAAATGTTCATTGTCCGTTCCTTCACAATTTTGTTAAGATTATTTTATATTTTTATAATTAAAAAATTAAACATGAATGTGAAAATTAATATTTGACATATTTATGTCAACCACAAAAAAAGCAACTAAAGAATCATAGACAGCGCTATGCGCGAAATATAAACTTAAAGAAAAACTACAATCTTTTTCTTTACATCTCCCCCCTTTGGGAAAGAAAATATACAGGAGTAAATTTTCTTTAATAGAGCAGCCCCCCTTCTTCTGTTTCTTTATCACTTGCATATTCTGTATGTGTTATTGGTACTGGAATTAATTTCGTTATATGAAAGAGATTTGACTCTATCTTTTTGTGTCCTGTGTTGATTTTGTATATTGATTTTGAAACTTTCTCAACAATCTGAAATGGTCCAATTTTTAATTCTTCCAGTTTTTTCCTGTTTAGTTTATTGCCATTTTCCACATACACCATATCACCGACATTAAATTCATGGTTTTTTCTATTTTTGTCAAATAATGTTTTGTTGTAATTATGTGATTTAATTGTATTCTGTAGTGCTGTAGTCCTATCTCTGATCCAATCATTATGTGTGTTCTCTTGTATTAATTCCTAGGGTAAAACCGTGACATCTGTACCATACAAAAGATAACTTGGTGAGAAGCCAGTTACTGAGTGAATAGTTTGATTATACTTATTCACACATTCATGAGCTACTGTTGTCCAGGCTTTCTTATTTCCATCTTCATTCATTTTGCATCTGATTTTGTTAACTAGTGTCTGATTTAGTCTCTCATTTAGACCATTTGAGAATGGTGCATTTACCGCCGTAAATACCATGGTTATCTGTTTGTGTTTTAAAAAGTCCTTGAATTCTTTCGAATTTATACCTGGATATTGATCCGTCAGCAGCATATTAACGTCTTCTGTTTCTATTACATTAGTGACTAGTTTTATGAAGTCATTTGCACTCTGATTTTTCGAAGTCAAGATAAAAGCGTATCTAGTAAAGTGATCCACTAACAAGTGCAAATATTTTTTTGTAGATCTTGAACCTCCGAAGCCTCCTATTGTATCAATAGAAATTATTTCAAATGGCCTTGTAGCTGGACCTAGATGAGACATAAATCCAAATTTGTGTTGTCCTCTTGATTTATTCCTAATACAGATCTTACACTCTCTACATATCTTTTTAATATTTTTCGTTAGATTTCTTGCTATGTACAACGGACTTATTGTCTTCTGCATTTGGTTTGTCCCAATGTGGCAAAGATTCTCATGTATATTTCTTAATAGTTTAATACTGAATTCTTCAGACAAAATTATTTTTTCTTTCTCTCTAACTTTTTTATAATATATGTTTTGTTTGTATGTAATATTTTCCTTATGCTTTTGTATTTCTTCATTCTTATTCTGATCTAATATAATATCTTCCAGATTAACCAAGTTCACAATCTTAAGTTGTTCGTCTGCGTTTTCATTTGATTCTAATACAGGGTTTCTACTAAGGCAATCTGCTTCTAAATTTTGTTTTCCCGGGGCATATTTTATATTAAAATCGTATTGTGATAAGTAGTATGTTAGGTCACCTAGTTCTTCATCAGTCCTCGATTTTAAGTTCATGTTTTCCAGCGGCTTATGATCAGAATAAACTGTAAATGACTTACCTATTAGCCAATACTGCCAGTATCGTAATGCTTCCTTGATGGCTAAGCACTCCAAATATATCGCTTTTTTCTTCTTTTGGGTCCCATTTAGTTTCTTAGAAAAGTAAGCTACTGGTTTTTCTTTTCCATCTGGCTGCGTCTGTTTCAAGATAGCACCAACACCCTCTAAAGAAGCATCAGTGTAGATTGTTATCGGTAAATCTTTATCAAAAATTTCTAACACTGGTTGAGAGCACAAAAGGTTTTTTATTTTTTCAAATGCTTTTTGACATTGTTCAGACCAGAAGAATGGTTGATTTTTCCTCAGTAAATTATGTAGCGGATCCAATATTATCGCACTTCTTGGTATGTACTCATTATAAAAGTTGATCTTACCTAGAAACTGTCTTACATTTTTCTGTGTTTTTGGAATTGGGAAGTTTTTTATCGAAATTAAATTATCTTTCAGCGGTTTAACTGAATTATTTTGAATTATATGACCCAGATATTTAACAGAGGCTGAGGCAAATGTGCATTTCTGAAATTTCAATCTAAATCCCTCTGTTTTAATTGCTTCCAATAATCGTGTTAAGTGCTGAATATGTTCGTCAAAAGATTTCGAGAATATTAAGATGTCATCTATATAATTTACAGCAAAATCTGTAAGTTTGTACTTTCTTAGTATGTTACTTAATATCCTCTGAAAAATCGCCGGTGCTGTTTTAAGTCCAAACGGTAAACAGGTCCATTGAAAATGTCCATCTTGTGTTACAAATCCAGTCTTCTTTCTGTCTTCTATTCGTAATGGAATTGACCAAAAAGCAGAATTTATATCTAGAGTTGTATAAAATTTGCAATTTCTTGTTTTAGTTACTAAATCCTCAATTAACGGGAATGGTTGGGCTTCTGGTACTACTATTTTATTCAAATCTCTGAAGTCTATGCATAATCTTGATTTTTTATTTTCTTCTTTTTTAAAGGCCAGTGTGACAGGTGCAGCAAAGGGACTATAGGATTCTTCTATAAGTTTATTATCCAACAATTTTCCTATTTGTTCTTCTATTTCTTTTTTATCCTCCATAGTGCATCTATATGGTCGTTTACTGCAATATTTATCTAAAAGTAAATCTATCCTAGCTTCATATCCATTAACAGTTCCAACATCATATTTGTTCTTTGCAAAAACAGCATTATATCTATTCATTAGATTATTTATTTTTGACTTTTGAAATTCATTTAAATGGCTTATATTTAATTCGAAATCTTCTTCTTTAACATGTTCGTTAAAATTAATTCTGTATTCGTTTATAATTTTCTTTTTATCATTAATTTCTTGCTCTTTCTTTAGCTTTTCATCGTTCTTGTTTGTATTTTCTATTATTTCCTCTTTAGCATTAGCCTTTATAATAATTTTAGTACTTTCTTCTACTTTTTCTTTATTTAAGTTCTGTTTTTGAGTGATTTTTAAGTTCTCATCCTGTATTAATTTGAACTTTGTTATTATGTCTAATCCAATCAAAAAATCATATTTGAAATTTTGTTCATCTATAATATACACTTCAACATTTTCTTCTATGTTAAAAATTTTAATTTTTAGGTTCGTCAAACCACTTGTCTTTTTGACACCATTAATCGTCACTAAACTGGCTTTATTCATAATGTTCCCTTTGCCTTTTAGTTTTAATAACTTCGAATTAATCAGAGAAACATTTGAACCTGAATCATAAACTCCATAAATTTCTAGTGTATTATTTATTAGAAGTTTGACATTGATTAATGGTGTCACTTTTAGTTTTTTTGTTCGGTTTCATGTAACTCGGCCTCTATCGTAGAATTGTTGACATGTTTAATGCTTTTCTCTTTTGACTTATCATTTTCTTTTGGTTTAAACCAACAAGCAGATTCAGGGTGGTAGCGAATTCCTTTATTTATTTTTTCACAGGTCTTGCAAGGGATTTTATCTTCATTCCTATTGTTGCCTCTTGGACTTTCATATTTTCGATAGTTTAAATTATTCTTCTTGTTTACCAAATGTTCAAATTTTCTCACTTCATTAAAAAGATCTACTGTATCTTTTAATGCCTCTCTATCAATCATGTTGAGTACATGTTTTGGCAAACCCATTGCAATAAGATCTATCATAGTACCTGTATCCATTGTGTTTCTCATGTCTAGTAGTAGTTTTTCCTTCTTTATGGCATAATCCACCAACAATCCGTCTCTGTATTTGAAGAATAAAGCATATGTTATTTGGTTCCAGCCTTTGTTCGCAAATGACTCGCAGAATTTGGTTTTCCATGACGACCACTTGGAATCCATGGTCAATTTTATCACCATAGAGCTGTACCAATCAATACAACTCCTATCCATGAATAACCTCAGTAATTCAATCATTTTTCCATCTTCGGTTACACTGAAGCGTGAGCATTCTTTTTCAAAGGTCTCAATCCATTGATTTGCATTTGAATTTCTGCTGGAAAATTTTTCCATTACAAACTTTTCCGCAATGTGCATCAAATTTTGTTTAGATTCCTGCGTTTGAACCAGTTTATCAAATATTTTTTCTAATACACTTGTATCTTCAGTTTTTTCAACTCCTGTTTTTGTTTGTGTTATTTCTTCTAAGTATTGATCTTTAAATTGTATATTATCGTCCTCATCTAAGTAAGTTTGCTTGAGTCCTTCTGTCAACGTTATCCAAACTCGTCGCGTCTGATATCTTTTCCTCAAGCTGTTTTTTACCTTGCTATAAGCGGTTGTTTTTAACAGTTCGTCGTGATGGCCAGCAGGTTGAAACTCTTCCGGTACAGCGTACACTTTGTCCTCACTAGTAGCTATTGATGTTACAGCAAAGATGTTTGACTTTCCGTCAGTTCCCGGAAGTATAGTGAATTCAAAGCGAAGCTTCTCCATTTTGGGTGGTTATTCAAAATTTCAATAAACGAGAATGTCGTTTTATAAGTCTGTAGGTATTTTATCTCAAATTATGAAGGTGAATCAAACAAATGTGTTGCTCTGAAATCAAAGATTTTTATTGTTATTGATATGATAACTAAACTAAAACAAAATAAACAATATAATCCTATAACAATATGTAAAACTCATACCTGAAATCAAAGAAACGACATTAAATGTTCATTGTCCGTTCCTTCACAATTTTGTTAAGATTATTTTATATTTTTATAATTAAAAAATTAAACATGAATGTGAAAATTAATATTTGACATATTTATGTCAACCACAAAAAAAGCAACTAAAGAATCATAGACAGCGCTATGCGCGAAATATAAACTTAAAGAAAAACTACAATCTTTTTCTTTACATGTATCTTGCCATTTTTCAATCCACAGACAAAATTATCACAGGAATGAAATTTTATTTTTACGTAATGTCCATACAAAATCTGTCAAATTTAATATTAGTTCTTCCTATTACTTACTATTGACTACATCTATTGTTATTCGATCTGTCTTTGTGTTCGCCAAATCAATTTACCTAGCATGCGCCATTAACAGATAGTATGGAACTTCGGTGGTTGATGAGAGGTATTATCTAAGAGCATTGAGCACAATGTAGTCAAAACAATATCGATCATCTCCACCTGCATGTATTAAGTGTATGTACATAGTACTACTATGTATCTCCTAATGGAATCTATCAAACTTCCGTACATTCAGAGTTAAGTTATTTACCTAGATAAATACTTGAGATCTTAATCTATGTATGCGTTTGTACATACATGTGGCAAGTGTTTGTTTGTATTAAACCATGCGATGCCCTCGAAGACCTTAAGTCCGACAGGCCCACGAACTGAATAATAGAGCCACAGTTGCACAAAACTAAAATACTAAAAGTCATAATCCCTCAATCTCATCGCCAGCGACCGCGCTGAGCCGAGGTCCAAGCCTCACATGGGGCGCCCTCTTGCGCAGATTGCTTAGTTTGTAGTTTTAAAACCATTTATTAAGGCTGGAGCTCTGCTCGCCTTTATGCCCGGTGAAGTAGCATAAGCCTCGTGGCTAATCTGACAATATACATTATATAAATACCATAAAGTAGTAGAGTACTACTTTATGAAAACCGGGTAGGATAAAACTGACTATTCTATAGGTGTAACCATTACGATTATTTTTTTCGGATGACATTCATGTGGTCGGCCATGGGACTAATTCGCCGGGTTTAAAGGCGAGCAGAGCCACAGACATATAATTTCTAAAAACATAATATAAGAAAAGGTACATTGGATCCGAATCTGATAAAATCGTAGGTATAGTGGCAATACAAATGTAATATTTGTTCTGTCTTAAATATTATCTTCATTCGACTAATTCGTTCATCTACTTTTTTGGGACCGACCATGTTTAACTACATGTGTATCGATTGCAAAATTGTTGGCACTTTGATTAGAACTCTGATTGGGTTCCTATAACGTAATGTATAGCAAACGATTACCGTGTTAGCAGGCAGTTCATTAGACTTATAACGTTTCTAGCGATGTTTTCTTTCACCGGAAGTGTTGATACGGTATCGTAAAGCACCAAGTTGAACCGGCAACCGACCTTATAGAACGAAAGCTTATGCAATGCAAGCTTTCCCTTATGGTAAGCTATCTATACTAACATTATAAATGCGAAAGTTTCGATGTATGGATGAATGTTACTTACACAATCACGTCAAAACAGCTTAACGGATCGAGATGAAATTTGTCAAAGTATTGAGAGAGTGCGACGTGCTTGTATGAAGAAAGTTATGAGAGTGAATGAAGCGAAAGATGTGTGTAGGGATCGTAGCAAGTGGAGGTCCATTGTCTCTGCCGACCCCGCTGGGAAACAGGCGTGAGCTTATGTATGTATTGAGCGACTATGTAATAAATAGGTAATTAACTTTATTGACAGTTTTTAGAGAAATATAACGTAACCCAAGAAGTAATTACTAGCAACTCACCATTTAAAATAAAAAGACATTATAATACATTATTTTTTATAATATCGTTCGTATTTTTTAAGGGTTTAAATGCTTAAACCACACTCCATAGTCATCGGACTATGGAGTTACCACGCTTGGCAGGCGGATTGGTGACCACCGTATTATGGTATTTATAACACACAAGAAAACACTGCTGCTCATTCCTTGGCTTAAACTTAATAAATTGGCATAATCTATATATATAAAACAAAGACGGGTTTGTTACAACACTTATAACTCGAGATCGGCTGGATGAATTTTCATGGTTTTTGTTTCGTTGGATTTGTCTCCGCCCTGAATAGCAAAATACATTTTAAAAACAAAAGAAAGTCGTGTTAGTTACACTATTTATAACTCAAGAACGGCTGAACCGATTTGGCTGAAAATTGGTAGGGAGGTAGCTAAGAACTGGGAGAAGGACATAGGACATACTTTTGGGTAGGGGTAGGGGTAGGGTAGGGTAGGGTAGGGTAGGGTAGGGTAGGGTAGGGTAGGGGTAGGGTAGGGTAGGGTAGGGGTAGGGGTAGGGTAGGGGTAGGGTAGGGTAGGGGTAGGGTAGGGTAGGGGTAGGGGTAGGGTAGGGTTAGGGTAGGGGTAGGGTAGGGCAGGGGTAGGGTATAGAAGTCCACCCGTGCGAAGCCGGGGCGGGCCGCTAGTTAAATATATATATATATATACCGGCCTTTTTTGTGATTTTACAAATGTGCATTTTTTCATGATGACGGTAGAAAAGCTTAAAAAATCAATAACATATTCTAGAACCGTGACCATCAAAGTTTCACTAAAGGGTAATCGGTAATCGATTGTATTCGTTAAAGGACATGGAACATTGTAGAGTATTTTTTTTATTAATCGGACAAGAAAACTGAGGTTAGTAAAGGAAACTAAAATGTGATTTATAACGTTGTTATCCCTACTTATACATGAATGTAGGTTTGTTAAGTTTGTTTTCACGCGAAAACTACTTAACCGATCATCATGAAGTTTAGTACACATATTCTTGGTAACATAGCATATTTTTTTTATAAAAAAAGGGGCTTCAATACGATCGAAGCCGCGCGTAATAGCTAGTTATAATTTAGTTTGAAGATTCAATCAGCCCACCTGTGTCAAAGGGGTTTATAGGAGTTCAAAGAGCACTTTGCCAATAGCAATCATTTCCGCAATAAAGTTGGCTCACATCGTCCGTCTCGATAAATACTTGTTAGGGCGAGCTAAATTAAAAATTCCAGATACACAGCCATGTCAAGCTTATAATAAGCTTGATTTATTAACACTTATGTTATGTATGTTATGTTAAAGTTAAATACATACTGTTTTATTATCAAGACAATTAATTGAATTAGTTTTGTAAACCAATGGCTTTTTATTTCATAGGTATATTATGTAAATTTTACATCAGACCGTATAATGTTTACTGCTGAACATGTCACAACGCTATGGAGGCGCGTTGGTGTCCGCGGTTGTAATAATGTTGTAAGACACAGGAAAGCGCTGCTGCCCGTTCCCTGATATTCGATTGTTGTATATGATAATATAACTACAGGGACCCACGGCTGAAGCACGGAGGATGTACTATCTTTCGTGCTTGACCGGCTCAACTAACCAAAACCGGAAAGAATTACATTACAGAAAAGATTACAAGGTTTCGCATGGGTATCGAACCTACGACCGAAAATGAAAGCGACACTTTACCGCTACACCACGCATGTTGTCAACTCAATTGGGTGGTCAATGCGTTAATTGAATAGTTATTTATACTTAAAGCTTTTATAAATTTCTATGTATTCCTTCTCTCTACAAATTAGTAGCATTAATAATGTGATGCATTTTTTTAATTTTACTCATGTGCATCGTCTTTTAAGTAAACCCATTTTTTTATCATGGAAGTGTAACTATACGGGATTTTTTCAATCAAAACTTTAATACGTTAAGCATACCACAGAGCATACACGGAAGATGAGCTTGCAAACTAATAACTAAGAAGCGAACTTCACAATATATATATTCTCGCAAGCCCTGGCGTGCGACAAATCTCGTCGACTAAGTTTGGTTATACCTAATAATCTTTCAGATGAGATTATTTAGAATTTATGAATATTTTAAACTTGGAACATAATTTATTTAACACTTTTTTCTATGAATGTGTTGTTGTTTGTTAGTCAGTTTATATTATATTTATCAGTATATTTTATTATATAAAACATAATACAGAAACAAACAAATTTTAGGGAATAATAATAAAGCTTTTACGTGATAGAAAATTTTAATCCTACCATCGTTTTTTACGTCTGCTTTGCTATTATTATAAAAAACCATTTTATCACATTTCAAATTTATACTCAATAATTTTAAGAAAGTACATTGATTTTGGTTGGTTCAATTAATTACATGGTACAAATGTAAAATTGTAAACCAAAAAAGGTCCAGCAATAAATTTGAAGCCTACAGAACTGGCCATATTTGTATTTAATATTTTTAAGATGCTTTTGTGAATGTTTAGCATATGTATTCTAGTTATCTAAATGGACAAGTAAAACTTGCAGAATAACACTGCCAATAATACCTATTATAGACTACCGTTGCATTTCTGTGCGTGAGTGGGGTGGTTAGACATCGGGGGGAGTGGGGGTAGGTAGAATGTATTTTCGGGGTGGACCAGTAGGATGGGGATGGTTGTGCTGTTGTGCTGTGCACCCCACTGCATTCAGGTAGACTAATTGCCTTTGACGGAATCCTATCTCTCCCTAATAAACAACAAACATACTATGTGTAAAGTTATGTATCATTATATTATGTATGTAGAGGAACTATTTGAATAATGTAGTTTTATTAAAATGAAATAAGTCAACAAATTTTGTCCGGATAAAGAAATCAATTTATTAATATTAATTTGGTCGTTCTGGCCGATTTCGGCCACAGCAACAAAAATCTAAAGATAGTGACCATATGCAAGTGGTAAGATATATATAGCACACAATAATATTAATAAATTGTGTGCATTGAGAAAAGTTCACTTTCTCAATGCAATTTTTTAATTTTGAAATCCAGTTGAATACTTTTACGTAGATGTAATGACAACCTCCGTAGGGTAGCGGTATTTGGCTCGCTTTATGTCTCGAAGGTCGTAGGTTCGATCCCCACGCTGGACAAGAAATCTTTGTGTAAATTCTTAGATTTCTTTCCGGGTCTGGTTGGTTGAGGGACTACCCTCCGTGCCTCAGAAAACACGTTAAGCCGTTGGTCCCGATTGTTATAATATCATCTATAATAATCGTATATCAAGCAGCAGCAGCGTTTCCTTGTGAGGTAAATTATAATACTGCGGTCACCAATCCGCCTACCAAGCGTGGTGACTATGGCAAATACCCTCCCTCGGGAGGATGCCCATGTTCTGCAGTGGACGTTATACGGGCTGATTATGATGATAATGGCAAGGATTGATCGTTTGACGAAATTGGTTGGTATGAAATTAGTTCAGTTGGGAGAATTAATGAAAAGAGATTAACAAGTAGGCTAGAGCGAATGTGATTGTGTTGGTCGAGAAAGATCTATGAGGACGTCCCATGGTCAAATAGGGGGCATTTTTAAGAGAGGCCAGGAGAGAAGTGCCCTAAAACAAGCGTGGGGAGATTAATGAAAGTGGAGTAGCAAATAGAGCGATAGTCTCCCTCTAATCCTATGAAAAAGAGACATGAATGTATGTATGTATGTAACAGGTGGGAGAACAGGCGGTGGACCAACAGCTTAACGTGATCTACGAGCCACGAACTTTGATATTTTTCGAGAAATAGTTTCTATTAGCACATTTTTTGCCCGCCGCGGGTCGGGACTGCAGGACCTTGCTATTTACAACAGCACACATTACTATATCTTTACTTACACTTGTACTTATTTTTTTACTAAGAATAGCCACATTGTTTTATTTTTAAGATTGCACACTTACTACTAGTATTCTTATGAACCCCTCGTGCTAAGCTTGTGTTACGAGTAGGTTCACGTCAGTAGTGCAATAGGTGGATTGAACCGTCGACCACATGATCGCAAGTCCTAGCCATTTGGGCTACTTACACAACATACATAGATTACAAACAAGTTAATGATAAAAGCCTTTATATATATAGTTAGATAATAAATACAACCTACGCCTACATTTACTATTAGTCCAGCTTTATTGAATTTAACTATATTATACAATTAATAATATTACGATACTAGGTGATTCAACTGTGCCTTTAAATGCTATCTCCATTTAAGACCCAAGTGAGTTACGAAATCGACTTTACTAAATGTCAAACTCAGTTCTATAGCCCTTATCACCTATAATCTATTATAATATATAAACCTGAAGAGTTTGTTTTGCTTGAACGCACTAATCTCTTCAGCTTTATATATTAGTAGACATATGACGTAGACGTCCGGTAAGAAAATATTTAAAAAATTCCACAACCAAGAATATAAAAATTGGTAGCATAGTTTGTTTTGAAAAACCAAGATGAAACGTTTTGAACCACGCTCGAAGTCGCGGGCAACAGCTAATATTTTAAAAAAAACACATTTTTTTTAAACAACGTGAAGGATTAAACTCTCATCGTCAAATAAAACTAATAGAGAAAATGTATATCTTGAGAAATTTAACAAGAAGGCTCTGTCAAAAGAAAAAAATATTCTTATCATATTTTTTATCTGCCGCTTGTAGGATTGGCTCTAACGTATAGTTAAATATTTTTAAATTGGTTCAGTCGAGTTTCTTGATTACATTCAACAATACGAAACTCCAAAAACACAAAACTTTTCTCATTAAATTTTTACTATTACTTACATAAGTTTCTTTAGTTTTAAAGTATTTTAAAAGAAATATTTTTAACAAGAGAGAATTGGTTTCAGCATTTATTTATTACTGCTTCAGCTGAGTATTTTATTTTCCTATTTATAGGTGAAGAACTTCCGTTGTCTAATTGTTTTAGGTTTTTAATTAATAAAAAAACAGTATTACTTCCTTAGTTTGTGAGATTTTATATCAACCGTGTATAGTTATCACTTATCTCATACGTAGGCGATGATATACTTAAATAATAAAATACTATTTACTTCATATGTGTACCTACTCATAATTACAAATAAACTGAAACTAAATATTCAATGAGCAAATGATTTGCCCGGTGATGTAACAAAAGACTCGGGACTAACTACATAATATTATTATGACAGTGCGAAAAAAAATAAAAAAATGACCAATTGCTTCATTTAAACAAATGTATACAGCGTAAAACATCGAAGTTGAATAAAAAAAAACTACGTTCATACATTTTGAACACTGATCTACCAAACCCGATTTCAATATAAACACATGTACTTAAATTCAGATTTGTAACATCACTAAGGATTGTATGAAACTTTCCTATATAATTTTCAATGTAACTTACCCAGTTTTTATAACGTCCATCAAAACAACATTCAACTTAACATCGCTGTCAAATGAACTATAGTTTTAGAAACATTTATTAGGAATCCAGAACATCATAAATTACGTCATCATAAATTCTGAAAGAAAACGTTAGATTTACTTACATACTTAGTAGTCAAATCAAATGAATCAAGAGATTATACTTCTGATTAGGTAATTTTTACATTCATCCGTTTTGCTTTACAAAAATTAAAGAGTTTTAAGACATATTGCAACAAAAAAATATATTTTATAGAGCAATAGCATATAATTCCCTTCAAACCTAAAACCTTACCTCCTTACCTCTAGTGACAAAAGTCAATCATTACAATAATTAATGAATTTAATGGCTGAAAAATTGACTGTGGTTATTCTGTACCTACTAACCTCTCAAACTTAGTCACCGCCATAACAAGTACACAGAGCATAGTCTTAGGTTCGCGTACATTCTAAAGGAAGTACTATTCTTATTCCCGTGTCATGGGATTACACGTGGATTTAATTTCTATGGTAATAGGCACACGATTAGGTATTTCAGAATGAAAAGGTCGTACGTCAATTATCTCCATAATCGTCAAGTTTAGACTTAGTTATTGTGTTAAGTCCCGATATAGACTTCAATATGGGGCAAAGATTAAACGAGAAAGAGTGAAAAAAAATTATTCGCGTGATGCAACTAAGTAGTACCTATTCAATAGCTCTACTACAGTAGAAATAAGAAAAATACAAAGAAGAAAAATAGAATACATTGTTTTCTTTGCCTATTCATAGTTACATATTACTTGTAGGTATACAACTAATTCGTACGAGGTGACAACACCAGAATAAAAATAGTTGGATATTCCGTAGATTGTCCAATTTGTTGGTTAAATAATATCTTGTTTTCAGTATAAAGTAAGGAGAATTGGTCAAGTGGTTCTTGAGTTATGCACGGATGAACAGTTTTGGCAATTCCTCTTAGTTACATAGTTAATTACATAATTTTTGTTTAAATAAAAGGTCTGCCTTTCAATAGCTTGTATTTCGACATTTAATCCGATTTATTCGTTTATCCTTTGCTGTTGCTAGTCTGTTTGAGAGTTGTTGACCAATGATTTTTTTAAATTATTTCATTCCATATTTGAGAGTCAAATACCTGCAATTTCATTCCTCATCAGCTTCCATGCCAGCCCGATGTGAGTATTTCATGCATAAATTAACAATATATAGGTACTCTGCTAGCAATACAGTTTCATATCAATGGAATGTTTTGAGTGTATTGTAATCATTTGAGAAAGCAATTTTCTATTTCCAGTTTTTATTAATTTTGTTCTCCGAGTGCTGCAGACAGGCCACATTGCCATTCAACGGGGCAATGCTGCTTGAATTTTCGGAACATTACCCAGTAGCATGGATTTAGGTTATTTGTTATTTGATAAGTTATTTTCTTTTGATATTTATCAATGCATCAATAAGTTTTATTTAAAAAATATATAATCAATTTTAATTTCGATAGATTTCGCAATACTGAAAAAATAAAATTTTATTCATCTGATATTTTATGAGTGAGGATTGAAAATTTTGCTCTTATTTGGTATTCAAGTATTACACCGTGAATATTGCAATTTCAAAAAAATCTGAAATTTGAATGCTTTTTAAGATTGCGCCGTACTAACAAAGAATCTACATGCCCAGCTTTCTGTCCGTCTAGTCTTTACATCTGCACGTCGGAACTCTACACTGCCCGTTGTTTCAATAATCTATTGTTTTAAGCAAGTAATTTTCTTTTAACAATTTTCAAGGTAGGATTTTGTACAATCAGGAACTTTATGTGTAAACTTAACAAAGAAATTCTAAATGTTTTTGCAAAAGTGTTGCACCGATGTATTGCCTGTCGGTATTGTAGGTATCTACTCATATCACACGCTGCGCCACAGCCGCGCCGTTGTGATGAATAGGTATGCATTAAATTGAAATGGTATCTTTCCTATATTAAAGCGTAATAAAGCTAGCAACTCCATTCGATACTTTGATAATACCACAATATATTATCCGTTTTATTTCCATACTCTACAAATGAACAGATTTTACTGTCACAGAATTTCACGCTGCCAATAAATAATTGAAACTAACGGCTAAGATTGTCTTCTTATTTGTTTCCTACCATTTCCTAGGGTTTACGAAGCAGAGTAGACACGTACAGCAGTTGAACGCATACAGCTTACTTAACCGTTATAAGGAATAATTTCGAATACCATTGTTTCAAATTTTAATGTCTTTTATACCTAATGGGCAGTAATTTGCTCGATCGATTATGTGTACCGTAGTAGGTAGTTATTAATTCACACTTTAAGTGACTAATACCTCACTCAATTCAAACAACCGAAGGTAAATTGACCTTCCTTCGGTCCCTCCTGAATTATTCTGATATTGTAGTTTCAAACAGCAACGTTTACTTATATGTATTTATAAAGTGCAGTGTTCGGACTTCTTAATGCGCTTAGAAATTAACGACCGTGAACCGAGTTTATGTTTTTTCTAACTTTTACAAAATAGAATATAAAAATGACGGTGCTTAGTTAAGTAATAACTTTCGTGCATATTTAAGTTTATAAATAAAAGCAATGTATGATTTGGCTTTCCTTATTGCGTTACACATTCTAAGCAAAAAAAAAACTGTTTATTAATGATCTTTTAATATAAATAACATAACCATTTTCTCCACCCATGTTTTTTTTTATATAAGATTTTGTTAATCTCTCTTATTAGTATTTTATAAGTTAGTTTTAGTTCTAGCTACTTTTAGTTTAAGTAAACATATGTATATCTGTTATTTCTCAATTCAATAATATATATTATCTTATAACACCACAACCTATAAATGTTACATTTAGTACCTTTTACCTGCCACTGTTAAATGTTGTTCAATAAATGAAAGATAAAAAGTTAAAAAAGGCTGGCTCTTAGCATCTCCTTTGTTGCACGATTTTCCATAAATATTTAGATACGTGGAATGCAACGTACCTAATTATTTACTAAAAGCTGGGCTGCGCACTGCTGTTTTATGAAAAATATAATTAGTCAAAGAAATTATTTCTTTAAAAGTTTGTTTTTATGAATATAGTAGGGTATTTGTTAATTATTTACATTTTATTAGGTAGGTGTTGTGCTTCAGAACAATACTTGTGACTTTAATCGGGTTGTCATTTTCTGACTATTATCTATAAAATCTAAGTAGGAATCGTTCAAATAACACGCGACCAGGGCCTGATCTGTTGGCGTTTTTTTTTTTCGGAGAGCCATATTATGCAGTAAAGTGCATTTGCCCGTCAAAAAAAAAGACAATAGCCCCGGTCGTCTTATTTTTTCTTCCCTCCTAACAAATCCGCTCAAAAGAGTATCCACTGTATGACTGTAGTGTATTCACTACAAGCACAATTATTTTCTTTTGTGCTTCTCTCTTTAATCTGCAGCGTGTGACAAGGACGAGCATAAAAATCACCGATCACATAAAGTTGATTTTCGCTGTCAAACATATAGGCATTTTATTTAGAGAGTTGTATCTCGTTGGCTTTACCCCTTTGTGTTTTGTCAGTACCTGTCTGGTGCCTATATTTATTCGTAGTTAGGTTTTGGTAGGGGGCGCAAGGGTAAACTGCAAAATTAATTAGTAAGTACCTCCATTATAGATATAAAACAGGAGTATGCGGTAGGCTGTCCATAACGTTATGTATAGTTGTTGGAGGGGTTGTTTGATTGTGTAATACCAGAGATAAAATGTATGGGGGATGAGGAATACCTTTTAATCAAAAATATTTTATTGCAATTATGAAATTGCAGATTCAATTCTAATCTATAATAATGTCTGATTTGTTTAATTAATGTTTTCGAGTACATTTCCATAGTATTACTGTTGGAAATTAAGAGTGCATTTAAATAGCATATAGCATGTATATATGGATATATAAAATAGAAAGAAGTTACTGGTAGGTACACCCGTAACTAAATAAATATAGCCTTTGCCGATCTGATCAGTAGTTCCTGAAATAACCGCATTCAAGCTATCTATACATATAGCTATATGGAAGTATAAATGAACAATATTTAAACTTAGTGCACTTTCAAACTTAATGTATAGTACATTAACAAACACATAAACTTATATTTGAGTAGCCGATATTTAACGTCTGAGGCAAAGGTTACTAAACTTTATCAGTCCTCAGCACAATTAGAAGTTATTTTAGTACTATTTCGTAACTATAAAGTCAAAAAGAATAGATACCACAATACTTGACAGATAAGTACAAACATTAAATCTACAAAATTAAGTACAGATTTTCTTAATTTCCTCGGCGCACCAGGGCACTGAAAATATAGTTAGGGCCAAAGCCCAACGTTACAAAGAAGTAAAAATTGTGAGTTTGTAAAGGTATATGGGGGAAATGGGGGTAATCTCTGAACCTACTTTAATCGAACCCATTTAAAAAAACCTTTTATTTATTGCAAGCCCCATTATTTTTGAATATCATAGGCTATATTTCGAGGATATGTTTTTCGACAACGGAATCTACGGGACTGGATTCTTACTACTTAATATAGTTAGCTTTTTATAGAAAACATAAATTAATTGTGAATGTAATAATGTTATGCTGCTAGCCTTTTGAATGATCGTTCTCCTATTATATTATATGTACCCTATACCAAGGCCATCCGTCATTTTTTTTATTGGCCCTATAAGGAATCGCCGGCTCTCATAGGAACACTACCGCTATTTTAACAGAAATCGTAGCATTTATAATTACTTATGTACGAAAATTACATTAATCAGGATAATATTCACCGTTTAATTTACAATCATAAATAAAATGCCATTATAATATAATAAATTTATAGATAGTTAAGATATAGAAGTGAAATACACTAAGTAGTATTTCACTTTTAGGCACATATTATTGTTTTTTTTTTTTTGAGAGTTATTTATGGTTAATAATTATTAAATATAATATTCAATTTCGTACATAAATCAAATAAAAGAAACTTTGTATGTAAATTAGTATGTCATATTTAAATAATGACTCACTAATATGCCTAAATACTACGTATATTCATCTATCAGAAATTCAATTACAATGTCATAAATCTACAAACTTATATTAGCAACATAATAATATTATCTCAATTTATAACATTAATATTATTATTATTTTGTTCTTTGGCTTACTATTACAATAATCATGGCTGTATAAAAACATTTCACTTTTAGATAATAATTTTTAATTTATATTTATTTTGTAAATGTAACATACTGAAACGTAATACGTTACGCTCTACGAAATGAGTGAGCCATACTGTCCTCGATGAAACAGGCTGTATTTATTTTTCCCGACAGACACGGCTGCAACACACACCCAGGTACATATCATTCAATAAATAAAAGACTAAACTTTTATTGACTGAAACTTGTACGTATATTTTTTCTGTCAGAATTTGTTTCAATTTGTCTCATTAACTCGAACTTTTCTGAAATCCATCAAAAGCGAAATTCAACATTGCCTGGCGAATTGCTTACATAATAAAAGTTAGTCTGCTGCGTAACAAAACGAAATAACAACGACAGTTTTATTTAGTTTTGTTATATAGTAGGATCGCTTTATATTGTTAAATTTGTTTAGTGTTGTCCTGCTATAGCTGCACACAGCTACAGACACGGGGTGGTCTTGTAGTCCGGACACCACAGTGTCTGGCTAAGAATAGTCTACCCCATGTCTACCCTAGGGGGTTGTAAGAGGCGATGATCAATAAACGGAGATGGTAGCTTTTACTTAACAACTTATGACCAACATTTATTTTCTTTCTATCTTTCTTGCTGTTGTTGTGTGTTCGTAATCTGTAGTTAATTGGCTGGATTGACTTGTTTTTATAGGGATAATAAAGATCTTAGGCTTCATCTTAATTCTCGAAATAAATGGATCTGTGTAAAATGTCTGACAGTATTAAAGAATCTTTGATATTTTCTACAGTGGTGTAGACTGACTATATGTATAAACTATAGCAGTGTGGAAAAATGACACAAAACAATGCCATAGTGTTTTCATTATTTTGGTTCAGTATCTAAAAATTTTTTTTTTTAAATTGGCCTTTCGCTGTCCAGGACTGTACTTTAATATATTATATACAATATTAGTAATTGTGTTGCTAAATTTGACTATAGTGGAATGCCGCGTAAATGCGAATGGCTAATAAGGCTGAAGATCAAATATAGTAGATTTATATTTCGGCCTTAATTGCCTAAATAAAGAAAAGATTTCTTGATAAATGGCATTACACGTTATTAGACACTGCGTTAAC
The DNA here is from genome assembly GCA_947037095.2 of Nycteola revayana. Classification (NCBI taxonomy): domain Eukaryota; kingdom Metazoa; phylum Arthropoda; class Insecta; order Lepidoptera; family Nolidae; genus Nycteola; species Nycteola revayana. The sequence goes on along the minus strand of OX344842.1, from coordinate 9,924,089 downwards.
CACTATCAAATACATACCTACATATAAATATACAACTTATATTAAGACATTAAAATATAAGTATAATAAATTAGTTGTAAGCGTATGTACAAAGTAATGAGCGCGTATACCGCCATTAAACGTAACAGTTTAGCGGGAAGATGATATTTTTTGTGACTTGTATTTTTAAATTAAAATAATAAAAAAATAATTATAACGTGGTCTACACACGTGTCAGGTACCAATAAACGCATAGACAAACGTTTATTTACCTGCCGTGTTTTACGAAGCGTTTTCAGTTAAAATAATTGGAGCCGAGGTCCAAGCCCCACAGGGCCCTTGCACAGGTGGCTTAGTTTATAATTTTTAACCCATTTATTAAGGCTGGAGCTCTGCTCGTATTTATGCCCGGTGAAGTAGCAAAACCCTCGTGGCTAACTACGTATGTTCGTCTGAAAAATGCACCAATACCTATCTTAATGGTTACGGCAGTTATCGGCTTCTAAGACCTGGTGTTTTGGGTACGAGTCCCGCCCGGGACAATTACTTGTACTATTTAATACTAATTACTTGTAATTACTTAATTCAGAACTACTGTGAATTACGTGTTTGTAAATTCCCCGTTGTATTTAAAAAAGAAGCACTATATAGGTGCTGCGATACAAAGTACAAATTTACATAAACAAATGGTTAAAATCATAACTGTTCCGCAATCCAATAAAACTATAGAGGCTTTCACAAGCAACTCCGTTCTTTTACTTACCCTTTATATCATGAAAACGTGAAGCGACATTGCAAAATTGTTTACAGTTCGTACACAAATAATAAATTTGCGCTGCTCTATGGAAAAAGGGAATCCCTACAAACTTTTAATTCAGACTGAAAAAAAATTGCAATGTTTGAGCAATATTTTTTGCGCTTAACATAACACAAACATCGAGAGGAAGGCCGACGAAAGCGAAAAGTTTTAACAAAGCTACGACCAGTAGCTTTTATTTGAAAAGGTTTCGCCGTAAGTATTGAATTGTTCGTATTTCGAAAGAGTTTTAATTTTAATTGTTATATGAATTTCATTTGTAATGAGAATGTTAGCAACATTATTTTTTATTTTGATAACACATTTTGAAATTGTGTTACACATGTTTTAAAGGTGTTTTGGAAGTAAAGTTAATTAGTGCTAAGTTATTAACTTAGTTCTATAAAAAATAATAATTTACCGAGAACTATATCAAATTGTAGTCATTCAATTGGTTCAACGATCTTATAAAATATCAATAATACATATTCTTCAACTTATTAGTTTTTATATCTACTTTATTAAAAGCGTTTATTAAATAAGAAAAATAACATTCAGTATTTTTACATAGTAACAGAAAAAACTCTTTTTTAATTTTAATTATTATATATCTGTTTTAATATGAATAATGAGATTAGTCGCCTTCATTTATATTAGTCCTTGGTATTAAGTACCACTGACCAATACGGGTAAATACCAGGACACCATATATACATTATAATAATAATATGCATGATATGTTAGATAGGTAGTAGATTTTTTACATTGATTGAGCCATTTTGAGTCAGTTATTAAATGAAATGAAATAATTTATTCGTAACGTAGACGAATAAATCGCTCTAGAAATAGGGTACCTACATCATTTACAGTAACTTAACATATTTTAGCATTATTATAATTATTTATGTATGTACAGAAAGTGGCTACTAAATATATTAAGTTTTATTTAAATAGTATGACTATGGTATTGGTATATAGTAGGCTATAGGTATACAGAGATTCACGTGCAATTAGCACGTGAATCTCTGTATACCAATCGCCATAGTTGTTAAGTCGCGAAGATTAAGAAATAGAATAAGACCATCCAGCGCGGGCTGGGATCAGGTCTACAGCTGAGAACGCGTCGCAAACTTTGACTCGCGAGGACCACCGACCCTCCTAGCTTCCTATGTCTTTCTCTACTCAACAAAAGAGATGAAGAATGTGTAAACACACATTGTAAAATGCATTTTAAATTTATATGTACAGGATTACGAGAGGAGTTTACTGATATGTGTATTTGTACACAGCTAGCAGCAAACTCTTCACCCATAAAGAATTACCGGTTGTCGTAATGAAATAAACATATTAATTGCCATTATTTGATACTAACGGTGTAAACCTATCTCTTTGGTTGACTGTACATACGCATCGCTATATATGTACGTGTATGTGTAGTCGGGCGAGCTTATAGTACCTAATACAGCAATGGCAACCATAAAACAGCAATCATTTATTTTGCGGTGTAATTTAGTGGTTTAAATACCTACAAAAGTTTTTAATTTCAGGCAGTTTTAAGATACCTAAATATTATAAATGAATCTATCTATTTATTACGATCTTCATTTTTGATTTTCAAATCGAATCTTCAATCCAGGCCGGTTTCAAAAATATTATATCTTGAACGAGATATAGTTTACATTTCCAAGAAACTATAATGTCCCAATTTCCCGGAACCCCTCGGTATAAGCTAACATTACAAAAACATCGACACTTAATGCTCGGACGATTTACTGTCGGTTACCAGCAAACAGTCACCGATCATGTCCAACAAAAAATGCCATCGACTATAAGTAGAAAAGTTCGCTGTACTGCGCTACCAATAAAAACAATTGAATATTTTGCTATGTTTAATACATGAAAGTAAAGAGAATGGACTACGTAACTTTGATTATTGCCTGGCCGTAGATACTAGTGTACATTGCACGATGGAACCGGGGAAGTCAGATTCCCATACAACAATAGCGTCAATGGATAGCGTAGAGGAAGGTATATTGCACCGGAGAGTGAGATGGGCGGTGTAACCGTGACGTGCGAGAGGGAGACAGAGTAACGGTTAGTGCAGGTTCAACGATCGACTCGCGCGCAGTTTGTTGAACTGCAATCATTGCTTTGGAAAATTGTTAGGGCTGGTTATAAGTATTAGAGACGATGTGATTATAACGAATTATATTCATTCATTTTACTGGTTGATCTAATTTCTCAAACCACGCGACTTATTATTATTATTTTGTGTATACACTTTTTGCTCGCGACAATTTTTCATTTTATTTTATTTATATATATCTATAAATATTTTATGGATCTTTAAAATAAGATTATAATAGTAGTATAAGTGACCATATAAAAATATTGTTCTTAATTAAGTATCAAAAAAATGTACTTAAATGTGTTATGCTTTGTAAATGACGTATAACAAGCGCGAATTATTCGTCTACGTTAGGTACTAATCAACTATTTCATTTCATTTATTTCATTTCATTACTCATTGTAATCGCATATATTATAGTAAGTATAACTTTATTTGCTGTAATTTGTTGAAAACATTTTAAAGCAACGGCTAGTTTCTGTCAGGGTTTAGTTTAAACAACAGGAACTAATAAATAACTATATGTTATTCACCCAGCAGGCTTTTAATGTTGCTCAGCTTATTACAGAAATACCTGTAAGTAATAAATATTGTAAAGAACGATAGTAAAAGATTTTATTACTTATTCATAACTGATTGTTAAGTCAAGTCTATAGGGCTAATATTTAAATAGTTACATTTTATTATAGAAAATTGAAGAAGTAGTTTTGAGAAATGTACCTATTTTTGTTCCACTTTTATTTTTGTCCCGCATAGTTTCACCGGAGTCATGTATTATTTTTTACTTCGCACGCGTAACAAAATATTGACATTTACTTAATATTTTACTATTCTTCTATGAACTGTAAAAGTAAAAAGAGTTAAGTTTAGAGCTTTGAATTGCGCAGTGCCATCCCTGCGCGCAGTCTCCATGCTGCGTCCCTCTCGGCCGTGCCGTTCGCGGAAGAAAGCACGCTCGTTACGTAACCAGTCGGTTTATCGACGATCGCACTACTTGCACCACTGTCAATTTTATACCCATTAGAGACATCTTCACGCTATGCTTAGAATATTTGTTATTTTACCTGAACCGAACTAAGAAGATATAACTTAACTGTTTAAAAGTAGGTACTACTTACTACAATAATATTTTGTTTTCACTGTGATAAGAGTTTTTATTCGTAGATCTTAAAAGTATAAGTTAAAGTTTAAATTTAGATTAAAAAAAATTGGAACCTAATACCTATTACCTTTTTAGGGTCCCGTAGCCAAATGGCAAAAAACGGAATCCTTATGGATTTGTCATGTCTGTCTGTCTGTCCGTCCGTATGTCAAAGCCACTTTTTTCGAAATTATAAGAACTATACTGTTGTAACTTGGTACTTCAAACTTCCACCGAAAACTGGTTTGAACGAGATCTAGTAAGTAGTTTTTTTTTTATTACGTCACCTATTATTAAAACATCGATCAAAGTTACAACGAACTACAAGAACTTTTATATCATGTTACTTGCTGCTACGGAACCCTTCATGAGTGAGTCCGACTCACACTGGGCCGCTTTTTTGTGTTATTCCTGTCAGTTGAGAGCCTGCTAGAGGATACCTTATTTATAATTGAATTAAGCTCGAAAATAGGCATTATTAGAGGTTGTTTCCGTTATTTAAACTATAGTAGGTATTAGTCTTTTTTTACAAACATATAATATACTATACATAATATAAACCTGAAGAGTTAGTAACTTTGTTTGCTTACACATACATATTTGAAAAGTTCTTTCCATTTCGATTTCGATAGTCCATTTATCTAGGAAGGCTAAAAGGCAATATTTAATTATGAAGTTCCTACATAAACGGGAGTTACGCGGCTGCAACTCGCATCATCATCATCATCATCAACAGCCCGTTTACGTCCACTGCTGACCATGGGCCTCCTCTTAACAACAAGCCAGGATCGTAGAGGGATATTGCCATAATCACCATGCTTGGTAGGCGGATTGGTAATCGCAGTAAGATGTCAGCCATATGTCCCTTAGTCGCCTTTTACGACACCCATGGGAGGACATGGGGTGGTCTATTCTAAGCCGGAAACCACACGGAAACTCGCATGGGAAGCTCTATTAACTAGCTTCCCGCGCGTATAAAAATAGATCATGCTTTTAATGAGGCTTTGAGAAACCATCAACAACCATCTTTGTAAATCCTAGTAGGTATCAACACAACCGTTAATTTTATTATTTATACTAATACTATTATCATTACATAGTATAAAACAAAGTCGCTTTCTCTGTCCCTATATCCCTATGTCCCTATGTATGCTTAGATCTTTAAAACTACGCAACGGATTTTGATGCGGTTTTTTTTAATAGATAGAGGGATTCAAGAGGAAGGTTTATGTATAATATATTAGCATTGTACCCGTGCGGAGCCGGGGCGGGTCGCTAGTTAAGTATAAAGAAGTAACTTTGTGACGTTGTCGTGGGTAATCTCTGAATCTACTAAACCGATATTGAAAATTCTTTTACCAATAGAAAGCCACGTAATTTGTGAGAGTCATAGGCATATAGCCTATGACTCTCACAAAAAGATAAGATAAAGTTTTGACGGGACCGAGATATACGCGGGTGGAACCGCGCGTGACAGCTAGTATGTCATAAATATATGCAACTTTATGGATACAAACTTTTTAGGATTATTTAAGAAACTATTTTTAAGAAATTCGTAACTTTAAATTAAAGTTTAAATTAGAAATATTGCGCATTTCTTACAATATGGAATAACAAAATAAAATCTTCCTCCATACTGATATTATAAAGAGGAAAGATTTGTATGTAAGTATATTTGTAACGAACTGGCTCAAAAAGTACTGGACCGATTCAAAAAATTCTTTCACCATTTGAATGCTACATTATCACTTATTAATATAGGCTATATTTAAGTATGAAGTTCCCACGGGAACAGGCGTTACGCGGGTGAAACCGCGCGCGGGAAGCTCACCAATAGAACCTGAACGGATAAGACTATCTATTAATTAGATGAATCTGTATATGAAATATTAACGTAAACAATTGCCTTGTGTTCGTTCTCCTTTTTTATTTTTTGTTTGTGGAAAGTTGTGGTACTAATCATACCACGAGGAGAGGACCCTAAGTACACCACTAAAACCCCCCGGACAGTCCTTCGTCCGCCGTTGGTGAGGGCCAGGTACGCTTGGCAATCCGGTTTGTGTTCAATCACTTAATTAAACCTAAACCTAATTAATTAAACCCAACCTAAAAATAGCTTGCACCAGTAATATACCTTAACCAAGTTTTAACTACATATTACTCAAAATATAACTACTTTGTTTTTCATATTCATTTATTTTATAATTTATATAATATAATATAATATTCATATTCATTTATTGCATACCATATTATTATGTATAATGTCATAGACAACCTCCGTAGCGTAGCGGTATTTGGCTCGCTTTAAATCTCGGGGGCCGTGGGTACGATCCCCACGCCAGGCATGAAATGTGTAAAAAATCGGAGATTTCGAAGAGATTCCGGGTCTGGATGAGGGACCACCTTCCGTGCCTCGGAAAGCACGTTAAAACGTTGGTCCCGATCGTTATAACATCATCTATAATAATCGTATATCAAGGAACGGACAGCAGCGTTTCCTTATGTGGTACAACATAATACCCTCGGGAGGAGGCCCATGTTCAACAGTGGACATTGTACGGGCTGATGATGATGATGTATAATAAGTTGTTACAAAGACAACAAAGAAAGAAACAAAAAGAAAACAAAGTATGGAATTATGTTTTAGTGATTAAATCATCGTTGCTAATAATTGGCAGGTATAGCATTTGATATCCGTTGTTATATTTAATTTATCGAAACATAACATAAAAAAATATTCAATAGAAAAACTACAGAAACAAAAGTATCACACAAGGAGACGCCAATTGATAAAGGTGGCAAAATCCAAACTAGTGTCTTGCAATAAAGATATATAGGGTGTCCGAACAGGCGCCCTTAATCCTCAGAGCGTTTTCAGATTATCCGATCCGATATCGGTGTCGGACGATGATAGCCGACAACCGATAGCCGATACGATTTTTCCGGAATTATGTGATAACTACTTTTGGACACCAAAATCGTTCCGATTCGGTCGGGATAGCTTCGCGCGGGCAGGTCATCATGGCAGATTAATAATAGAAAACTTTATTTGCTCTATCTATAATATTTGAGACGCAAAAAAAGATCTGTCCAAACAAGGTATTGGAATCATCCCATTCTGGAAGCTAGATATTTAGAGGGAGCATTTTATTCTCTTTTTAGAAAGCTACAAAAAGCACCTGGAAAGTTTTTTAGTAACATAGTTCACATTTACAAAAAATTCCACAAGTTTTGTTAGAAGGTACTTAACTATGAAGATATTAAAATCAAAAATCACTCTTATTGAATTATTTATTCGGAGAATTCGGAGTATTCTTAAGAACTATCGCCAACATGATTAACGAAGCGGTCAACTATATTATCAATTATTCCATCAATTTTAAGCATCTTTTGCTCTTCTTTTTCACATTGTCAATGCACTTTTGCCAAGCCTCTGTTATATTTTTAATTGCATTGGCTAGTAAAATTTGAACTTCACTTAACTTGAAGCTTTTATTGTTCTCTGGGTCCATATTAACTCAATAGGATTTAATTCACTATGTCTTTTGTCCTATGCCCTTTTAAAACCTGTTTACAGTGGCTCGCGATATTCCCATAATTTCAGCAGTTTTATTGATAATATCGCCTTTGTACGGATACGAATCCTTCGGCCACGTTTCTTCTACGTGTTTGAACACATTAACAGCCACCTTTTCCGTTTAATGCGTTGGAGGTTTCTTTTATCGCTTTTTCTTTTTCGAAGAAAAAGTGCAAGCGTTGCTTGGTCCAGGTTCACTCATGTTTTTAAGCTTGAAAACGTCAATATACAAAAACAAAACAACCAACAACAACTTTAAACTTAATAAAAGATAGAACTTAATAAAAACCACAAAAGTAACAACGGAATAACGTGAATTCAACGAAAATATAGATATTTTCGTATAAACAAGTTGATCAGCACTCTCGTATAAACAAGTTGATCGATACCTAGTAAAAATGACCGACCGTTGACCAAACGTCACATTTTTATGTAAAATGTTCGGAATACCTGTGGTCTATAATTTAGTCCTACTTAAATGCATTTGAAGTTTGGGAATCAAGTCTGTATAAAATAAAATAAAATAAAAATAAAGATGACATTCTTAGGGTTATTAAGATATAAACAATTGTCGATAGTAATTATCGACTTTTCTTACTATTACCTATTGATGATAATGTAACATATAATTGGGAATAATTTAATTACAAACGTTACTAAATTAAACAAATATTTTAATATAAGATACTTTTATACTCTCTGAAATCCAAAGTTTATTTTTAGAAATTGGATTTTATTTACTCGCTATGATTTTAGAACAGGTACGTATACATGTAAATTATATTATGATACTATAATATATAATAAAATTTTATAATAAATTAATTTTTTATTAAGTTTTATATAAAAATATTGATAGTTTATAGTCGTTGGCCACGATGATTCATCACCCATCACTTATTATTATATAACATTGGCAGGTACTGTCTGTCTGTACTACGAAATTAAAAACTTCATAGGCATGATTTTACTGTCAGATGTCGCAGAAATCAAGCTATATATGTATATATATATATACATTAACGACTTGCCAAAGGCAACGACCCAACCTATGACTCTATTCGCAGATGACAGTACAATTACTTTTTCATGCAAAAATATTAATCTATATGAATTGGATATACACAACTGCTTGACATCTGTAATTTCATGGCTAATTAATAATAATTTGAAAATTAATTTAAATAAAACAAACATTATGCATTTTGGTCAAAGGTCACAAAACTTATTAAATATAGATCTGATACATGACAATTACAAAATTAAAGAAGTTACTACAACCCGTTTTCTTGGCTTAGTTATAGACAACAAATTAAATTGGAAAGAACATATCGATATTTTATGTAAAAAAGTCAGTTCTGTTTCATATGCCCTATATAAACTTGCCCTAACCATCAACACCGAGGCGTTGTTATCCGCATATTATGGGCTTGCTGAATCTCTTCTTAGATATGGCATAATTTTTTGGGCAAACTCGACCAACAAAGATATGGTGTTCAAAATGCAAAAAAGATGCATACGTGCCATGTTCGGAATCCAATCAACGGAAAGCTGTAAGCCATTGTTCATGAAACATAAGATACTTACACTTCCATCTCTATATCTATTAGAAGTAGCCCTATTTACGCGATAACAATAGAGTATGTATTAACCCTGCTAAAACAACACTTCTGCATAAAAGCGTAGTATGTAGGGCTCCATTGATCTATAATATAATACCAAATACGATTAAGCAATTGGATACTGTTAGATTTAAGAATACATTTAAAAAATTACTCATTGAAAAGTGTTATTACGATTTTAATGATTTCCTGAATGATCAAAATTTGTAAGTGTTGTCATGTGTTATTTAAAAACTAATATGAGGCAATAATGAATTAAATTTAAATAATTTTATGTAATTAAATACCAATCTAATTTTCAATTTAATTTATAATTATCTAGCTAATAAGTCATGTCTTATTGTGTAACTCCATTGTATTTTTTTTTCTTTAATGTACCTACCTACTACTGATTCTGATATATTTGTATACCGCTCACGGTCAAGCATGTTGAACCTATATTTCATTCAATTTCATCTGTAATGTGCATAATTTCATGTATTATTAATGACACATGTTTTAACAAATAAATATTATCTATTAAAATCAATAAAATATTTTCTATCTTATCTATATTTTATGAAGTATAATTAAAATTAAGAAAATAATTTAAGGCATTTTTGATATTCGAGTTCAAATAAGTAAGAAAGGAATACATAAGTTCTACAACCATCGTTGTCAGCGCATTACTTCCATTAGTAGTTATTTTTATAAAATATATTCCTGTGACCTTTCAAATCAAATCAAATCAAATTTATTTGCATAAATCAGGTTATAGGTAATAGTAAAATTTTTCAATAAGCAGGTTTCATAGTCTTAATTTAAAAAAAAATACTTTTGTTTCTCTAATACTTATTGGTAGTTTATTGTAAATTTTTGGGCCCATGCAGAATACCTACACTATTGTGCATTAAGGTAGTATTTGTTTTTTAAAGAAAACATTGCTCGTATGCTTTTGTGCTCTGAAAATGAAAGGTTTGTGAGATGAGTTGCCCAAAAGATGATGCCATATCTAAGGACTTTAGGCACCCATTTTATGGTTTGCTTACCTTTAATATCACGCCTCCCTGAATACGGTATAGTTTCACTTAGTAATCTTAAAGAACATCTTAATAATCTTTTCAAGTGAAATACGAATCGTTAACTGACGGTAAAAAGCCATAAAGTTATGATTTATTTTGCAAATTATTTTTAGTTTTTATTGTCTTGCGTAATTTTTACCGATAGGTAGGAAGGAAGTTTATAAAACTGAAAAAATACCTTTAGTTAACGACGTAGTGTAGATATTTTTTCTTCGGTCGATTTTTTATCAATATTTTTAAGTGTTATTTTATTAAATTTTATCATTAATGATCAGGTTTATCAGATTTAGGTCTGCAAGCGGAGCTATTTACTACGCGAGGCGGCCACACAGTACATAAAATCCAAATTTCGACGCATCAGAAAATGTATAAAACTAATTTTTTTTAAGATTACTAGCAGAGTTCTTGCAGTCGACTAGTATTCTTGTTAACCCCTTTTGCTAAGCTAGCGAGCCATGCAATGTATCAATATATTTTTTTAAAGATTTCAATTAGAGTTTTAACACCCCCGTCCTAAGCTAAAATGCTTATGTTATGAGTGGGTTCACGTTGGAAGTACGATGGGTGGGGATTGAACCGGCGACCACAAGATCCATAATCTACGTATTAATTACGTTAGTGCCAGAATCTACGTATTTCCTTTTAATTTGCACAAATTTGCAAAATAACAGAACTCACCAGACTGAAGAAGTATATTTTCCGTTACTCTACTTAAAGACAGTGGCGCCCCCATCTGCGGGACTAAAATTATTTGGTGCTGACTCTAACAAACGTTCCGTTTCATATAATCCACCACTACACATAAGAAGATCCGCAGCAGTGCAAATGTCAAGCGTCTACTTTCTTGAATCAATTTGATGTAAACAAAGATCAAGAACAGATTTACCACTGATACGATAGCAGGTTTACTTTTCAGGAAAAGTGGCTTAAAAATGTACAGCGAGCCTTTGCATTCAATATTTTAATAAATTTATGTATAAATTAAATTTGCTGAAAATAATTAAAATTGAGTGATTTTCATTTAATTTGTTTTATACCATGAAGGTGGGATGAACTAGCATGCATTGTCTGAAGGTAAATGTCTACCACACCATGGTGAATGCTGCCACTATAGAGTTTCCGCCAAGACCTCTATGTTCTATCTTTTTAAATAAATTGAAGGTATAACAATATACTCGATTAATTCATTTTCACTTACTCTAACTTCTTCATTTCCCTCAGAAAAAAGTACTTTTCATATGCAAATTATACTAATTCTAAGTAATTTTCTCATTGGGCCTACGCCTTTATCAAAATCCGAGTTGGCAACACTGTTACTGGCACCGCCTATAGGCGCTCAAATACAGGGCAAAAAAAAAAGAATACTACCCTACCTAGGTGGACGACCCGGGAGCGTCGGCGGCGCGGGCGGGCCGAAACCCGCCGCCTACCGCCCTAGGCTCGGCCTCGGGGAGTGGGGGAATTGCAATTATACCATGTGCAGTTTCAGAGCGTACATCAGCATGCTTAACGTTTTCATCAGTATAACCTAAGTATTTATTTGATATCCTCAAGCAGAAGAAAAATAACCTCTTGCACTTGAAAACCGAGGCAACATTCACGCACAATTTTAAGGAACAAACTACACGAGGTAACTCTCTTCATAAAGGCTATAAAATCTACTACCTCAAACACACCACCAAAAACAGCACCCGTTCACGAGTATGATGTGTAGGCACACAGCCATCCCCCCCCCCTTGCCATTTTAGAGGGAAGGAGGTGACCCGACTTACTTCGCCACCGCAAGCAATGACAAACAAAGGGAGCGTGACGAACTCACTGACAGTAGTATTTGTAAAGTCAATAAGAATAAAAACATATTTTTTAACTCAACATAGCATGTTCCAATACAAGTGAATTTAGACAAACTACTTATCCTATAACTTTTTGAATATGTACTTTAACAAATACAATTAATACAGATAGGTACTTATTGTGAGATTGACTTTGTTTTAATGCTTGCAACATGCAATTTTATATTTAATATAGTCATTAATTGTGTAATAACTATTTTTCATTAGGGTATTCTTATCCTCGATTTTAAATTTATTTAGGGGTCTATTAATCCCTATACTCTGGGTTCTTATTATACGTGCGCAAAATCCCACAAAAGACGAATGAACTCGCTGTAAACGGCGGTGATCGGCACACAATTTATGTTTATTACTAGTATTTATTATGTGCAAAGCGCTTCTCTTTTTATATAGATTTAAATGATGTCTAACATGCATTACATTTTCATAAATGTATTGAGAACGTTAATAGCCACCAATAATATATTTATATCTTTAAGTAAACCTTTTAGAGAGGATCTGGCACTTAGCTGATAAATAGATCTTATTGCCCGTTTTTTAAGATAATGATGCTTTGGTTATCTGCTTATTTTCCCTAAAGTAGTAGAGTCCTCATAATTCATCCGACTATAGGCCTTGGCCCACAAAGCGTAGTAAACACCGACAGCCTCGAGGTGTCCTTGATGACCCAGACGACGAGATAACAACTTACCAACAAGCAGTAAAAAGACTCCAAGAAACTAGCACCACTACACACAGACCACTCTATCCGACTCGCTGGAGATAAGTGCACCCTCGTCCTCCCGACCCTTGGGTTGCAAAGAACCATCCGATGCCCTCGTAGACCTGAAGTCCGAGAGGCCGACAAACTGTAAAGTAGAACGAAAGTTGCACAGAACTCCCCTAAAATAATAAGTCATTAATAATAAAAGCTCTGCCCGCCTTTATGCCCGGAGAAGTAGGAAAAGAGGATTTTCAGCAGTGGACGTTATACGGGACGTTATACGGTTGATGATGATGATATGCATATAATATATTATACTTATAGATGATATTATGTACGAAAGCACGAAATAGTAATAAAACTAAGCTATACCTTTAATCTGAAGATCTTATATGCTTATCCTTCATTTTAGTTTAAAGTTACCTTTACTTGACAATATTAATAGTAAAAATAGTCAAAGCAAATATAAATAATTGAAACTTTAAAATAACTGTTTAGTTTTATAATCGTTAATGACATCATTCCAGAATGTTGCTGGTGCAGAAATCCTTCGTGAATCGCATACACTAAATACCAGATTATGGATATAATGTGTGCACATGTTTCCATGGTTCGTCCTGATAAGCAAATACAATAATATTGTGCTATGTAATTAACTTCATTTTGATTATTATTTATTAAAATATAACAACAAAAAAAATTTTTTTTTAAAAGTTAAATTACTCTGCACGGACAGCAGTAACAATACAGCTGTCTTAATAATTGTTGTTCGAATTTAAAAAACCTATCCAACGACATACAATTTATTGCTATTGGGTGGTGGTCCCAGGTCCCATACATTTTTGCATTGTGATTTACATGCAGACACTTAATCTTCTAAAAATTTCGATTATTGGTGCCATTACTTAAGTTGTCTTTAAATACTTTTTCCGTTGAATATTAAAAGAGAATACTGGTTGTTTATTCTATTTGTAATTTGATTGTACATCATAAATACATAAAAGTTACTTAAAAAACAATCGAAGAAATAAATATTTATTTCATATATCTATAATTCTTTTTTTTTTCCTAATTTATTAAAATATTCCGATTATTTGCCTGAATAAGCACATAAACTATAAATCTCTCGAGAATTCGCGGTATTGTTATTCATAAACTCGCGAGATCACGCCTTATCCCCAATCTCGCCAGATGCATTCCCTAATGATAAGGTATCTTCGGAAAGAAACAGAACTTCTATTTCAGATACCCATATTAAGAAGATATTTAAAAGCGCCCAATGTAACTGTTTCTGACTGGGCAATTCTGGACTAGTAGGGAAAAAAATCATTCAATTCATTGTGGATTGGAATTTTAAAGAATCTCTTCCGAATCTTATTGTCGCACTTAAGTAATTTATAAAAATATGTTTAAAGTTGAAAAAAAATACTTGCGGGCTACAATGACTGAATCTAGATTAAACAATTTCAGCATTTATCTTTAGAAGAATATGAAGCACCACAAAATAGAAATTTCGATAAAGTGATTTTAGAGTTTTCTAGGGCTAAAAATAGAATTAAGAAATTTTATATAATTAAATTACTTATGGTACCGTTTTTGGGCTTTTGTAATATTAGATAAACATAAATAACTATAATTTTTTATTTTAACTGTTTTGATTAATTTCTGGGGTGACACCAGTATCCGCACCGGGTGCCACCCATGTTAGTTACCCCACTGCTCGGGAAGTCCGGTTTGCAAACATCACAATTTACTTCCGAATTGCTGCGACGTTTGCAACAGGTAAACGTCGAAGCAGTTCAGAAGTGAACTGAAATAAAATCGTATCATACCAGTAAATGGTCTGCCCACTAAACCCAGCTGGTTATTCCTCCAAACTCCAGTAATTGGGGCACCTGGGCAGGGCAGGATTTAGAAGTTCGGAGGCCCCAGGGCAACAAAAGAGAAGAGGCCCCATGGCCACAAATTAGTTTCCCTCTAAGTGTGTAGAAAATTTTAAGTATGTACCTACTTTTCAGGACGATTTGAATTCTGATATTTTACTGATTGTCTTATTTAAGTGAACCAGTATAGATGAATAACCGTTATTACAATATTTATGAATTATTACATTATTCATGATTCTACAAAGTACTATAATAATATGTAAAGATACACCACTGAAAAAATTAATAAAAGAAAAGTTATAGAATTTGAAAGATTTTATATCTTTATTGTAGGGGCCCCTCTATTGTGGAGGCCCCGGGGCAGTTGCCCTGGATGCCCTCCCTTAAATCCGGCCCTGCACCTGGGACGCATTGTTAAACATGCCTGTCGGTGCCTATGAATAGACTATGGCCAGCTTACCTGTACCCTTTATTTTAAGGTTCGTTTAAGGTTAATTTACTTAAACCCTTAAAATATTGAACAGAGTATAGTTTTTCTATTCATATAAAAAACAAAAGTTGAAGTATCTAATTGCAAATTTATATTAAGTTTAAGTAATATGTTAGCTTCTTTAAAAAAAAAAAAACTCACCAAAGTCATTACTAATTCATATTTTCCATCTGTATGTACTTACTTAACTATTAAACGTCTTAGTTACTTCTTAGTTCTTTAATTAAAGCATGTCATGTCATTTTCTAAGATCTCCCACGAAGTGTCAAACAGACACAAAACTCATTAATTACTACCAATATGTGTTTTAAGTACTAAAATAATCTGTATAAAATACGCATTCACAAGAATCATGAACTTGCAAATCGCCTACCGCTGTTGTATCGTGGGTATTTCATACATACATACGCACCAAAACATAGAACTGCATTTTTTGCTGTATCTGGCTGATTACAATGATTGTACACATTTGAAATTAGATTAAAATATGTAGCTAAAAGTGGTCACTGCTTATTATTTGTTTTTAAAAAGTTTGGTTCTAGATTCGAACCATGATTGTTTAAAATACTTTAAGGTGTACACAGTAGCATAAGCAACTAACGAAAAATAAGGAGTGCGCCCGTTGAAGTCTTTTGTTTTGTTGACCAATTTGTATAATAATAAGTGCATTATAATGTCAGTAATAATACAAAATGTTTGTATGTATTTCATTGTATAAATTGTCACACGTGGTGGTTAGTACATGACTGTGGATTGCTCGAATAGAACGTGTTAGCGACGCGCGCACTCATTGCAGTTTCGCGAAAAGTGTCACAGCTAATATTACTGTATTTTCTGTCCAGTAAGTGTTCCCATTTTATTATTTTTCTGACTAACAATTTTGTGTTTTCTGTGGTTTGTGAATACAAGTGTAGTTGATGTATATGTGCATGTATGAAGGTGCTGAGTGAGTATGTATGCGGAAATAATATTTGCGCGTGATCATCGCGTGCATTGATCGCGTGGTATGTCCGTATATGACGATTTCTACACATTAAGGAACAAAAAGGGTACATATTAATATAATATATATACGTTGTATATTGTAAGACGTAAACAAAACATACCTTTTCTATGATAAATTACTCATACCGATTGCAATGTTATTGAAGTTTAAATCTATTGGTATTGATTAGTACCAGTTAGCCAATTATATTTAACTAGAGGGAATACAAAGAAATGTTTAAATAATATATTATATTTAATACTATTAATTGGTACATCCATTGAGTAAATGAATCGTGCGCAAATTTTAATTTCAATTAAAATGAAAACACTTTGAGCGATTTATCCTTGCGAGGTAATTTATACTCACATACGTTGACATAGAGTTCACAATAAATTTAGTCACTAAAAGACATATAGTCTTTCATAAAGATGCATTATACATGAGTTCTTCCATCATGTTTAATGCAAGTTCTCTTCAGTTACATGAAATCTTGTGATTTTTCTAGACCGAATTATTTTATATAGTTACATACTTTATATTTTAATTGCTATAAACCATAAACCATAAAACTCAATGAATATGTCGATAGTTATTTTACAATATAAAATTATGACATAGAAGTAAATAAATTTACATGCATTTTGTTATTTTTTAGACACTATTTGGACTGTATTCTCTTCAAAGTTTAAAACAAGAAGTCAATACATATAGAAACTAGGGGCTTTATTATGAAAATATAACATTTTTTATTTATTAGTGTTCTTGTTAAACCCTCGTGCTAAGCTAAAATGCTTGTGTTACGAGTGGGTTCACGTCGGTAGTGCAATGGGTGGGGGTCGAACCGGCGACCACAAGATCACAAGTCCGACGCCCTAGGCATTGAGCTACGGCCGCTTCAAAACTATATAAACTACTAGCTGCGCCCCGCGGCTTTACCCGCGTCACTCTGCTCCAGTGAGTCGGATCGTGATAGTTAGCCTATATTTTAAGCCACATTATAAACTATCCGCGTGCAAACTTCCAGCCAAATCGATTCAGTAGTTTTTGCGTGAAAGAGTAACAAACAGACATACATACACACATACAAACTTTAGAATTTATAATATTAGTAGGACTAGCGGCCCGCCCCGGCTCCGCACGGGTGTACTTTTATAGCCAATGTTACTCACGGAGAATGTTACATTCTAATGGTGAAAGAATTATTATCAAAATCCGTTTAGTAGTTTTGAGTTTATTCCAAAGTAACATACAAACTTTTCCACTTTATAATATTAGTATAAATAAATAATTAAAAATTAAAATCGTTTATTATTCTCTCTCACACAGAAACATTACAAAAAAATGGGTTTTATTTAGCATTTTAATTAGTATTCAGTTGGTGAATCTGCGTGAGAGACTGGTATCTGTACTAGGCGGACCTGTATGACAGATTACCAGCCTCTCCTGACCGTAGACAATTGGGTAGACTAAGATGAACATGTTTAACCAGATAATACAAGTATAACAATCTTGTATATTAATACATGAGAGATTTATAAGACATAATATTAAGTTAGTTTAGGTTAAGTGAGTAATTCGTGTGTGTGTATGTGTGTGTGTATGTGTGTGTGTGTATGTGTGTGTGTGTTAGTGTGTGTGTGCGCGTGTGGTTGCGCTAACCCTACAACAAACCATTAGGTTCATCTTGGGATCAGAGATATCTATTGACTCTATTAGCAATGTGCAATTGACGTGTTTAGGAGGGGACTAGTATGAGGCTTTCGGTTTCTTCATAGCTAAGTGATTTAAGCCAAGCAGATACATTATTTTTACAATTATGTATAATATATAATTATGTATAGTATAATATAGATAACTAGCTTCCCGCGCGTGGTTTTACCCGCGTAACTCCCGTCCCCGTGGGAACTTCATGATTAAATATAGCCTATATTAATGAGTGATAATGTAGCATTCAAATAGTGAAAGAATTTTTAAAATCGGTCGAGTACTTTTTGAGCCAATTCGTTACAAACATACTTAACAAAATATACAAATCCTTTATCTTACTAATATTATAATTAGTATAGATATTGATATACAACTAATAGAAGTAAATTTCTAATACATATCATCGTCACATCGTCGAGGATACAGCAAAACCGCGTAAGCGACAGTTGCTAATAAGGTGTAATTTCATCTGTCAAAAAATATTGTCTTTATATATGTTTTATAGGGCCAAAAATAAATTTGCTACATTTGATTTTCAACCTTATTATCTATTGTTACCGACGATATTAGAAACAACACAGTACAATATCTACCTATTTATGCTAAAAATGCATAAAATACGCTTACACAAAGAAATATTTTTACAATAAAAACTGTTCGGTCGGTACCGATACATTCACTGTATAGGTATACATTTGCAGTTACACCTAAACGTTCACATTGGAACTATGAGTAATTAGGCCATTTGTCGGTGCCAGTCTTCATTTAAGAAACGGAATTGACCGCAAACCTAATCGTCCGATGCCCCAAATATTAAACAGAATTGGATTAGAAAGGCCATTCAGTGCTCCTTTAAGTAACTACTTCACAACATAGGTGGATACATATGTCAGTTTTTTTTTTCGGACTTACATTCGTTATTAGCCACGAGGTTTTTTTTACTTTACAGAGCATAAAAGCGAGCGACTCCAGCCTTAATAAATGGTTTAAAAACTACAAACTAAACAACCTGCAGAAGAGGGCGCCCCGTGTGGGGCTTGGACTGGCTCAGGGCGGTCGCTGGCGATGAGATTGAGAGATGATGACTTTAGTATTTTAGGGGGTTTTGTGCAACTATCGACCTATGTCAAAAGTCACTGAGTAAGTAGGGGGAAAACGATGATTAGCGCGAACGGGAGTTTCCACCCCGAAATTTACTAAAGCAAGAGTGTAATGTCTACACTATGATCATTTTTAGTGGGTGGGTTTTACTCTCCTTTGTTAATCGTTACTTATGAAATAGTTTTATTCTTCATCATCACCCCGTACAACATCCACTGCTGAACATGAGCCTCCTGCCGAGGGAGGGTTTTACCATAATCACCACACTTGGCAGGCGGATTGGTAACCGCTGTGTCA
Source organism: Nycteola revayana (assembly GCA_947037095.2). Taxonomy (NCBI): domain Eukaryota; kingdom Metazoa; phylum Arthropoda; class Insecta; order Lepidoptera; family Nolidae; genus Nycteola; species Nycteola revayana. The sequence continues at coordinate 9,904,757 of OX344842.1, read as the reverse complement.
TGTTGTATTACACAGGGAAACGCTGCTGCCCGTTCCCTGGTATACGCTTGTTATACATGATGTTACAATCGGGACCAACGGCTTAACGTGCTTTCCGAGGCACGGAGGCCCTCAAGCAATAAGACCCGGATAGAAATCTTAGAATTAACACTAAGATTTCGTGTCTGGTGTGGGGATCGAACCCACGACTTCCGAGACTCAAAGCGAGAATTATAACGCTACGCCACGGAGGTTGTCAAATAGTTTTAGTATTTCTATACAGTTTTATATTTTGAAAAATTAAATTTACACATCATTTTTTACACCTGTACACTTGAACGCAGCTGAATATTTTTCAATTGAATTAATTACAAGTATTTCTGTACCAAAATACCGTTGCGAATGGAAAGGAATAGTCTAATATATCACTCTGTGGCGAATAAAAAATGCGTTATGCATTTACCACCTCAAAAATAAGAAATTAATTTAATTACATTAACAATAAGCAGGTACCCAATGAAATGAAACCTATTACGAACTAATATAAACTGCGCTTTTAATATATTATCTTCGAGATTGAGAATATAAGCTTCTTTGCTTACACAAGAGCTCCGCTTTTCTATAAATCCCACCTTGTCACTAAGTCCAATTACTTGAATAGCAGGCACCTACGTTAAATAGCAACCTTCACGACGTCAAAGGATGAACTTATTTCCTTCCACTTAAAAGATTTTGATTTTACTCAGCGTTCGTTCATCGAACTAAGAGGCTTTAAATATGAATAGATAGCAATTTAGTTTACGTTTGATGAAAGAATAAAGTTATAACCGTTATTAAAATTAATGTTTAATGGAAGTCGTGTACATCTGTTGTGTGATCAAACAAATTGAGTAGACAACTAATTATTTTTTAAATTGAAATGTCATTCTGATCATATTAAAACCGCATTACTACATCTTCCCTTTAAAAAAAATATCAATAACATGTCTTCTATTCTCTACAAAAATAAAAATAATAAACAATATAAAAAACAATACATTCTTGCGATATAAGAATTTGAGCATTGAGCTCCTGTAGCGTTCGTTTGTAACCGCATCACTATCCTCGTCCTCGCCTTTTAAGAGCCGTAACCGCATCCCCGACGTCCGTTACAGCCGCGCCATCAACTTCCTTGCAGTATATGACGCCTTTCCCCAACTTCTGTACTGACTTTTCTCATGACGGGACCCAGGGCCCGCGTCTCTTCTTTTAAACATGCGAGTGATTTCCACTGTACTTTTATTCTTTTCGTCAGCCCGGCTGACGGAGATGCCTAACAAACTCACCTCGCTCGGCCCCTCGGCTCGATGATGGTCGAGCACGTCCCTTTTTTCGCGCAAAAAATTAACTATTCACAATATTTTATTTTTTATTAAGCCACCGCTGCCATCATGTTTTGTGAACAAAGATGAGTTCAGTTGACAACTAGTTTATTTTTAAATTGACATGACGGCTAGATACCGAAAGCAGCTAAACCTAGGTTTTGCAGGTAGCTTGTGGTTAAAGTTCTTTACCCAATCCCCGACCTTTAGTTTGCAAATAAATTCTTGATGCCCTCGTAGACCCAAGTCCGAAAGGCCGGGAACTGTAACGTAGAGCGACGGTTGCACAAAACTCCACAAGCAACTAAAAACCATAATCCCTCAATTCTTCCGCCCCAGCGACCGCTTGAGCCGAGATCCAAATCCGCAGAGGACGCACACAGGAACCTCTTGCGCGCAGGTTACTTAGTTTGTAGTTTAAAACCATTTAATCAAATTGGAACCATGCCCGCCTTAAATCCCAAAAGAAGTAGCAAAAGCCTCGTGGCTAACTACATAAATCTCATATCTCTAATATTTATCTTTCCTAAATCTAGATGTTATCACATTTAGTTTTAGCCAAAGTTATAAAAATTATCAGTCGTTAGTTTAAAGTTGATAGGTGGTTACTATAAATACATTTCTCTTAATATGACAACTGCCGCACTAGGAATTTTTGAAACCCATAGATGTTATGCTTCAGAACAACTACTAGTAGTTCACACAAATAATTGTCCTGGGTCGGAATCGAACCCATAACACTAGTCTCTGAACCAGCTACTGTAATCACTGAGTCTACACTACTATCAGCTACAAGATTGAATAAATTGTTTGATGTCGAAACCTAAATGAGTTCCTACGACTAGGTTTCTTTTTCCCTTTGAAATTTAATCGTAACGTCTGGAGCTGAATGCTAAATTAAAAAAATACAGTCTAGCTATCTAAAATTTCCTTTTATACTTTACTAGGAGAATTGTATTTTTTATTTCTTATGGAAACTTACAGCTTAACTACATGACAACATGAAAATGTATATGCTACTAATATTATAAACGCGAAAGTTTGTAAGTATCGATGGATGCTTGTTACTGTTCACGCAAAAACTACTGAATATGTTTGGCTGAAAGTTTGCACGCGGATATAAGCTTAACATAATAATATAAGGATTAACATATAGGCTACAAAATATCACGCTCCAACTTACTGGAGCAGGTACGCAGGTAAAGCCGCGGGGCGCAGGTAGATTTATGTACCTATATAATTTTCATGTTGTCATGTAGTTACCCAATTACAAAGTTTTTACAAATAGTATGTATATAGAAGAAAGAAAGTGGTAACCATTAAAGTATTTCTTAATGAAAAAATAATTAGAACTAGTACTATGTCTTTATTATGTTAGTTAAAACCGAACCTATGATACCTTCCTTAGGAAGTTATCATATATGATACCTTCATGTCAAGTTTGTATTATGATTCTGCAGAACTTATAACATTCTGATAAATTCATGGAACTGGCCGTAGCCCAACGTCAAGGGTCGTCGGACTTGCACTACCGACGTGAACCCACTCATAACATAAACATTTTAGCTTAGCACGAGGGGTAAACAATAATACTAGTAGAGGTAAAACAAAAATAGAAATGAATGATGATGAAAATGGTAAAACTCTGCTAGTAATTAAAAAAACAAAATGAAGTCCGAAATCCTCTATAACAATCTAACAGTCATGACATATGAATTGAGGCTCTTCCCTCTTTAACAGATCAACAGTATCCGGCGGACAGCGCTAGTGCAGCCGCCGCGGTGCCCAAAGCCACAACCCTGTGCAAAGTATGCGGGGATAAAGCTTCAGGCTATCATTACGGCGTCACATCGTGCGAAGGCTGCAAGGTAATTCTATTAAATACTTATTTCTGGCTTGATACATTTTTACTTTATTAACTGAGGCTTATATACAAGCTACGTTGGAGCAATCTGCAATTTGCCGCAGGATAAATTGGCGTGTTTACTCTAGATTATTGCTCTATTTTCTGTTTTATGTAAAGTTCCTATCATAATTAATGTATGCATGTTGTTATCTATCCGACCCGCCGGAGATGAGTGCGCCCGTGAACGCGACGCGTATATTTTCGCCCTCCCGACCCTTAGTTTGAAAAGAACTTTCCGATGCCCTTGTAGATCCGAAGTTCAAAAGGCACGCGAACTGTAAAGTAGAACGACAGTTTCACAAAAATCCTCTAAACAACAAAATGTCTATAAACTATTTAATAAGGCTAGAGCCCTGCTCGTCTTTATGCCTGGTGAAGTAGCAAAAGCCTCGTGGCTGACTAAATACTTATATATAAATATATAGTTATAAATGCCTTCAAAGAAAAAAAAGTAAGTTTTTTGTTAGCCAGAATGAAAAACGTTAAGGATTTTTTAAATTAATGCCATATGCAGTGAGGGATTCAACTGTGTCCTTACCAAATGTGCGATATATTCCGCCACCAATCAAAATATTGTAAGAGTTACTGGTTAATTAAAATGACTGTAATGCAAGCCTCGGATAACAATTAAATATGTGCGCTTCATTCAACTCAAATTGAAATATCATCGATATGAAATCAACCAACCTTACTCATATTTAGTTCGTGGAAAATTTTAATTAATAGCGGTCGGTAGTTCTCAATATCACCTGTCAATAATTGATGTATTTATAAAAGCATCCGCGACACAACATAAATTTTGTCAATATCGAAGAGAAACGCGAGAAAAAATGTACAAAACTGCAAACGGAAAACAGATAAGTAAATATCATCATCATCATCACCCCGTCTAACGTCTACTACTGAACATGGGCCTCCTCCAGGGGAGGCTATTTGCCAGAGTCACCACGCTTGGCAAGCGGGTTGGTGACCGCAGCATTATGTTGTACCACACAAGCATTTAAGCTTAGCACGGGAAGTTAATAAGAATAGTAGTAGACAGAAAAACTATGCCAGAAACCAATAAAAAAAAATGTTACTGTATCTATTATTGAAGCTATTTTTGCTAGCGTAGTAAACATTGACATTTTTAACAAAGTCATAGCAATTTCGTTAGTTACGTGATTAGCGTCCTAGTTTCATCGTAGGTACCATAGATTTTTAAGTGTTTAGCCAATAGATTTTTACCAAGTCTTTCATTTAATGAACACCAACGCATCTCTCAGTCTTTTAAGATTTTGATATTATCATAATTATATAGTTCTAAGAACTTAGTTATCAATAGATATCAAGTGACGTGGGCGTTCTGTGTATCGAACTGGAATTTAACAAAGCACCACTCAACAGGGCAGACATTTATAAATCCCTTTAATTATTACGGTGTAATGACTCTCATATATAAAGCATATTGCAATAAACAAAATAATCAAAAGGCTTATATTTGATATTTTAATATGTATTTTTTAAGAAAATAGATTCGAAGAATACTTAAAGATAAATTCAAAATAAGAAAACAATATGTTTCTCTTTGACTTTACAACACTATTAGATACTAACTGACCGGCGCAGACTCAGTTGTGTAATTTATTTTTATTTTTATGAGGAACCTTTAAAACGAAAGTTAGCATTATTCCAATACTAATAAGAAAAAGTTAAAAAAATTATGCTCACCACGCATATGCTCGTAGGCTATATTGATGAAGAATCCATCTAATTCTTGGATAACGTAAACACAGAAAAAAATACAACTTGTTATTATAATTAGGTAAATTTTATATTAGGATACAAAAGAAGCAGACGTCATTACTATATTTAACCTTATCGGAACGATGTTTCTAAGGTTTCCAGAAGGGTTATGTTTCCAAATTTCACAATATTTTTTTAAAAATTATTTGTAAATTTAACGCTTAACGTGACTTTGCATTGACACAGCCTCGTGACCATTACGAAAAGGGATGAAGGAGCACGTGTAATTATTGCTAAAGGTCCAGTAGGTAAAAAAATATTATCAATTGTTTTAAAAGAATAAATGACTGAAAAACTTTTTATTTGGCACTAATAAGTAAAGAGATTCCTGCGAGCGGTTTGACAGCGTAGCACACGTTTACGCTCACGAGCTTCATCACAAAATAGCCTTCGTAGATAAATCGGCTATCTAACACTGAAAGACTTTTTCAAATTAGACCAGTAATTCATATTAATATTCATATTCACTTATTGCACACCATATGTATAATAAGTTGTTACAAAGACAAAACCAGTAAAAAGTATGGACCCTGTCGCACCGCAAGATAGAAGAGAGGAGGAAGCGATAAATGTATTCTTCAAAAATCTAAAATAACAAAATAATTAAATTGTAGTATCTAAGAAACTTATTAATTGAAATGTATGTACCATAATTACTTGTATATATTATATATGCATATCATCAATTTCTGAGATTAGCGCGTTCAAGCAAAAAAAACTTTTCAGCTTTGTATATTAGTACCGATAGATAACAACTGACAAGTTGTGTTCTATATACTTAATATGCGCATTAACTAGGTCATTCTATAATTACACACCCTTCGGTAAGAAAATAAAACCCAGCGCTATAGACAATTAACACCTATACACATTCAAATTAATATGTATGTACCTATCTAAGTATAAGAAATGATTTTTGATGTGCAAAGAATAATATAATTTTCTGTTATGGTACGAGTAATATAATATCTTTAATATAAGTAATATAATCCATTATAAACTGTACAGCAACTTAAAGTTATATATTTACCGATGTGTTAGGTATATACATGTAGTCTTATCTTTATAATTGGAGCCTTCGTACCAATTTGTCGATTAACTCCTATTTGGTAAGTTTTTCTTTATTTGAAATAATTTCGTTACTTATAATTACATTAAATATGCTTCACGGGTAAAACTGTGATTATTATCCTGCGGTACCCTATTATAGCGTGGGGTAACCAATGTAGGTACGTCGCGTTGCCTATAAAGGTATTTTGAAGTCTGTAGGATAATCATTTCCATGCAATCCTTCGTTCGGAACAGAGGTGCTGTGAAAATATTTTCAGTGATAAAATAATCATTGCTATAACTCAGTGATAGTCGAAGTGTACCAGTATTCATGATCATTTAACATTTTTTTAGTTTTTCATATATTTCAGTTTTTAAGTAAGCAAATATTTTTAATGATGTCCAAATCTATTACTCACGTAATGAGGTAAGATTTCATAGTACACTTTATGAGTGTTTTTTTAACATAACGATGCGTGTTTTTTTGGAAAAGGGTAAGTATAAAGGTATATTATCATGACTTCGGGAGCTTTGTTACACGCCAACCTGTTGATCCATAAGATAGATAAAGCTCTAAACCAAACTTTTTGTGTTTTCGCTGTAAGTTCCCTAATGTTGCCGTATGGGGAACTGAACCTGGGCCTGAATCTGAACCAAAGTAATTATTTATTGACATTTTCTTGCTTTGATTAAAATTACATGTAACTCGATAGGTCAAAAGGAAATTCGTTTTTTCGTAATAAAACATTGTATCTCTTTTCCCCGTTAACTGAAGATTAGTTCTAAAGTCCGTTGAATTTAAAATCAAATTTATTTTAAAAGTTAAGGGGGGGGGACGATCTAATTTTAACTTTGTATTAGATTATCTCGAGACTGATCTACATAGTTCCAAGGCAGTTTTTATTGCATTTTAACCTAAGAAATTATAATAATGTCTCCTAGACTTATTTCGTTATTATACATAGATAAACAAAATAAATCGAGATGGCGCTGGTGTCTCAATTTAAACTCGAATTTAAATACCTATTTTCCATTATTACAGATTAGACTTTTATTGCCAATGCGTATTTTACCTAATTTTAACCATTTATTTTGTATCAAATCCATAGAAATGACTATGCGTCTTGATTAATACGTCATAAAAATATAATTGAACTCACTCAAAACTTATTTAATGAAATGAATACATACTACTTACTGAAAAAGCTAATAATAAAAATATTAAGAAATAGCTAATTCTCTGACGACCGCTTCGTTTTTTCTTTTATTAAATACATTTCGCTATATTGATAAGAGTTCAATGGCTTCTGAACTTTCTCGGTATGTGACGCGTGGGTATTGAGCTTGACATCCCCATTAAGGAACTTCACATGAGACATAATAATTTACTGTATTTTTATATAATGCAGCCAAAGTATACCTACAGTGGCTCATGTATATGCATTCTTACTACTCTTTCTGATTAAACGCATTCCGGGTCCCAATTCAATATAACTTTTTCCGGAACTTGGCACTTACCTTATGAGCGCCACGGTTGATCCTGACTTGCAGAAGTTGCGGTGGAGGCTGTTGTGGAATTAGTCCCAAAAGGAAAATGAATCATAAGTGGAATCTAGGATCATGGTGCGGAGACTGTTACAGGCAGTATCATGGAAGGATTCCGCCTTCACCCTTGCTACACTCCTGCTCAAGATCACATGTAAATCAGCTTCATAGTTGTGTAAGTCACAGGTTTCAAGGTCACAATCGATGAAACACTACTTGAATGAAATACTTTGAACTGCGTAGTGCGTAGAGCATAGAATTACTCATATCCTCTACGTTTACACCGTCGGGCGTAAGCGCTTCTCACCCGTAGTTGTTTCGCCGATAATAGTTACTTAACTATAAAGGCGCAGTGACAATGTACAAATTGCATCATTTCCTTCCATTATTGAAAGAGGATTTTCTCTTCCCCAGGGTTTCTTCCGGCGGAGTATTCAGAAACAAATTGAGTACAGGTGCCTTCGCGACGGGAAGTGTCTAGTAATCCGACTCAACAGGAATAGGTGTCAATTCTGTAGGTTCAAAAAGTGCCTAGCGGTCGGCATGAGCAGAGATTGTAAGTATACATTTGCTTTTTTATTTTGTTTAGCAACTTAAGTCATTATCAAATAGTACGTGGGTTTCAGAAAAAAAAGTGTGTATGTACTTAAATCAATTCTAGATATATATAATTTCATTTTGCGGTCGACTCCATACATTTTGTTAGGACGACTGTAACTACATAAGGGAGCGTGCAAGTATTACGTAACACAATTTGGAGGGGGAGGGGGTCTCGTAAAACGTTACGATGCGTTACAGGGCCGGGAGGGGGACTTTCTTACAACAAGTTACGTAACATTGTTTCAAAAAAATTAGGGAATTAAAACTCCCAAACCAAAACCAAAAAAAATGTATAAAAAGTAAACAAAATATGCAGGTGTTGCGAATTAAAATTCTCTTGTTTTATTTAGTAGATTAAAAAACTATACCAAGTGTAAAATCTATTAACATAACTTTTTACGACTTTAGGGTAAAAATGATCACTTGAGTGTTACGTAACGTTTAGAGAGGGGGAGAGGGGGTCCAGAAAAACGTTACGGTGCGTTACAAGGGGGGGTCAAAAATCTTCAAAAATTGCGTTACGTAATACTTGAACGCTCCCTTAGTTGGTCGAGTTGTATAAAAATAACTATCTATGATACCGAGTCCGCTATAATATTAGTTGAAAGAACTTACTTAGAGGTATATATTATATATTACATTTTTTTCAGAATTATTTTACTAATATTTCAAAAGTTAATGGGGGGACGCTCTAATTTTAACTTTGTATTAGCTTATCTCGAGACTGGGGGGTTTGATCTACATAGTTTTGGATCTTCAATATACATCTCTTCACCAATTTTTGTGACAATCGGCGGAGTAACACGACATGACGAAACTATAAGGGTTCCTTGTGGACTACGGAACCCTAAAAACAAGTAATAAATTGGAATGATGAAAATACATAGAATGTGTATTAGAGTAATATGTAGCTACATCAATAATGACGAAAATAAAAGTTATATTGAGCAGCATTCAAATGTTAATGAATCATAACTTAGTTCACTATATAGAAACGAATATTGAAACTTTATTGGGATAATCAAATCAAATGTATTAAGTATCGTATTTTTTAAGCTGTTCATATATAATAGAGTATTTAGAATAATACAAAATATTTGAACATGATATAGATACCTAGATCGTTTTGCCATAGTTAATCATTTCAGTGGATCCAAACAATGCATGCATAAGCACAAAAATATCAATTAAAATAAATATGATTTGAGCAGTCAACGTGCAGAATAGCATTAAAATCATCGTACTTAATTGATAGCCATAATGTGTGCTAACAGCTCGTGAAAAACAGTTTTATTTTTTACTTTAGGTATATAGCTAATGCAGTGTCTTAATTACAAGCTCAATATCACACTAAGACCTTAACTAAACATCGTAATTAGTATCGGACAGGATATTACAATCTGTGTATTGCAAACACTGCGGTGTCAATGCGCAAATAGTCCTACCTATTTTTCAATTGTCGGTTATTCGAGTGCAACGCGGCGTGCGACTTGCACCGACCCATATAGCTCGCGCGTGCATGTGCCGTGTGAAGATGCGGAATTAAATCGGCGGAACCACATGATATGAACACAAAGAGACATCGCTCCACTATTTTCTCCACCTAATAAGAAAGTTCATTAAATTCGCACTATGCACTATGTGCACTATGTGGTCCTACGCGTTCATTCAATCGTTACCTTAATCGTAAATAGTTCTTCAACACAACATTGGCTTTGAAGTTAATTTTAAAAACTTACAGAGTACAATTTGATAGCATCTAGGTATATTCGATGAAAAAATATTTAATTTAAAATTAATTTATAGATATGAAGTACGTAGGATTTTAACTATAAAGATTAGGTTAATAGATACCGCCAACTCTCACTATTACTACTTACGTTATATTCAAATAAAACATCTTATAAAAGCATCTCATACATTCACTCACTCATCACGAAATCTCAGAAACTACAAGTGCTAGGAGGAAATTTTGCAAAGGGGTTCCTTTTAGAAAATAGGTGCTTACTAAGACAGGATTTTTCAAAATTCAACCTCTAAGCTGGTGAAAAGGTAGGCAAAGTTTGTATGGGACAACGTGATTCCTTGGTCCAAACTACTTTAAGATTTGCATGCACATAATTTAAAAGAATATATTGGAGACGTGTTTCGTATTTCATTGAAATTCATCCCCTAATGAACCAATTACGAGCTCGCGACCCGTGCACCCACCGGGTCCACCCCCGTCCACCAGTGGGTGCACGGGGAATTCCTTTTAACCCATGCACCCATTGCACCCACTGCATTTTGGCAGGAATCAAAGTTTTAATATATGTCGATACATTGCATCGAAATAGTTATTAACCCCCGCGCCCCGATGCAAAAACGACGGGGTGTTATAAGTGGCATCGTAGCTCCCGAACGGATTAACCGATTTTGATCTTGTTTTTTTTTGTTTTAAAGGTGAATTAGTAAGAAAGAAAGAAAATACTTTTATTTACGGCAATACAAGGAAATAAAACATAAAATTGATTGATTTGTAGGAAGTGTTCTTAGCTATGTTTGATGAAAATCGGTTCAAGATGGCCGCCGCCACAAAATGGTGGAATTTATATATTTTAACAATATGGATATCAAATCAAAAAAGTCTTCTGAATAGTAGAATAATGTACACTATACTGAAAGGGAGTAACTAAAGAGATGACATCTAAAAACTCTAAAAATCACCCCAAACCTCAAAATTGATTCCTGCCAAAATGCAGTGGGTGCATGGGTGAACAGCAATGGTCGTTCCTACAATTACTTATGTTGAACACTAGCTTTCCGCGCGAGGACTCACCCGCGTAGCTCCAATTCCCGTGGGAACTTCATAATAAATATAGCCTTCCTTCCGTTATCTAACACAAAAAGATTTTTTCAAATCGGAACATATAGTTCCTGACATTAGCGTGTTGAAACAAACAAACACAGTTTTATATATTAGCATAGATATAATATATCTATAATTAAGCAAAAAGTTAAATTTTATAATAATTTTATTTTTTGTCTGTCTGTCTGTCCATCGATCGGTAGGTATCATTCTTGAAATCATGTCACCGAAACTACTGAACGGATCATAATAAAACTTGGTATTATGATTATAGTACATACTATAATCATAATTGAGATGGATCTTACAAACATATTATCCCGGATTTTTTCATAGTTTTCTTAGGAAAGAGGGTTAAAGTCAAATGTTTACAAAGTAATAATTCCTTAACGATGATTAGTAATTATTAATCTCCATATTTTATTGATTATCCATAACTTACTCAACGGATTAAATTTAGCACGCAAATAGTATGACTAACACAAGATTCAACGAGTGTCTAAAGTTTGTATCAATAAATCAGTATATCTGATTCCAATGCTGGACATATGTATTGGGATATATCTACGCGGACGAAGTTCCGGGCAACAGCTATATTAATATAAGCCGTGACACTGTAACAGAAGACATTTATCTTTGTAAGATTTTCGATTTCGGATTGGATCGTGGCTACAAGATTTTCAAGACATGAGTTTGGGCTAATCCATATATGTTTTAAATAAGTCTACCCGCTAGTTAAACAATATAGGTATATCAACTGATTATAATCGTATATACCTACTTAATATTTTAAAACGCTCTATCAAAGTATTATGTCATCACTTTTTGGATTATAAAAACTTATACCAATGAAATATTTTGATGATTTGATTTATTTATGACATAAAACCAATCTACAGCCGTTAGATACGGAAGAGTACCGAAAAGACCCCGGGAGCCAGTGCCAGACAACTTGCCAGATCTGAATCGGAATCTTGCAGTCCATACACCAGTACCCGTGGAGGAAATGGAAAACCCCGAATCATTACGATCTGATTCCCGATACGATGATATCATTAACAAAGAACTTGTAAAAGCTGTGACAGCGGCTCACAAAAGTAACAACACCTACACCGACGAACTGAAAGCCACGCTGCAACAACGCGCCATCATTTTGAAATGTGAAGATTCCGACAATGAAGGTACAGTTAAAATTTTTATTTTAGCAATGATTTAATTCATGTTAAATAATCAGCTAAATTCTAGTGTCCGACCGAAAATTTATATTTCCGTCAAAAATTGCCGAAACATTCAGTATTTTTTTTTTCGGACGGACTAATTTGTTTAGCCAGGAAGCTTTTGCTACTTCACCGGGCATAAAGGCGAGCAGAGCTCCAGCCTAGATAAATGGTTTAAACACTACAAACTACTTGAACCTCGGCTCAGGGCGGTCGCTGACGGGGAGATTGAGGGATTATGGCTTTTAGTTTAGGGGAGTTTTGTGCAACTGCCGCTCTACTTTACAGTTCGCGGGCCTCTCGGACTTCGGGTCTACGAGAGCATCGGAAGGTTCTTAGCATACTAAGGGTCGGGAGGGCCCGAAACTTTCAGCCGCGAACTCAAGTGTTCTTAAATATGTACCTCATTCAGCTAACTTGGGGACCTCCTTTTCTTATTTGAATTGTGATTTTGCAAAGCGATTTATGTCAAAGTTAAAATTTATTCCTCTGCTTATTCTTATCTAGGGATTGATTTTTTTTCCTTTTGTTTTCTTCCAACTGATAGTCTTTTATCTTTCTTGTCCTGCTCCCATTATGTGAGATCGGGGCAATATGTCATCCTCTTAAATTTTTCCCTATTAGACGTCTCATCCTCTCTCTCATTGTTTCACATTGAACATATGTAACTTTCAAACAGACCATCCATCCATCTTCCGACCATCTTCATATTCAGTACTCTTCGCTTCGCGAGTCAGATGGATGACATAATGTGCGCTACATGCTAAGCGATTTCCTCTCAATTTATCTGTCACTGGCGCCACATTCAGACTTCCTTTTATATACCTACGCATTATGAATCCGATTCATTCTTGTTACTACCGCACATCCATCTCAACATTTGCATCTCAGTTGCATGCAGTTCAAGTGTAAATCTTTACTTTGACATATTTTTCTCATGACATAAAAATATGTTCGTTACTACATAATATAATAATTATTTTTTTACTTTATTTAACACTATTGACATGGTTGTATGTAAATGCAAATAAATGTGTTAAAAATACATTAGATTTCAAAATACTATACAATTTTAATATGATAAAGTGAGTTTCGGTTTCGGCTAAAACACCAGTTTCGATTGGACCTTACCAAATTCAATACTATATAAACAGTAAATGTTCTATACACTATTATTTACTTATTTTTTTATTTATAAAATCGGTAAGTTGTTGATAAACTTGTATCGTACTGTTATTATCACCAATTAATTTAATTAAAAAAAAAACAGGAAATATATTTATACATATATTTTATAATTATGCACCTTTCTTCATTTACACATTGGGTTGTGCGGGTCAAAATTCGAAATAGGTCATATGCAACGATTTTCTAATTCAAATGACAATTGGAAATTCAGAGTACTAACCTCAGATATGATAATGCATACGAATTTACAGCTACGTGATGTATTTAATGCGAAATCTATGCCATTTTAATGTAAATAAATGTACAGATATCAAAGAATATTCATCTTTGCATGCAATCTATGTGTTGTTGAACCAGAATTGATTCCTATAATTGTAATTTTACAAATAATAATAGGGTGCTAGTGGAACAAATGTCTGTATCTAAAAATGCTTATTGTCAAATTTTTCAGCGCGAAACTCTTCTTTAAATAATGAATTTTCGTGTGAAAAGATAGAGTATAACATATATTTCTGGCGGAATTTATTTACGATTTCGTTTCGTACCGCGATCGGTTCAAATCACGATGCTTGATTTAAAGGACTCTTCGCACCACAGTGCTGATACAATGTATCTGTTAGAGATAAAGAACTTAGAAATCATTTTATTTTTCTACGTAATTGTATGCTTGAATCGACCCATTCCAAAATGTTCTTGGTCGATTCGCATCACGGTGTGAAAGAACCCATTTAAAAGGAGCTCTTGAGATCCTATGTATGAACCTTCCGCAGTTAAAAAGTCTAAATACCCTATTTAAGGTGTGCTTGCAGAATCTTAGTATATTAGACCAATAAGTATGACAAAAGAGAAGCATATTAGGTATTTAACATTAAGTCATCAAAATATAAACCGCTTCTCTGGCAAAATATTAGATGTTGAACTTTTTTGTGAGAAATATAACCCAGACTTTATGTGTTTTACTGAGACATGGTTGAAGGCACACAAAATGGGGTTCGGTGTGAGTGGTTTAGGGTTGCCAGCTCGTTCAATAGGATATCAGCCGAAGGTGGGGGGGCACTGATATTAGTTAGAGACACTATAATTTTTAGAGAACGCAAAGATATTTCTCAACTCTCCGTTGAAAGAGTGTGTGAAGTTGCATGCATAGAAATTAAAATGTACTTAATACTTTGTGTGTATAGACCCCCATCATCTGACTTATTGTTATTCTTGTCCACAATGGAAGACATACTCAAGAAGTTTAAAAGTAATAAAAAAACAGTTATCTGTGGGGATTTTAATATTAACATATTGGGACCATCAAATGAAAAAAATAGTTTTATATCTTTGTTCACTTCCTTTAATTTATATTGTTTATTTGATGAACCAACAAGGATAACACCATCAACAGCCACTTGTATAGACAACATAATTACCAATTTTGAAGTTCAGGAAAAGTCCTTAATAACTGGGGTCCGTTCTGATCATAAATGCCAAATGGTAAAATTTTGTGATTCTATTATAAAAGAAAATATTAAAATTAAGATTAGACCTTTGACACAAAATAATTTAGTAAAATAAAAATGTTAATGCTGCACTATATTCTTTAAACTATAATGATGAAAGTCCAAATGATATGTACAGCATACTGCTTCATAAACTTTGTGAAGAATTCAATAATGAATGCAAAGTAAAATATATAAAAGTAGATTATAAAATTAAATTTAGTATGTGGGCATCAAATAGTATACGCCGATGTAGGGATAAGTTATATGAGTTATACGACATGAGGTCCTTTACACCTGATCCCAATTTTAGAAATTATGTCAGTAGATACTCAAAAATCTTTAGAAACGTGTGTGCTCAAGCTCGAGCTGCCTACATTAGCAAAAAAATATGTAATTCTGATAATAAAATTAAAGCAACCTGGCAAATGATCAATAAGGAAACTGGTAAAAATAGGACTAATGATAGATCAGTGACATTAAATATAAATAATAAATTAGTTTCAGATAGACTTACTGTTGCTGACTTTTTCAATAAATTCTTTACTGATATACCCCTTGAAACGACTAAATCTCTCTCCTCATCACCGTAAGTGGCTGATAAACTGTTGAGGAAAAATGTCACTATTGATGTGTCTAAATTTGGCTTTAAAGTTATAGATCCGGTAGATATAATAAAAGTCTTTAAAACTATTAAACAAAAAGGCACAGAAGACATATGGGGACTGTCAACCAAAGCAATAAACTCCATAATTGACAGTATTGCCCCGATCCTAGCAGATATTTTCAATTCTTGTTTAAGAGATGGAATATTTCCAGACCTAATGAAAATTAGCAAGGTTGTTCCCACTTTTAAAGCAGGCGGCTCAAACAATGCTTCGAATTATAGGCCAATTTCTATACTACCAGCGCTAAGTAAAATATTTGAAAAAATAATGTTAAATCAAATGCTGGCATACTTTAACATAAATAATTTATTAAACAATAAACAATTTGGGTTTACGAGAGGCCAATCTACTCAAGATGCCGGTTCCAATCTTATAGAATCTGTATTTAAGGCTTGGGAGAAATCGCAGGATGCATTAGGTATTTTCTGCGACCTTTCGAAAGCTTTTGATTGCGTTGATCATAACACGCTTATTATGAAACTTAAATACTACGGATTCACCGACTCAGCACTTGATCTTATAACATCTTATTTAACAGGTCGAGAACAAAGAGTATCTATTGGCAATGTAATTTCCGAAGGTTCTACTGTCAAAATAGGAGTTCCACAAGGGTCAGTCCTAGGTCCATTTTTGTTCTCAATCTACATTAACGATCTTCCAAATGTTGTCAAAAATGAGTGCTATATAGTTTTATTGCAGATGATACATCCCTTATATTTAATGTAAATAGAAAAGACAAAAGTGTTACAGAGTTAAATCGCACACTCGCTTTAATCTCGGAATGGTTCTCCGCCAATAATCTCCTTCTTAACGCAAGTAAAACGAAATGTATTAGATTTTCATTACCAAATGTGTCGAATAACATTCCTAATGTAGAATTAAATGGGGAGCCATTAAGCTTAATTCCATCAACAATTTTTTTAGGAATTACTCTTGACTCCAAGTTGCAATGGGGACCACATATAGAAAGACTATCTGAAAAACTAAGCTCTGCATCTTATGCGGTCTGGAAAATCCGACAAATGACTGATATAGAAACAGCTAGATTAGTTTACTTTGCTTACTTTCATAGTGTAATGTCATACGGGATCCTATTATGGGGATCGGCCGCAGATATCCAAAGTATTTTCATACTACAAAAGAGAGCAATCCGTGCTATTTATAAAAAAAGAAGCCGTGATTCTCTTCGTAGTCTATTCAAAGAAGTTAATATACCTACCGTGCCTTCCGAATACATATACCAAAATATAGTTTACGCCCGTAAAAACATAAATAAATTCAGCAAAAAGAAGGACGTACATAATTTTAACACTAGGAACAAAGATAAGATCATTACACCTTTTTATAGAGTAAATAAGACAAGTAAATCATTTCTTGGAAATTGTATTAGATTCTATAATAAACTTCCTTTAATTGTGACAGCTTTGCCAGACCATAAATTCAAAAAGTCCTTATGACTCGTGGCTACTATAATATTAAAGAATATATGGATGATGGAGATGTTTGGCGGATGAATCCATCGGTCTCATTGCGGCAGACTGGCATCCTTTAGCTATCACACCGAATTGGCAATCAAATTAAGTCAATGCTATGTACTTTATAAATTTCGAATTCTTAAAATATACGCAAGACAACTGATCAGATTGTAGGCATGTTTCTATATATGTAAATCTGGGGGAGCGCTCCCTGTACTCGATACCTACTTGAAATTATCATTGTTTTTTTTTCACACTTTCCTGGTATGAGTGCCTACATATCGATGTATGGGGATCACTAACCTAGATACTAAAAATGTTTAAACAATGTATAAAATTATTAATCAAAGACTTTAAAAGATGACAAAAAGAATGATCTCGGAGTTTCTTATAGTCTTTCTTCTCCGAGTGTCACACCGTAGGTAGATAGAGAAAGACTCGTAGGAAGCTAGGATAGGGTCCGGTCGTCCTCGCAAGGCGAGGCTCGCGACGCGTTCTATGCTTCAGACCCGATCCCAGCCCGCGCTGGTTGATCTTAATTATATTTTATAATAAGCGATTAATTACGGACATGCCATAACAATATTAATAAATTTAATAACATTATTGTTGAAATGTAAACTAATTTATTAGTTAAGATTTATTTTTATTTATTTTTTTCATTATCATTGTATTTGACTTATAATAAGTACGATCGATTCGTCTACATTATCAATAAACGTTTTCATTTTCATTTTAGGTGAATGTAACAAAATTGTTCATAAGTAAAAATGTTAACCTCCGTAACGTAGCGGTATTTGGCTCGCTTAAAGTCTCGGAGGTCGTGGGTTCAATCCCCACACCGGACAAGAAATATTTGTGTAATTCTAAGATTTGTTTCCGGGTCTGGTTGGTTGAGGGATTACCCTCCGTGCCTCGGAAAGCACGTTAAGCCGTTGGTCCCGATTGTTATAAAATCATCTATAACAAGCGTATACCAGGGAACGGGCAGCAGCGTTTCACTGTGTATTAAAACTGTGTAATAATACTGCGGTCACCATCGTTTGGCCAAGACAAGCTACCATTTCGGTTACTCAGTGTGAAGCTAATTCACAGGGTAAAGAACAGAATATGGTTTACACAAAAATTACTTTATACGAAGTATAATATGTATCAACCAGTATAAAGTACAATAATAACATGACATATATTCAACTTGTACAGTTTTGTCGTACTTTGTTCAAGTGATTGAGACGTTGACTTGTCAATCAAAAGGTCGTTCCAATAGTACCACCAATCAAACACATTGATATTGTTGATATTATTTGTATATTATTTATTTTACATAGGAACTTAGCACTCCCGCGCACTCTGATGCACTTTCTGATTTGAATGGAATTACTTATGTTTTTGACGTAATTTAACAATTCATAAGTCAGTTTTTTGGCACTTTTAACATATAAAACCGCGGGGCGCAGTTGATATGAAAGAAAACATTTTTTTTTTACTTAATATACCTACAGTAAGGTATTAGAAGTAGTATTGTGTGTAGAGTACACGGTTCTACCACCATTATGTATCCTCTCAACTGTGGATTCGCAAAATGTCGTTTGTCGTATCTGTGGTTCTAAGTTTGAGCGCATACGCATACGACCCCCGCTGGGGCCAGTCCACTGAAGCGACCATTGTGGCCCGGACGGGGTCCATCCACAGTTGACTTGAGATAATATAAGTATAAAGCACCGTGCACTTTTTAGCCACTTTCTTTTACATTTCCGCAGGAACTTTATCGTATAATATTGACTATGTTGTTCCCTACCCAACCAGCAAAATATATCGTAAAAATGCCACCAGCACGTTTCTATTTCAGCTATTGGTGGTAAGAAAATGTCGAGTAAATGATCAGTGCACGTTCTCTCAACGCGATTTGGGCGCACTTTTCTTTGCTTTTAGTGATGTAAATATCGTTAGATTATCGTATAAATAGCCAAATAGTCGAAAGAATATGGAGTAATCGCAATACGAAATTTAATAGTATCATATTAATCATCAGTATGCCATTTTTCAACACATTAGCTTTTCCCAAGTCGGTAGAAGCGCTTTCATTCGACAAATTTATTGTAATATAGCAGTGCGGTTACAATCACTCGACTCTTTGATCGTGTGAATGCAACCAAGCAGCATTCATAGACCATTTTATTTCTTCAATTACCGGAGCTGTTTGTGAACAGAAATATTTTTTTTTAATTTAATATAAGTATTAAATTTTGCCATATTATTTGTGCCCTACAATTTTACAGTCATATTGACAATTCGTGACCTGAAGTTAGCTCAAAGGTGTTTACTTTCCTATGCGGGGTTAAATTTTTCGTCTCTCATTTTCATGGGCCGTAAGATTTCTTAGTAAATAATAAATTACAAATAATATTAATTTAAAAGTTTATCTAATTCGCCATAAATAGCAATTCACTTATCATCACAAAGCATTCACTCGGCTTTTAGCTGAGAAATAGACATGGGGTTTCAACTTTACGACTTCTAGGACCGCCATTGCAGTTAGTTTGGGGTTCCTTAGCGCAAAATGTTAAATCCTTAATATTATATCAAAATACTGTTATGAATACTCCAGAGGAATTTAAAAAAAATTAAACATAAACAAAAAATTGTATTATAGGAGTGACTTTTTCAAATTATTTTACTGGCAAATTAAATGGTTGACCACCATTAGTTTAACTATATAGTACAGTGCTGTAAAAGATTTTATTCAACTTTCATACCACAACTATGCTGTAAGACGGCTTTCAAATGATGTTTAGAGCACCTTTGGGGCTGCAACAGATATTTTTTAAGCGTTTTCTCAACTTCAAAAATTAAGCGGAATGAAAGCCTTGTAATAAGCTATTATATGACATTAAGTTCCGGTATAGTAGTTAAGATGCTATTTTATCGAATAAACAGCGTTTACTCTATAATTTTGCTGTAATAAATACATGTCGAAAGATAGTGCTATAAATACTAGTTTTTCGACAAATTAGCAATTCAGTTGCTTTTAAAGAGCTGTCATTGGACATACGGTTGCATGAAGGTGATCAAGAGATATCTTTATATAATTATCGAGTAAATGCAATATGAATTCGTCGAGTACACGTTTACTAGACATGTTTATAGAGCCAAAAAGCGTGGAAAGCTAAAATATCTAGCCAGCTGCTTTTAAACGGCTTTTTGAAATAATAGGATCTTTCATACGAGTGTTTTTCGATTCATAGTCGTGAGAGTAATTGCTTATACGATCTCTTTGCTGGTTGGGTAATAACTTATTTTTTCAATCCTCAATTATTTTTTTAAATCGATTCATCAAATTTTGTTTTGTATTACGAAGTAAAATCCAAAACAAAATTGGAAATAAATGATTGCATTAATATAGATTTATATTACGCAGCAAGTGGTGGTGAAGAAGCCGCCAGCTCAACAACTGACCGTGCCACGGATGTTCGCTCGGTGCTGTGGCACAACGTGGCCGTGCGCATGACCCCTAGCGTGCAACAAGTCGTGGAATTTGCCAAAAATGTCCCGGGCTTCCACTCCCTGCCCCAGGACGACCAACTTATACTCATCAAGGTAACTAGAAAAGAAGGTATACGTTATGAAAAATGCAGTTGTTTTGCAGTCGCATATGTGTAATTTAAATGATAAATGCTAATATGGAATGAATTGCCATGCGATTATCTTTTTTTTTTGTACTACTAAGTCTTAGCACCGTTTACACTTCCTTTTTAATTAGAAGATTTCAGTTGCGCATAGAACAATGTTAGTGACAATGTTCTAACAAACTACATACTTTTTTAAACCATATCATTCTTGTAAACTATAGCCACATCACTCTATAGTAAATTCCATACATGTAATAAAACGTATGGAATTAACTTACAGAACAAGTCAAAAACTCGGATTTAAATTAGATCAAAGCTGTAATTTGATAAATTAAACGCTTGCAAAAGTTCGAGCGGAACTCATAAGCTTGGAGTTGAAAAGTTCTTTATGAAGTTAAATTTGCATTTGCCGAGTGTACTGTGATGCGTGCTTTTGTCAAATGAAATTCTCGTATACTTCACAGTCTATTCTTTTGTTTAAACATTCATTTGTTCGGTTGATTTTATTTTTACTTTAGCCTTAAACATATTTCCCCTTTGATTGTGCCAGTCTCTGTGTAAGTAAAAGCTTTGTCAACAAAGTTATGAGTGTAACAACGCAATCTATTAAATAGATAATAAATAAATCTTAGCTTTATTAAAATGGGACATCAACAATGTACACTATTAGTTGATTAAAAGCAGTATGTTTGTATTGATACGGAACATCACTTGCGTCATTTTATTACCCTGGATACAAGCACGGTACAGCTTTAATATGTACATTATTATGCTTTACTGCGAATGTCTCGGCTATTGCGATTATTATTATACTATTTTTTCATTCACCTCATTACAGCCAGCGCTATCTATTAAAAATGAATGGTCCCTGTGAGATTATTTTTTGTTCGCAGCTGGGTTTCTTTGAGATCTGGCTTAGTAGAGTATCCCGCCTGTCCACCCCTGACTGCATTGTGTTCGACGATGGCACGGCTATATCGCATAACCAGCTGGTCATCATTTACGATGTAAGTACCTTTAGCAATTACTGTTTATATACATTTTGATGTCAGACTTATTTTGTTGTTTGTGTATAATGTAATTGCAAAATAATGTTGATTAGTTAACTAAGTATAAATTCAGTAAAAATAACAAACTAACTGTTTACTACACTACTGCCTACACTATTGCCTAAATACTTATTTCGTTCATCCAACCTACAGTATTATGGTGACTTCGAAACAATAGATGGACCGGGACGGACCGTTTTTTTTTTTTTTAAATATTTGTTACATGTTTTATTCATTCAAACTAAAGATAAAGCTAAGACACCATTATGACAAAGAATTCGTTATTTAACTACTATAAAAAAAACCCCTGCCAACCCATAGACCACCGGCAAACCCTCAATTAGCGGCTGAATTGTAAATCCGAGTACATTTTGTAACGACAAGTTATGTTGTGAAACCTCAGACCACTTTAATTTAGAGTAACCAATCTAAATTTAATAGACTGGGTATAATGTATTTATTTAATAACTGATGCATTTTATCAATAAATCTCAAACAAAGAAACTAAACATGTTTGTTAAACCAGGCCCCATTTGCTACCGCAATCTTGACCTACGTATGGAACCTCTCAAAACTGCAAATGTCTGAAGAGGAGTTAGCCTTGTACTCCGGCACCCTGCTGCTGTCTCCACACCGCAACGGTCTCAGCGAAGTAGACATGATACGAGAGCTCCACAGGAACATGAGTGACAGCTTTCAAGGATACGTAAGTACTCTATGGTTATTTTTACTTGTTTGTGTTGACCCTTGAAATTTTGTAGTTAGATACAAGAATGTAGGGTACTAACTCTTATTCAATTTGGCTTCTAACATTGAAAAACAACTCATTCTAATTAACCGGTACGACGTTGCTGGTCATGCAAGGATTTTTAAATAAACAAAGCCGATATAAAATAGAACTAGGTACAATTCCTGTACATTGTCATGTTTTTTTTAAGTCCTTAATCAAATCCTAATTATCACGTCATAGATTATTTTTCTCATATGTCTAAAATAAACAGATGCGTTAAAAAAGAAATTAAGTAGTGATTAGTGTAGGTTGAGGTCTATATTTTATTTTATTTACCTGCAATATCATCATCATCAACTGCCCGTTTACGTCCACTGCTGAACATGGGCCTCCTCTTAACAGACATTGGCAAGCCAGAATCGTAGAGGGATATTGCCATAATCACCACGCTTCGCAGACGGATTGGTGATCGCAGTAAGATGTAAACATTGAGCTAATAGATGCTGCTGCCCATCCATCAGCTATATGTCCCTTAGTCGCATTTTACGACACCCATGGGAGGACATGGGGTGGTCTATTCTAAGCCTGAAACCACACGGCACCTTGATTATGATTATACAGAAAAACATTTTTTTTTGTCACAGATATTAGTCAACGCTGGGCCAGAAAATGCTGCTGTTGCCCGCGCCAAATGCGAGGGTGCACTTGCATGCATTAACGAAGTTCGATCCCTAGGGCTTCGGCACAATATTCTTCTGTCCTGGTGCCGCGAACACTGGCCGCGACTCCTTCTGCCTGCGCTCTTCTCGGAGATTTTTGATATTCCTAAGACTGATGAAGATGAATCTCAAAATGTAAACGTCAATGTAGATGCTGCTGCGGCTGGTCACATCTGAAGTCAGTGACAATTTGAAGAATTACTGGGTTCAAATATATTTTATGTAGGCTAACCATGATATGCAAAGTAAATTACAATTAAACAAAAATATATAAAAATGTAACGACTTTTAAAACTTTAAATGTAAAACTTACAACACACAAAAAGTAAAATTAAACGATTTGACATCTATGACACTGATGCAGTGAATTTTCGGCTGAACTCCAGATGAAAGCCAGAAAATTAGAGTATAAGGGTCATTTTCGTTGTTGTTATTTAGTGTTCAAAACTGAACGTCCAAATTCAGCCTTCCTTTTCATCTATTCTGTAATACTTCGGTCCTGGTTAATGGTCTTGTACGATCGTGCCTAAAATCCAGTGGCTTTATTAGAATTTAATACGTACATGACTCGAAGGAAAAAGAGGCAATCTGGCAAGTGCCTATCGTGCCTTTGTCCCTCACAGTTTGAATAGTCATTTGCACTACAACGTGAATGAAATCTAATAGTAAGACGAAACTAGGTATTTTACAGTAAAAAACCTTTTGAAATAGGTTCATAATAATTATTTATTTTAAGATCATTACTGATCAATGTTGATGTTGTTTGTTTGTAGATAAATGTTACTATCAAAATTATAAAACTAAAATACTTTTCATTAAAATCGATCTATAAAATCAGACCCTAAGAAATTAGGAATCATTGACGTAGAGTTATTATATCACTTATACCTACGGGAAGCAAAATTCAATCGGCTCCAATAATTTCTTGAAAGATTGATCATAAGTATATAATTTATTAATATGCATAGTTCTGTAGAATCTATTTTTCAATAGACGGTTAATTACGTTCATTTTTTTGTATATTTCGTTAATTTAGGTAGGTAAGTAGATATCTTGTATTGTAATACATAATATATGAATTGGCATTTTTTTAAATTAGTATCGATTTATTTACGCATATTCATTGTAAGTTAATGTGTTAGGCTTTAAGTCATTTAGCTTATGATGTATTTCAATTAGGTACTCGATTGAAATACATCTTGCTAGCTTGATATAATATTTTGTTTTGAAATAATTTCGTAAATTTTTTTGTTTAATTTGAGCCGACTTCTTGAGGAGTAGGTATAATGCCACCCGATATGTTCAATTTTTAACTTTTAATGAAATGACGAAGTCATGATAGAAATTATAAGGTCTGAATTTGGTGTAGTCATTCTTCTTTTAGTTGTTTTCTATGTTTAAAGTAGAAATTTAATGAAATAGATAATAAATATATTGTAATCATATCTTTATTTAGTAGTTTATTAGTAGTTATTAGCAAATAAAATTATGACAGAATTATTTTAAACTGGATTCATTGCATTGCAATTTTTGATTTATTTATAAATATAGCGGAATGCGGAGTGCGGCGTGCATTCCTTATTAATATGTAGATAACTATTAGCAGTTATCCTATTTTAATCCACTCACAAAAGAGAGATAGAAATGACATTAGAATAGTTTGTTATGTCCACGTGCAGTCTACATAGCCACTGTAGCGACAATATAACAAAACTGTGCTGAGAAATCACGCGGGTGATATTATATAAGAAACTGCAGGTGATAATATAAAGTATATTATATGAACAAGTGACTGCATCAGGTAGGGTGGTGGATTACAATCAATATCATATACCTACTTATATTATAACTTTATTGACTGGGGTTAGTTCGTAGGTATTTTATTTTTCTAGGCTTATATTTTGTCATGACGTCTTTTACTTTGATGATAGTGAGTAAATTTATGTGATACAAAAAAATAAATGTGCTGAATATATGAAATAGTAGACGCGGGCAGCGTTTGATGTGTTTAGGTATATTAAAGTTTTTAATTGTTCATGTTAATATTAATATGTTGTCATTTTATGTTCAATATGTAGTGATAATTGTAAAATCACTTATAGTTACTTACGTATATGTACGCAACAATGTTACATTTATGAATTCGCGAATAATTATTTTGCTTAGTTGCTAAAAATGTTGCTCAACTCTAATGGTGATGGTATTATGTTTACGAAGGGTATACCTACAGTTTGTCTATCAAATATCCAATAACTTAGATTTTTGTTTACTTTATTTATTTTGGCGTATTTCAATAAAATCGGCTTATTTAGTGCGTACATGGATTCATTTTATGCTTGAGTCATCATTAAATATTATTGAAATATAGGTGTAACAAATTGTATCTAACATTAGAATAAAATCATCACTAGAATGTTACATTCCTAAAAGCTATTTATATTTTTTAATCAATGTAGTTCGAGTCCGATCTACTGACCATAGACTGGATTGATATTTTATAGATTTCTGAATTAATTTTATCTATATACCTATTAGTTTCCTTTTAATATCGGATGTTAATTTATTACACTACACCTCAAAAACGCAGGTATACCTTATTACTTAGGACAGACTGCTTAAATATATCGGAGACTTTATTACTTAGATAGCTTTATTGTGATTGCATTTACTCAGCATTTTGCACCATCAGGTGTGTTAGTCTGATAAATCTTTACTAAAAACAGTTTTGGATATGTTGTTCTCGTTATTTATATGTAACAAATACCGAGAACAAAACTTTACTATAAAATAACTCATATATTTGTACTTGAGACTCAACGTTAAAAATTAAATATAATATTTTATAGTAAAAGTATCTGCCCTTCCTAATTAAACTGTTTCCAAGTTCTGTCTACAATATATGTGGCGCAATGTGAGCTTTGTGTATTTATAGGAAGGTGAGGTTTACCCACAAATTAGCGTCGCGCGAACAGATTAGTTCAAATTACTTAGTATCTGTGCTATTGAAGTCTCACGTTCAAATTGTTATATGATTTATATTAACTACCAAGTTAAAACTGTTTAACCCGTGTTACTTCGTTATTACATTTTGTTTTATATATTATTTTAGTACGTAATTAGACAAAATTACCTTGATTAGAGTTCACACTCTTATATCGTGATATCGTGAGATAGGTATTTATTGTACCTATCTCACGATAGGTACAATAAATTACGAAATAAGAACAATTCGATTGTCTGTCCGAATTTTTTCCAGCATGTGGCTAAAAAAATATCGATGACATAAAACATGATTGAACACTAATCAAGGAGATGTTAAAGGTTGAATAAATCCTATTTAGGAATTACGAACAAAATCAAACCTTTATTTAAAACATACATTGGGCAACAGACACAAACGATCTCATAAAATTTGTACTGTTCAATGTATGTTATATATTAAAATTATATACTACCTATCGCAGAACTAATGTTAAAATAGTATAATACTTTGTTTAATACTTTAATCACGATTCCATCAGCCTGATTATGGTTGATTTATCAATCCTCAGGTAAAAGTTATGGGAGGAATAAATATTAATTTGGACAGATTTAGAATTCCTCCGAATTTTATTATTTGGAGTTTGAAAAATTTGCCCTTAAGCCTCAATTAGTCAACACTTTATGACTATCATAATTATATATATTTTCAAGTTAGCGCATAGTGATTTCTTAAAATCAAAACGAGAAGTAAAAATAATGCACACATTATGAACTTGTTACCATTAGCATAGCAAATTATACCTACCTAGGTATAATATGCTATGCTAATGGATGCTTAACATTTCTTAACCATTGGTATTACATTCGAACGCCTTTTGTCGCATATAAATAAAACAATGTAGAGTTAATGTAATAAGTACATAGCAATGGTGTAAACCATTTCTAACTTGAGAACAGCTAAATTGATTTCAATGATCTTACATTTTTTTGATATTGTCTGCGCCTGAAATACCATAGGTATTTAACACCGTAAACGTTCAAGAAACGTAACCGTGTAACGTAAATTTATTTTCTCAGTTCAATTTATATCGATGATGACATGACATCAACCAAACCTCTAAAAGGTTTTCAAGATATTTTTTATCATAAAAACTCAATTAATTCCTGTCACAACAGAAGAATTTGTAATCTGTCAAAGTTTAACTGTCGGAAAATTATTATCCTATGAAGAATAAACGAGTAAAACCGCAACTTTAGTATTTAATCATTACTACATGAGTTTGGCTTTGAATATCACTGTGCAGGCATTTTAATTTATCAATGAGAATGCAGTCTGCTTCAATTATGATGACTAATAATATATAATAATACTTAGGTACTTTTATTTGATATCAAAATATGAATATACAATTTAAATACCTAGTTTTATCATTGCTTTATTGTGTTTTAGGTAACGACTCTTACTCCGGAAGGTATTCAAGAACCTGTCATGTCTTTAGACTATAAGTTTACTTGGGAATGTCAGGAGTCGCTTTGATGTTTTCTATCGCTACATACTCAAGTGAATACTTAAATCCAAGTATGGTTCTTGCTTACCATTGTAAGGGCAAATTTTTCAATTGTCAGATAAAAATTATCAGAGTAAATTTTTAATTTGACAGAAATTCTGCCAAAATTCAAATTAATTCCTATCAGAATTGATAAATTAGCCCTTTCTGTTTATAAAACTGGCAAACAGGTGTGCCTGGTATATAGAAACTTCTAATTATAAAATGGTTAAGACCACTGTCAGCAGCAATCGCTGCTCCAATTTTATAGTGGCACAAATTCATATATAGGTATCTTTGATAATGAGTTTTAAGCACCTATATTAAAGATCGATTGATTTTTGAGTTATAACTGTTTTTGTGTCAATATAAAATTTAAGCATCGATATATTGACATTTCGTGGTGGCGTTACTTCTGAAACTGATAACATGTTTTTTTTTTTAATTTCACCGCATCATGGCAGTACCTATAGGATTATAATTATGTAGTAATGTTGACAACCACACTTTTCACTTTTACCAGAATTGCTAAGTACCCAATCTATAAAATGTATGGGGCCATAGAGGTAGGTAGGTACATATTATATCTAGCCGATTGTGAAAAAAAGGGTCTTAGATTAATATTATTAGGTAATTATAACCCTTAAAATGTTATATCAAGATAAATCTTAAGTAGTAGCAATCGCGGTCTATGAATTTATTTTTTGAATGTAGGTTTCGCATTTCCTTCTTATTATAAAATGTATGGGTAACTCCTGATTATTGAATACCTATGTTTGTTATACTTTTTTAAGCTTTGTAAGTGTTTACGTGTGTGTATGTTTTTTTTTAAATTCTGTAATTAAACACTGTTTTATCTATTATAATTGTTTTTTTGGTAGTCTCCCAAATATTTAGTGCCAACCTTTTAAGGAAATATATAGGTACTTAGTGTATTAATCATTCAAAATGTTTCATGCCATTTGAGCCTTAATACTTCTACGTAGTTTTAAGTTTTAACGACTCTGTAAATAAGATTTATTTTAATTTGGGCTGTTTCTTTTCGCTAACTTAAAACCACAACCTACGTATAAAGGCTTTAGAAGGTCAATATTATTAAGTATGTATATTATGATAATATCATGTGTAACAAGTGAAAATATAAAAGTATGAACTGAAAATATCGTTTTATTTATGCCTGTTTTCATAAATCACAAGGAGAGCCTGATTGTAAGTTTGATATTTGTTGTATTTTTACGGACATGGACGAAGGATGAATATGAAAAACCACAATGCAGGTGAAACCGTGCGGTACCGTTACCAGTACCTATTTAAAAGCGTTATTATCTATTTTATAATACAATTTTGTAAATTTCATTTTCATAAAAATCAGATAGCTTTATAATCAGAAGAACCTAACATAGGCTATACGTTTATCAGGAGATTTCCATGGGAATTCAGAGAAACTGCACGGAGAGGCTAGAATATTATATAACATTGCAATAATACCTACCTACTGCCCGAATCCTCCTACGGCTCATAACGTCTTACAAAGATGTATGAAAGCGAGACTTCATTCCCTAGGTTACTATGCTTGGTAAAGTAGCAAAAGACCCAGGGCTAATTAATAAAGACGGTCCGAAAAAAAAAACTCTAGGTTATGGAGAACAGTGGCGTAGCTAAGTGATCAAGAGCCCTGGGGCAAAAAATGGTGCCCCTAAACTGTTTAGGTTTTATAAACGAAATACATACCAGCTTCCCGCGCGCGGTTTTACACGCATAGCTCCCATTCCCGTAAGCACTTAATAATTATATATAGACTTCCTTAATAAATGGGCTATCTATAACTAAAATATTTTTTCAAATAGTACCAATAGTTCCTGAGATTAGCGCATTAAAGCAAACAAACAACCTCTTCAGCTTTATATAATAGGTCTTTACCTATGAAATTGCCGTTTTGTATCAAAAAATTTAAACGAATTTTTTTCATGTATTTTTTATTTGTATTAATCGAAGTAGGTAATCACCCATGCAATCAATGCATCTTTGCCAACGCAGTGGCAGTTTATTGATGCCCTTCTTAAAGAATTCAGCTGGACGGGAGGCAACTAATTCTTCAAAGACATTTTGTACTGCCTCTCGGGTATTGCATTTTTTTCCCGCCAAGAAGTTATCCAAATTCTGGAAAAAGTAGTAGTCTGTAGGCGCAAGGTCTGGTGAGTAGGGCGGATGACGGAGAGCTTCCAACTCCAGTTCTTGCAGCTTGGAGACCGTCTACTGTTCAGTATGAGGTCGCACGTTGTCATGCAGGAGCAGCGGAGACGAGCGATTTACCAATGCTGGTTGGAGATGTGCCAGCTTCTCCATCATAGTGTTCAGTTCTTCACAGTACACATCTGCAGTAATGTTCACCCCGTTTGGTAAGAAGCTGTGATGAATCACACCGGCGCTAGACCACCAAACAGTGACCATCACTTTTCTAGGGGTAAGTTTTCGTTTAGGGCATTGTTTAGGTGCTGAACCAGGATCCAACCAACTTGCTGAGCGCTTGCGGTTATCAAACAGAATCCATTTTTCATCGCAGGTAACAATGCGGTTTAAAATTCCTTCATTTGTGTGTCTGTTGAGCAGTGCAAGGCACGTCTCGACGCGTAGGTACATCGCGCTGGCGATCATTGAGTTTGTGGGGCACCCATTTGTCAAGCTTTTTTACCTTGCAAATGGACCAATATTGTTTTGACGCTTACGTCGAAAGCTGCTGCTAATTCAGCCGTAGATTGTGTATCATCAGCTTCCACAATCGCCTTTAGTTCGTCATTGTCGACCAAAGTCTTCGGACGACCGCGAGATTCATTTTTCAAGTCGAAATTTCCAGAACGGAAGCGAGCAAACCAATAACAGGTGGTGCGTTGGTTAGTAGTGTTAGCTCCGTAAACGTCGTTGATGTTGCGTGCCGCTTGTGCCGCGTTGCTGCCCCGACGGTACTCATATTGTAGGTATTATTACTAGAATTTTTAACGTATCCATGATGACGAAAAAGATTGAAAAGCGATGAAAATGTAACACTAATCAATAAACAAATGACTACTTTTGGAAAAAAAAATCCATGTTTTTAAAATAAAATTAATTTGAAATTCGAATTCTTAGCCAAACAAAAATTATTTTGATTTGAAATGGCCAGTACTGCAGAACGGCAATTTCATAGGTAAAGACCAATATATAAGCAGTAAGTGGAGTGCTTGTAAGGTTTTGGGCCCACGGACTTGGGACCCTTTTTTGCTTGGTTACAACAGTAGCATAATCTCGTTTGGTTAGGTTATGTCAAGTGTCAAAATAATTACGTTCACTGAAACTGGCAACTAAATTTGGCACGATAGTTGGTGAACTTATGATTCGTAGGTATTATTTTCCGGTGACATATATAAACTATAAGTGTGCGAATTCTTATATATATTCATATTCCTCCGTCCACTCGATTTTCGTAAAAATAGTTTTCGTTTCACGTATTAATATACGTATAGACTATCTACACTCGGTTCCAAAAATAACGGGTCAGTCACATAAACCCGAATATCTCCCGAACTACGTATGCCATCCTAATGAAACGAAGACTGTTCAATTGAGAATTTAATTATACAGATAAAAAATTAAATAAAACTTAGTTGCACCCACAATATTAATCTCTAAATTAAAAATAAACTAAAGTAGTCATATTTTTCTTAATATTAGTTACATTTTTTTTATGATTGTTTTTTTGCTGTTTTTCATCACTTTCTTCATTTAATAGTTTGTATTGCCTCCACGAGCTCTTCTGACAGCTTCCAGGCGATTAGGCATGCTGTACACCAAATTTCGGAGCCGGTGCTGAGGAATACCTTCCCATTCCTCCACCAGTGCTTGTTTGAGCTCGGGAAGCGTGATTGGTGGGGGGTTTCGACCTTTCACGCATCTCTGAAGCTCGTCCCAGGCGTGCTCGATGGGGTTTAAGTCCGGGCTTCGCGCTGGCCACTGCATGAGTTCGATACCGACCTCTTCAAGGTAGGCATGTACAATTCTGGCGGTATGGGGACGCGCATTATCATGCATTAATATGCCATGCCGGTCCATCCTGGCCATGAAAGGACCTACATGTTCATTGAGGATCTCTTCCACGTACCTCTCTGCATTTAGAGTTCCATTTTGAATGAGTACCAGCTCGGTGCGGGCCTCAGCAGAAATCCCAGCCCAAACTTGTACGGAGCCTCCACCATACGCCACTTTTTCCTCCACACACGCTTGATGGAAGCGCTCCCCTGGTCTTCTGTACACCAACTGCCTACCATCATGCTTACAAAGCATGAATTTAGACTCGTCCGTGAACATTACCTGTAGGTTGATTAGGTACTCATTATTTTATCTATGACCAAGTAGTCGTTTTATTTATATTATAATATTATACTTTTACATGGCGCAGTCGGTAAATCTAACGAAAGGATGAAGATATGTGCTTAATAAATTGAGAGGAGGTTCGGAAAGGTATGGGTTTTATGTAAAACGCATAAAAAATATATTGATTAAGAAAAATGGAATCTATGTTGCAACCGCCATTGCCATTTGCTTTTGAAAAGGATCTGTCAAATGTAACGACTGGTAATTTGAGTAACCAGTGGATAAAATGGAAAAGGTCTCTTTTGCTGTATTTCAAGGCCTGTCAGTTAAATAAAAAAGATATCGATGTCCAGGTCAGCATATTATTACACATCATTGGTCAACAGTGTCGGGATGTATATGATACGTTTCCAAAGGATGTAAATGCGATAGAGACTGTTGAGAGTGTATTAAAAACATTTGATGATTTCTTTACGCCTAAGAAAAACCTTACCGTGGAACGTCACAGATTTTTTACTCGATGTCAGCAGGAACATGAAACGGTTGAGCAGTTTGTATTCGAGCTGAATAAACTGTCATTGTCGTGTGAATTTAAGGACCTGAAGGACGATCTCGTCAAGGATCGAATGATTTG
Source organism: Nycteola revayana (assembly GCA_947037095.2). Taxonomy (NCBI): domain Eukaryota; kingdom Metazoa; phylum Arthropoda; class Insecta; order Lepidoptera; family Nolidae; genus Nycteola; species Nycteola revayana. Next base: position 9,872,014 of record OX344842.1, on the reverse strand, counting down.
TGGCTTAAGAGAGGACGCGATGAAGGAAAGGCTTCTGAGAGAACAAAATTTATCACTGACTAAAGCATTAGAAATTTGCAATCTGGCGGAAATGTCACGGATGCAAGCCTGCAAGATGAAAACAGTAAAGGAGTGTGATAAAGTAACTAAAACAGCTCGAAACCAAATACATCCATTCGACGGACAACGGATTAAGGGAACGGATACATTACAATTCATGGGAGCTCTGACACATAATAAGGAACGAGGGCCAGGAAATCGGATCGGCCAAAGACAAATACAGAGCACATCCAGATCCAGTCAATTTCGACAGAAAAATGGAGCAAACTGTAATTATTGTGGTACCATACATGCGAAGTTTAATTGTCCAGCTTATGGTCAAAGGTGTATAAAATGCAAACGTATGAACCATTTCGCGCAAGCTTGTCGTGTGCATTCTCTCGATGAGAATGGTACTGATCAGGTATGTGAAGCTAGTAAAATGGACAAGAAGGATAATAATTGGACTATAGATTTGAAATTTGTCACTAATAAAATTATTAAGTTTAAGTTGGACACTGGAGCTGACGTAAATGTTTTACCATACAGGTTTTTAGCTCAGACAGGTGTTGATGAAACCAATATTTTACCTACCAGCGTTAAACTGACAAGCTACTCAGGTACACACATAAAAGTTTTAGGAAGATGTAGGCTTAAGTGCGCATATAAGGATAGAACATTTATAGTAAAATTTATTATTGCTGATGTAACTTCTTCTCCTGTTTTAGGTAAGAAATCGTGTGAGGAAATGAACTTAATAAAGCGCATCCTAGCGGTAAATAGCAATATAGATTCTGAACAACTATTTTTTGAATATCGAGATGTATTCGAGGGAATAGGTTGTTTACCATGTGAGTACAGAATACAGCTATCAGCAGACGCGCAACCTGTTGTCCATGCTCCGCGAAAATTACCACTTGCACTTAGGGATGATGTTAAAAGGAAATTAGATGACATGTTGCAGGAAGGAATTATAGCAAAGGTGGAAGGTCCAACTGATTGGGTAAACAGCATAACTGTTGTGCGAAAACCGAACGGTGATCTTCGAATTTGTTTAGATCCACGAGATTTAAATAAATATATTAAACGGGAATATTATAAATTACCTACTTTGGATGAGATAACAGCTAAGTTGTCAGGCGCTAAATATTTTAGCACTCTAGATTGTAAGCAGGGCTTTTGGCAATTAAAATTGCATAGCGAATCAACAGATTTTTGTACATTTAACACAGTATTCGGCCGCTATAAATTTCTTCGTTTACCTTTCGGAATTTCGTCGGCTTCTGAAGTTTTTCATAAGCGACTTTATGAATATTTTGATGACATTGAGGGTGTCGTATTGTTTGTAGACGATTTGCTATGCTATGCGGAGACAAAAGAGTTACATGATAAGCGCCTGCGTCAGGTATTAGATAGGTGTCGACAAATTAATGTAAAATTAAATAAGGAGAAGTGCAAAATAGGACTTACTGAAATTAAATACCTTGGCCATTTTATTTCCCAGAAAGGCATTCGTCCAGATGATTCACATATATTACCAATAAAAAATATGCCTAAACCCGAAAACGTGAAGGACTTGGAACGGTTTTTAGGATTGGTGACATATGTAGGCAATTTCATTCCAAATTTATCGGACAAAACTCAAAAACTGCGAGAACTTTTAAAAAAAGAAATCGCATGGCATTGGGATGATATCCACAATAAATGTTTTGATGAATTGAAAAAGGCTATCACGAATCCTCCCGTTTTACAATTTTACAGATTAGATAGGCCAATAACAATTTCTGTTGATGCAAGTAAAACCGGCTTAGGAGCGTGTTTAATGCAAGATGGCAAGCCAGTTTGTTATGCATCTAGGTCTCTTACCAAGACGGAACAAAATTATGCCCAGATAGAAAAAGAATTGTATGCATGTGTTTTTGCGTGTGAAAAATTCTATGTGTACATTTATGGAAGAGATGATGTAACTATTGAAACCGATCATAAACCATTGACCAGCATTATTAATAAACCAATTTTTGGGGCACCGGCTAGACTACAACGGATGTTGCTTAGGTTACAGCCATATATGTTCAAATTAGTATATAAACCAGGCAAATATTTATACATAGCAGATACACTTTCCCGTGCTGTAGCTCCAGATAATGGTCAGGATGTAAAACCGCGTGATTACCTTGAAGAGAGTGCCCAAGTATGTGAGATTGCAGTAAGCAATACCTTAACAGATACTCACTTTATCGAATTGCAAAAATATTCATCTGAAGATGAGGAAATGCAAGAGCTCAAAAAAGTAGTAAAACGAGGGTGGCCAGAACATAAATGCAATGTTAAAGATATTATAAGGACATATTGGGACTATAGAGATGAGCTAACGGTTGCTTATGATTTAATATGGAAAGGGACTAAAATAGTGATTCCAAAAAAGATGCGGAGAGATATGTTAAAAAAATACACTTAGGACATTTAGGAGTAGAAAAGACCAAATTAAGAGCCCGTGAGATAATGTTTTGGCCAAATATGAATACTCAGATTCAGGATATGATTTCACATTGCCAGGTGTGTTTAACTTATAGGAAAGAGAACTGTAAAGAACCCTTAATCTCACATGAAATACCTATAAGAGCGTGGGCAAAAGTGGGTGCAGATATTTTTCATTTTAATGGAAAAAGCTATTTATTAGTGATAGATTACTTTAGTAAATTTATCGAGGTTGAAGAGGTTGAAAATTTAAGCTCGCAATGTGTCATTAACCAATTCAAAAACATTTTTAGTCGCCAAGGAATACCTGAACTAGTTTTTACTGATAATGGACCGGAATTTGCTTCGAAGTTGTTTCTTCAGTTTAGTCGAGACTGGAATTTCGATCATAAAACTTCTTCTCCTAGATTTCCCCAGTCAAATGGTCAGGTTGAAAGAGCGATTCAGACTATTAAAGCAATATTTCGAAAGACACGTCATGATGGATCAGAGTTTCGTATGGGATTATTAGAATTTTTAAATACTCCAATAAGTAATAGTTTGCCTTCTCCGTCTGAATTACTCAATAACAGAAAATTACGTAGTATAATACCTTGTTCTCCCAAACTATTAGAGCCAAGAATACATAATATGCAACAGGTATACAATGAATTAAGTCAAAGACAGTTAATACAAAAAAAATACTTTGATAGGAGTTGTAGGAATCTCAGACCTTGTGGCATAGGTGATAATGTTAAAGTTCGCATGGGCGTCGATTGGGTAAATGCTAGAGTTATAGATATTGTTGCACCTAGGTCATACTTGTTAAAATTATGTAATGGTACAGTGATTCGTCGAAATCGAAGACAACTCGTTATCGACAGCTGTCTGCGTCCTGGTGATGTCAATGAACCACGACCATATTATGATTACGATGATGTAAGGGCAAGCTCGGACATAATTCCGTCAAACAGCTCCAGTGTACAACTTAACGAACAACGTGACGTTGAATTTTCTAATAATGCTTATGTTACTCGTTACGGCAGGACAGTGAGAGCTCCTGATCGGTTTGGACACTCGTAATTCATCGAAAAAAATGTTGCAATGAATCGAAGCTTTTAGAAGTAATATATAATTGGTTAAATTTAAGGTTATATAATTAATAATTTGTTTTTTATGTTTATTTTTTATCTTTGTTTTTTTTTTTAGGGGGGATAGAAGAGTGTTGTTTTGTTTAGTTGTATTCTAGAGAGATTTTTTATTTAACATATAATTTAGTTAATTGTTTTAAGAAGGAGGATGTAGGTTGATTAGGTACTCATTATTTTATCTATGACCAAGTAGTCGTCAAATGTGATTAAGAAGAATAAACCAGTCTTGAAATGTCACTCAATCAAGTCGTTTTATTTATATTATAATATTATACTTTTACAATTACCTGTTTTAGGTAAGAAATCGTGTGAGGAGATGAATTTAGTAAAACGCATCCTAGCGGTGAATAGCAATATAGATTCTGAGCAACTATTTTTTGAATATCGAGATGTATTCGAGGGAGTAGGTTGTTTACCATGTGAGTACAGAATACAGCTATCAGCAGACGCGCAACCTGTTGTCCATGCTCCGCGAAAATTACCACTTGCACTTAGGGATGATGTTAAAAGGAAATTAGATGACATGTTGCAGGAAGGAATTATAGCAAAGGTGGAAGGTCCTACTGATTGGGTAAACAGCTTAACTGTTGTGCGAAAACCGAACGGTGATCTTCGAATTTGTTTAGATCCACGAGATTTAAATAAATATATTAAACGGGAACATTATAAATTACCTACTTTGGATGAGATAACAGCTAAGTTGTCAGGTGCTAAATATTTCAGCACTCTAGATTGTAAGCAGGGCTTTTGGCAATTAAAACTGCATAGCGAATCAACTGATTATTGTACATTTAACACAGTATTTGGCCGCTATAAATTTCTTCGTTTACCTTTCGGAATTTCGTCGGCTTCTGAAGTTTTTCATAAGCGACTTTATGAATATTTTGGTGACATTGAGGGTGTCGTATTGTTTGTAGACGATTTGCTATGCTATGCGGAGACAAAAGAGTTACATGATAAGCGCTTGCGTCAGGTATTGGATAGGTGTCGACAAATTAATGTAAAATTGAATAAGAAGAAGTGCAAAATAGGACTTACTGAAATTAAATACCTTGGCCATTTTATTTCCCAGAAAGGCATTCGTCCAGATGATTCACATATATTACCAATAAAAAATATGCCTAAACCGGAAAACGTGAAGGATTTGGAACGGTTTTTAGGATTGGTGACATATGTAGGCAATTTCATTCCAAATTTATCGGACAAAACTCAAAAACTGCGAGAACTATTAAAAAAAGAAATCGCATGGCATTGGGATGATATTCACAATAAATGTTTTGATGAATTGAAAAAGGCTATCACGAATCCTCCCGTTTTACAATTTTACAGATTAGATAGGCCAATAACAATTTCTGTTGATGCAAGTAAAACCGGCTTAGGAGCGTGTTTAATGCAAGATGGCAAACCAGTTTGTTATGCATCTAGGTCTCTTACCAAGACGGAACAAAATTATGCCCAGATAGAAAAAGAATTGTATGCATGTGTTTTTGCATGTGAAAAATTCTATGTGTACATTTATGGGAGAGATGATGTAACTATTGAAACCGATCATAAACCATTGACCAGCATTACACGCTCTTATAGGTATTTCATGTGAGATTAGGGGTTCTTTACAGTTTTCTTTCCTATAAGTTAAACACACCTGGCAATGTGAAATCATATCCTGAATCTGAGTATTCATATTTGGCCAAAACATTATTTCACGGGCTCTTAATTTGGTCTTTTCTACTCCTAAATGTCCTAAGTGTATTTTTTTTAACATATCTCTCCGCATCTTTTTTGGAATCACTATTTTAGTCCCTTTCCATATTAAATCATAAGCAACCGTTAGTTCATTTCTATAGTCCCAATATGTCCTAATAATATCTTTAACATTGCATTTATGTTCTGGCCACCCTCGTTTTACTACTTTTTTGAGCTCTTGCATTTCCTCATCTTCGGATGAGTATTTTTGCAATTCGATAAAGTGAGTATCTGTTAAGGTATTGCTTACTGCAATCTCACATACTTGGGCACTCTCTTCAAGATAATCACGCGGTTTCATATCCTGACCATTAGCTGGAGCTACAGCACGGGAAAGTGTATCTGCGATGTACAAATATTTGCCTGGTTTATATACTAATTTGAACATGTATGGCTGTAACCTAAGCAACATCCGTTGAAGTCTAGCCGGTGCCCCAAAAATTGGTTTATTAATAATGCTGGTCAATGGTTTATGATCGGTTTCAATAGTTACATCATCTCTCCCATAAATGTACACATAGAATTTTTCACATGCAAAAACACATGCATACAATTCTTTTTCTATCTGGGCATAATTTTGTTCCGTCTTGGTAAGAGACCTAGATGCATAACAAACTGGTTTGCCATCTTGCATTAAACACGCTCCTAAGCCGGTTTTACTTGCATCAACAGAAATTGTTATTGGCCTATCTAATCTGTAAAATTGTAAAACGGGAGGATTCGTGATAGCCTTTTTCAATTCATCAAAACATTTATTGTGAATATCATCCCAATGCCATGCGATTTCTTTTTTTAATAGTTCTCGCAGTTTTTGAGTTTTGTCCGATAAATTTGGAATGAAATTGCCTACATATGTCACCAATCCTAAAAACCGTTCCAAATCCTTCACGTTTTCCGGTTTAGGCATATTTTTTATTGGTAATATATGTGAATCATCTGGACGAATGCCTTTCTGGGAAATAAAATGGCCAAGGTATTTAATTTCAGTAAGTCCTATTTTGCACTTCTTCTTATTCAATTTTACATTAATTTGTCGACACCTATCCAATACCTGACGCAAGCGCTTATCATGTAACTCTTTTGTCTCCGCATAGCATAGCAAATCGTCTACAAACAATACGACACCCTCAATGTCACCAAAATATTCATAAAGTCGCTTATGAAAAACTTCAGAAGCCGACGAAATTCCGAAAGGTAAACGAAGAAATTTATAGCGGCCAAATACTGTGTTAAATGTACAATAATCAGTTGATTCGCTATGCAGTTTTAATTGCCAAAAGCCCTGCTTACAATCTAGAGTGCTGAAATATTTAGCACCTGACAACTTAGCTGTTATCTCATCCAAAGTAGGTAATTTATAATGTTCCCGTTTAATATATTTATTTAAATCTCGTGGATCTAAACAAATTCGAAGATCACCGTTCGGTTTTCGCACAACAGTTAAGCTGTTTACCCAATCAGTAGGACCTTCCACCTTTGCTATAATTCCTTCCTGCAACATGTCATCTAATTTCCTTTTAACATCATCCCTAAGTGCAAGTGGTAATTTTCGCGGAGCATGGACAACAGGTTGCGCGTCTGCTGATAGCTGTATTCTGTACTCACATGGTAAACAACCTACTCCCTCGAATACATCTCGATATTCAAAAAATAGTTGCTCAGAATCTATATTGCTATTCACCGCTAGGATGCGTTTTACTAAATTCATCTCCTCACACGATTTCTTACCTAAAACAGGTAATTGTAAAAGTATAATATTATAATATAAATAAAACGACTTGATTGAGTGACATTTCAAGACTGGTTTATTCTTCTTAATCACATTTGACGACTACTTGGTCATAGATAAAATAATGAGTACCTAATCAACCTACATCCTCCTTCTTAAAACAATTAACTAAATTATATGTTAAATAAAAAATCTCTCTAGAATACAACTAAACAAAACAACACTCTTCTATCCCCCCTAAAAAAAAAAACAAAGATAAAAAATAAACATAAAAAACAAATTATTAATTATATAACCTTAAATTTAACCAATTATATATTACTTCTAAAAGCTTCGATTCATTGCAACATTTTTTTCGATGAATTACGAGTGTCCAAACCGATCAGGAGCTCTCACTGTCCTGCCGTAACGAGTAACATAAGCATTATTAGAAAATTCAACGTCACGTTGTTCGTTAAGTTGTACACTGGAGCTGTTTGACGGAATTATGTCCGAGCTTGCCCTTACATCATCGTAATCATAATATGGTCGTGGTTCATTGACATCACCAGGACGCAGACAGCTGTCGATAACGAGTTGTCTTCGATTTCGACGAATCACTGTACCATTACATAATTTTAACAAGTATGACCTAGGTGCAACAATATCTATAACTCTAGCATTTACCCAATCGACGCCCATGCGAACTTTAACATTATCACCTATGCCACAAGGTCTGAGATTCCTACAACTCCTATCAAAGTATTTTTTTTGTATTAACTGTCTTTGACTTAATTCATTGTATACCTGTTGCATATTATGTATTCTTGGCTCTAATAGTTTGGGAGAACAAGGTATTATACTACGTAATTTTCTGTTATTGAGTAATTCAGACGGAGAAGGCAAACTATTACTTATTGGAGTATTTAAAAATTCTAATAATCCCATACGAAACTCTGATCCATCATGACGTGTCTTTCGAAATATTGCTTTAATAGTCTGAATCGCTCTTTCAACCTGACCATTTGACTGGGGAAATCTAGGAGAAGAAGTTTTATGATCGAAATTCCAGTCTCGACTAAACTGAAGAAACAACTTCGAAGCAAATTCCGGTCCATTATCAGTAAAAACTAGTTCAGGTATTCCTTGGCGACTAAAAATGTTTTTGAATTGGTTAATGACACATTGCGAGCTTAAATTTTCAACCTCTTCAACCTCGATAAATTTACTAAAGTAATCTATCACTAATAAATAGCTTTTTCCATTAAAATGAAAAATATCTGCACCCACTTTTGCCCACGCTCTTATAGGTATTTCATGTGAGATTAAGGGTTCTTTACAGTTCTCTTTCCTATAAGTTAAACACACCTGGCAATGTGAAATCATATCCTGAATCTGAGTATTCATATTTGGCCAAAACATTATCTCACGGGCTCTTAATTTGGTCTTTTCTACTCCTAAATGTCCTAAGTGTATTTTTTTTAACATATCTCTCCGCATCTTTTTTGGAATCACTATTTTAGTCCCTTTCCATATTAAATCATAAGCAACCGTTAGCTCATCTCTATAGTCCCAATATGTCCTTATAATATCTTTAACATTGCATTTATGTTCTGGCCACCCTCGTTTTACTACTTTTTTGAGCTCTTGCATTTCCTCATCTTCAGATGAATATTTTTGCAATTCGATAAAGTGAGTATCTGTTAAGGTATTGCTTACTGCAATCTCACATACTTGGGCACTCTCTTCAAGGTAATCACGCGGTTTTACATCCTGACCATTATCTGGAGCTACAGCACGGGAAAGTGTATCTGCTATGTATAAATATTTGCCTGGTTTATATACTAATTTGAACATATATGGCTGTAACCTAAGCAACATCCGTTGTAGTCTAGCCGGTGCCCCAAAAATTGGTTTATTAATAATGCTGGTCAATGGTTTATGATCGGTTTCAATAGTTACATCATCTCTACCATAAATGTACACATAGAATTTTTCACACGCAAAAACACATGCATACAATTCTTTTTCTATCTGGGCATAATTTTGTTCCGTCTTGGTAAGAGACCTAGATGCATAACAAACTGGCTTGCCATCTTGCATTAAACACGCTCCTAAGCCGGTTTTACTTGCATCAACAGAAATTGTTATTGGCCTATCTAATCTGTAAAATTGTAAAACGGGAGGATTCGTGATAGCCTTTTTCAATTCATCAAAACATTTATTGTGGATATCATCCCAATGCCATGCGATTTCTTTTTTTAAAAGTTCTCGCAGTTTTTGAGTTTTGTCCGATAAATTTGGAATGAAATTGCCTACATATGTCACCAATCCTAAAAACCGTTCCAAGTCCTTCACGTTTTCGGGTTTAGGCATATTTTTTATTGGTAATATATGTGAATCATCTGGACGAATGCCTTTCTGGGAAATAAAATGGCCAAGGTATTTAATTTCAGTAAGTCCTATTTTGCACTTCTCCTTATTTAATTTTACATTAATTTGTCGACACCTATCTAATACCTGACGCAGGCGCTTATCATGTAACTCTTTTGTCTCCGCATAGCATAGCAAATCGTCTACAAACAATACGACACCCTCAATGTCATCAAAATATTCATAAAGTCGCTTATGAAAAACTTCAGAAGCCGACGAAATTCCGAAAGGTAAACGAAGAAATTTATAGCGGCCGAATACTGTGTTAAATGTACAAAAATCTGTTGATTCGCTATGCAATTTTAATTGCCAAAAGCCCTGCTTACAATCTAGAGTGCTAAAATATTTAGCGCCTGACAACTTAGCTGTTATCTCATCCAAAGTAGGTAATTTATAATATTCCCGTTTAATATATTTATTTAAATCTCGTGGATCTAAACAAATTCGAAGATCACCGTTCGGTTTTCGCACAACAGTTATGCTGTTTACCCAATCAGTTGGACCTTCCACCTTTGCTATAATTCCTTCCTGCAACATGTCATCTAATTTCCTTTTAACATCATCCCTAAGTGCAAGTGGTAATTTTCGCGGAGCATGGACAACAGGTTGCGCGTCTGCTGATAGCTGTATTCTGTACTCACATGGTAAACAACCTATTCCCTCGAATACATCTCGATATTCAAAAAATAGTTGTTCAGAATCTATATTGCTATTTACCGCTAGGATGCGCTTTACTAAGTTCATTTCCTCACACGATTTCTTACCTAAAACAGGAGAAGAAGTTACATCAGCAATAATAAATTTTACTATAAATGTTCTATCCTTATATGCGCACTTAACACCTAAATGTTAGTATTTTTTTTGAATTAAGTCAAAGACAGTTAATACAAAAAAAATACTTTGATAGGAGTAGTAGGAATCTCAAGGAAATAAATAATTAATTATCCTAGACCAATCGTCTAGTGTCCAGTTTAGGTGCTCGCGCACGTATCTCTGTCTTGCAATTCGATGTCCCCGTTCCAGTTTGGGGCCATTTGCGGGCCTCAATGGTTTCAAATTTGCTTCAGCAAGACGTCTTCTTACTGTCTGAGCGCTTGAATTGCCACCTCCAAAGCGAATAAAGTGAGTTTTTAGACCAACAGCAGTTTGAAAACGATTTCGGAGCATTGTAGCCACCAGTTGTCTGTCTTCCCTGGCCGTTGTGCATCTTGGTCTGCCATTTCCTGGTCTTCTAAGGTGTGATCCGGTCTCTTGGTACCGCTGGTCTACCCGCTGAACAGTCGACAAAGATACACCAATGTTTCTGGCTGTTTCACGCTGGCTCCGCCCAAGTTCCAAAAAAGTTAGGATTCTGGTACATTCCTCTAGCGTGACTGCCATGCTTCACCTCACAGAATAATAATTATGCACGTGGAAGACGTTCACGATATTTTTTTTTTGTGACAGAATAGAAATGGAAAGCCTCCATAATGACATGAAACAAAAATATTGTTTTTAAAAATAGTCATTTTTTTAAATTTTGTTTTTCTAATGAATTTTTTTTCATCAACTAGTTTAAATAATATGCTATTAGAAGCGCAACTAAAAAGTCTTTATTCTGTTTTTTATTTCATTGATCTAACTTTTACAGTTCTGGAGGTATTTCAATTTTTGTGACTGACCCGTTATTTTTGGAACCGAGTGTAACTAAATTAACTACGTATAAAAACATTTTCCTCTGCGGCGACGTAAACATTGATATAACCCCAAATAGTACCGATAGACGATCGTACGATTACTTAAATGTCCTCGCTGGCCACTCCATGCTTCCTGGTTATACTGTCCCAACACACGGACGCACATGCCTGGATCATATAATGATAAAATCAAAATTAAACCCAATCTGCTTTATATCTGAATCATCAGTTACTGACCATGAGTGTGTAGCTGTTAGTTTTAGTCCTGAAGTCGGTCCCGTCTACTGCAGTAATGAAATACACTCGGTGGACTTCAAACGCCTTGACGATTCAATTCACAACATTTATTTTAATAATATCCTAGAGTGTAGTGATGCCCATGAAGCCACAGACATTCTAATAACATACCTAAGCACCGCAATAAAAAAGAACACTCACCTGGTTACCACTCCTAGAAGAAAACGAATCCAGAAGCCTTGGGTTACAAAAGCGCTATTGCGCTGCATGAGAAACAGGGACAACTTGTACAAAAAATTGAAACGCGATCCTGATAATGAGATTTTAAAATTTACTTATAAACGCTATCGGAATTTTTGCTGCCACCTTATAAAAAAAACAAAAATTATGAGAGAGATGAGATTGAAAGAGCACGAGGTAACCTAGGTACCTAGGTAACCCTAACCGAGGTAAGGCACCTATGACCTCCAATAACTCTTCGACAGCACCCCTTAATTCATTTGTCATCTTACCTACTGACGAGGAGGAAATCCTCCTTCTTGTCAGAACCCTTAAGGACAAGTGTGCCGTCGGAATAGACCAGATATCTGAAAAAATCATCAAAAGGTACGTCCAATATATTGCATCTCCAATCGCACATATCTGTAATTTAGCTGTATCAAGTGGTGTCTTTCCCAGAGCGTTTAAGACAGCGGTTATTAAACCTATCCATAAGGGAGGAGATAAAGATTGCGTCGGGAATTACCGACCTATTTCCATTTTGCCTACGTTATCAAATATTTTAGAACGTATAATTAATCGACAGTTTATAAGGTACTTGGAGACAAACAACCTCATTTCTTTTTCCCAGTTAGGCTTTCGCCGTAGCTTATCTACAAATGATGCGATACACGAGCTTTTACAAACTGTCATAACAGGAATAGACAATAGTAAAAAATGCGTAGCGGTATTCCTTGATTCTAGCAAAAGCCTTTGACACAGTATCTATGCCTCACTTGTTACAAAAACTGGAAGGAGTTGGGGTAAGGGGGATTACCTTGAATCTGTTGGAAGACTACTTGACGGACAGAAGGCAAAGAGTGAAAATTGACAACGTACTAAGTGAGGAGCAACCTGTTGAATTCGGCATACCACAAGGGAGTAGTCTTGGGCCAACATTATTCTTTGTCTATGTAAACAATCTTTGTAAGCTTCAACTCCATTAAGGAAAAATAATTGCATTTGCCGACGATACTGCCCTCTGTTTTATCGGTGATTCATGGGAGGAGGTTTTTGACACTGCACAGAAGGGATTTGATACGGGGTGTCAATGGCTTTAATCCAATGTCTTGACTCTTAATGTCTCAAAAACCCAATACCTTACATTTGCGCATAAGTCTAACCTCTTGCCTCCAGAACATCTCACTATTTCCGCTTCTACATGTTTAACGAATGACCTTTCCTTGAACCAATGTACAGTCAGCATCAAAAGTTGATGACCACATTTAGATTTCCAAAACCGCTGAACACTTTACACCCATAAATCGCTGAACGAAATAGGCGCCAGTATAGAATGAACATCATTAAAGTTCAAAATTAACTGAACACTACTAGTCAAAGGTCACTGAACACCATTTTGTCAAAAATCGCTGATCGTTATAATTCCCGAAAATATCATAACATTTAGTTTTACAAAAGTCACTGAACAATATAAAATGCTTGTTTTAGTTATGTAGTATAATCACGGCAATGTCCAAAAATAACTTAACATAATAAAATAACAAAAGTTACTGAACTTTTTTATTTAACTTGCTTTGTATGTAATTTGTTCTGGTGGAATCTTGCAACTAAATTTTGAAGCACATACCCTCAACCGATTGAGCTGAAATTTTGCAAGCATATGTATATCGCGTGACAATGCAATAGTACCATGGAGCTGATCTGATGATGGAGTCGCAAAGTGGCCATAGGAACTCCTGTACCTACTGAATAAGATAGTCGAGTTTGGGCTCGTTTGTTTTGAGTTTTTGAGCACTTTCCATTGCACATGATGACGAGGGTCTGATGAGGAGCAGGAACATTACCAGTGGTACGCCCTTAATGCAAGCGCTAAGATGTTCGAGTTTGGGCTCGTTTGTTTTGAGTTAGTGAGTATTTTCCATTGCACATGATGACGGGGGTTTGATAAGGAGCAGGAACATCACCACTGGTACGCCTTTAATGCAAGCGCTAAGATAGTCGAGTTTGGGCTCGTTTGTTTTGTGTTTAGGAGTACTTTCCATTGCACATGATGATGAGGGTCTGATGAGGAGCAGGAACATTACCACTGGTACACCCTTAATGCAAGCGCTAAGATAGCCGAGTTCAGGATCGTTTGTTTTGTGTTAGTGAGTATTGTCCATTGCACATGATGACGGGGGTCTAATGAGGAGCAGGCACTTTACCACTGGTACTTGCGTACGTCGTAATCGGTCATACACACGTGGTGTAAATCTTAACCTTGTTATCATGTGAAAGTTTGCTGCGTGAATTTAGAAGACAATGTAGTTGACTGAGCTTAAGTGCTTTACTAAGATGTGCGTGTCACTAAGATAAACGGAAAAGGAAATTAAAGTCCGAAGGCATATTTATTCGATAAAAAAAGGGAGTTTTGGCCAGTATAGTTTTCATTGATTCATTTTCATCGAAAATTAGTCCTAAACTGTCACCGCGTGGACGTACACCCAGCTTATGTTATTTTATAATTATATAGTGAAATTAGTGATAGCTTTGATTTCCAAATCAGATGTTTTTGATCTTCGATTTTTATAAGTCAACAGGAAATGCCCATCAGACCGAAAAACTTTTGCTAAGACGTCATTCCTATATGTTTTATAGTGTATGTGTATATGTATATGCGTAAATGCACTTCCAACGGATAACAAAAAAAAATGCTGAACAAATTGCTAAGACGTCATTCCTATATATGTTATAGTGTAGCTGGGCTCTTGGAGTTCCACAGCAAGTTTTCCAGGTCTTCAATTTTAATACGTCAACAGAGAGTGCTCATCAGTCTGAACTACTCTTGCAAAGACGTCATTCCTATATATGTTATAGTGTAGCTGGACTCTTGGAGTTCCACATCAGGTGTTCCAGATCTTCAAATTTATTGTCTCAGCAGAAAATGCTCATCACGTGGAACAATTTTTGCTATGTACCATTTTTGTATCTCTTATAGTTTGGCTGGTCAGTTGCGGTTCTGCATCAGGTGTTCAAGTTTCCAAGATAAATTATAGCCTATATGTTACCCAGAATTAATACCTATACAACAAAAAAATCATTCAAATCCGTCGAGTAGTTCCGAAGTTTAGCGTGTACAAACAAACAGACAAACAGACAGTTTTTTTTTTCTTTGGATTCGTGCTCAATTACTTTTTCTAAACTCAATTTTTTTTTTAAATATATTCAATGTATAGACACAGTTTTTTACTGTTTTATTATATGTAGGTATAGATATATATAAATTATAAAAGCTTGAGGCGTTCATTACTATATTTCAGTGCCTCAAGCTATTACAATTTATATATTTTGATATTTGAAATTGTACTATGAGTACACATTATTTTTTAATAAAAGCCTGTTTAAAAAAATATTTTTATAAATTTTTATTTAATTTTTGACTTTTTAGACTTAAGCTTGTAACCCTATTTACAGCGGGTAACGCACGGTCGATGCCATCCGGTCATCATATGCAATGGAAAGTAGATACTCATAAACACAAAACAAACGAGCCCAAACTGGACTATTTTATTCAGTACAGAAGTGAGTTCCTATGACCACCTTCCGACTCCATCATCAGATAAGCTCAAGGTACCATATTATTGCATTGTCACGCAATATACATATGCTTGCAAGATTCCACCCGAACAAATTACATACATACATTGCAAGTTAAATAAAAGCTTGTAAAAACAAACAAACAAACACACACATATTACACCCAATTTTTTTTTCAGTTTGTTCAGGGACTTATGAGATAAACGATGGTATACTATTTTTGTCAAAAAGTTGTTCAGAGACTTTAGAGACGAAGAATGTTATGCTATTTTTACTATAATTTTGTTTAGCGACTTTTGAAAAGTGATGGTCACCTACTTATGGCCTTTTATGATAATCATTCATTTTAAAATAAAAAATAAAATAAAAATCATTTTTATTTACGTAAACCAATTACAGGCACTTGTAAATAGTCAAACATTAATTAGAAAAATTTATTCATTATATTTGTTATTTATTTATATCTATAAAATTATTATTTTTATATTATCATATATTTATATGTTATTATTATAATTTATTTATTTATATTGTTCTTAGCGACGCAAAATGCTTGTTCTGTCTATATTATGTCAAAACAATTGTCATTATTTGGGTGGACCATGAGCATATAACGACGGACGCGCTTTAATGCTACCACCGGATCAAATGCGCCCCAACTGAGAAGATCCGGCGAAACAAACTCAGTGGGTTACTTTACTACCGGTTTCAACACGGCCCACATGAGACGGTCCGGCGAAACATACTCAAATGGACATTTGTCCATTTGAGTATGTTTCGCCGGACCGTCGACGCGGGGTTTTGGTCCAATTAATATCATTTATTTTTAGTAGGCATACACATTTATTGCCCAAACGGTTGTCTTGTTATAATTTATTTTAGTTTTACTCAATAAGATTGAATGATATTGAGACAGAACTAGCGGTATTTATAATTAAAGTACACCATGAAATCAATTACAGACAGTTCACAGAATAAGATACAGTTCTAATTACAACTACTGTACTTGGCTGTATGGTCCTCAGGGAGGTAGGTGCAAGATGGTACCGATAGCCAAACGTCTTTATCTTCAATATAATCCTGAATACTATAGTAACCTTTCGATATGAGAACAGTTTTAACATGTGTTTTAAATCTAGTATCAGGCAAGTCCGTGATATAACTAGGGAGTTTATTATAGAACCTAATACCATTTCCCATAAATGTTTTATTAGTTCTGCTAACTCTAAATCCTGGAACAGCAAGTTTGTGCTTATTTCTTGTGTTAATATTATGAATGTCACTTTTTTTACTATATTTATCAATATTTTTTCTAATAAAAATTATATTTTGGTAAATATATTCAGAGGGCACGGTAAGTATATTTATATTTTTAAAAAGGTTACGTAGGGAGTCGCGACTACCTAATCCATATATGGCCCTGACCGCTCGTTTTTGTAATACGAATATAGTATTTACATCGGCGGCTGACCCCCACAGCAGAATTCCATAAGACATAATGCTATGAAAGTACGCGAGATACACTAGCTTAGCCGTGGCTTCATCGGACAACTGTCTAATTTTCCACACAGCATACGAAGCTGAACTTAATCTACCAGCGAGTTTTTCAATATGAGGGCCCCATTGTAGTTTAAAATCTAAGGTAATTCCTAAAAATACGGTGGACGTGACTAAATGTAATGTTTCTCCATTTAATGAAACTTCAGGCGTAGAATTGATAACATTAGGTAGTACAAATTTAACACATTTGGTTTTTCCTGCATTTAGTAAAAGATTATTTGCGGAAAACCAGTTTGCAATTAAACCGAGTGTTCTATTATGGTCAATTAAATCGGTAACTTTTCTTTTAACTTTAAAAATCAATGAAGTATCATCGGCAAACAGAACAATGTCTGATAGTTCATTAATTAGGTATGGGAGATCATTTATATAAACAAGAAACAGGAAAGGACCTAAGATTGATCCCTGGGGTGCCCCCATTTTAACAACATGTCCCTCAGAATTCACGCCGTCTATAGATACTATCTGTTTCCTATCTGATAAATAGGATACTACAAGTTCAAGTGATTTATCACAAATACCATAATATTTTAACTTTAGCAAAAGCGTTTCATGATCTACACAATCGAATGCCTTGGAGAGGTCACAGAAGACTCCTAGGGCATCCTGCGATCCCTCCCAAGCCTCCAATATGGACTTAATCAAAACGCATCCCGCATCTTGAGTTGAACGACCCTTTGTGAATCCGAACTGCTTGTCGTGCAATATCCCATTTGTATTAAAATGAGCCAACATTTGGCCGAGCATAATTTTTTCAAAGATTTTGCTCAAAGTTGGTAGTATAGAAATAGGTCTATAATTAGTCGCGTTATTAGAGCTACCCGATTTAAATATAGGAACAATTTTACTTAATTTCATAAGGTCAGGAAAAACTCCATCAGTTATAGACTTATTGAAGATAGCCGCTAGAATTTCTGGCGCTTGTCATGTTAAGCGATTTAGGTATAATACGGTGTTCAGCGGTTTTGGCAATCTAAATGTGGTCATCAACTTTTGATGCTGACTGTACCACTCTTCAAAGAAAAGAAGAAATCAAATATCTCGGTATTATTGTAGACCAATTTTTAACTTTCAAGCCCCACTTAAATATCCTTGTGACTACACTGCGTAAACTAATCTACATTTTTAAAGGGCTTCGACACACAGCTGATCAACGAACTATTAAGATGGTCTATTATGCCCTTTGCCAATCGCTCATTGATTAATGTATAATATCATGGGGAGGTGCAGCTAAGTCCCATATTATCGAAGTCGAAAGAGCACAGCGAGCCATTCTCATAGTAGCTGCTTGGTTATCTTTCTGTTTTGCCACATTCGACCTTTACAAAAAGTGGGGTGTTCTTACAGTTAGACAGACGTTTATTCTCCATACGGTACTAAAAGAACACTCCCTATTGCATTACGATCCTGACCTATTCAAGGGTAAGTGGAGAAAGGGAGTAGTCTGCCAAGTCAAAAAAATTAAGTCAACCCACTCACAGCGATTTTTCTGTTTTACCTCTACAATAAATTTAACAAAATTTTAAACATCTATCGTCTAACAAAACCTGCTTGCAAAAATCCTGTTACCGAATACCTTAAAACCTTAGACTATCAGGCTACTGAGAACCATTTTATCACCTACAGTTAGTTATGTCCAGTGTGAGGATTTGCTCCTTAAAATCACAATTCCCATTTCACTCACTAAACACTCACACACACACAGACACAAAATACACACGCACACATATTCACTAAGCTCCGGTTTTCAACTATCCTTAGTTTAAGTATTTCAATTTCATTTTTATGTTAGTTTTGTGCTTGCTTTAAATAGATTCGTTGTTGCTGCGGGAGGGCCTGGTAAACTGTAATTACAGGTTTTCTAAACCTACTTCAGGCACCAGTCTCTCACAAAGTTACCTCATTATCTGTGTAATTTTTGTATAAACTAGAAAGTTTGTGAGAGAAAATAAATGGATTTTATTATTATTATTATATTATATATATCGGTATTATAAAGAGGAAAGATTTGTTTGTGTGCGTTAATAATATCAAAAGTAATCATTTCAAAAATTCTCATTTAAATAATTATAGATAATTAGAGACCTAGCTTCTGTAATTGTTACGCAGATTTTAAAATTAGTTACACTTATAGTCCCGCCTTAAGTCTCGAAGGTCGTGGGTTCGATCTCCACACCGGACATAAAATATTCGTGTAAATTTTAAGATATCTTTCCGGGTTTGGTTGGTTGAGGGACTACCCTCCGTACCTCGGCAAGCACGTTAAGTCGTTGGTCCCGATAGTTATAACATCATCTATAACAATTGCATACCAAGGGACGGAAAGCAGGGTTTCCCAGTGTATGACGCCATAATACTGCGGTCACCAACTCGCTGGCCAAGCGTGGTGACTAAGGCAAAACACTTCCTCGAGAGGAAGCCTTTATACGGGCTGAAGATGATGATAATTTCTTAGTTATTCGACTAAAACATTTCCTACCTAACGTAGCCAAATATTTTCTTTTTTTAAGGGAAAACTATCTGACCCGACAGACGTCCTATCTATCCTAAAACTCTATATTAACCCGGCACAAATGACGTGAAAATAATTACTAGGATGATGACGCCAGGTCATAATGATCCGAAATAATTTTTCACAATCAATTTTGCAATTCACATTAATTTTAATGACTGATTATTTAAATGATTCATTGTTTAGGCAGAAAAATAAAAATAATAACAATAAATTTACTAGAAATTAAACGTCTACAGACGTTTACTTTTTCAAAAACACACGCAAAAAAACGAAATGAAATAAACTTTAATACTTTTTTCTAATATGAAAATAGTAACGAATCAGTCTTGTACGTCATCATTCAAGGCCATGGAACTGCTGCAATTATTGCAGTAGTTGTACACCAGGCATTTTAGATATTATATAGTACCTACATTTGGCCGTGTAGGTACTTTTCCACATTATTTAATCCTTTTCTTTGTAAATTTTTTGCTCTTATCACGGTTGTACAGACGCTAGATCGATATCGTCTGATTATGACCCCGTATCACCATTCAGCTAAATAGTCGTCAATATCCATGTGTCAAGCAGTCTGAGACTCTTCATTGTCGGAATCAGACTATTTCAACAACGACCGTGCTTGCTAGCATTTCTCGATGACGTTTTAATTAAAACCTTTCAATGTATTTTATAGGCTTTTAATTAAAACGCAATCTTAATAAACATTAAACTTGAAATAAGCAAAAATAGTATGTCACGAAATCACTATGCCAGCGATGACGCGGGGTCATAATGACCCGCACCTATCGTACCAATGAATCGGGTAGGTGCTGTATCTCTAGCTTTACGAATGTTTGACCATTCCACTGACGAAAAAATAAAATACACTTCTCATAAATTTTCACTTCTGTTTTTTATGGTTTCTGTCCTCATTTAACACAAAAGAGTTTTCATTTCTTGAAAAAAGAAGCTGGCAGTTTGGCCATTACAGTGGCGAAAATTCAAAATTAGACTTAGTTTATTTTCTAAAACATATGGATACTTCGCCAGCAAAAACCACCTAAGTGGTGGCATTGCTGGATTCTGGACATAGTCTGCGTATTGTGGCTGAAAGATTGCATCTAAGCCTGTCGTCTGTTCATAGAGTTTACAAACGCTATCAGGAGACTGGTTTGTTCACGCGCCGTTCAGGATCTGGCAAGAATCGAGTCACTTCTGAGCGAAATGATCGATTTAATAAATCAATGTAATAAATCAATAAATCGATCGATTGTTACACAATCGATCGATTTATTGTGTAGGGTGGCTGAAACTGCTGAAAGTGACTCTCCAATTAGAAGAAGGTTGAAGGAACGTGGACTGGTACCGCACAAGCCAGCAAATGGGCCGAAATTAACTACAGACCATCGAAAAGCGCGCCTTGACTTTGCACGTGAGCACCTAAATTGGTCATTGCTCCAGTGGAACAAAGTCCTCTTTTCTGATGAGTGTAAAATTATGCTGTATGGTAACGACGGAAGGGACAAGGTCTACAGACAGGGCCAGATTTAGAAGTCCGAAGGGACCGGGGCATCAAAGAGGAAGAGGCGCCCAAATTAGTTTCCCCCTAAATGTGTAGAATATTCGAAGTATGTACCTACTTTTCAGGACGATTCGAATTCTGATATTTTCTGATCGTTTAATTGAAGTGAACAAGTATAGATGAAAAACCGTTATTACAATATATAAGAACTGTTACATTAATCATGATTCTACAAAGTACTGTAGGTTAAGGTACAACACCAAAAAAAAAAAAACGAAAAGTTCGAAAGATTTTAAAGATTAAAACTATATTGTGGGGGCCCCTCCATTGTGGAAGCCCCGAGGCAGTTGTCCTGGATGCCCTAGCTAAAATCCGGCCTTGTCTACAGAAGAGATGGAGCACAACGCTGCATTGAAGAAAAGGTCAGCTATGGAGGCGGGGGTTGAACGACATTGGTCAAATCTGATATTTGTCAAATCGGCATTTTGTCCAATGTGACAATGGTCAAAGCTGTAGTTCGTCAAGTCGTCTGTTTGTCCAATTATGAAATTTGCCAAATACGCTATTGGTCAAGTTATTTTAGTACAACCAACCACAAAAATGAAAGTACCGTAGTAGTTTTAATTATTTATTCAATTCATATTTATTTACAGAATTCATATCCAACACAACTGTTTTAAACACTTGAACGCGTCTGATTTTCCACTCAATAACTTTTCTATTTTTTTTTTTTTGTATCTTTTATGATGTTAGATGTTTTCCTCTGCTTCTCATCTACTCTTTTGATTTTATTTAAATAATATTTCGCTTCCTTTTTTAAAATACCTATAAGTATACATGTAAATATTATGTTTTTCTTGAACTTTAATCCCTCATCTCCTATGCCAAGCCTCGACCGCATTAGTAGTACGATGGCGTTCATTTACACAACACCACATGTCCTAAGAAATCCTTTTTTGTCATTGAACAGTAACATTTTTGAAAATTTTCCGCCCTGCTATTATTTTCTGGCATTATCTCAAGTATAGAGAGATCGAGATCATTCATATATATATATGAATGATCTCGGAGTTTCTTATAGTCTTTCTTCTCCGAGTGTCACACCGTAGGTAGATAGAGAAAGACTCGTAGGAAGCTAGGATAGGGTCCGGCCGTCCTCGCAAGCGAGGCTCGCGACGCGTTCTATGCTTCAGACCCGATCCCAGCCCGCGCTGGGTGATCTTAATTATATTCTATAATAAGCGATTAATTACGAACATGCCATACCAATATTAATAAATTTTATTTAATAACATTATTGTTGAAATTTAAACTAATTTATTAGTTAAGATTGTTTTTTTTTTCATTATCATTGTATTTTACTTATAATAAGTACGGTCGATTCGTC
This sequence comes from Nycteola revayana, assembly GCA_947037095.2. NCBI lineage: Eukaryota > Metazoa > Arthropoda > Insecta > Lepidoptera > Nolidae > Nycteola > Nycteola revayana. Next base: position 9,849,812 of record OX344842.1, on the reverse strand, counting down.
TACATTATCAATAAACGTTTTCATTTCATTTTCATAGCTAACCATCCTTCAGGAATATACTGATAGGGCAGTAACGCTAGATTCGTATTTAGTCTAACAATATTTTTCAGATTGTCGTCAGCCATCATCCCAAGTGCTTTTTTATAAATTGCTTGGTTAAAATGGAAAAAGCAGCCTTTGACAAGCACATCAGGGAAAATTCTTTTTGCAGCGTTAATTATTGCAATTTCGTAATCACATTTTAGAAAATGCACATCAAGCTTGAATTGGAAACGCAAAACTGAGAATACTCTCTCATAGGTTTGCTGAGTTTATAAGGCATGAGGCAAAAACATATGGGAATAATATTGGTGCTTGCTCTTGTACTGCCCACGTCTACGTGTACTGATAAAAGTTGAAAAAAAGGCCGCGGTACGGGCCTTTTTTGTAACCTATTTGTAAGTTCTTACAAATTATGTATTTCAAAATGCATGTTTTCATCGACAGTACATAGACTTAACCAATAGTGTATTTGGCAAATTTCATAATTGGACAAACATACGATTTGACGAACTACAGCTTTGACCATTGTCACATTGGACGAAATGCCGATTTGGCGAATGTCGTTCAACCCGGAGGCGGTTCGTGGACGGTTTGGGAAGGAATCAGCGCCGAAGGTAAGACAGATCTTGTCTTTGTATCTGGGCCACGTCTGCCAAACAGTCTTCGGTACATCGAATAGTTTCTAGAGCCTTACGTGATGCCCTATAGACATTTTATTGGCAACGGTTTCATATTCATGCACGACAATGCTAGGGCTCACATCGCGAGCGTCATACGAGATTATGTTACCGAAGAATAAAATAATGGAATGGCCAGCAAGAAGCCCGGACATGAGACGTATTCGTGCAAGAGATCCTGCCCCAGAAACACTTAGCCATGGACTGCCACAACATTTGATCGTGGTCACAACATTTGGTATAGAAGCACGAACACGAGCGCGTATTGCAAAACAGGGTTCTTTTTTTTTTGGTTAGCGCGCCCACCGGGTCAATTGCCTTGTTGGCCAGGATACCGGGACATAAGGCTCGAAACCGGGACATGTCCCGGCGTACCAGGACGTATAGCAACCCTACGCTAGCAGGAAATGTTTGTGACGAATAACAAAAAAAGCTATAAATGTAACTAATTTAAAAATGTGCGTTATAATTACAGAAGCTAGGTCTCTTAATTATCTATAGCATTTAAATGACTAATGCTGGGGTAACGTCCAGAACTTATGGACCGATTTGAAAAACTCTTTCACCATTAGAAAGCTACGCTATTTAGGCGTAACATACTATATATCTAGAGCTCAGAAGCATAAGGTCGGATGTGCCATTATACGTAAGAAACGTTCTTCGTATGAGCTTTTACCGTAAACTGGCACTTACGACCGAATGCTTCTGAAGATTATCATACATCTGTCGGTATGCTTCTGAGGTTTAGATATAATTATGTAATTCCCACAGGATCTATATGGCTGAAGCCGTGGGAAAGCACCTAGCTAATTATAAGTTAGGAAAAATAACACAACATCATTCAAAGTTCATATTGGTTTAATGCTTAATCGTATTGCCACTTTCATAAATGACATGGAAGAAACAATAGAAGTATTAAACAAAAATACTTTAAACTTAAGATATTAAATAATTCATTTTTTATTATCTTCAAATCGAATAACAATAACAAAGCGAATAGCGATGAATTAGGAGCCTTCACAGAGACACTTTTAATTACAATAGGTGAATAACACGTTTGATTTAAGTAAAACATATCGTGCAGAATATAATACTTGATACACAAAACCTATAGATAAAATTCAAATCATGTGAACCCTCGAAAGAACATAGCAGGGATTATCGACTACAACGAATCATTTGTAAATTTCGATGACGAAATGTTATATGTAGAAGTGTAAAAAGCTCTGTATAAATTATTGCACATGTAACATGCGTGTGAATGGAGATTATTTCCACACGACATGGCGTCTTGTCAAATTCTATCTCACCGACAAATAAATGTTAACTAAATAAATTATTACCATTGCACACACTTGTAAAGAACGTGGTACGGACATTACTGGAGTTCGTATACAATTTTCAAATAGTGCTACACAACAATATTCGATTGTTAAGTTAATTCATCATAAAAATGTTTAACATTTTCCATAGCCTTGAACCGCCCACGTACCTACTGTGATGGACATGTGTACACTTACACATAAATAAAAATAATTAAATTAATATTGTATTATTATTTAAAAAAAACGAACATTGAACTTAATTTATTGGAGATAACACTAGATCACTAAAGGGCTATTCGACATCACGGTGCGCTCTGTATTTTTATTAAGTCTTAGACTTGCTTATTCATAGCCTCTATACAATAACTTCGTACTTTTAAATAAATGACAATATACAAATATGAATGCACGCAAGAGAAATAATACGAAGTTTGAATTAACAGAGCAATTTTGGCAAATATGAGCAATTCTTAGCAAACGCGTGTTAAGTTCTTACAAGGCTTTAGGATGGATGACTTTAAATTACTTAAATTTAATCTGTGTAATTTTGTTTTTTAGCTTTTCATAACTTTTAAATAAAGAAACATTGTTTAAATGCATGCATTGTCCAAATGTTTAGTTTTATTCATAACCGTAAAGCCTTGCAAGTTCATACAATAATTATATCCTAAGTGACGTAACATCAATCACATTGATGGTTTACACTGTACATAGTCTACTTAATACTCAAATACCAAATTGTTTTTAGTGCGCTATATTGCTTTATACACGAATTAATCTGGCAAAGTTGTGGCATTCTCATCGTCTAACGTACACGATATTCGTTTTGTTCTTTATAACACAGAATAGAGAAATATATAGACTTATCATTCAATTTATGTTTATGTGGCCAGAATCACCGGTTGGACTTTTATGGATAAATAATTGATAAAGGTCGAAGAAAGTAGTACAATCACTTTATATTAGGTAAAATCGTTATTTGAAGCTATTTATAGTGAAATAGTTAAGTACTTTAGTAGTATTTGAGTACTGAAAACCAAATATATTAAACAATTGGTCGAATACAGTCTATATATTTCAATACCTGTAATATATACAATACTATACCCCGTGTGACATCTCAACGTGCGCCGTTACCTAGCGTTCGAACAGCCCGCATCAATCTAACTAAATTAACATCATTTTAGACTTAAACACATCGAAACCCAAATAATACACGAATAGTTAACATTAAAATAATACAACACCAAACTTGTCATATTAGTGTCTATGCTAAGCGAAAGGCTGTATATATAAATATGAGACGTTACCGGCGAAAATCTCCTCAAACAACTATTCTAAGAAACAGGTAACATAAGCAAAAATACGACGCAGTTCGTCGAGTAGCGTGTCAAATATTTACATCACTATTACCTTAACTTTGATTCTGAATCACACCACTCGTCTTAAAAGATACTATGCGCGATTTCGTTGAACTTATTCATACATGTTTCTAACAATGGTTACATAGCACAATGCTTATACTGTATGCTTACGATGAAACCACCCAATGTTTTAAACAGTCTATTGATATGTAACAGTCTCGACAAAATTCTATTTATTATCGCTTGTATACAGTCAAGATTACTCGCCCGTGACGCCACCTATGAGCCTATATTTAAAAACGAATATCAGATAAGTCCAGTGCATTCGTAACTTGTTGAGAAATTGATTTATCATTAGAATCAGATATTCTGCGTATCAACCACCTTAAGTTTAAACTAAAAACAGCTTACAAATAAAATTCATTTTTAAATTTAGGTCTTATATTAATCTTACGGCAATGTTGTGAAATTTGTGATTGAAGACCTTTCAGATGAACCATTCAGATATGATTTACATACATAAAGAAAATTATAAACCATAAATCCCACTACATTCCGCATTTAAATTGAAAATCGCCGTGACGGGCGCAACAAGTGTGCAAATTAAACATATGGTTTATAATAATAATTACATAAAAATGAGAATTAGTCAGTTTGTACAATTATATGCATATTACGTACTGAGAATTATAAGTGATTCCTATGTTAGTGCAAAAATATGATAGGATATTTATTTTCAGTAGATTATTTTTTACTTAATGCTATTAATGTGAACCATTGAGCCGAGAAGAACTGGCGTCGTTTTTCACTTGATCTGTGGTTAACAACGAATTGATGCCCTGTTTTTGTGCCACGGGTCAATGCACCGCCGAATAGGTAAACATATTGAATGTAACTATTTATTTCAAACGAAACGGGACTTTAAAAATCCGCATTCATAGTTTTTTATTCTTATTTAGTATATTTTGTAACGACATATTTTATATTATGAACTAAGTGGTGTCTGTGCAACCATGTCATATTCAGCAAAATGTCTACCAGCATTGTAGATTACATATTATATAACAAATCTAAGAATAAAGTGCTTATCAAATGTGACTTTTGGCGTTAAACTGAAATTGTAGAATTATAGATTTTTTGTATTTGAAGAATATGTCATATATTGCCTAATAGTTGCTCGAGTATAAATGAGTCGAGTCGATAACCACAGAACTCGTAAATGTGTTGGTACGTGCACTTAATATAGTGTAGTTCACATCATTCTTTGTGATAAAGTAAGAATATCTTAAACATTTGCAACTGCGTGATTCAGCCAATTAACTGAGAATGCCATACTTCATAATGTTCTGTGCTTATGAATCTATTTGGCATAATACTCACTAAATGGATGCCTTTTAAAGCTTTATTTCTGTAAAAAAGGTTTTTCATTATTTAAATATAATGCAAACATGCATATATTACATCCTGGTTTCATTTTACTTCGCACGTGACATATCCTAATTAATACAATATACATAGTATGGAACCCTCAGCCAATTTGTGAGGTTAAGTGAATCGCGTAGAATATACCTACAAAATCTTTATTATAATTATTTTACGAAAATATTAATGTAGTGTAGTATACCATCCCGTGATGACACAAGAAAAGGAAGTTTGCTGTACTACATAACTTCCTGGTCATTAAACTATAAAGACTATTGGCAGAGTGCTGAATTGTATTAATTATGAATTTATTGTAAGCATAGAAAAACGGTGTTCAATTAAAATAAATGTATGGTATCCTAGCTAGGGAAAAAAATCTGTTACAAATTTCGAAATTGAAACAGGAATGTTTGCTCATGTATGAATTCTAATTTAATAGTATATAATATAATAATGTATAATTTATCATTTCTATTCATAAGAATTGTTACAATACTAGATTATATACATTATAATTTTAATCAAATCTATGTGTAAATTTTGTTTTGATGCTACGTGTACGATAAACTTGTTACTAAAAATAGAAATATTTTTTTTTAAGTTCTGCGCGAAAATGACAGCAATGGTTGGTACTATCATAGCAGCGATTTGAATATACTATATTGATGTGCCAAGCCTTGACATTGGTTATTTCTTAGGCTTTTTCAATATGAAGTCTGAAGCTTTACATAGGTTCACTAAAGAAGGCTCATAAATAACTAACAAAATAGACCACAAATCGTCAATTGAATCAATAAATAAAATATTTAACTAATGTACTATGCAGTATAAATCCTCAATTAAATAAATTACTAATAAATTTCGCTTTTATTTCAGCATTTTTTTACTAAGGGATATCTTACTATGTAGATGCTCTCTAGCAGTAAACTTGATGCACTACGCGATTATAATAGGATAAACACTCGCATTTCGAAATTGTTTTTAAATAATGAGGCAACAATCTTGTCTTGTCTCAATTTAACTGATGTCATTAGTTATTATTAACTGTTCTTAAATATTGGATTCAATAATTTCGTATCATTCATATAATGAGCCGTAGTGCGTCAAGTTACCAACCTATACGCGTATATTTTTGCCGAACCTATACAGTTATGGTTAAATATTTGAATATAAGACAGTAACATAATTTTGGACGGAATATTATTGCGAATAAATTGAATATAGCTGACTCTAGACGTTTGCATAAACTATTTAGTGTAAATTGAATTTGTATATACTATTTTCTTCATATTTAATGTGTAACTAAAATGTCAGTAATATTAAAAAATCTCAATGTTTCTATCAAAATCTAAATAAAAAATGTAAGTTGATGAATTCAAATTTGATTTAGTTACTTTTTTTTACTCATGCAGATTTTATATTTGAGGCTTTTCAACATTACATGCCATTGTATTGCAATTTGTTTGCGTCGCGTTAGTAAGTTTCTATATGTTTTGACACTTAATAAAATACATTAAAGAATTTTTCCTTTGTTGAAAACGAAAACATAATTAGTGTCTCCAGTTTGTTAATTATTATGATGAGCAAACATTCCTGTTACAATTCATAATGGTTTGTTAATGAGTGTTTGGCAACTTGGCGCGCTTATTAACATATAGTATGGTTTACAAGATTATAATAAATCGTGTAATCGTGCGTGAAATGTTTTTTAGAAATAAATTAGATTATACATATCACCTTAGGTAAATGATTGGTCTTACGCGATCGAGATTATTTACCGCGCTAGGTCCGTAAATACAAATCAATATTGTAGTGTGTATAACTGTACTAATCCTTATTAAATATATAACTACTGTGAATTTTAACAAGGGCAACAAACTGGCTCCTGTGATACAGTATATACTAGTGTAGGAGTCAGGGAATTTTTAAAATGTTACTTATTTGTGTCAATATATATATTTTAATTTTATTTTTTTTCTTCGCAAACTGATATATTACTACCATTATAACCAAAATTTAATAAAATCTTGACATGTATTCGACATGCAATTTTTTGCCGCATTAGCACTTGACTAATACTTGACTAATACTTGACGACAAGTTTTATTAAATTTGACGATGCCAGGATCTTGTCGAATGCGCCAGACCAATCATTGATTTAAACATATATTGCATAATGCAGTGCCTATAAAAGATTCGTAATAATAATGAAACCTTCGTGTAAGCTAGCATTACTAGCTAGCTATCACTAACAATACCAATATCGCATAGACAAAGGGCGGCCCTCAGACATACCTTTGTAGTGTGGCATAAATTGTAATTATAGATATCATCAATATATAATTCAAATTGCAAAGTAATTTTAAGTAATTTTAAACCACATTTTTATACAACCCAAGAAGCATTGGCAAAGGGTAGAAATACAAACAAAATCCATGCTGACATAAATAAAAATATGAGTTTACGTTCACAAATAGATTAAATTCATAACCAGCTTTTGAAGCTTTTAAAGCCTCCAAAGACGGTATAGAACAACCACAGTCAAAACACCATAAACAACACTAAGTATACACCGAAAATTACCTAAATCAGAATATAAATTCAACTTAAAATTCACAAACCCTACATCTCGCATATTTTCTGTTAAATGATACTTTCGCGGTTAATAGCTACTAAATAAATAAATCATGTAATAATGTACTTATAATGCATTAAACCAAAGTGTTAGCTATTTCATAACACTACTCAACAGCGGCATGAAAATGGTCATTAAGTAAAATCTATCACGCACTATGGGAAAAATATTTTTTTAATTTCTATAAACGTGAAAAGACAATGGCTATTTCGTCAAATTTTAACTTTGAAGTACCAAGACTGACAAATATAATGCCATACACTACTTGTGTGATAAATAATATTTATAGCAAGCCTTTTTATATTACATGTTATAAATTACTTGTCTGAAACATAAAAATGTGAAGCGGCTTCACAGCTGCTAGGAACGATAATTTTTAGTGTCAAAACACAGTGATACAGAACATTTGAAATACCCGCGTAATTTATATTGGTCAGCTTATTATACATTATTTTCTTTCAACTTGGGAGAAAACAATTATCATCACACTAAAAAAAATGTCTTCCTTGGTATTAATATTTGTCTGCCTCGGTTTGAATAGATAACAGCGCGTGGATGTGTAAACAAATATTTATTGATCATTCGAATGATAAGATTTGTATAGCGTGAATTCATCAAATACAATGAATGAGAAGAGATAATGTAATAAATTCACTTGGCCTATTAAGTCAACATAAAAATTACTATACCACTGATTTTATAAGACAGCCATTATTTGAAAGGCTTAAATATCAGTGCGAATTTTCCATATTAATATTCTTATAATTTATTTAAGATTTAACCAGAACATTTGATTTTAAGTCACGATATAATAAAATAGTAAAATAAAGCAGTACTCTATTCACTCGACATTGTACACTTCATTTAGAGTGTTACAGTCCCGTTACCAGTTTAATAGAATCTGCTTTCAGACTAAACAATACAGGCACGAAGAGGCACAAGGGTTTGTTACGTATTACATTTTAAAAGTAAATTGAAGTAACTCAAATACTTAAAATTGCAAAAATCAAAAAATACTGAACTCTGTACGAGTATCGAACACATTTTACTAAAGTGTAATATTAATATTTTTAACAAAACATACACCTCTATAGCATTAGTGATAAATATGTTTACAAACCTGTTCTAAATATTTTACTGGACTAAAGCTATAATACATCAAACATAATAATTTAAAACTAACTTTAATTAAATAGCCAGTGCAACATAAACTAAAAAAAGCAACGTTTAGTGATTTAAGTTTATATTTTAAAATAAAATAATATAATAAGTTAGAGTTACGTCATTTTACTAATAAAGTATGAATACTGTGTGGAATAATCGCACTTTGCATTGCATGTTAAAACTAGAAAGTAATGATGGTCTTTCAGTGTATTAACGAAGTTTTCAATGGGCATGTCATTATCATCAAATATAAGATGGAAGAAGGACAGATTGTTCTAATATCAGCACTAGAACTCACTACTAATGCTACGGAAGTTCAGCGTACTATTGAAGCAATTTTTTTTTAAATCCTCTACCATACTTAAAATTATATCTAACACTATATTAAACACATAGTTGTTAAAGTCAGGTTCCATTGAGCTCGAGGAATTATACAACGTCTCTATCACAAAACGTGGGCAACATTAAATAGAATACAAACATTAAAACCTGACTTATAGCGGTCCCATACACAATGGTCGACATTAGTAAAAATAGTAAACAGTGTTAATTTCCAACTACACACAAAATAAAGACAAGTGTTACGAAATACCGTTATAGAAACGACACAATTCTTACGTCAAGGCATTTGAACGTTATTAAGCGCATTACTATAAATCCATGATGAAGGTAGTTCTGAGTTTAGACTGAAAGCAGCATTGGTGTAGTTAGTTCATTTCTTTGTGGGAGTGCCACGTTGGGTGAGCCCCTCGAACCGTTTGAACGTGTAGTTGATGAACACCCAGTCTTTGTATGCTACTTCGCCGTCTTGTGGTATCGGCGCTGATGCTGAAACAACGTACGATATATTCATAATAGTTAGGGACTATATACTAGGTACCTTAAACGGGTACATAACGGTACAAATTCGTAATCCCGACAATCGGCAATATGATTTATCGTATTTATACTATTAAAATGACGTAATTTTACAACATTTGTCATGTTTATAATTACGCTTATGCCGTATTGCAAGATACCGAACCAAAATAAATCCGTATCAATAATAATCTAAATATCACAAAAAAGACGGGATCTGAAAGTTCACACAGGTATTTAACGAAAAAAATCATGTATAATGAATTATTTATTTAGCTTATGTAAAAAGTAATAAAGGATCTATGTTCATTAATTCCTAAAAGTTACTTGCAGTAGTCGACCAAGTTATTGCAATACAATTCTAACAGTTAATAATGTTTTCACGGAAGAAATTAACAATTCCGTAAATAATTTTAAATAGCGTCAACGAGCATAATTATTCAATAAGAATCCTTATTTAAGCAATTCATTTAAAATACCGAAAATCGGAAATGAAACAAATTATTATATGTTATTTAATAATTATAGACAATTATTCTTAGGTTTCTTACGTAGTATAAAAAATTGGAACACATTTAATCATATTTCACTCAATACCTGTACTGAGAGTATTGTATTGTTGAAAGCGAGATTCAAGAAAAATGTAGGATACAATTTACTGCGATATATTTTTAATAACACAAAATTACATAATTATCATTTGTACTAAACCGATTAAAAAAGGTACGCTATGTTCTATCTTCAAATTCCCACTCAATGTTGTTGCACTCCGAAGAAAAATCCCGATAGTTAATTATACTAAACACATAAGTATAGTACTCACGTATTTCGAGTTTAACATCAGGGAAATCATCGAAGTTGGAGGTGTCATCAATCGAACGAACTTCGACGGAGATAGCCGCGGGGCGTTCCCTCACGTGACTCCAATCTACGCCTCGGAAGAAAGACACGGATTTTACGTCTTCGATGCCGCGTTGTGAACCCAATCTGAAAAGGAGTTTTTTCAATGCTTTTTACATGTGTAAAACAAAACGTATATGTTAAAACTCGAACAATAAAACGAGCTCTGTTATATTATTTAACAACTACAAACGAGGCAGTCGCTGGTGAGTGGATGGGTGATGACGACAACCGCCGTGGCGCAGCGATTATAAGTCTCAGCGGTCGTGGGTTGAATCTTTGTGTAAATTCTAAGTTATCTTTCCGGGTCTGCTTAGTTAAGGATCTACCCTCCGTGTGTGAAAGAACATTAAGCCGTTGGTCCCGATTGCTATAGCATATTTAAGCGTATACCCGGCAACGGGCAACAGTGTTTCCTTGTGTGCTACAATATAATGCTGCGGACACAAACACGACTGCCGGGCGTTGTGACTATGGTATAACCGTCGAGACCCATGTTTAGCAGCGTTATACGGGCTGATGATGAGTGCATTACAAACCGGGAAATTTACCTAAACAATACTTTAATAATTCATTTCAATGATGATAATTATCACGCGTCCGTGCATTTTACTTTTAAATAAGTGACATCTTCTTTGGTTCACTTTATACATTTATGTATACACTTCTCAGAGATTCAACAGTCCACCGGTCAAGATGTTCGGCAAACCAATCCCTTGAGAACTTGGCCAAAAGCTAAACCTTGAGAACGTATGTAGAAACCGTTAGTGCACGGGCTTTACTTCCGCTCAGTCGACTACACTGTCTTTTAAATTCACGCAGTAAACTATCACTTGATAACAAGGTTAGGATTTATACCACGTGTATACGACCGATTATGACGTACGCGAGCATCGTATTTGCTCATACAGCGTCTAGCATTCAAAGTAGATTTACTCGACGTGCCACCGGGGCACTGTGGTTCATTCGTAATCGCAACTTGCATTCTGATCTCCAACTGCCTTCCATCAAGCAAAGGATAAAAGAGGAGTCGAAACGCTTCTTCGAGTCCGCGGCTCAACACTCACAACCCGTTGGTTGTTGCAGCATCAGACTATAGGCCTCGCCTTTATGCCCGGTGAAATATCAAAAGCAATGGGGCAAACAACATTCGTCCGTCCTAAAAAAAAACCTGGGCAATGGTAAAGAGACTAATGTAGTGTTTAAAACAGGTAGAGCGTAGTATACGCACGCTGGGTAAAGTACGAACACTTTACAGAACACCTCACAGTTACGGCTATGACGTAACACCATGTGCGGGCTACTTGGTCGTACAAAAAGGCAGCTATAACAGTCGATCAACTTATATCACTACGCACAGAGTTAGTGTTTGTCGTATAATAATCTAAATAAAATACTTATTTATCATTTGATTAATTTATACGAAACGTGATTCAACGTATGTATGCCATACGTTTGATCGCATACAGTAAACCGCCGATGTCAGGTCGCATTACGCTGGCTACCCCTGTCATAGATGATCCGGTATTCTTTGTAAATCAGATGACAATTCAATATCGCGTGTGCGACAAAGCATCTCACATATTTAATATAGTTACATTTAAATTGATTGAAATTGTTATATTATTGTGGCATCATTATCAGACCAACGATCTATTTCATTCCATCATAGCCCACGCCCTAAGCTCATCGACTAACCTAAGCAAATTGTTGGTTTTGTATTCCTGTGCTAGTAAGGTCACAACGGCTCTTAAAAGGCTATGCCCGGTGAAGTAGCAAAAGCCTCGGGGCAAATTACATAGGTCCGTCGGGAAAAAAAAAATGAGGCTCTTAATAGGACATAGGTCTGGGTAAGTGCGATGTTAAACATCTACTCTACAAGCATGATATTCCCAACGTGGGATCTTCCAATAATTAACATCAGGCGGTTTGTCTGTTTCTGTCTGTCTAACTTGCCTGTTGTTACATAAACTACCGAGCAGCATATTTCCTTCAATATAGGCTTTTAATTGACTACAGAATTCCAATTCCTGATTTTGGATTTTATAATCTTACCTGCGATCTGGCTCCGAGCAAAACCGCAATATAGTTTCTCTCGCTTCCTCACTGATTGGTATTTCTGGTGGAAACGTAAGCGACTCCCTCCAGGACATAACTTTTCTATAGGTTTCTTGTGGAGATTCAGAACAAAACGGAGGATAGCCGATCAGCATTTCGTACCTGAAATGTAAACAAATTCCAACGTGAATTTTACATGCACTCATGTACACAAATGAAGACAAAGATAAACAATGAGATTGAAAATAAATACTGGACTGACAACAGTTCTGTAGAGGAATAACATATTCTAATATTTATCAGGTAATTCTTCAGGTGGGTAATTATTAAATGGTATCAGATAATCCAACTTCTAAGAATGAAGCGATTTGCTTTATCTCCAATATTTCGCTTAATTCTTTTAGATTCGGATTTTAATGTCCGTGTTAAGTATATTGTATTTCGTGTATAATAATTTATATAATTATATCGATACTTTGGAATGTCTGGGTGTTATGGTTGTACGTGTGTATATACACAAATAAATCAGTATTATAAAATGAAGTCGCCGAGTAATGAATGTATTACGCATTGGAAGGCAACGCAGAAACGCAATTATTTGGAGTTTATACAGTGTAAGACTTACGCCTTCGAGCCTCAAGATTACATTAAGCCGATAGTCGCGGTTTGGTTTAATATCTACACTATAATTATGAAAAAATGAATTTCAGATAGTCTTTCTAGCTCAATATATAACGAACACGAATATAAAATAAATCGCAGCAGCAATCTTTTATTAAATGACCAATTTCAAAACAGGCACAACTCAATAGACAATCCATTTGAGATGTGCCCTTATCGAAATTGCATATTCAATTGTAATTTAACTAATAAAATATTTAATTATCCAATATGTGCTACATACACCTTTTCCCACATCTCACTAGTACAAACGCTAAGGAGGGCCAGGAGATCTTTGATATTGTGATACGAATCAAAGACCCCCTTAATTGGTAATATCTTAAATTATTATAAACAAACTAAATGTACTGTGTTTCAAAAAGAAAATAAAACGATGACAGGAGATAAGGAGGTGAAAAATAAATTAGCAAATGCAAATCAAATTAGCAAAGGCAACGGCAGCAATATAAAAATAGGTTTACAATACTGATTACTGAGTCTGACTGAACCTTGACTGAACTAGACATTCTCCGTAGTCCAACAATTAATCTTAAAATCGTTCAATATAGCCCAAATCAAGATCCCCTTTGAGGTATGTTGATAAACATAGAAACAGTGGATGATATACGGGCTAATGTTGATGGAAATATACAGAAACTCTAAAACAAGGATTATATATTTCACCTTATGAAAAGTCAATTTGAACAACCTCATTGTGTGGTTGTTCGAAAACTTGGTATTTAGTTAGTTAGCCCCGAGGCTTCTGCTACTTCACCGGGCACAAAGGCGAGAACAACTCCAGCCTAGATGCCAACTTGGTAAAGTTAATTTGTAATTTTATTAACATTAAATCAATAACTTCAGTGTCACATAAAATAGAGATAAAGAAGTATCGATTATAAATTTTTCAGTATATACGCAGGCAGGATTGTGGGCATTCGCTATATTAGCTTTATTTGTTGCAAAGGGCGGGTTTATCGCATAAGCATACTAATTCAGTTAGGACTTGCTAAAATGTGTAAATTGCAAAGGTACAACAAAAATATATGAAAACAAAATTCAAATAAATTTTATACTTTCCAACAGAAAAATAATAATAACTAAATAAAATATAAGCTACCTTTGTGAGTACAGTTCGCAAACGTGCATTATAATTATAATCTAATGTAAAATCTATACTTAAATTAGTACTTAAAATATTAACAATTGTGTTTTGGTTAAATTAAAGTGAATGTTAGAATATTATTGCTTTGCCTTATTCATATTTGTGGTGGTGTAAATTGTAATCTAAATTCTATATCTATTACATCGGTGACGTCCCTAATTGTACCAAGTGACAACTATAAATTTTGCAATTTGTGACTGTAGTCACTATACTCACACATATATATATATATAGTACACTATTTACCAATTTTAACATTATAGATATAGTGGTTGCCCATTGCACAATCCAGTAAATATGGGTCATTTCGATGACATTTGACACTTGTTTCTAACTTATACTGGTACAAGCAAACGTCACAAATACCCACTGGAATTGTGTTAAAATCTTAAGCTTGGGGTACACACCTAGGAATAATAATACGATACACTAACATAAAGTAAAATTACTAACATGATAACTCCCAAGCTCCACCAGTCTGCTTGCGGACCATATCCGGTCTGCAAGAAGACCTCGGGAGCAATGTAGTCGGGCGTTCCAACGGTCGAATAAGCCAGCGCTCGTCTATTACGTTTCCATGATTCCGCTCGGCGTTTCGAATCCATCGCTGATGACGACGTCGATACTGCGTGTGACAGAAATAATGCTTCAAGCCCATTCCGTACCACAAGCGAAGGTTGGTCGAGGAGAGGAGATATGTAACAAATAAATTAACAATAGAACCGGGTCTTTGGCACGCCGTTATGTAGGGAAATACATAACTTGTGACAATTGAAGTGTTATGCATTTGAGTGTATATAATTAACGCTCGGTAACTGCGAAAATAATATCAATTAAACAAATAACATCAATATAATAAATTAAAAAATATAGTTCATCAATTTATTAATTAAATTTACTAATTTTTTTACAACTATAAGTAATTATAATGTATGTTTTATGTATTAGGCAGATCAGAATACAAAAAAATAAGCAAATGTCTCAATTATTTAAAAATTGATAGTTTTTTCTTGCAACCGTGTTTAAACAATCAACTGTCAATAAAATAAAACAACTTTAAACATGTCAACGTACTGAAATCAGAGGGTGTGGCACGCGACAGGTCCCTGTAGAAGTCGGTACGATGACTTTTCTTCAAGCCGGTGCATAAACCGAAGTCGGACAGTTTGATGTGCCCGCGCGCATCTAGTAGCAAGTTGTCCGGCTTTATATCTCTGAAAATAAAATAAAAATGTTATAAGAATTTCATTAGATTTACAACAAGTTAATAATACAGTATACGAAGTTGTAGCGATATACAATAGATTAAAGGAATAAGAGGCCATTTAATTTGGGCAGAGAATTTTTCACTTCACTGTGCTCCGGTTTTATTCTGTCAAATCCGACAATTACATCCAACATCGCTACGGAATTTGCATATTTAAACAAAGTAAAATAAACTTTTTAATATATTATATAATACGCCATGTGGATTTCCGCTTAGAAACCGCCCCATATCTTCTTATGGGTATCGACTAAGGGCCATTTACCTGATAAATGGATAGAAGAATCTATTAGCTGCAAGATAATCTGTCCGCCTGCCAAACGTAGTGATTTCGGAATCAAGGTATTACTCAACTACCTTGATTTCGAAGGTCGGTTAAACGGGCTGATAAAATAATAAATTATTAGGTATCGATTATTTCCAAATTATCTTCATAAAATCTCTGTTTATCTGTAATTTACACTCTTTACACAATACATTTACATGGATGTCGTGGTAACTAAAAGTATCGATAGAATAAAAATCAATTGATTAGAAAGTAGATTCAACTCAGAATTAAATGATCTCGTGTCTTTTATTACCATAGCAGATAAAGGTATTTCGTCATCAGCTACGTGAGTACTATTAATACTTCCATGATACGAGTAATAATCAAGGTAACTAATTAACGTAATTAGATTATACTCAGACATGCGACGTTATGTAAGAATCACTATAACAGCATAAATAAAATAGTTCAAAATGATGTATGGGAAAAGTTTTATGTAACCGTTTAAATGTGGTATTTATTATTTCACGATTACCATATAAAAGGATGTTATGTGTAAGCGGGACCAGCGGCATAACGTGCTTTCTCAGGCACGGAGCGTAGTTCCTCATCCAACTGGACTCGGAAAGTAATCTATGATTTTACTTTTTCTTTTTAAATCTAATAAGCAATTCCAATTAAATACTGTTTCAGGATAGATTATCTTAAGCAACAGCTTTAAAGACCAAGTTTAGTGTTATAAAGAGTGACCAAGTTTGTTTACCTATAAAATTTTGACCACAGTCCAATTCTAATAAATACTTTTTTTTATATATTATATGTTTAAATACGAATCATTATTTTGGATTACTAACAAAGTCTACAGTATACAACAAGCAATCTATATCTATATAATGATAAGAAAATTTGGTTCTCATCACAATTATTCAATATGATTACATTTCATACCGTAACCGATTAAAACCGATTCATTACGGTTGTGACGAAGTTTCGAGTTGTTATTGAAGTAAGAACCTTGAAAAACATGCTAATTCATTGGTCACAGTTATCTTATGTGTAGCTTTAAACCATGAAACAAGTGCTATTGACCATTTTAATTTAGCTAATGCATTTATTTACATTTTACTTTTATTTTAACGGTACATACCAATTCGTTAATTTAATATATTTAAAACAATTCGAGTTGTTAGCAATAATAAAATATAATAAAAATATATAAAACGTCCAAAATTCAATATACAATCATATATCACTCCTACAGAAACACATTCATTATTTGTTCAACTACTATGTATAAAATATGTAGTAACCATATACGCACACTATGCAACCTCATATACGTAGCTCGGAGGTGGTAGGTTCGGTCCCTACGTCGGACAAGAAATCATTGTGTAAATTCTAAGATTTCTTTATGGGTCTGGTTGGTTAAATAGTTACCCTCCGTGCCTGGAAAGCACGTTTACCCGTTGGTCTCGACTATTATAACATCTTCTACAACAAGCGTATAAAAGGTGAATGTCAAAAGGGTATCTCAGCCTATCATTTTGAGCTTTCTGAAGACTTCTTCCAGTACTGCTGTTAATAATTTTGGAGTCAACAATTTACCTTGTTTGACTCCTTTCTTAATTCATAAATACGGCCCTGTGGTAGTGATGTATGTGGTATTTTTGTGGGTTCGGTACTACTTCGGTTTATACTTTATGGTTATTGTGAATATACGTTTTGTCAATTCTTTGAATATCTAGGCGTGAAAAATTTAACTATGGCGAATACTAGATAATATGCGATATAAAGTGAGAATTTAAATTTAGGAGTGAAGTATAGAGACCGCGACGAATTCCGACTTATTGGAGGTTCCAGTTCGTCATTTTGATGTTTGGCAAGAACAAATAAATTATCATTTATTTTATAATAAAACTAGCGGCCCGCCCCGGCTTCGCACGGGTGGACTTTTATACCCTACCCCTGCCCTACCCTACCCCTACCCTAATCCTACCCTACCCCTACCCTACCCCTACCCTACCCTACCCCTTCCCCTTATCCTACCCTACCCCTACCCCTACCCTACGCCTACGCTACCCCTACCCTACCCTACCCTACCCCTACCATACCCCTACCCTACCCCTACCATACCCCTACCCTACCCCTACCCTACCCTACCCTACCCTACCCTACCCTACCCTACCCTACCCTACCCTACCCTACCCTACCCTACCCTACCCTACCCTACCCTACCCTACCCTACCCTACCCTACCCTACCCTACCCTACCCCTACCCAAAAGTATCCTATGTCCTTCTCCCAGTTCATAGCTACCTCCCTACCAATTTTCAGCCAAATCGGTTCAGCCGTTCTTGAGTTATAAATAGTGTAACTAACACGACTTTCTTTTGTTTTTAAAATGTATTCTGCTATTCGGGACGGAAACAAATCCAACAAATCAAAAACCATGGCAATCGGTCCAGCCGTTCTCGAGTTATAAGTGTTGTAACAAACACGACTTTCTTTTATATATATAGATATGAATCACCTGTGTATGAAACCAAGTTTGTGTATGCTGTCAATAGCCAGGGCGGTTTCAGCGACGTAGAACTGAGCACACTCTTCACTCAAGGTGTCTTTCTTCATAAGTAACGTCATCATATCTCCTCCGGGCAAGAATTCCATGATCAAGTACAGGTTCATAGGATCTTGGAAGCTGTAGTACATTTTGACCACCCATTGATGGTCAGCCTCAACTAGAATATCTCTTTCTGCTCGGACGTGGGCCACCTAGAATAGAATAAAATATATCATAAGTACTATATATTAAACACATTAATAAAAATGACTAATTTACACAGGAATGGTGAAAAATTCATATTTCTAAAGGGCACAGTTATTGTATGAAAAACGAAATTCAAAACAAGGAAAATATTGTTTATTCTAGGTCGGAATTTTGTATTAAAATATGTGGTTTAGGTAAACGATTATAAATTGAACTTTACGCTATTTTAATTTCATAAAATAAAAAATAAAAAAGAATTGTAATGAATATTTGGCGTTTAAAAAATTATAATTAATTCACAGCGTAATGAAACGCATGCGACGATTGGATAAGAAACTGGCCAAGTGCGAGTCGTATTCGCGCACGAAGGGTTCCGTACCATTTTCAAATGCCTACCTGTTGCCGGTTTTGATATCGAGCAAAAAGGTGAAAAAAAGTTTGTTGTATGGGAGCCCTTAATATTTATTTTATTTTTATTATTTGTTGTTATAGCGGCAACAGAAGTACATCATTTGTGAAAATGTCCCGTGTCTAGCTATCGCGGTTCTTGAGATACAGCCTGGTGACAGACAGTCAGACAGACACACAGACAGACAGACAGCGAAGTCTTAGTAATAGGGACTCGTTCTTACCCTTCGGGTACGGAATCCTAAGAATGGGAGTACATCTGCCTTTTGGGTCGAGGAATACCAAAAACCGTCCTTCTACAAGGTGTACTTATACATACCTAAAATAAATGATAAAGGGACAGTTAGGTACTGTATCTAACTGTCGCATTACAATTGATATGGGTAAATGGCCTCATTTATACCGACACTAAAATCGGACGAGCAACAATGAATACGATCGTGTGACGCGAAGTTGTTAAGAAATAAGTTATTATTTCTTAACCACGTCACATCACACGATCATGAATTGAAATGTTTCTGCGAATTCCTGGACATTAGTCACGAGTTATATGTAATTAATTGTAATGGGTACTAAGCAAAAATCATGTATATTCGTCGACCGGTAACCGCAAACCGTGGATTGGGAAGTCCTAGTATAAACTACTTACTAACTTACTAAGGTATAATAAATAGTATTTTTGCAGTGTTTTGAACTGTATTTTGTGTAATACTGCAAACAAGGACAGGACAAAATATTTGTTCGACGAAATGTTATCATTTTCGTTTTTACTTATATTTATGTACATGTATGTGTAGGTCACAACTTAACTATTTTATTGTATTCATAATGATGGACACAAAAACAAGGAACATTTTGGAAAATCCAAGGGACAACCAATGCGACAGATGAGCCGTTGTGGGCATTATGAAAGTAGTTTTAGAGATTTGGTATAGTTTAATAGGCAAGGCCGCCGGATATAAGAGAGGGCAACCAGGGCAACCGCCCCGGGGCCTCCACAATAGAGGGGCCCCCACAATAGAGATTTAAAATATTTCAAATTCTAAACTCTACAACTTTTCTTTTATTATTTTTTCGAACTTGTACCTTTACAAACAGTACTTTGTAGAATCATGACTAATGTAATAGTTCTTAAATATTGTAATAACGGTTATTCATCTATACTTGTTCACTTAAATTAGACAATCAATAAAATATTAGAATTCAAATCGTCCTGAAAAGTAGGTACCTACATACTTAAAATTTTCTACACATTTAGAGGGAAACTAATTTGTGGCCAGGAGGCCCCTTCTCCTTAGTTGCCCCGGGGCTCCCGGGCTTCTAAATCCGGCCGTGTTAATAGGTTGGTGTTAAATGAGCGGTATGTGAACTAACCTGTTCCTTTTCCAACATATCTGCTTTCCTGAGTATTTTCATAGCATAAACGTGGCCTGTGTCTTTCTTTTGAACGAGACGGACTTCGCCAAATGCGCCTCTTCCTATTACCTATAAAAACAATTCATAATTCATTTATTATTGTCTATAAACAGGGTATGTTCAAAGCTTGTATAGTAATTGAGATTGCGACACATTTTGCAGTTTGGCCATATACCAAGTATACAGGGTTATTTGTAAAACACCGGTAACCTCTCAGGATTATATTACTATCATCATAAACAACAACTTTTGTTCTACGACTTTTTACAAAACATAATACATTTACCAAAAACAAACCTTCAATATTTCGTTGTCCTATCTAACACATTTCAACTCTGTATTCCCCGCTCCCCTCGCTATTGTCGGTACTATCGCTTTCTTTTGCTTCGCATAGACTTCGTAACATTTAGAGCCTTGAATTTAAATATTTTTATTTTTGTGTGTAAATCTGATGAATTAAAATATGATGAAGTTTTAAAAGTCATAGAACAAAAGTTGTTGATTATGATGTTAGTAACGTAGTCCTGAGAGGTTACCGGTGTTTTACAAATAACCCTGTATGCTTACTATGTGGTCAAAACATATAATTTATGTTTGAAAATAAACATCTTAACAATGTCATTTTATCATCATCATAAGCCCGTACAACATCTACTGCTGAACATGGGCCGCCTCCCGAGGGAGTGTTATGCCATAGTCACCACACTTGGCAGGAGGATTGGTGACCACAGTATAATGTTGTAATACACAAGGAAACGCTGCTGCCCGTTCCCTAGTATACGCTTGTTATAGATGATGTTATAACAATCGGGACCAACGGCTTAACGGAGGGTAGTCCCTCAACCAACCAGACCCAGAAAGAAATCTTAGAATTTACACAAAGATTTCTTGACCGGCGTGGGGATTAAACCCACGACCTCCGACACTTAAAGCGAGCCGAATACCGCTACGCTACGGAGGTTGTCAATTTATAAATTGATTGAATATCCCCGAGACTGAAATCATTTTTCAACCGTAGACTAAAATAATATAAACTTAAGTTTACTTTCTAACACACTCAATGTGAAACTCTATCTCTCTGTCATTTGAGAGCAGAGATCTATGTTAGGTTTCCACAATTAAAGACGTTTTTATAATACTTATTTCTTTATGAGCATTACTGTTTATTACGAGTATCAATGACAAGGCCCACCTCTAACAATTCTACTCCACTTGCCGCACCTCTGCGTGGTGACTAATGACATGCGATAGTCGGAGACACTAGATCTACTGCTATTCAAGAGAGTTATACCTTAAGAGGTTCAAAGTCCTCCACGCCCAGCCGAGACCTCTTGAGTCTAAGGAACTCTGTCTCCTTTTGGGCATGTTGTTGTCTTTTCTCCTGCTTCTGGCTCTCGGATAGATTGTCATCTTTGAGGGTTTCTTCAAGTTTTTCAAGCCTGTGAATATCAAATTACAATATTAAACTCTAAATTTTAATCATACATTAAAAAAATTTTTTTTTCCGTGAATCGTGATCGTGTATATTTTATAACCATTTGGTGTGGAGAAAAACAATCAATCGAAAGATAATACAAACATTTCTGGGTTTAATATTGAATCATAAAACAATCCTGCTTATTTATTGCAATGCTGATACAGAAGGAGTCATTCATACCTTTGTTTTCTCTCTAAATGTTGTGTGATGAGATTCGTGTAGAAATTCTCTAAGGTGACTTTCGCCTTGGTGGCTTTATCGAGCGTATGCTCGCTAAACCGTATATTGTCGGTGCCTGTCATTTCCAGCACCCCTGAGAACAAAATATGTCATATAAGTAGAGTTACACTAAAACAAAATTACTTTTACTTTTGTACCAGGACAAAAGTTTGGAAAAAGATTAAACAAATAAAATTGTTTCTCAAATTTGAGCCATTTGTTTAAGTATAATCTGTATCCCCTTTTTTTTCGACGGACGTTTAGTTAACCACGAGGCGTTTGCTACTTCACTGGGCATAAAGGCGAGCAGTGCTTAATAAATGATTTAAAAATAACAAACTTGCGCTTTAGGCGCCCCTGTGCGACTTAGACCTCAACTCAAAGCGGCCGCAGGCAGTGATATTGAGGAATAATTACTTTTCTGTATCATAGCTGTGTGAAATAAGTATTTGGTTTTGTTTAAATATTAGCTTCTTTCGCACGGTTTCATAATTAAATATAGCTTAAGTTAATCCAGGATAATGTAGCTTTCTAGTGGTGATAAAATTTTTCCAAATCGGTATAGTAGTTAGTTAAGAAACTATGCAAACACACTATCAAATCTTTTATCTTTATAATATTAGTATAGATAGGCACCAAAACACCACCATACGTTTTAATAAAACAAACTGAAAAAGATATCAATCATTTAAGAGGACTGACGTTCTACAAAATTGATGAATGGAATGGACAAACACTACGAGAGAAGAACGCGTTAGCATTATATTATAAAACTATAGTAATCGACTTATTATTTTTAATGAAATACATTTTGCTTAAGATAAAGTCCCTATCTTGATCATCATCATCAGTCCGTATAGCGTCCACTGCTAAACATGAGCCTCCTCTCGTGAGAGGGGTTTGCTATGGTCACCACGCTTGTAACACACAAGGACACGGTGCTGCCCGTTCTTTGGTATACGAGTGTTATAGATGATGCTATAATAATCGGGACCAGCGCGCACCGGCTTAACCCAGCTTTTCAACCAGGCAGACCCGGAAAGAAATCTTAAAATTTACACAAAGTTTTCTCAATCGAGCCCTTGACCTTCAGAGACTTAAATCGATACAGTTTATACAGCTAAACATTCTAAGCTAAGCTAATACCCAATAACATTCTAATAAAAAAAAAATATTAGTAGTTAATTAGCGCCCGTTAAGAGAATTTAGATTTGTTGTATGGGAGGGGGTAATATTAAACTTTATTTTGTTGTAGACTTTGATGGATGGATTATATTGACTAAGTGAACCTGGAACATTGCAATTATATAATATGTATTGCGAACGAGCTTAATGATCAAGGCGTAAAGGTTTGCATATACCTACAACTCCTTATAAAACCACACGTCGTAAATAATACAAAGACTATATTACCTATATAAGTACTTATACAATATTTTAATACAATTTATTCGTAGTTTTTAATTTAAACACAAAAATGAGTTATTGATGTTACAAATTACGAAAATCCCACTTGTTAACTACGCACAAAGGTTTATTTGAACATTTGTGAATCATGTTAATTTTTTCCGTGTTTAAGTGTTTGTTACCTTCGTGACCTAGTGGAATTTTCAATCTTCAGATAAAAATGATCAGAATAATAAGTTTTCATTTTTTGGGAGTTTAGATTTTATGTCCCAATAAATTACCTGCCTATCTGATAATTAGAAACATAGTTTGAAGTCAGTTAAAGTTAGAAAGCTAGGTTTTGTTGAAATCATAGAAAAATAAAATATTGTTCTACTAAGGATGAATCATACTGCCGCGACAACACGCGAAAATTTTACAGAGAACAATTCCGTCCAGGTCCTGTTTACTCCATCAGATCACGAGATTGACAGTAGATCGCAATCAATCGTTTAAAGCCCTGCGGATGAGCCTGTTTACGACGAGTGCTATCCTAGCATGTTACTCTAACCCTCCTAATGCACAAATTTAGGCCTCTTGCACACTTAGGTACTCTTTGTAGATTGAACTATTATTACAAAATATTTATTGAGTTTACCATTTTTTAACTAATTTAGGTTGTTTATTTCTTTCATCAACTTGAAAACAAACTTGGTCATAAGAAGCAATATTCCCTATTTTATTGTCACCCATCTTGTAGTTAGTCTTATGCCAAGCGAAGTAGCAAAGGTCTCTTGACAACAACTACATTATTATGTCCGTCCAAGATATAAAGTTGCCGTTCGTTATTCAACAAATTCTACTTTTTTTCTTTTAAAAAATAAGTATCATGTCTTAATAATGGTATAACTACATTTCATTTCGTTCATTCATAATAATTTGATAGGTTGTTACGAAATACTGTATATTATATAACTAGCGGCCCGCCCCGGCTTCGCACGGGTGGACTTTTATACCCTACCCCTGCCCTACCCTTACCCTACCCTACCCCTACCCCTACCCTACCCTACCCCTACCCTACCCCTACTCTACCCCTACCCTACCCCTACCCTACCCTACCCCTACCCCTACCCTACCCTACCCTACCCTACCCTACCCCTACCCAAAAGTATCCTATGTCCTTCTCCCAGTTCTTAGCTACCTCCCTACCAATTTTCAGCCAAATCGGTTCAGCCGTTCTTGAGTTATAAATAGTGTAACTAACACGACTTTCTTTTGTTTTTAAAATGTATTCTGCTATTCAGGGCGGAGACAAATCCAACGAAACAAAAACCATGAAAATTGATCCAGCCGATCTCGAGTTATAAGTGTTGTAACAAACCCGTCTTTGTTTTATATATATAGATAACAATTTATTTTATTATTTACTAGCTTTTGTACGCGGCTTCGCTGGCGTTAAATTCGGGGTAACACGGTTCCCTTTTCCTGATTTACAAAACAGAAGACAACTCGGAACAGAATATTATTTTAACACGCTACTGTAGACGATATTATATGTATTTCCATTTGGGGATAGAATGTAAAGATTCTGGGCATTAATCACACAATGCTGAGTGAATCTGTACTAATTTTGCGGAGAGGCTCACACAAATTTCCATCCCCAATTTTAGGGGCTGGGGGAAGACTACAAATAATAATAAGGCAGGTATTTTTCGTTGGTACTGTGTACCGATTTTTAGCTTTCTACCTTAAAAACTGCAAAATAGCCCATATAAAATTTCACCCCCTCTTTTATGGGGTTGGAGGCAGAATTCCAAAAAAAAATGATACTCGATTTTTTTCTTAGTCACAAATAGTACGCATACCAATTTTTAAGCTTTCTACCTTGAAAATTGCTGAATGCTCCATACAAACTTCCACCACCCATTTTAGGAAAGGGAGGGTGTAAGAAAGACACAAAATATAGCCTATGTCACTCTCCATCTCTTCAACTATCTCCACTTTAAAAATCACGTCAATTCGTCGCCCCGTTTTGCCGTGAAAGACGAACAAACAAACAGACACACACACTTTCCCATTTATAATATTATTATTGAAGTATAGATTTAAAGATCTTGTTCGCACCAGAACATGCCGATCATTTTCAAACTGATTAAATAACAAAATTGTAAACAACGGCTTGTTAGCAATCGATATCGTCAAAAATAAAATATTTATCAGTTCATATCAATCAATCAAGTCTAAGTCTTGGTACTTATTTATAATTCCGTAAAGAATTTAAAATATATGATGGGTAAACATGGAACGTATCAATTAATCTAGAACAATAAACAGAATGGGAAAACAAACAATCGTGAATGAACAATTAGAACAATAACAATGCGAATCAAAGCATTATAACTGAACAAACATACATCTGACCATCAAGATGTGTAATGCAAACTTTATACCTACTAAACCTGAGAGATTTGGAATTTTGTAATCATCCAATTAGAGTACAATTCTGACTGCACTGACATGGTCTATATTGGTGGATGTGTCCTGGTCGATACCCATCCAGTATAACTATTTGTGTGAACCATATAACCAACCACCAATCAGTTGTACCAAGCCTGCGTGTGCTTTCTAACCGTAAAAGTCCCTCGCGGAAAATAAATGTATTGCCGTAGCGCGGAAATCATTCTTAAACTTATACCGAGAGCCTAAAGAATATTATAGAAACAGAGTAGTATAGAAAGAAAGAAAAGAAAGAAAGAAAGAAAATATATTTATTAGACACACAAACAACAAATAGCAAAACAATAATTGGGTACAGAGTGAATACAAATGACAATATAATATAATATTGGGAGACAAAGAAAAACAAGTAAATACATTTTAAGGAATTAAAAAATAGAGCACATACAATTATATAAATTTACATTAAAAAGATATTACAAAATAGATAACAAACATAAATAAATATGGATACATTTCGACTAACGATATTTAAAAAAGTACAGAATATGAGTCCACTCACATTCTGTACCCTTCAATAGTTATAAAATATAATAAATAATAGTATAAAAGGATAATGACGTCATAGTTTTCAAGAGGCACGTCACTGTCACGTTACACATCGACCTTGACACAAGCCAATGAAGTCTCGTACTAACTACAACACACTACACCATGTAAGATGTGTGTAATGTTTACACAGCCATACCATAATGTATCTTAACGAGGCATAGATGATGGACAACGATTAAAATAATTGTTTTTCTTTTTTGTATTTTAAAATTGGCAAAGGTAATCGGTAGGTTAACTTCTATAGAGTTCGCTGACTTGCAACAAATACTATGTATACTTTTTACTTCTTTTTTATGGAAATATTGAATTAGAATTACACAATTGTTATATTATAAAGATAAGTTACCAGTTATTATCAAATAAAATACTATTAGAGATGTAACTTATCTAACGAATTAATAACAATAATTAACAATAGGTTCAAACGAGCCTTTCGCTTTAATGCATAAGTATTCATAACAGATATTTATGTGCCAGTATTTGACAACCGGTAAGTTATAGTGACCATGCAGTTACGACTTTAAGAGAACAAATCTTTGAAAACATTCATGCAACATATAGGTAATTATACAATTCGCAAACACAAGAGTTACATTAACGAAATAACGTCTCAGATGAATAAAGGACAACCACAGCAGTAGCACTTATGATTATGACTTAAGAATGAGTTAAATCTGTATAATTTCGACCTCAATAACAATAATTCATAATGAAATTCAATAAGACTTGATAATAATGAATGCTCTACATAAAATGACTACATTGTTAATGGTTTAACGAATCAATTTATCTAAACTGAGAGAACAACGATTGATTTATTTGTGTCTCACGGCCACGGCTATTATAATATCAGTATTGATCCATGAAAGTGGCACAAAAACAAATATAGACCGTAAATACTACTTTTAAAACGTTATAAACTGTGATTGAATTGAACAGCTTTTACTAGCACTTGATTGAAGGTACAAACAAGCTGTTTAGTGCTTCACCAAAACATGGATCATAAAATCTTAGCCCTTATACGCAGTGTTTCATATTAAAGCTGACCCCATATTGTACGTGCACATCCATGGAGCGTGTGAACGTAACAAAAGTCGCGAGCGCTCCCGAACCTATCACTCAACAGCTACCCCTGCCGACATCCGCGTGTGACATGCGTGATCACGCACGTCCAATGTGGAGTCAGCCTAAACCTGCAAGGCCTAATTATAACATAACGACTTGCTATAGCCTACTCCCGTACTTAATAGAGTTACATCTTGCTAACTGCACGCTCAAGAGTGCTGTGAACCTTTTCGCTCGCGTGAAGCATGCGTGAATGATAGCTGTCACCGATTGCTTTTTTCTAGATATCAAATGCGTAGACAGTAAAATGACATGGATTGTGTAGCATTCACATAGAATTCAAATGCGGTTGTTCACAACTAGTTCCTAATAAAGTGCATTTATTCTGAATGGTGCACATAAACACAACGACAAGAGACGGACGATAAATTAACATCTCCACTCAAGGCTAATATAATTTTATTAAGTAACATCATATACTGGTGCACTTGTTTAAATATTCATCGATACCTACATCCAAAACAATGACATCATGTCTGTAAAATATTTCGTTTGCCGTCAGTTTGAGTACCTAAAGGTTAATTTCAGTGAACCGCGGCCGATCGCATCCGCACGCTATTGATCGCATGCGACTGACGCGCACGGCAGATGCGACAATAATCAAAGGCCGACGGCTGTCAAAAGCCCCGCGCGTTTGTCGCAGACGTCGGAAACGGCTTAATACATTATCTCTGACTATTGTCGCACCAGTCGCGCGCGATGTGTCTGAACACAAATCGCGCGCGGCTGCGATCTATCGCTATGCACAAAACCTTCACACTTCACAGTACAATTAAAAGGTTAGTTCCAAAATTATGCTTATATTGAGAACTTTTTTTTAATTGACCGTTTTACAATGACATAGGCCGAAAAATGTATCCCATACTCAAATTTTGATGTTTGGTAAGTATATATTTATGAATGTAAACTGTACCATTGTACTTTAACTTAACTCTAAATTCTCAGTTTGAATTTATATACAGTTACGATACATGACGTAAATGATTTTTGTACAGTCGAGTGAATCACAAAGTGCAGTGTTAAGGGCCGACGCCCACAGTCGTCTGGTCGTTTCACCGGTCGTCTGGGCCACTACCCACGTCGCTAATCGCATGAGCGACTTTACTTTATTGAATAATGAAGTGAAATATTTGCAAAATGAAAGCAAATTTTCCAAAATTTTACAACCTTCTATCATATGCTAACCTGTTTATCATATGCTTTAAAACATCACAATAATATACGCAGCAGCAGAGTATCATTCAAACGAAGAGCAGCTAATATTAAACAGACATTATAAATGAACAAGTCCATAAAAGTGATGATATAGATAGACAAGGCACGGTTACTCCAATACTTTTCTTTGACGTTAAGTCAATTAAATCAGTGTACCATCAGTAAAAATTAAAACAAAGACTATACGACTTGCATGAATTTATATGAGGATATTTAGAGTTGGTTTCAGGAGAAAGTGGAATGCTAGTGCTAGTCTCTACTAACAGACAAAACAAATTATTTTTATCCTATAAATAGTTTTGAAGAGAGCAGATAACTTTCCAATTTATAAACCACTTGAACTTTTCTGTACGCTACAACCAATCACTTAATTTTATTTTTAACTAACCTAACCTGCCCATTAATTTAATACAAAATAAGATCGACAGTAAGTTAAAGCTATGTTTGGCTTTTATGATAATTTCTCCCAGATATAAATAAACGAAAGAAAACTGGTCAAGTGCGCGTCGGACTCCCGCACAAAGGGTGCCGTACCATTTTCAAGAGAAAAAAAAAGTTTTTGTATGGGAGCCCCCCTTAAATATTTATTTTATTTTTATTTGTATTTGTTGTTATAGCGGCAATAGAGATACATCATCTGCGAAAATTTCAACCGTCTCGCTATCACGGTTCTTGAGATACAGCCTATATAATAGGGTCCCGTTTTTACCTTTCGGATACGGAGCCTTAAAAAGGACGCAACGTAACAAAAATTTATATTAGTGCAGTCATTGAAGCGAAAAATAGGGTGATAACCGATTTGCATGAAATTTTGGAATAAGGTTCATCTTACCCTTAACTTCAAAAGTGAAAATGATCTGA
The DNA here is from genome assembly GCA_947037095.2 of Nycteola revayana. NCBI lineage: Eukaryota > Metazoa > Arthropoda > Insecta > Lepidoptera > Nolidae > Nycteola > Nycteola revayana. The sequence goes on along the minus strand of OX344842.1, from coordinate 9,820,068 downwards.
ACTCCGCACCCACCCTGGGTGAGGTTGCCACCCCTTCTCGTTGGTGTATTTTTTTTTTTTATAAAAATAACCTCGGATGTCGATAAAAGGCCTAATTTCAAGAAAAAAAGTTCTATAAACTTTTTCAAAAAACCCAATACTTTTCAAGTTATTGGCAATTGAAAATTCGGAATTTTTCACGTTTTTCATCGGTTTTTTGCAAATATTTCCAAAAATATTCATTTTAACGAAAATTTTATGATGAACAAAATGTAGCACGTAAAAACCTGAACAAATCAGTTTTTTATAAAGTGTTCTAAGTGCAATATTAAGATAGATATTAAAGATCAAAGCCGTTTTTTATTTTCCCTGAAATTTAATCGATGTATTCAATGCCATCTAGCGGCGAGCAGATAAATTTTTAAGCACTCTAATGAAATAGGGTTTTGTAGTGCTTGAAATAAGCTTTAAAATGAGCACTGTTTAAAGTCTTTTGCACGTAAAATGAGTGAGCTGTAATGCAAATAAGAGGAACATCTAATGGTTTTTTCTTAAGTTCAAATCATTTTCCCTTTTGAAGTTAAGGGTAAGATGAACCTAATTGCAAAATTTCATGCAAATCAGTTCACAGTAAAAAAAAATCGGACCAATAACGCTTCAATGACTGCAGTTAGAACCAACTTAACTGACTCAATATAGAATTTTGCGGTCGACAACATGGTTCAGTCATCAAAATTTATATTAAGAAGCGACAACTTTTATAAAACAAACCATTTAAACTTGATTCTACCAAATTGCGGATACCGTTAAATAAATAATTTATTGATTTTGTTTAAACGACCTTACGTCTTGATCCGAGTGTCCATAATTGAATGAAAGTTTTCAACGAAAATGGTAAAGACTTGGCGTGCTAAATAATCTGGGATTTCATAATCCAATCCCATCGAACTTGCGATGTAGTTGCATGACGTCATCTACAGATATGACATGTTACCCGTAGATGTAATCTTCACTTATAGATTCATGGTGAATCAGTTCAAACATAAAATTTTGTTTGGTTTAAATATGTATATGAGTAAACATGCCCGGCGTCGCCCGTGCCTTACTGACATTTCCCGTGGATTTTCAAAAATGTTGCTACATACAAACTTTGTCCCCATAATTACGAATACAATAAAAAAAGAATTAACCAAATTGGTAAAATCATTATGAAGTTATGCGCGTACTTACATTTGGACGATTCATTTCTATTTATTTAGATAGATAACTATATATTCGAATACGGAACAGTGCACTACTTGTTCTAGCGACTTGGTATGTGTAAACAGTAACTTGGACTAATAAGTATATCATTACTATACTTCATGGTTTGATTTTGCCATTGGTACAAGAAAGAGTAGAATAAAGTGAAACACTCGATGAAATGCTCTACTGGGAAATGCGCCCACAACTCAAAATAAAGTAGGTACCTAACGTTCACTCATGTTGTTTCTGTGTGTAAAAAGTGCTTGGATATCTGTTGCAAGAGCACTTAGACTAGACCTCCCTTTTATTTGAACTCTTTTTTCAATTGTTATTAAAAAGATTTCGGTTCGCCATTTCTATTCCCGCCTTGTGGTTTCCAGCCTAGAATAGGCCACCCCATATATCTATGGGTGGTCTAGAAGCGACTAAGGAACACACATGGATGAGCATGAACATGATGGATGAGCAGCATCTATCAGCTGAAAGATTCTCCCAACTTACTGCGATCATCAATCTGCCTGCCAAGCATGGTGATAACGACAATACTAATATTCCTCAACGACCCTGGCTTGCCGAGGTATGTTATGAGGAGGCCTATGTTCAGCAGTGGACGTAAAGCTGGTGCGGCTGATAAAGTACAGTGCAGATTTAGTTAATTAGCTCGTATCATGTAAGTACATACCCGGAGGCTGGGGCGCTGGCGCCGGTGTATCTGGGGCCACCGTAGTGCCCGGGGTGCTTTTCCCCCAAGACACGGCTCACTCTGAAACAAAATAATAGAAATATTAAGAAGTGTAAATTTAAACTGACCACAGACACATACTGCTTTAATGTAATAGTGACAAAAAATAAGGTTATGATTCAACTCAAATTGATCTGTAATATCATGCAACTAAAAAGCAAAAAATATTAAAGCAGCGTATGACCCGCGCACAGTTTCTAGTGGGAACTTCATATTTAAATATAGCCTATGTTACTCAGGGATTAGGTAGCAGTATAATGGTGAAAGGAAGTAATTTAATATTCTTATATAAATGTAATGCAATGCAGGACTTTTTAAGTATACAAATTAAACTATACTGAAATTATACTGGTAAGGCATGGGAGCCATTGATACTGCAAAGGATGTAACAGACCGCGATGTAAATGCCGAAAACCTAATAGTAACTACCTTGTTACTATTAGGTTTTATGTTTCGGCGGAAAAGTTTGTTGTAGGTAGTTACCTACAACAAACTTTTCCTGTAACTGGAACAAGCATTAACAAAATTCTTAGTCCGAGTAATTATTTGTGACAACCTCCGTACCGTAGCGGTAATTAGCTCGCTTTAAATCTCGGAGGTCGTGGGTTCGATCCCCACGCCGGACAGGAAATCTTTGTATAAATTCTAAGATTTCTTTCTGGGTCTGGCTGGTTGAGGGACTACCCCCGTGCCTCGGAAAGTACGTTAAGCCCTTGGTCCCGATTATTATAAGAACATCTTTAATAATCGTATATCAAGGAACGGGCAGCAGCGTTTCTATGTGTGGTACAACATAAGACTTCAGTCACTAACCCGCCTGCCAAGTGTGATGACTAAGGCAAATTACTGGCTGATGATGATGATGATGTATTGTATAATTATCGTATTTATAACAAACCTAATAAATAATTATTCATAAACTATAATATAAAATAATAGTTACTTAACAATATATTATTGTTTAGTAACTATTATTGTGATTTTTTCATCACTAGCCCACCCCTTGCCACATGATAAGGTTTTACCTATTTGCATTCACATACCTTTTCATAATTCACACCTTGATTTTATGGTTTTCATCATAGGTTCACTGGATCACTTAATATGGATTTCTTATTGTTAATAATAATTTAAACCGGCCCAAATGAATTGCTGATTAATTATTATTGAATATATATTGGGCATTGAATATATATTCAATGCATAATAAACTGTACTGTAATAACTGTAGTGTCTCGTACTAATTGCATAATATAAATAAAAAATACAAACGCTAATGTATATTAAATGCTATGAGCATCTAATATACATTAGCCTTTGCAACATTCTATAATAATTCCCTTTGGAAATTAGCAAAACATTATTCTATATGAACATAGTCAATTATAATCCCAAGAAGAAAGAAATCATCCAAATTTGAATAATTTTGCCAGGACTCATCAAGAAACCATATTTTTACTTAACCAATGATCTACAACAAATATGCCAGTGATATTTCAAATCTTTTACTAATATAAAGCTGAGTTTGTTTGCTAAGTTTGTTTATATGCTTGAATGTGCTAATCACAGAAACTACTGGACTGATTTAATAAAAATATTTTAGTTTAAAGTATGCTAGTCTTTAATAGGCCTAATAAGCTGTGAAAACTATGACGGACTGATCAACACACAACCCAACCACTGAAAGGATTGCGCTAAATTTGGCATCTGGAGTTGTGGGCAAAAGCTAGTTTGGCAAGTAATAATGATAAAATGCACCATGTAACAATTGTAATCAGAAACAGCTGTTCATATCTAAAAATTGCAACAAATTTTGACAATAGTCAAGAACACTCATAAATAAAAATATTATTTAGATATATTTGCTAAAGAACAACTTAAATTACTGAATGAATTTAAATAAATTTCATCTTTATAACTATGATGATGATAGACTATGTAAAATTAGTAAAAGATGACATGTGCTAGAAAGTTATTAGTAGTACGTCTTATAGGGATGACAAATGGAAGATCATATTGTTGCGCAAAAACTAAACAGCCACAAATCAAAAACAAATGAAAAGTTAAAATCGTACCAATTGTGCCAGCATCAATGCTGGCACAATTGGTACGATTTTAACTTTTACACTATTTTTGCATTTCATTTTCTTTCCATTTTTGTCTTTTTTGTATTTAAGCAACTATATATTGCACCAACCCAAAATAATGGGATTAGATCAGGAATATGACGAACAGACCCTGTTTCTAAATGGATGTTGTTAATTTTTCATGCAAGAACTGATGAACAGCTTTCAGAGATGTAATTGTAAGAGCTAGTGAGCCTTGACGCCAAATATGAGTATAATAAAGTAAAAAAATCTAATAATGGAGGCTATGATGGTTACAAGACAGATACATGATGGACTTCTTAACTTAGTTCAGGTTAAGAATGTAAGTATTTCACGCTTATAAGTTAATGTGATAAATGAATGTTGTTGTTACGTAACTTCAACTCTGTTATGTACTTGTAATTTTAATTGTAATTTAGAGGTGAGGCAAACATTTCATTTAGATCTACTTCATCCAATTGTAAATTTAAAACAACCAGAAAGCTACATGAACATCTATACTAATATTATAAAGTGGAAAGATTTATATTTTTGTATGTAGGTATGTTTGTTATGACCAAACTAAAAAGCTATTGGTTGGATTTAATTAATCTTTCACCATTAGTATTCTACATTATCCCTGAGTCACATTGGGTATATTAAATTATGAGGTTCTTACAATAACAGGAGCTACTCGGGTGAAATAAAAATATTGATAAACAAACATACAGATTGATAAGACAACTCCTTGACTTCTGGCTGGAGTTGGGATGGTATGGATTATGGATGTATCATTCTCATGTACAATGGCCCACTCATGAGGCTAAGTGCGGAAATTATACGTTCAACTAAACTAAACTAAAAACATACAGATTCCCCATTAATCTGAATGTTTGTATATTAATGTAATTATATACTTAAGACAAGAAGGACAGAAAATGCACCTATACATGTAAGACTGTGTGGACCCTTCTAGTATCATGGGTGATATTTTAACTATGATGTTCGGGTTCCAATGACATGTATAATTAATGTTACCCAACAATCTTGTAAGAGCGATCAATTGACTTTTAAAACAAATATATCAGAGCTTGTATGTAATTTTAGTCTTGTCAAGATGCTACATCTTTTAAGGTATATAATTATATTATTTTTGTATGTAACAGATATAAATTTGATTCAATAACACTAGCCTGAGTACAGACTAATTACATTCTGTTATCTCATAGATAAATTAATGTCTTGTACATGATAACAACTACTTTATCACACAAAAAATAGATATCAAACAAGGGACACAAGAGAAGAGAGAAACCAACAGCTGTAAATAAAAAACACAACTACACTAGCTGTGATAAACTCACGCAATATTAATTTCCGCGTCCTATTTAAGTAATGTCTGTAGCACAACACTACACATACTTATTAGTGTGACAGTTTTATCACTGATGGATGGGTCAGTGGATGGCAACCATCACCTGTCACCCATCATCACACCACGTATAAATAACCAGGTGATTGATGCCTGCGGACATTTAACCCAACGCACAACGTTCAGATGTCGAAGATTTGCGTCACAAAGGAGAACTATCGAAACAGGCTAACAACCTCTGTGAATACCCGCTGCGCACTCCACTTACCTTAGGTTGGACTGTGACCCGAAAAATGTTGCTCGCTCGCCACTCACCCGTCGGCACTAATAAATAAACAGCATGAAAACAAATCTTCTGAATGAGATGACTAAAATCGATAATTTTGTAATGAAAATAGTTTAATAGTCCGATGCCACGGAACGTCCACAATTTTTTAATTGCTGTCCTACAAAGTACGGTCGTCACTCACGAACAAATAATACCTTTATTAGATGAATTACGAAAGCGAAATAACGGGATTTTTCACGAGACTCTCAAGAAATTATTGCACAAAGAAAGATGTCAGGCAGAGGCACAGATGATAAATCGAATGAAAGTGTTGCTAGCCGACAAAAGTGAAAAGTTACATATTCGTATACTACCGGTTTCAAGAAAACCGGATAATTCCAAAAGAATAAAACAAAATACTAACTTATTTTACCAAAAGGGCTTAAATTTTAATTAAATTTATTTTTATTTGTATGATTATGAAAAAATCATATGCACGTAACCAGCTAACACAAATCATACCTACAGTTTCTAAAGTAGAAATATTTTAAAATACTATTTGTTGGTGCCGAAATGTGCAATTTGCTGTAAAATGTACTAGTCATTATTTAATAAAATAATAGGAATGGTGAATTTTAGTTTAAATGGTGGTTTACATTATGATCTTTTGGTATTTATGTTATTCATAATAGCAGGTAAATAAAAAGTTGTATTGGTTTATTGGCCAATATGACTTATAATAATACCCACCTGCTCTAATAGGGCAGATAATCAGCTGGATGCGCTGGACTCATTGGAGCGCCGAGCGAAGAGTCATAGGCAATAACTCACTTGTGGAGGCAAGTCTTCAGAGCCTCGAACACCGTAGACGAGTAGCCTGCCTATCGGTTTTTTATCGGTTACATTTCTGAGAGTGGGCGGAGGTTCTACATAACCTGATACCCCCGTCACCCTTCCATCACCGGACGACCAGGCGCGGTGAGCGGTTTCACCCTTATGTTGTAGACATTCCTTCAATACGCACGAAGCGATTTGCTACTTCTTTCATAATGCGGACGGCTAAGGAGTGGAATTCTCTGCCGGGGTCAGGTTTTCCGGAACGCTATAATCTGGACATCTTTAAAGCTAAAGTGAACAGACACTTTCTAGGCACGCGTGTATCATCTTAGGCCTGATCTTCGCCTGCCATCAAGCGAGATTATGGTCAAAGGTAAGCCAATATACAAAAAAAAAAAAAAAAATGATAAGCTACACTTCCTGATTTAGACAACTCATCGAAACTAGTTACTTTCGGTATGCAATTTCTCATTGAGATACAATACGTAATAAATTAGCAAGCCGGTAGGTACCTACTTTTTAACCGAAGAGGGGGGGGGGTGATTCCCAGTTGAATATACCTACTACAAGCCGAGTCTATTGCGTTTGCTATGCTGATAAGACACTAGTAGTTACGGGATCACAGTTTAAGGTAGAAGCAGCTGTCCACCCCCTTCCCAAGAAAATATTATGCAATTGAATTAGGTATTACGGATTAACGGATGAAGTAGGTACGTTTATTACTCTTTCACACAATGAATTGAAATTTTCGGCGTCCGCTCAGGTGGTGTGGGCAACCGTAAAAAAATGCCTGAAAAAAGATTAGCCAAGCGCATCTTATAAAGCGGAAACAAAAAAAAAGGGGAGGAACAATCTCTGAGATATAAACATTTCCTTGATGATGACGGAATAGAGCCTTCCACGTGGCAAGGTAATAATGATCCGGAATGGTGGCCGTCAGTAGAGAAGAATATACCTATTGTGTTTGGAAACCAACGCAGGAAAAATTCGAATGTAAAAAAGAAAACAACCAAAAAATTTACCTTCCGGTATCAGTTACTATTTACCCTTGGTATTTAATAAGGGAACATAAATAAAAAAATATAAAGAACGTGTAGTAACATTTATTATACATTTGTTAGAGTACATAAAAGCCTAATACAACTTATTTATTAAGTACCATATAATAAACGAATATGCAATATCGTTGTCCTTGGCTGAACCATTTGCATATAGGTATTCTAAATATATTTTACTTCTTATTTTATCCATATCGTTAATATGCATTTCAAAATAGTTAATAGATCTATTTACTGCTACAACGTCATTTACAAGGCATAATTATACATTCTTTCCGTGTTCAAAAGTGGGCGCCACTTGCGAATCATGTAAAAGCCTGACAGGATCCATATTAGATTCGCCACCTGCAACAATGGAATTCAAAATCGCTATTTGTATTTTACTTGATTACTTTGTATGTTGCCACTAATAGAATCAGTCGAGCGATGCTATGGCACGGCGAAAGCGTAATGTTCAATTTCACACAAATATTAATAATATTGTTATATATTGTGTTTACATTTAGCCAAATTTCCCGTTGAGAATTAATTATAATAAATGTTTTTTTTTATTAATTTTATTAGCTTATATCAGAATAAGAATCAGAATTATTTATTAATAATAATAATAATAAATTATTATTTATTATTATTATTATTATATTGTGTTTACATTTAGCCAAATTTCCCGTTGAGAATTAATTATAATAAATGTTTTTTTTTTAATAATTTTATTAGCTTATATCAGAATAAAAATCAGAATTATTTATTTGTGAAACATAGATGTTAGTTACATAAAAAGGTAGATCGCTATGTTTGCCATGCAGATAAACAAATTAACATGTCAACGAATTTGTGCCAGCGACCGCCCTGAGCCGAGGTCCAATTCCCACAGGGGACTTGCTAAGTTTGTAGTGTTTAAACCATTTATCTAGGCTGGAGCTCTGCTCGCCTTTATGCCCGGTGAAATAGCAAAAGCCTCGTAGATAACTACATACATAGTTCCGACCAAAAAAAAACGAATTCGTGTTAGCGGTGCTAGTTCATACCTACTAGATTATTTTGTTTTACAAGCCACTAGAGCTAATTTTGTCATTTAGGTAGGTACCTACTGATAGCCATTTGTAGAAAATATCCCATGCTCTTTTTAAATGTTATTGATATGTTTTGATAGTAATATTGTCCTGTTAATTATTAAGTATATAGTAAAATACCTGTTTTAATGTCGCCAATAATCATCTCTTCCATAGGTCCAGCGTCTCGGAAGTCTGTCCTGAAGTTCGCGGGCTCAACCTGATAAAATATGTTTTAAGTAAATTAGGTAGTTATTGGCCGGGTTATGTTCACGCAATCGATTTATTTCGTGCGAACATATAGCCTATGTTACTCAGGGATAATGTAGCATTCTAATGGTGCAAGAATTATCGAAATTATTGAGTTTATTCGAAACATACATACAAAAATACAAACTTTTCCTTATATATAACTAGCGGCCCGCCCCGGCTTCGCACGGGTGGACTGTTATACCCTACCCCTGCCCTACCCTACCCCTACCCTAACCCTACCCTACCCCTACCCTACCCTAGGCCTACCCTACCCCTACCCCTACCCCTACCCTACCCTACCCCTACCCCTACCCTACCCTACCCTACCCCTACCCAAAAGTCCTATGTCCTTCTCCCAGTTCTTAGCTACCTCCCTCGTGATCATCTTTCATGATCACGATAGGATGACCCATTTTGATTAGGTATATAGCTAGCTCCCCGTGTGCGGGTTCACCCGCGTACGAGAGTTACGCCCGTTCCCGTGGTAATTTCATAATCAAATATAGCATAGTCTTCCTTAATAAATCGGCTATCTGACACTTAAACAATTTTTCAAATCGGACCAATAGTTTCTCAGATTAGCGCGTTCGCAAACAAACAAACTCTTCAGCTTTATATTATTATATGAGTAAGTATAGGTAGATGAATTCACGAAGAATCAAAAATAACTTTCGTAAAATGAAAAGTAGGTAGATATGCTCTGCTCAGAATGTGAATTAGTGGAAAATAACAGGTTACAGGATAAGCATATGGTTTAATTGATTTCTTTCTGTATTTTTTGCAAAGGGTTTTTAAACGAATGAATACTTATTTCGATATCTATGCTTTTATAGGACCTAATTATACTTACTTGGCCGTCATTCCTAATAAGATCAGGTGCAACTACAGACCCAGGGTACCTGTTGTAGATACCATTCAAATTGTAGTGGAGATTCATGTCAGGACCAATGTTTGCCTTCAACAGTTGCTCCCATATGCCACCTACGAGTTACTTAGAACATAATTAATTACATTATAACACAACATACAATATCCTCCGAGGTTTCCATCGTATAACAATCGTTCCCGTCAGTAACTCCGATATGGTTGATCTATAGCTTTGTTATCAAGAATTTTGAATTTGGTTTTGTAGGTTTTAGGTTGGTCCATTGATAAAAGATTATGTTAAAACTCTTATCTATTCTTGTACTACTGGACGTTAAGAGTACCTAGGTACTATTAGTTTTGTGGTGAAAAGAGCGAAACAACATTATAGACTGCTTACCTTTGTCCGATGGAACTATTGGTCTATTTGATTGCCACGGATATTCACCATGTGCTTGGAAGTAGACTGCGTAGGTGGAAAGCTTTGGAAAAACCATAAACCAGTTAAAGCATAATAAATCTCGTTTAGTTTTCGAATGCGTCATAATTGTGAATGTCCAGAAAGTTTACAATGGCCTAGATGGACAACAAACAAACTTAGGACTTATTATAGCACTATACGGCGGACGATACTTATAAATATAACTTTCTAACACTTCGTTTCTTCGCCACCGTTTCAAAGATTAAGATAACACTTTATGTATTGGTGAATTAAATTATTTATTATTAAAAAAAATGTACGAGAAATCCGAGCAAAATAAAGATCAAATCGTTTGATAGGCAATACGCGTAGGGTAGACATGGGTGAAGGAAGAGTGGAGGCAGGCATAGGAGTAAGCACCGGGGCGAAGGCATGCAAGTGTGTTTCAACACTCTCAACGCGGTAAAACCACGGGGGATAAGTACCTAATACTATAGAATAAAATAAAATTTACTTGTGTATTATATAGCGCTAGCCAGTACTTTCCACCGTGACCGACGAAAGCAGTTTCGTTGAGATCCAGTAAGTTAAAAGAGGCTTCTTTTTGGTGAAGCATATCCTGAGAGATTTGAAGATTGCAACCATACCTAAAAAGTTGCATTAATTTAAAAAAAGTGACCCAAAATATATAAAGTAATTTTACAAATCAACAACACCTTCCGCCACCTTCACACCTTCAGCCCGTATAACCTACTGCTGAACATGGGCCATTACTTCGAGGGAGGTTTATGTCATAGGCAACACGCTTAGCAAGCGGGTTGGTGGTCGCAGTATTATGTTGAAACACACAAGGAAACGCTTCTGCCCGTTCCCTGGTATACGATTGTTATGATGATGTTATAACAATCGAGCCCAACAGCTTAAAGTACTTTCCAAGGCATGGATGGTGGTAATCTTTTAACGAACGAGACCCCGAAATAAATTTTAGATTTTAGACAAAGATTTCTTGTCCTGTGAACGTTGCACCACGGAGTTGTCTGGATATTACTAATCCTTCTGTTTGGATGTTATAAAGGCGAACAGTAAAAGTATTTGAAATTAAAAAAATGCAGCAATTTTTAATAATCCATTTCAAATACTTTCAATACAATCAGGCATCAACGATAAGGATTTAGTTTAAAATTGGAACTTAAAAATATGGCTTCACTCATGTAATAAGATTAATATTCCTAGAGGTTATAACAGAACCTACGCTGCAACGTCTTTTGGGAAGACTAGAAATTTGCATCATACCTAAGCCAGCAATAAAATCAGGCAAAAAATTCATTACCTATTTCGTGTGCGTACACTAGGAGGTACATATATATCATAATGTACTTAGTTACTTACGAGACTTTTGCTATTTCACTACAATAGAGGAGAGCAGTGATCCAGCCTTTATAAGTGGTTTAAAAACTACTAAATCAGCAAACAAACAAGATTACGCCCCCTGTGGGTCTTGGACCTCAGCTCAGTAGTCAGGGCTCAGGCTCAGCAAGCCATGAGTGCCAACTAAGGTTATTCACTCAATAGGAATGATGACTTTTACGATTTATGACTCCTGTATGTAGAAGAAAGGCAGTTTTAAGGTAATAAAAAGACTCACCAATCAGGACAAGCTTTCAAAATGTCATATGGTGCTCTATAATATTCAGCTCGACGCACCACTGGATTTCGTATATTGAACCTTTCGTTGGGATCAGTCAGATTTATTTTCTTGATCTTTATATCTCTTCGCTCACAAATGTAATCGTAATGAAACTTCTTAATGCTATCGCCTCGGGCACAATAGGTGTCTGAAATGTAACAAGATGCCGAATGGTAAAACCGGCCATGAACAAAAGATGGTCCGGTTACATTTATACCTATTCAATGGTACCTAAACAAAAATAATAATTTATTTTTCGTTAGTGCAGCGTCCCCCTTAATCTTGAAACGTATATTATGGGATGTGTGAAAACATTTTGACAGGGGGTTTTGTTAAAACAAGTTTGCATCCGTCCATAAGTTTGGCAGCCATGATCTTGAATTGTCAATCAGAAACAGGATTTAAACTTGTAGTCCTAATGCAATATCAAATGCTTTTAAGGGTCCGAGTAAAGAAAGGCCTTCACTTATATATAAAGTATTAATATGATAAACAAATACATTGCATCCCGCGCGCGGTTAACAAGCGCAGCCGTGGGAACATCATACTCTAAAATATTTTTTCAAATCATTCCAATAGTTTCTGAGATTAGCGCGTTCAAGTAAACAAACTAACTAACTCATCAGGGTGGGCAACGCATTGGCACTAGTGAACTTGCGTTTGAGTTTTAGTGAGTGAGAGTATAATGGTCACAGTTATAGAAGCTCGCACAGGGCGCAGAAAGGCTATTTACGGCTCTGTAAGTTTGACGTGTCTCTGTGTGTGTGTCTGTGGCATCGTAGCTCCCGAACGGATGAACCGATTTTGATTTTGTTTGAAAAGTGATGTAGTCGGGAGTGTTCTTAGCTATGTTTGATGAAAATCGGTCCAAGATGGCCGCCGCCACAAAATGGCGGAATATTTATTTTTAAACAATTCCCTCAATTTGGATATCAAATGAAAGGTCTTGAATAGTAGAATAATCTACACTACACTGAAAGGAAATGAGGTGTATTAACTAAAGAAATGAAATCTAAAATCTCGAAAAATATTTTTAATGATGATTTTTGTATGCTAAGATTGATGGGTCGGGGGTTTGTTAAATTTTATTCATATGGATTTAGTTAAAACCTGTTGTATTGTTGTAGGTATATAGATTAGTGTTCCGGCTAATCTCAGTAACGACTGGACCAGTTTTGACGGGATTATATCCTAATACGTTTACTTATGTAGAGGAACGGTTGGTGGTGTTCCTCCACAGAAAATGGAGATCTTCTATGCCGAGCGAGGAGGTATGCCCGGTGGCCGAACTTGTATTACGCCATACAGGGTAGTTTCAATGCTAGATGGCACTGCTAGTTGTGTTGTGGTTTTTGCGACTACTTTAGATGTCACTCATGTCGCTTTTTTTTCGGACGTTCATATTTTGTTACCCCTGAGGCTTTTGCTACTTCACCGGGTATAAAGGCGAGCAGAGCTCCAGCCTAGATAAATCGTTTAAACACTACAAACTAAGCAACCTGCGCAAGAGGGCGTCCCCTGTGGGACTTGGACCTCGGCTCAGGGCGGTCGGTGACGGGGATATTGCGGGCCTCTCGGACTTCGGGTCTACGGGGGCATCGGAAGGTTCTTAGCAAAATAAGGGTCGAGAGGGACTCATGTCGCTACACTTACTTTTATATGATCCGTCGGTTGTGGCCACCGCAGCATATTTATCTACGCAGTATTCGTAGCCCAATACAGTCGGGTACCGAAGGTACGGAGTTTTGCAGTCGAAGCGGCCTTCTTGATACATATGCCCCTGAAAACAGGTTTGGTGAATGACTTTTAGAGTTTTAGGAGGTGGTTTTGTGCAACTGTGTCTAAGATACGTATTCTTGAAATAGAACCAAATTGTATGGACTGGTTAGTATTGTTTTCACAACCAATATCTAAGGCGTCGCAAATTTTGAGGCAGGCTTCAATAGGCGTTTTATTTGAGTGATTCCCAAAGCAACTCCGGCGCAAAGTTCTGACGCAAGGCGTCATATCAGTCTCTTCACGTTTCAATGATTTTATAAAGTAAAAACTTCCACGCGCGGTTTCATTCGCGTAAGTCCCATTCTTGTAGGAACTTCATAATTAAATATAGCCTATGGCCGTACTTGATAAATGGGCTATCTAACTTCTTAAATCGTAGGTATCAGTAGGTAGTTAAGTAGATTAGCGCGATAAAGCAAACAAACAAACAAACTCTTCACCTTTATATATCAGTTTAGACATGTTAGTAGATAAAGGTAATGAACTATCCGTACCTATACAAAATTTCACCAATCCATTGTGTGATTAAAGCAGCAAAAAATATTAATTTTTAATATAACAATATCTAATTCCTGTGTCCGTATTTACTTAGTATTTTAGCAACATTAAATCTTAATGAAATTTTCAAATAGAGCTTTGTTCGCCTTTATCTCTAGTTTGCTACCAGAGATAGCCTCGTGGCTAAAAATGATTAAAAAAAAAAAATAAGTACCTTGCAAATAGCGGACCTCCTTCCCGGCGGTCTAGCAATGCCACCGAAACAATAGGTCCTAGTACCATTCATCATAATCTCGTTGACCCCGATATGAGAGACGATGGTGATACCATTGATGCCTGCCAGGGCAAACCGTTGGAGACCAGCCCTTTTGCGAACTTCCACGTTGTTTTTCATACTCATAGTGTTGACTATAGCTTGCCAACCGTAGACGAATTCATGCATTGGACCTGAGTCAATTCTTTTTTTTAGATATGTAAGACCGGACTATTAGTTTCGTATAAGTAAATCTAGTTATGTTACAAACTTTATTTTTTATTAAACTTATAATAAATCATAATTTAGGCAGTTAATTTAATACCTTTACCAAACGGTGGCTTAAGTAAATTCTTTCAATGTAAGTCAGTAAATGTACCTATCAATTTGGTATAAGGTAGGTACACAAATAATCAGCAGGTATAATCAGCAGAGCCGGATCTACTACAGGGCTACAGCCCAGGGCCCCGTGAAACATAGGGTCCCCAACCCCTACCGAAAACAAAACGCGATATTTTGAAATAAAACAACTCATGGGCGCGTTTTTTGCCATAATGGCGATTACTTACTACTACTACTACTAAGCAGAATTAGCCCAGGGCCCCACAGATTCTCGATCCGCTCATGCCTACGGTATTTAACTATTTAATATATGGCAAAAACCCTCCCTCGGGGAGAACTATATTCAGCAGTGGATTGGTATACGGGCTGATGATGGTGATAAATAGTATTTAAAGGACCGTGACATCCTCCGTAGCGTAGCGGTATTTGGCTCGCTTTAAATCTCGGAGGTCGTTTACTACGCCGGACAGGAAATGTTTGTGTAAATTCCAAAGATTTCTTTCCGGGTCTGGTTGGTTGTGGACCTACCCTCCGTGCCTCGGAAAGCAACCGGCCGTTGGTCCCGATTGTTATAACATCATCTATAATAATCGTATATCAGGGAACGGGCAGCAGCGTTTTCTTTGCCCATGTTTAGTAGTGGACGTTATACGGGCTGATGATGATGATGATTTAAAGCACTGAGCTTAAAGCTCACCTATTCCAAAACTGTCGCCATCCAGAAAGTTGAACATCTCTCCAAACGAGTCTGGCATCATACCAGCTACCACCGTACTTCCTTGAATACCTTCATCAGTCAGCAGCGGCCCAATTTCCTCCGTCGGCGTTGTGAACTCGTGCGGCGCGTATGTCGCGCCATCACTCTGAAGGTACGGTATCAGTATAATAACCTACTTAGGTACATCTAAAAGTGGCACAAATGTATTTGAGAACTAATATCTAATAAGACCCTAAAGTGTTGTTACTATATTTAAGTAACAAATCAATATATAGTATAAAACAAAGACGCTCCGCGCTGTCTGCCTGTACCTATGTATGCTTAAGTCTTTATGACTACGCAACGGATTTTGAACGGTTTTTTAATCGATAGAGTGATTCAAGAGGAAGGTTTATAAATGGAAAATACATCAGCATTGCACCCGTGCGAAGCGGGGGCGGGCCGCTAGTAGGTAATAAAACACAACTAGATTTTATTCTGCTGTATGGAGGAACTAACTCTTGTCCAAGGATATTTTTTTTGTTATATAAATACTTGCGCAGTTTAATGCTAAATTTATCAAAACCATCCGTACCAGTGGCGGATTAAAACTTAATACTTACTTGATGCTCCAAAAAATCCTTATCCTAATTAAATCAGTAGCTCATGTAGTCATACCTTGCTTGTACTAGCAAATTTTATAGTGCTTTCTCTATTGCCCTTTAACACATGGAAGCAGTTGCTATAAATAATGACGCGTTCTACTTTGTCGTGACGACAAACTATCATGTCGTGGATTGTGTATTTAATTGGAGGTAGTCCCAGAAAAGAGACGATTAACTGTAGTCGACTTTTTTGTAGTGACGTCAGATTAACAAGAAATTGATAAATAGGCGGTATAATGAGAACAGCTAGAGACCACAATCGTCAATGACAAATGACCAAAGAGACTTCTACAACTAGACAAAACATACAAGATACGAGTGAAAAATAATACCCTTTCTCAGCAGTCGTGTAAAAAAGTGAGATAAGTATAACATAAAGTATACTTACGTACCAAAGTAAAATGAAACGCAACAAGCCAAACAAAATGTAATCGCATCGTGGACTTTATCCACGAATGTAAGACCAATTTGGTACTAAAAGACTCTAGAAGGTAGGTTGCTTGTTACATAAATTGTTATAGTTATAATTGGCATTTTAACATATTTGCTAACCAATTAATTTTTGATATTAAATTTAATAAACGGCTGTTGGTTTTACTAACAACCAATTCTAATAATTGGTTGTTAGTGGAAGCAACAGCCTTTGATCGAATACTGATTACACACACTAACAGAAACAGGAAAGGGCAATAAAACATCTACTGTAAAACTGACTGCTTTTTAATATTCTTCAAGAAGGAAACAAAGGAACGTGGAAATGTTCACATTTTGAATAGTCCATCAATTAGGTATATAGCAGTTTGTCATACTATGAAACATATTCAAATAACTAAATTTATCTATATACTTTTCTTTTTTTCGAAATACGAGTAAGTAGTTAGCCTCGAAGCTTTTGCTACTTCACCGGGCATAAATATACTGTTGTGTCCCTGTGGGACTTGAACCTCGGCTCAGGGCGGTCACTGATGGGGAGATGGAGGTATTATGGCTTTTAGTTTTTAGGGTTCCGTAGCCAAATGGCAAAAAACGGAACCCTTATAGATTCGTCATGTCTGTCTGTCTGTCTGTCTGTCCGTCCGTATGTCACAGCCACTTTTTTCCGAAACTATAAGAACTATAATGTTGAAACTTGGTAAATAGATGTATTTGGTGAACCGCATTAAGATTTTCACACAAAAATAGAAAAAAAACAATAAATTTTGGGGCTCTGAACTGTTTCTTATGTAATTTTTTTCTAAACTGAATAGTTTGCGCGAGAGACACTTCCAAAGTGGTAAAATGTGTGTCCCCCCCCCTGTAACTTCTAAAATAAGAGAATGATAAATCTAAAAAAAATATATGATGTACATTACCATGCAAACTTCCACCGAAAATTGGTTTGAACGAGATCTTGTAAGTAGTTTTTTTTTAATACGTCATAAATCGTAAACCGCAATTTACCTTTCATTCAATCAACTCGAATATAAAAATATAAAATAATATTTCATTTCATAAACATACGCTTTTTTATTCTGGATATCAAAAATAGGTACGCACTTGAAACTGATACGGAACCCTTCGTGCGCGAGTCCGACTCGCACTTGGCCGGTTTTTATTTCTTTTGAGGTCTCTACTTCAAAGTTCGCGGGCCTCTCGGACTTCGGGTCTACGAGGGCCACCAAAACTTAAATTCAACAACATTGCTACCACAATACCAATACATTTTTATTGGTATATTCTAAATAAATAAATTGTTATGGATTTTCCACGTCACATTTTTACAATCTTACGTCTATAAACAATTAAGGTGACATAATAAAAAACAGAATTACATCATTTTTTTATTAAAAAAAAAGCCGACAAACCAAATCAATAACTTATTTGGCACAAAATAAACAAGAAAAAACACTAGAATATTAAGTATAATACAAAACGATTACCTTATCTACTAATATTAATAAAAACATACCTATCTAAATGTCATGTACATATCATCCCATAAAAAGGTGAGATTCATTGAAAGCAATACAGAGTTCATGGCTGGTGTAAGAATATGGATATATCTACACATAAATAAATTATCTTCCATAAGTATACACCGTGATTTTTTAATTAATGGTTATATTTGAAAGATGATTGGCCATCAGTATTATAATCCAAACTTAACAATGTGTACATCAAATGTTTCCCTCAAGGAGACGGCAATAATAATGGCAAAAGGAATTCTAGTGCTTTGCATTACGGTTGTGCAAACGGGCACCACTAACTCCAAACTACACAGTTGAAAACGTATATACATGGATCCATTGCAGTACCAAAAATTTATAATTTAGTTGAGTATTAGCAACAAATAAAAAAGCACGGCGTATTAAAGTGAGTTAACATTAGTATGAAAATTGTATGATTACAGATCTATTTCTATATCAAGACACAGAGTATGGTGCTTCAATTACAATAATATATTAATGATTAAAAAAAACAATTAATCTAACATGTTACAGTGCTATTACCACCATTTTAAGTACTTACTATATAATGAAATGATAATTTTCTTGCATTGTACAGGATGTTATACAGTGGAGACAACGTCCCGGCAGACGTAATTTAGGACGCTCTCCGGCAAAATGGACAGACGACTTGAAATGACTATTCGTAGAGTGGACTGGATGTAGAAGGCGAAGGCGTGAATAGAGGAAGCCTATGTCCAGCAGTGGACTAAGACAAGTTGATGCATGTTATTAACAAAAGCATGCATGACAACTACAATTTAATAGGGATGATATAATTTACAAACTTTTATAAATATAAATATTATTATAAAACATAAATTTAGGTGTATATGTCACCAGTAAATTTATAATAGTTTAGCATATGATTGAATTATATTTTACCATCAAAAATATTTTTTTTACTTTGGCGCAGACATTTTAACAAGAGATTCTTTTGATATTTGAGATTAATCACAACACATCCAAATTACAAGCATACAATATTCTGTGTATAAATATTAATTACATAATTATTAAAAGTATTGCATACAAAAACAATTATATTGTGAAAAAATAATACTTTCCTAAAAAATCTACACTAGGAGTAAAACCATTCTAATAAATACTAATAATATATTTATTAGAGAATGAGTACCTACTTTGTATAATTAGCTAAACTTCCAGTTTTCGATGATCAGTCAATATTTAAGATCTAAAATGTACAGGATATTTGCCTGTGATATTATGCCCCTAACTGTACTCACACTACTTTAGCACACGGTTAATTTATGGATTTCTACATTATGTAACAAAACATTTAATTGATTTTTTTTTTGTTTCATCTATAAATGGCATATTACATGTGCGTATTAGCTAAACGTAAACTAGCACACCGAGGGTTATAAAGTCTTAATTCAAACTAGCGCAGAGTCGACATCATTTTCATTTTTCCAAATTCCAGTACCCTTGATGTGGCTATGTGTCTGTGACTTATGGCTTGCAAATATAAGGGCCGTGGGGACCGGGATCCCAATTCAATTATAAAACCTCACAACGGCTCACCTTATTGCGATACGTTCCCCGAGTACTGGCATTAACTTTGCACAGCAGATTAGCATTGCCGTTCCAGTGAGCAATGCTGACAGCATTGCTCACTGGAACGGCACCATGAGAAACTTGTAGTATACAATTTAGAATAGTATTTTATAAGTTAGTTTTAATGCCAATGAGCTACTTTTAGTCGTATATATGTATGTGTGTATTTTATTCATTAATGTAAAATGTATTTTATTCATTACTTGACTAAGTAACATTTGTAACAAGCATAAGTGGCATCTACTTAGTCAATATCATGTTACATAATGCAGAAAACCCTTAAAATAGTATTAAATAATAACTACAACCCAAAATAATTAAATTAAATATTAAAACTAAAACTTAACCTGTGTATATATCTTGTAATATGACATTGTGATGTTTCAAGTGGGGAAAAATAAATACATGATACATCTATATCACATTAACATGTCCTTCTATAGATACGGTAAATTTTAATTGCAATAAAAACTACATGTGCCAATGGATTGTATCCTTTTAAATTATTCAGAACATTTTTTAATTATACCAGTCGCATTTTTTATATAATGGACATACGTAAAAATGCGGCAGCCAGCTTTTTGTAGAGAGAACGTCAAAAAAATGTCACGTTTCCAAAGTAATTGGTGGATAGTTGTTAACTATAGACACAATTTAGGTATGTAGCTGTTTGCTATGGCAAGATTTTTTGACGTCTAGCGATTAATCGACAAAATTATCGCTGTCGCATTTGTACGTAGTAATTATTCTGCTGCACTGCGATTATAATATATTATTGTCATTTTAATTATTATCACAAAATGACATAAATGCTAAAATTGTTTGTCGCTGGTAATTAACTAGTTGTCAATGACAGCTACGAATTCTGTCGACATTTTTTGGCGTTTTGCGATTACGGAATAATAGGCATGAAGAATAAATTAAACCTATTTAGTACGTCATTTAGATTATCAAAAAATATAGTACACGTATTTTTTTTCGTTCCTCAATCAATAAATGACGAAGATACGCGCGTTGAAATTTTGTGTGACGTCACTTTTTTGTACAATGTTACCTAGTAGTGACGTCACGAGTCCCTCTCCTGAACTTTATAGTTTGTTTTTGCTCTGTATTTTTGTCAATTTTTATTGATTTTATAAATAAAAAATACGTGTCCACTATCTTTTAGTAATCTAACTGACGGACTAAATAGATTTTTTTAGTCTTCATGCCTTTACGGCTGCGAACTCTGTTGCGTTGCCTGACAACGCGACATTTTTTTGGCATTTTGTGATTACGGAATAATTGTTAAACAATATCTGCTGAAAGATGAAACAAGAAATACTTTCAGTGCATTTAACATGTATCACCCGAATTGAACGAAAAAGATGATTATAGATAATGTATTATGATGATATTAGCTAATAATTGTTTCTAATACTATTTAATACTTAACAAGAGACAGCTTATTCGGCCTTTCAAAACTGGGTAGTTTTATAAAAGCTTATTACTATATATAGCTTTACATACGTGAGTCATTTATAAGAACATTTACATTATACAAGACAAATAAATCATCAAAAAATGCGCGTGTCTTTATTTGGCAATAGTGTAGGCATAATTTAGATGCTATTATTTTTGGCGTAAAAATAACATATTTTTGTATAGTTAAAGTAGTTTAAGATAATATTAGTTCAATACAAACTTCGAATGAAGTAAGGCACAATTTAATAATTTATCAAAACCAGTCATACAATTTTGAATATTAACTCTTGACTATTCCTCTACTCTAACTTCTTATACTTTCATGAAAAATTACGTAACTGTTCTGTATTATTTAAGTTTGTAATATTACTTTAAGGCGTAACTTAACGACTAAACCAACAAATACACGGCAATACAATATATTTTTTGCAAATACTATCAATTCATAAGAACATGGGTATAATTTGTTACGCAAACGATATTACTGATATTCTTTACATGATAATATTTCGGCGCGAACTTGAGTTCTTTGTAAATCATAGAACGGATATTGATATTTCTTATTAGATTAACATCTATATAAAAAAACGCTAATAAATTATTTTTTCTGCAATTTGGAATATATAAGGTGCTTCCAAAATATATAACATCCTTTTAACGGCAGATAGTATTGTGTAGTCTACGATACTATTATGACTCGTTAGTGTAGAAATTGTCCTTTTTTTATATTTAACTAAAATAAAACGACCTATTTAATTTTTCACGATACAAATTATGTGAAATAACCTCACCCCACGATAAACTGGGGGATGCGGCCTGCACACTACTAGCTCTAGTAGGAGATAATTGTATTCAAAATAAATTGTTTGTTGTTTTTAATGAAAAAAAATGAATATTCATTATGAATGAAATAATATAAGTTTTATTTCTTAAAATAGTTCTTCACTAACGATCAATAGTTAACACTATCTCCTTAAAGGGATGGAAAATATGTTACCTAACTTATCTTAAATTTTATCGGTTAAGAAATTGAAATAATTACCTTTATAAATAACAAATGGCAAGGTGGGTAGGGAGGTTCTCCTAAGCACATTCTGCAAATAAGAACTAAGCTGTCATGGCCGAAATAAATACTTTTTTTTTATTATTCGACTTCTCAGATCGTAAAAAATCAGTCTAAGTATGGTTTATTGACCATATAACTAATGTTAGAGAGCATAACATTCTTACGAAATTTTTCTTATCATCCATGGATGCACATCGTAATTTGAGTTCTAACACCAAATAAGTAAGTTTTTGGCGGTTTTGACATTTTTGGCATGGAAATTCACGTTGTTTCGCTGTTTAGAAACACATATTGATAATATGTGTTCGTAATTATCGTGACTATTCTTCGTATTTTTATATATAAGTCCGGGTTGACTGACGTAATTGTTATGGCGATTTCTTGACCACGGTTTCGGCAATAGACAACCTCTGTGGCGTTCCCATGTCGGACCTGAAATCTTCGTGTAAATTCTAAGATTTCTCTAAAGGTCTAGTTGGTTGAGGGACTACCCTCCGTGCCTTGGAAATCACGTTAAGCCGTTTTTCCCGAGCATTTCCTTGTGTTACAGCATAATAAAGCAAAAACCTCCCTGGGGATGAGGTCCATGTTTAGCAGTGGACATTATACAGGCTGATAATATTATTATTAGTAAAAACTTAACTAAACTGGTATTACTGGTGTAAGTAAAATTATATAGTTATTTTACTCTCCTGAAAAGTTAGTATTTCTGACATATGTGGTGTTAAAACTTAAGCGACGATATTAACAATTTGATTAATTTCAGTTGTAAGAAAAATAAACACTAAGTTTACTATCGAAGGATCATTTGAGGTAGAGAGACAAGTATTAATATTTGTGCTAAATTGAACTAAATACCTAAGTTAGAAACAGTCAAGATTGCATGTTTTTTTTTTATAAAAACCTCATTGCGTGTCATAACACTTTACAAAGAGTGCCGCTATAATGTTAATTATTATTTTATATAAAATTCCTTTGGTTTACTAATGACATTAACGTTACAACTATTAACTTTTGGAACACTATAGTGTGTCATAGTTCAATTTCAATTCACGGCTCCTTATAAATAGTTGAAACGAAATTGGTACAGTCAACAATAGAGACAGGTTTACACATTGTGAAACGCATTTTAAATTTATATGTATACGTTTATGAGAAGAGTTTACTATTAATTGCATTTGTACACACCTAGCAGCGAACTCTTTACTCATAAAGAATTACCAGCTGTCGTACTGACATGAACATATTTATATAGAGGTACATTATTTCAGCCTGACGGTGTATTTTATATAGAGGTACATTATTTCATACTAACGGTGTATACCTATCTCTTTTGCAGACTGTACATTTTGTAAAAAAAGCTACAGTTCAGATCTATGAAGACATCAGATCTGTACAAATGTATAGCAATTAAGTACTTATAGTATTACCTATTCCTCCTTTTCTTCGACTGCAGATAAAAACAGCTTTTGGCAGCAGTGGGTAAATTGGGCTGTGGAAATAATGGTTCAAATTAATATTATGATAGAATATGATTATGATAACTCTCTGTAGCCTAGCGGTATTTGGCTCACTTTAAATATTTACCTAGCGTTATATGTAAACGTGATTTTTCATCTATACTAATATATAAAGCTGAAGCGTTTGTTTGCTTGAACGCGCTAATATCAGGAACTAATTTAAAAAAATCTTTCAGTGTTAGATAGTCCATTTATCGAAGAAGGCCATAGGCTATATTTTATTATGAAGTTTTAGTAAATTGTATTATAATAAGTACTTTGATACTTAAGTCTAAGAATGTTCTTATACGAAAGTTGCTTTTATAGGTTATAAACCATTTTATAAGGTTGGCGTAGTGCTCACCTGTATGCCTGTCTACATAAATATACAAAAAACAAACAAAACCCTGTCGTATTCTACGTACCTAATCCCAACCCCTTACGTGCAATTTTATTTAAATAAGATTTGAAATTTTCTGAACATGCATTCGCATATATAATGAAAATAACTTACTTGAACAACTCTGTACGAACTTTGGTCTGTTGTTGATCAACAGATAGTACACAGGCAACCCAGCTAGCGTCATCAAAGCTCCGGCGATCACCGCTACGGGCTCACTCATCACAGGAACCACTAATAGGACCGTACTCACTGCTACGAAGGTGATCGGCATCCATAGTTGCACCTGCCGATAGTTCAAATGACTCCAATTTATGGAAAATCTTTCAAAAAGCTGTCAATATTCTAATACTAGTCCATTGATACATTCATAATCTATACTCATTGATAATGCAAAAACCATTAACACATTTAAAAAGTAATAAGGCACATTAAAAAGAAACCATAGAGCCAACCGAAAACCGCGCGAAACGAAAATTCAAAAGAAATTAAGCAGAAAACAAATGAAGATAGAATCGTCCGTCCCAACCGCGTGCAACTTCTTTTTGTATATTTTAAATAATCAGATAAGTACTACCGGCAATAAACCTATTATAATACAGTCCACTATTTCTTTCCACCTGGGTCTTAACCCTCATAATAAAAAGAGCAAGATTGTTTCTTTGTTGGCATTGAAAAGGCTCCGAAACTAACGGACGGATAAAAAAAATTCTTGCTTTCACCATAAGAATTACTTTATCCAGGAGTAACATAGGCAATAATTATGAAATTCCCACGGGAACGGGAG